>JAQPPZ010016381.1:8750000-9375000 GCA_028583015.1 Wollemia nobilis
CAAGTTGATAGACTAACAAAAAATAATTTCTAGGAAGAAAGACAAAGGCATCCCTATGGCAAAGCATAAGGTCCTAGTGATATTCAAGCCTAACTACAATAGAGAACAAAATTAGTTAAGTGATAACCATGAGAGAGCTAAGATATAGTCAAGCTGCTATGGGTAGCATACTACACATGAGTTAATCATTATTATTGCCAACCAATTTCCAACATAGTACTAGCTCTCCTTCCTCCAAAGTGGGTATCTCTTAGTTGTTGTTATCCTATTGTTGATTGGATGCTTATTCTATAGGCCACCCAAACCCTAGAGGATCAAGTTGTGACTAAGTATCCTATCATGAGCCTCTAGTTGCTTGCATCATCTAAGTCATCTATCCCATAGTATCTATGTCCCTTATAGCTAGAAAATTTTCCAAATCAAGATAAGGAAATTTGCCTATACTTCCCTATTGTGAGTATCCCCAAGGAGAATAGGGTCTAGATGTGAATATGCGCCTATGAGTCATCTCCAAATAGTAATGGTGTTTATGTCTATGCTCTTGATTAGGAAAGGTTTTAAGAGAAACATGACTATAAACACAAAATGCATTCCCCCACTTTTATTTAGGGTTTATAAGTGAGCTAATTCCATGGTCATCTTGTCAACTTGAACTAAGATATGGAATGAAACATCAAATACAACTTTAGCTCAGTTAGAAACAGCAATAAAATAAACTAGAGGTACATTAACAAAAGATAGCATCACAATAAGAACAAAATGCTAATTCTAAAAATGAGTCATATCATTAATAGAAACTCAAAAAGTATTAGACAATCCCCAAGAAAAACTTGCTAGTAGTTAAACTCGTCAAAAATGAAAGGTTCAAAAAGAATGAACCCATAACAAATTATATTTACCTTGGGGCAAGCTTAAAAAATATGCTCAATATCCTTTGGTTGGTTATAAAAGAATAATAAAAATTAGTCATCAATGAATGTTTGAGCCTTTTCTTGATAGGGAAACCTTGATATAGAATGCATAAAGCAAAGAACATTTGTCTTGCCTTTAGATAAGAAGTCCATACTATAGAAAACCATAAGGACTAAATGTGTGACAAAGATGTGAGGTGCCACCTTTCATTTTATTTATTAACCATCAAATAGGAGGAATTTTGCAATTTGCGGTGATCTTCAAGATTTTTACTCCTTTAAGTGAATGGGCAATGTAAAGTCCGGCTTATATTTGGTCTATGCAAGTCAGAATCAAAATTGAAGGAGTGGGAAAACACGATGGGATAAACATGAAATTATATTAATGCTCGTAGATGATGGAAGTAGGTTGCTGGAATTTAATGTACAACATGCTACAATGGAAAGTCGGAGAGAATTCTATGAGCAAAAAGTACTAACACTAAGATTATTATCAACAAAACACTGGAATTTAATGTACAACATACAACAATGGAAAGTAGAAGGTGAAGAGAATTCTAGGAGCAAAAAGTACTAACACTGAGATTATTATCAACAAAACAAACCGAAAACTTAAACTAGAGCAAAGTAACACCAAAGAAGCTCAAGCCCTAAAGCAAAGGATCAAAGAGGGAGAGATCCCTCAGAAGACACAAAGCTGAAGAAGACCAAGGTTGATAATAAAAGCTGCATGAGTACATAGTCATGTGTCTCCCACTTGGATCAGGGGCCAATGCACCTTAGGAGGCCAATGGACCCTGCAAAGGCGCCATGAGGGCTTTGTTGTTCTGTGAAGCCAAAGTTTAAAGCTGTTGTCTTCGTTTTGGTTGGCCTCTGCAACCCATAATTTGATATTAAGTAGCCTGTGATGGAGTGTAGAAATCTAGGAATCAACAGACCTAAAGAGAAAACCCTTAGGTACCTAAGGATAGGAATATTGGAGCATTAAATACAATTTGTTGCTTGCAGGGTTTTTCAGCAAGCGTTTGAAAGTGAGCTCTACATTCCATCCACTGGCAGGAACCCACAGGAGCCTTAATTGTAATGAGCATCCTCATCCCCTCAAAAAAAACTAATGCTCATATAGAAACTCAACCTAGAAGAAGATGACCATTTTTCTAATAACGGTTTAATAAAATATCTCAGCAGATCAATGTCTTCCTTTAAGGACAAAATTCTATAATATGGATTAAAAAAAAGAGACAGTCACACCTTTTTGGTGGATTTTTACAGACAATTACAACAAAACAGCTGAGGATATTTGGAGCCCAAATTCGAACTGATGATATAAACACCTAGATAGAAGTAAGCTGCCCACTATGATTCCCAAGGCCTCAGATTTTTCTGCCTGCTTCATTTGCTCTTGTCTGCCAATGCAGTTTGACCTTTCTGCTTTGCATTATCCTTCTTTCCCATGTCAATTTTCTGTGCAAATGGGTCCATCTCAATCAATCTGAGAGACATCTTGGCAATCTCTAAAATAGCGGCCTCCCTGACGCTAGGGTCTTCGCTCTCTAGTTCCTCATATGCAGCTTGAAATGCCTTTTGCCAGAAGTTGCTAAGCTTCAGACGAGAGTTATGTACGTATATATCCCACATATGACGAACAACCTTTTCTCTTGCCTCTATCTCTAAAACATCAAAATCACCCTGCAACCTTTTGTCAAGCTCATCACTGAAAAGCATGAGGTTTCCAGCAGACCATTTGAGGCTTGCACTGCTCGAAAGCACAGACCAGAAGGCCAGCAGTATGATTATAGCAAGGGCCCAAAACTTGTGCTTCCCTTTCCCCAGGAGAAAGCTCTCCTTCTCCTTTGTTGCGTCTCCTTCTTTCATTGAGAGTATCTCTTCTGGAGGCAGTGAAATCCTTTGCTCTTACTCAAAGCACAGACAGAAAGGAATTGAGTTCTCTGACCTCTGTCTTGAAGTCTTATCAAGTAGCGTGGATTCTATGTTTAGCTCGTGATGTAACATCCCAACCACTGGAACAACATAAACGTCAACATCAATTGGCCTCCAATTTCAACACAATTATTGGGATATTCCACTTGCTCGGTTTGTCACTGAGACGTTCATTGGCTACAATTCCTGTTTGCACCAACAGATGTAAAAGGCGCCACGTGCGGCCAATATCCGGTTTGGTTCTAGTAATCTTCCGGGATCGCATTCTAGGCTCTAATGTAAGCCTAACGGCCGGAAGGCGCCTGGCAAGCGTGAGCAGGTTTTTTTTTGGGGGTGTCCACAGTAGATCAAGGGTTTAGTAAGAAGGGACATTGTCATTATAAGGAATTCATATAAATTACTCTTGACAGTTTTGGCTTGTGGAGCTGATTGAAGTGATTCTCCTTAAGAAGTATATTAGGAGTTGTTTTATATCCGGTATAGTAGTCCAAGCTCTAGTGTAAGCCCAATGGCCGGAAGGCGCTGGCAAGGGTGAGTAGGTTGTGTTTTTTTTTTTTTTTTTTCGGTGGTGGTGGTGGTGGTTAACAACAGGCGAATGGGTTTAGAAAGAAAGAAATTCTTATTATAAGGAATTCGTTTAAAGTTTGTTTGTTGATTGAAGTAATTTTTATTTAAGAGTATTTTAGGTGTTATCCTGTTTGTGGAGTTGATTGAAGTGATTCTTCTTTAAAGAGTATTTTAGGTGTTGTCTTGTTTGTTAATTGAAGTGATTTTTTTTTAAGGAGTATTTTAGGTGTTGTTTTACTTTAAGGGTATTATTTATTTTTGGGTTTCATTGTGTAATTATTTTTTATGGATATTAATTATGGGTGAATGATTAGAACTCTTAATCAGAATTGAGGATCTTAACATTTTTTTTATTTGGTTAGTGTGAGAAACCTCCAAGACCAACGCACAGGGCAGAGCTGAGCAGTCTCCTCCTAACCATGACCCCTTGTAAAGTTGAGAGCTATGCTTATCAATAGGGAATTTAACATACACTCACCCCCTCACACACTCACCCACGTTGGAGTTTGAACCTTGGACCTTCCGAAGAAGAGCCAAAGTCTGAATCATTGCATAGATCTTAACAATATCATATGAAAGAGTTGATGGAATTGTTAATGTTGCTTTGTATGTTTTGATTATCATAAGATCCATGTGATTCTCTATCTTACATTAGACCTTTAGGTTTCTTTCCTTGAAAATTTATGAAGTGCAAACTGCATTTTGAGAAGGTGAATATTCTTAGTTTAAAATTTGATAATCTCATTTTTGCAACTTTGTAACAATATTTTTATACATGACAATAGGCTAAATATGCAATCAATCAAAGGCAATTTATAGAGGGGTCCACCTTTGGACAAACAAACAAATTTGCCATGTCATTATACTTTGTGAAATGATCATATTGTTCAATCTATGTCATATTTTCTATGTATTTGACAAAGTGTACCTCCTATAAACTAATTCACCATATGGTTGCATACTTTCTTATATTGTTTGTTTCATTTTATTTTTTATTTGTATATGGCACGTGTTATTTATGATGTCTTCATGAGATCTATGACCAAATAAGACTTTTTTAGCCGTGTCTTAATAAAATATTTTTTTATGGTGTGCTTCGTTCTTGAAGACAACTTGTTCCAATGTTCTTATTTTTTTCAATCAAGTAGCTCACTATTATCACTTTCTTATACAATTTTGCTTAACATTATACTATTAAATATTGTTGTTTTTATGAAGTGAGTCTCCAAATATCATGTTTCCCCAAAATCCATAAAGCATATTATTATTTCTTTTGGAATATATAGGGACAATATAACACATGATAACACCAAGACACATATGAAGAAACACAACTAAAACTAGAAACACAGGACTAAAAAAAAATTGCATGACTTAGAGATGCACACAAAATTTTGCATGGTTACAAACATAGTCCAAACAAGTATTTATAGAACTCTCATGCAAGGAGATATGTGGTAGACCATTATATAAGGCCTATAATTCCACCCATTCAACCATCTACTTCATCTACTTGATCGGTGGATTCATTAACTTCACTGACCAGGTAGATGAAGTACTTGTTTATAATGGTGATTTAGCATTTCCACAACCTAGTCCTTACCCATATTAGTAGGGCTATCCCTATTCTCCATCCGGGTGTGTTTTAAGGTATCCAATATATTTACCAAAATTTAATTTATCCAGTGTTGTAATAGTCCATATACAAGACCTTAGTTTTGAAAAGTATATGTTCGACCAACAACAACAATATATTCTCATGCACAAGCAACACAAAGTGTGGTTGGCTATCCTACCTCACCTAGATATACTATGCAAGGACTATGTAGTGTTCAATATAGTAGTCCTAGACTAGTGATAACAATAGTTGCATTACCATAAATCCTAAATGTTGCTCAAAATTTAGAAGTAGCACCCAAGATCCAAAGTCAGAGCTAGAGCGAAAGTCAATCCAGTGGACACATGGTTGCCAAGCATTATTAGAAAATCAGATAATATAATAAGGAATATTCTAGATAATATCTACATATTTTTCTCACGAGAGATTCGAAGAGAATATGGAACACCAAGAATCTCTTGAGACAACCAGGAGACATCCTATTGTGTATATATACACTATCTAAAGTTTGAAATGAAGTTTTTCTTTCCTTGCTTGATCCATCAATGAAGGGGGTTAGAAAACCTGAGGGGAAAGCACCTTCATATTCTTCCTCAAAGGTAGGGTTATCAAAGGTGGTTGGGTTCTCACGATCATCCACTAGAGGGTCAAGGTTAATGGCCAATTGAGCAACACTGCAGGTGAAGTAGCATGTCTCCGCCATGGTTTGGAAGGAAAAGAAGTTCAATTAATTAAGTTTCAAAACTTAAAAATTTGATTAGAGAAGAAAGAGAATAAGTTTTAACCTTATAGCTCCTTCTCTCAACATATTTGATCTGACCTATATACCGTAGATCCCCTATATACCTAACCACTCTATATACGTATCGATACATGAGAGATAGCCAATATGTGGGACAATAAACACTACATGGAAGTAGCCCTCTGGGTACATAGCTGAAGAGGATACATGATGGGTAATGATGCACATCCTTATGACTCCCACTAACCCACTATAATATATTCCTCACTAGGCATAAGTACGTATGAGACTATGTGGGCGGTTGATGACCTAGGATCACAATGTACCCAATATAGCTTAATGATTCATATAGCAGGTTCTCAAAGGATCATAAACGATCCTTAGTAGAACTAGCCTTTGGTTTTGTTCTTATTATCTTAGTTTAATATGATCTAATCTAAACATAAAATTAAATGATCTTGCTTAAGTTTGATAAATTTGTCTTAATTAAGGTTTTTGGCTAAGACAAAAGGGATCTTGGAAACCACAATGGTGGACACATCGAGTTCACAAAAATATGAAGAGGGGAAAAAAGAGATCATGAAGAGCCAACTAAAGGGATTCAATGCGTCTCTTCCTTATTTTATCTCGGTTCAATATTAGGGGATGTTGTGAGAGCCTATTGACTAGTTTGATGTGTAGATCAAAGAACACCTACACTTCCAAAGAAATTTACTTTTAAGATCTCACTTTTGTGAAGCCTAATCTTAATTTATATTTAAATACAACACACAAAGATGCAACTATTGGAATATATTATATTATTTGGTACGTGCTAATGTACCACCTTGGGTACATATTTAGATTAGGAGTGTGTCTTAGATTAGAATGTGAGTATTTAATTTATACAATGTACAATACAATATAAATGAGAAGTAGAGGACAAGTAAGATACAATGTGGAGCATGTATGAAGTATGGAGTTATTGAGATCTCCATTTTTCATCAAATTACTATTTTTGTGAGCTATTGTTAATGGTAGTTTTATAAGTTATTTCAGCAGTTTCTTATGAGTTTTACATGCTTAGTATATTGCCATTATCTTATATATGATATAGCATGCTTATTTTATATCTTGTGGTCATTTTACATTAAATAATAAGCATCAAAACCTAATAGTGGTATTAGAGGCACAAGGGAGATTGATAGGAGATAGAGAGAGCCATAAGAGAGATTGAGAGGAGATAGGGAGATCTCATTTTCAAAAAATTTAAAGTTGCTATTTGGCTAGAGTCTTTCCACAAGGTTGTAGGAAAACTCATGAATACTAGGACTCGATAAATATTGCTTTCCACTAGATTGAAGGGTAACTAGTGAAGTTTATTATTTTTTAGAGATCTAGAGATTTAGATGCATTTGTTTGTTGTTGTCTAAAGTTTGTTGCAGAAAATTAGTTCTCAAAAGTTGAGAAGCTTCCTACAATGTATAGAGAATAATTTCATCTTCGATTGCCTAAAAGTCTATGTGCTTTCCTTGTGCAGGGATTAGTTTTTTAGTTGCAGCAAAAGAGTAGACATTGAAGATAAAGGAGGTCCAAGACAAAGACCTCATAGAATATTGAATATTGAAGAGACCTAAGAAAGATGTCATCATAGAAGATTGAATATTGATAAATAAGAGACCCAAGAGAAGAGGTCCCCATTACAAATTTGAGAAAGAAGATAGAGGAGGACTAAGAAAATGTCAAATTGAAGAGTTGTAGAATTGGAAGACCCAAGAGAAGAGGTCTCAAGTAAACTTGAAAGGAGAAAGAAGAAGGCTAGAGAAGACCTATTGAATAAGTTGAAGTGGTCATTGGAGGAGATTTGAAGAAATCTCAAGCTAGAATATTGCAAGCAAGAGAAGCTCCTGAAAAAAAATTGGGATAATTATCGCTATTCAACAACAAGCCCAAAAGGAAAAGGATTTAGTAAGAAGTTTGCCAAATTTTGGAAAGCATTTTTGAAGACCTCAAGACATTCAGATTCTTGAGGAAGAGTCCAACGAAAGAGGCCAAATTTCAAGTCAGATTTGAACAAGAGATATGAAGAGAAAGAAGAATTGAAGAGGCCATGGATTTGAGAAGTTTAAGGACAGCCATTAAGACTTTGAAGGCCAATTTGCAAAGAAGGAGATTGCTGATTTTTGTAGCAAAAGTTGCAAGGTCACAAGAGAGCAAATTGAAGGTGACATAGAGCTATAAATTGAAAAATATTGGGGCAATTTTTGAAGTGCCTTTGAATAGCAAGCTAAAGGCTTAGAGGTAAAATATTTGGGCATAAATTAGAGCTACAAAATTGATAAGTTTGAGGTAGTAAAATAAAAGGAAGTAGAGTAGCAAATTTTATAAATTTAGGACAGAAAAAGGTGAATCAAATCACCAAGGATATTAGCTACAAAAGAAGGCCCAAAATGTGTGTAAGATTGGTTCTATAAAAGTTCATTAGTTAAGTATTAAAACTAGTTTATTATAAGGTTTTTAAAAGCACCATATTAGAGTTATTAAAGCCAACAAAATATAGTCTAAGTTGAGTGTCCTCAAGCCAATGAAGAAGACATAATTATCATCCTAGAATCCATAGAACACAACATCAAATATTAGAGTTAAAGTATTTCTTGAAAAGGAGTGATAAGAAATAGCATATGATGTTTTTTATAAAATATGTGTAAATTTTTCATAAGTCCTATTAAATAAAATAAGGTCGAATAGTGATCAAATACAATGCATATTTAAGGTGTCTAAAGACACCAAAAGGAGCACTAAGAAGTGCAGAACATATTGGTGAAGAAAATTCACCAAAGGAGTGGTAGAACCACCAAGCATAAGTGAAGGTGCCATTGTATTGAAGGAAGAGACACCAGAAAACAAATTTTAAGTACCATAGGAGAGAATCCAAAGTGTCATTAGAATGAAGATGAAAATTCATAGCACAAGGGGGCAATAATCCAAGATTTGCCTAGGAAGTGCCACCATGCAAAGGAGAGGAGCCATCATGCAAAGGAGAGGATCCACCATGCAAAGGAGAGGAACCATCTTAAGCATTAATAGAAGCATCAATTACATGAGCTTGAGCACCAAAAGCTGAAGAGACCTTGTGGGGAGTCAAAGGATATGTTGAGAATAGCTTGGAAGAAGGTAAATTCACTTGAGCACATAACTGTTGTGAGGAAGATGAAAGTGCTAATGTTTGTAACCGTCATTGAAGAAAGAAAATGCTACCATTAGAAAGAAGAGCACCAAAGAAGAATATAGAAGTTTAACAACCATTGAAGGAGGAGTTGAAGAGCCATTACATAGAAGGAGAATCATCATCAAATAAAATTTGAGTGTCATTTTGTTTGGTGCAGTTACAAAGCTCCTGATATAGTGTTTGCACAAGTTATCAAAAGTTACAAAAGGAATACGCAACGTTAAAAAAAGTGGAATCAAAATTGTAACACTTGAATTTTGAGCGCTACTTGATAAAGGTATTATGAGGAAGTGAAGAGATTGTTTACCATATGTCACATAGGAGAAGGAATGCCAAACACCTTCTTGGAAGAAGGAAACATTTTCTGCACAATATTAATGCATGAGAGACAAGTTTAGTGAGGAATATTTTCAAAGTCCTTGAGGAACATAGGAAAAATTTAAGAAGTTCTTAAAGAACATGGAGCGTTTCATAAAAATAGAATACTGAGGACAGAGAGCATGAGGTCAAAGACTTGAAGATATAGTATTGAGTACACAGAGTCCAACAAATATGCAGAAGGAGGTCAAAGAATTAAAGACCCAAGTTTAGCGCACCATATACAAGGAGGTACAAAATATTTGAATTGATTTAAATATTTGCAAAGATTAAGGAGGTATAAGGTATAATATTATTGAGATTAATTTTAATTAATCCATTATACTTAAGGTTAATTGAATGAATGGAGAAATAAGGTAATAAATTATAACCTTAGAAGAACTATTGAATGCCTTGGAAGATCTTTAAAGTAAGAAGTATTTTTGAAATTACTTTATTCTATTTTGAAATTCAAATTGCATAGAAATATTTGTAAAAAATCTAACTTGGAGGAATAAGGATTTCTACATTGAAATAGGAATATTAAATTTGCAAATACCTTGCTTTCTAAATTTCTAATTGGGGAGTTATAAGGAGTTCAACACCAACTTAGTTTTTTTAAAATTTAGTAACCATATTATTTTAAATTGAGAGATTGAAAAGAAAATTTAAATTGGTATTAATCTCTTGTTCAAATTAACGAGACATTAGGAATCCAACTTAAAGTTCTTGAAAGTATAGAATTTTATCAAACTTGAAATTACATAAAAATTATCTTTAGCTTTCTATTCAATATTAGGGAGACAAAAGGAATTCAACTCAAAGAAAAACTTAGAAAGCTAAGTATTTTATCAAATCTATTTTATATTATAGCACTAGGGAAATATAAGGTAGTCTACAAGTGTTATCATGGCAAAAAATAAATTTGTTCTTTTAGAATCTCAACTTCTTAAAGGACTTAATTACACTTCATGGGAAAACAAAGTGAGGTCAATATTGATAGTTGAAAAGCTTTGGGATATTGTTAAAGGAGTAAAAAATAAACCTACTGAAGATGCTACAGATATTCACAAGTATTAATAAGATGAAGCAAAAGCACTTATAATAAACACATTTACAATTATAGATGATATACAACCATACATTAGTTCAGCAACAACTTCTACAGAAGCTTAGAATACTTTAGCCAAGATATTTGAAGGAAAGAATAAAACCACTATCTTGAATCTTCAAACCCAATTGCATTCTTTAAAATTTAATAGTGTTGAAAAGGTAAAATTATTTCTAAGAAAAGTGGCAGATATAAAATGAAAATTGTTAACCTTAGGAGAAAATATTGAAGACAAGTTTCTTGTTCAAGTAATCCTAAGAACACTTCTAGAAATCTACAAGCATCTAGTCACATATTTACAAATTCTAAGTAAAGATACATAATTTTATGAGTTATTCAACATACTACAAGAATATAAGGTAGAAAATTCAGTGAAAGATAAAATGACTAACAATGCCTTAGTCTCAAAATATAATCCACAAGGAAATAATGCTTCATTCTCAAAGGGTAGATCAAAATGGAATAATAGATATTTTCAAGTATGCAAAAAGAGAGGACATAGTACAACCTAATGTAGATTAAATCCAAGAAATTAATATCAAGGGAATAAAACAAATTTTGGAAGCCAATAAAATAGGCCATTTCAACCAAGACAATATCAAAATCAATATAATTTACATCAACAACAATTTTAGCATCCATATACTTCTCAGAATCAATACAATCAACCTCAACTACAATATAGAGAAGGAAAACAAAAGGGACACTTAGCTCAAGAGATTCAAGAAATTCAGGAATTGGAAGAACCTATAGAAGAACATGAAGTTAAATCCTTATCAACAAAAATGTTAGCTTTTGAAGCTATAAACTTAAAGGAAATGCAACCACAAGTATGGAAATAAGCATGCAATGTTATAACTATGATAATGGCTAACTAATATGTATGAAAATATGATAAGAAAATTCAAAAATAACTCAATAAATAGCCATTAATGAAAGCTCACAAAAATATACAATTCTATTCAATGGAGGTCACAACCTCTCCATATTTGCAAAAATAGATCTACATTGTATCTACTACTACTCTACCTATGCACTCCAAAATCCTCTCTATCTTCTACTCTATGAAGGCCTATTTATAATGAGATGCAACTCTTTGCCTTCAATATTCCTATGACACCTCACTATTCTAATCTAAGGACTTATATACATGTGGACTACATGCACATTTACATCATTGTAAATTCTAACACGTGCATTTATTACATTGCTTTAATAAAGTACTTAAGTCCTAATAAACTCCTAATCTAAATATGTACCCATGATGGTACATTAGAAAGAACCAAATAATGTAATATATTCCAGAAAAAAATAGTATTTTATGAAGATACTAATTATTTACTTGATCAGGATACAAACAAGAAGCAGAATGAAGAAATCAGAAAAGAAGAGCTCAAGTTCCATAACCATTACAAAGACCATATTGAAGACTAAAGTCTTCAATAACTAAATAATGTAATACAAGGGGGTGTTGCAATAAATTACATTATTTGGTACATGCTAATATACCACCTTGGGTACATCTTTAGATTAGGAGTGTCTTAGATTAGGGTGTGAGTATTTACTTTATTGAGATCTCCATTCTATATCAAATTACTATTTTCATGAGCTTTTGTTAATGATAATTTTTTGAGTTATTTCAGAAGTTTCTTATGATTTGTACATGCTTATTATATTGTCATTATAATATAGCATGCTTTTTTTAGATATTGTGGTTGTTTTAAATTAAATATATAGAATCAAAATATAATAGCAACAGTCAAAACCTATGACTAAAATTATTTTAAATTCAATGATAAAATGAAATAATGATTTTCTTTACTTTGAGAAAATATTCAAGAGGGAATGAAACAAAAAATATTTAGCCTAATGCAACTACATGCAAGTTTGATTTAATACCTAATGCTAATGATCAATATATATCCCCTATATAGTTAATGTTAGACTAGATTCATTTTTTATCAATTTTAATAAAAAATAGAACCTATGCTATACAAACAACAAATAGAGTCTAAGTTTACAATGTTGAAAATGATAGAGATAGGAGCAAGAAAACCTATATTTTCCATAGAGACAGAAGCACCACCAGTCTTATTGCCTGTTGTTGGCATGATCATCGAACCTACAAAAGAAAAAGAAAAATATGATGGTCAATGCTTAGGGGTCTGTCTAAGCTGGCAGAGAATAGTGAGCTTCCTAGTTGCAATGATCATACTCCTATTCAGGTGATAAAAATGATAAATAAAATAGATGCTAGGTTGGTAGAAGTACCACCTAGCAATAGTGTTGTCGATGTTATCACTACCTACACTTCTACTCTATGTAAAACAGAGAGCAAGAGAATTTTTGACCTATAATATGGTGGTGATATTGCTTATATGAATAGGAAAAAGCAATTACATACAATATAAATTGAGATAATGATGATAATAATGCAAGGTTCTAACCTAAGAGGATAGAGACCCTGTTAGACAGTAGAATGATAAAGACAAAATGGCTTGAAACTAATATTAAATGATTAAAATGACAAGCTATGCTATGTGCAAGTATAAGGAACAAGGTGCATATGGTTAGCCAAAGTAAAGAAATATTAAAGTTATAAGATAACAACAGGAGGAAACACCAATATGCAAAAGAGAATGGGAAGGGTATAACCCAAGACCATGAGTTATTTTCCCTTTATGGGATCTTGACAAAATCTTACCTATTGTTTTTTTATGGATTCCTCCAAATATTTGATGCATGAATATTGATTGAAGCCTTGTTTTATGACTTAAATGCTTGGAGACTTGATAAAATGCCTATAGAGAGATTTTGGCAGAGTCTAGCTACTGAAAATTATTGTTCCTTGAAAGGGAATTTTGGCAAAGTTTTGTTGCTAGAAATTATTAATGAAAAAATCACCCCAAGGGATTGATTTATAGGCATCCATAGCCCCTTGGAGGAAAAAGATACAATAAATAGAGATAGGAGTGAGAACGGTGAAAATTTGAAAAGGGACAAAAGGAAGATCTTAAAAGTGGGTAGTTAGACCTAGGATCTTCCATAGAGGTTGTGAATCAAACTGACGCACTAGTGTTATCACCTCATGATAATTGGAGATCAAAAATGGATAGGAAATTATAAATTGTCAAATTTTAGCAAAAATATCACTAGGATCATAATAGTGCTACTGGTGCTACCACCTATTCCTTAGAGCTATCACTTTTGGAGCAATTAGTGCTCCAAAATTAGTTGCAAGGATGGTTGAGTTAATTTGGATTATTAGGATGATGATTGAAGGGATTGGTCAATCTTGAAGAATAACCAAGTGTGTAAAGTTGGGTGTCTACAAGTGTATTCCTAGTCATTTGAATTACCCATTCATCCTTCCTTTAGGTGGACCGTCTAACCTGTGCATCATTCATAGTTCGATTAGATTTTATAGAATAAGATCGTGAAAAACATATGTGATGTAGTGAAGAATATTACATGGAGTTGGATGTCATTAAATATATTGTAATGGTTATTACTTCATTGGAATATAGTGTTTGAATAGTTGAGCAGTGTAATTGCATCCAATTTTAGCATATGATTTATATTGTGAAATATGTTGGTATGTTGTGTATGAATGAATATACATGCTTCCACATTTGTGAGATAATTTGTATGCTTTAATAGTGTTTCATATAAAAGAAATTTTATTATCAAATTGATTATGAAAAGTGGTATAAAAGCATTTGATTGTGATAATTAATATTAGAGAATTTGATGTTGACAATTGGTATCAAAGTTGTTGTTGAAGCTAGGAGCCCTAAGTACTCATGGAGTGGCTTAGAGGGGATGTTGGAGAAATTATCAAAAGCAATAGGCTTGTTCAAGGAGGATCTAGAATATTATTGGTAGAGCAACCTCAATGCATAGAGGTCCTAGATTTAAGTTCTAGGTAGTCCATACCTTTAATAGGGTATAAGAGTCAAAGGATCAAATTGAAGAAGACAAGAAGAAGCAAAAGCAACACTAAAAGAGAAAGGGTAGTAGGAGGAGTATCCCTAGAAATGGGAAGTGAAGCTTACCCATTGGATGTAGGTTTTGTGGTAAAAGAAATGTTTCACATAAGAGAGAAGAAAGATAAATATTTGGTATGGAAAAATAGAGTGAGCATCATAAGTAGTAATCATGAAAAAATAGAGTGAGCATCATAAGTAGTAATCAACTCTATTACATCTAGTAGTTGTAGTGAATGGTTATCCATACAAACTGGAGGGATGAGAAGGCTACCATAAGGGAACTTCAACTTGAGTCATGGGATTAAACCCATGTTGAAGAAGAAAAGAAATTCACTAGCAAGATATTCAAAAATATGTGAATGTAAATGCAAAGCAGTGCAAGTGTATGTGCAATAGCAAGTTGAAGAGAAAGTTTTCTTCAAGAAACTAAAAATTAGAACATTAAGCATTAAGAGGGAGAATGTTGTAAAAAGTAATGCTTAATGTGGAAAAGCACATGCAAAGAGTTGGAGAAAATAAAAAAATCAATTCTAAAGATAGAAAGGCAATTGGAAAATAGAAAAGTACATGCAAAAGTAAAAATAGAAATTCTATAAATAGAAAAGAATAACTTGGAGAATTTATTATTAGCATTGTCATAATTCTATATATAGAAAAGAATAACTTGGAGAAGTTATTATTAGCATTGTCATAATTCTATAGAAAATAACAACTTGGAGAAATTATTATTGGCATTGTCATAATTCTATATATTGTTGTATCTCCCACCAATTAATCCATCCATTCATCCTTCCTTTAGATGGATCATCCAACATGTGCATCATCTACTATTGAATTAAAGTGTATGGAGTGATATGGTGGCAAAGCCTATGTGAAGTAGTGAAGAATATTATATGGATTTGGATGATAGTAAATCTACCACAATGGTTATTAATTCAATGGAATATAGCATTTTAATAGTTGAGTAGTGTAGTTATATCCAAATTGAGCATATGATTTGCATTGTGAAAAATCATGTATGTTGTATGTGAATGGATATACATGCTTTCATAGTTGTGAGGTAATTTATATGATTCTATAGAATTTCATATAAGAGGAATTTGATAATTAGAGTCTTCAATCCTGATAATTGTATTAAAGCATTTGATGTTGACAAATATAACATTTGACAACTTGTTCAAGAATTCTATCATATAATAGCATGTCTAGGATGCTTATATTGCAATATTTTGTTTAGGGGAATGTGATTATTGTTAGGGATTAACAATATTATGAATAGAAAGTTTGGATAAAAATTGTATAACAAGAACATAGTGATAAAGATAGGTCATGGTAAAAAGTAAAAGTGATAAATTGTCCTTGTCACAAGATCAAGTATCTTGAGATATGGAGTAAATAATATCTTGTAAAAACTCTAGAAATTATAAGATAGTCCAAAGCACTTTTGAAATCATTATGCGATTACTCAAATATCCTGATAAGGGTCCAAGTGGAGAATCTCTAAAAGTATATGATATTTTGACTACCTCATGTAATTAAAAATTATCATAAGATATCATTGAAAAATTCCAAAATAAGAATCTTTAGAAGTATGCGATATTTTGAATATCTCGTGTAATCATAAATTATCATAAGAATAATCTAAGATAAGATGAAAGAGATATCTAATATTATGTAAAATAAAGGGAAAAGTCTAAAAATGATATTGCTATAAAATATTATCATGTGTCCATCTAGAGTTCTCCATCCATAAAATACCTATCTTCCACAAGCCTATAAACATGGAATAAAATCTACACAATTAAGAGCTCAAGTACATAAGTGAGATTCATGAGGGCTACCAAGTCTTACTAGTGAAAGGAAGTATTCATTTTTAACATGTTTAAGATAATATCTAAGTGAGAGTGCAAGATACAGTCAATGGATGAGTCCATAGGGTGGAAACTCAATAAGGATATTATATTCATTCATTAGTAATGGTTTAGTGAGTATTTATGTATGCCATTTTTGCTCACCAGTGATAATTTAATGAGTACTTATGTCCATATGTTATGTATATTCCATTTATGTTTAAGTATTATATGGTAGTATTCCATCATCATTTAAGTATTTTAAATATTGGAGGACTTGAGAAGATATTTTGTTTATCCTAAGGATCGGCAATACTACCATTATTTGTTGGAATCTATTGCTTGAAAGGAAAAATCAAAAGTTTTAAATCATATTCAATAATCATACCAAATTTTAGAATCATATTATTACCTCTCTTATAGAATTTCTAAAGGTATTGTGCTCATCATGATAAATTTCAAGTTTAGAAAACAATATGCTATATTTTTAATCATAATATTTGAATATACAATCAAAGGGGCATCTATGACAATGGAGTTATTACAAAATCTATATGAATTTATGGTAAGATAGAAATATCCAAAAGCTACGTTTATCAAAATTAATTTTGGTGGTGCTTCCAAAGGAAATAAAGTAAAAGCTAATAGAGGTGGTGTTTTTTAAAATATTAAAGGTAAAATTCTTCTCACTTAAATAGAATTATACAAAACTTTAACTGACAACTATATACAGGTTAGGGAACTTCTTACATGTATCAAGATTGTCATTAAAAAGGATGATGTGTGTGTGACTGAATAACAAGTTATATATTAATATTTAACCAAGATATTTAAAAATGGTAGATGTAATAATTCACATCCCAAGTTGAGACACTAACAAAAACTAATTTCTAGGAAGAAAGAAAAAAGAACTTTATGGCAAAGCATAAGGTCCTAGTGATATTCAAGCCTAACTATAATAGAGAATTTTTTTTAATTGATAACCATGAGAGAGTTAAGATATAATCAAGCTACTATGGGCATCATACTACCAATGAATTGATCATCATCATTTCCAAATGGTTTCCAACCTATTACTAGATCTCCTTCCTCCAAAGTAGGTATCTCTTTATCATTGTTATCATATTGTTGATTGGATGCTTATTATAAAGGCCATCCAAACCCTAGAGGATCAAATTGGGACTAACTATCCCATTGTGAACCTCAATTTATTTGAATCATTTTTTTCCTCTATCCCATAGTATTTATGTTCCTCATAGCTAGAAAAATCACCAAATATAGATAGATAATTTTATCTATACCTCCCTATTGTGAGTCTTCCCAACGAGAATAGGGTCTAGATATGAATATGGGCTTATGAGGCATCTTCAAATATTAATTGTATTATATATGCTCTTTATTGGGTAAGGATTTAAGGGAAATATGACTATCCATACAAGGCACATCCCCTCACTTTTATTTAGGGTTTATAAGTGAGCTAACTCCATGGCCACCTTATCAACTTGAACTAAAATCTAGAACAAAACATCAAATACAACTTTAATTCAATTTAAAATAGGAATAAAATAAACTATAGGCACCTTAAGAAAATATAACATCACTTTTGTTTTTTCATAATAATAATTTTCTAACTCAAAAATGTGCCATGTCATTAAATTAGAATGTATTGGACAATCCCTAAGAAAAATTTGTTGCTAGTTAAAACAATCAGGCATACAAGATTGAAGAAATGATTCAATAAAAAATTATATTTTACACTAGGGCAAAAGGGTAATAAGTATCAACCACCACTAGATGTTTGAGCCACCACTGCATTGTCTAGATGTTCAATATCCTTGTCTAGATGTTGTTATTATATATAAAAAACATCAAATATCTAGAATTTTTGATAATTTGATTTAAATTCTAGTAGGTCAAATATGTTTGGACTAGATTAATTAGTCCTCTAACATTTCATGATAAAATATTCATGATAAATGATCATGATACATGGAACTACCAATGTCCTCTTCATCATCAAATTCTTGAAAGGTCTCAAATGTGTTATGTATAAAGTATTGGTTGTTCTTGTCCATTTGGATTTGATGAAGATTTTCATTAGCAAGCTCAATCTATCATACCTAAACCCTAACATGGTTGTGATAATAATGAATTTATTTTTACTTATTCCATAGGTTAGAAGTCAACACAACAAATTTAGTAAGGGTCTCTTGTGTGCTAGAGACTATACAAACATAGGTTGACATGAAGGGAAAATTTTCTTGGGAATTTTGATAGTTAGAAGCTAGAGAATTATGAGGTGGTGAGACCTTACATATACATGGGTGGGTATTGTGAAACAATCAAGGTGCTAGCACCTATACTAGGTTTTTAAGGGCTAGAGAGTCTTGCAACTTTTGAAGTTTTTCCTTTTGGGATGACCATTGTGGTCCATCCAAACTTATAATTTTGTGGCTCCATAAACTGTGTAGGTTATGATGATGCTCTAGGTTTGGAATGGTTCTTCATAAGAGGGAATTTTTTATTCTTGTGAAATTTCAACTAATATAAAAAATAAGTGTTCAAAAGGTTTTTGTATACCATCCATTATGTAAGCCAGCTATCACCAACCTAAATTGTAGAAACTTTGTTATTCATGGTAGTAAAAATAACCCAGAGGGCTACTAAATGGTATAAAAAGGGCCACAAAGGTAGGGGAAGCCCCAAAAACTCACACCACACTAATACTCTTAAGGATATATCCTCCAAGACTATAAAATTCCTATATCAATACTAGAAGACAAATAGAAAATTATAGATAAATCATAATCCATGCTTTAAAATACTAACAACATGTTAGGGATTAGTGAACTTAAAATAGAACCCCTTGGTGAGGTTTTGCACAATCTCAATATTAATACCATAGGGTTTCTTTGTACATTGATTCCATGAATTGGACATAGAAGCACTAGGTATATTCCTTATAAAATACCTAATTAAAGTATAACTCTCTAGCCAGTGACATAGACTTTTATACTTACGAATAGGTAAAATAACATCAAGATTAAAAATCCCTACCTCATGGAAAACATTTAGGACAAATTTTCTAAGATGCTTGCTTGATATTGTCCTTTTGTTAAGCGATAACATCAATAATGGTTGGGGATGATGCAAAGGAGGTCACCATTTTTTTGTTGGCAATTTTGGGTATCTTGAGTACATTGCCTTTGCCTAAGTTTAATTGTTGTCATTGATGTCAAGGAGCTATTGGTAGTTGTTGTTTTTGATGACAAGGAGTTCTTGGAGCAATTTGTTTTTATGTCTAAGTATGTGTTTTGATGAAGGCTTTAGCTGGTCAGTAAGTCTCCAAGAAAATCAGAGTAACCCAGTTGCCAAAAATCCAAAAAAAGATAAGTTAGAAAAAGTTTGCAGGCTGCTGGAAAAACTATCGCAATTTCACGACATGTTTGAGGAGAGAGAAAGTTTGGCCAAAACTGTCACGATTTCGTGACATACAGGAAGGTAGAGGCAAAGCGGGCAAAAGTGTCGTGATTTCGTGACATGCAGGAAGGCAGAGGCAGAACGAGCAACACTGTCGCGATTTTGCGACAAGTTTCGAAGAAGTTGTACGGATGCAAAAACTGTCGCGATTTCGTGACAAGTTGAGTTGGCAGTGTTGAGTTGTAGGAAGTTTCGCGATTTCGTGACAAGTTTCGAAGAAGTTGTACGGATGTAGAAAGTGTCGTTATTTCATGACAGGTTGAGTTGGCAGCTTGCAGTTGGCAAAAGCATCGTGATTTTGCAATATGTTCCAGTTTCGCGAGCAGTTGGCAAGAAAGAGCTTAAGGCAGCAAAAGCATCATGATTTTGTGACATGTTTTATTTTTGCTAGTGCAAACCAAGAAAAGGATGAAGAAGCAAGAGGTGTCACGATTTTGCAACAGAGTTGCTGATGACGTCAGCAAAAGGCAAAGGTGTCGTGATTTCGTGATAGTAGTGGAGAAGAAGACTTTGAAGTCTAGAGCGTCGCGATTTCGCGACAAGAATCATGATGACATCAGCAAGAGGCAAAGGTGTCACAATTTCATGACAGTAGCGGAGAAGAAGGCTTTGAAGTCCAGAGTGTCATGATTTCATGACAAGAATCATGATGATGTCAGCAAAAGGCAAAGGTGTCGCGATTTCGTGACAGTAGCAGAGAAGAAGGCTTTGAAGTCCAAAGCATCATGATTTCATGATAGTAGCAGAGAAGAAGGCTTTGAAGTCCAGAGCGTCACAATTTCATGACAAGAATCATGATGACATCAGCAAGAGGCAAAGGTGTCACAATTTCACGACAGCAACGGAGAAGAAGGCTTTGAAGTCTAGAGCATCATGATTTCACGACAAGATTTATGATGACGTCAGCAAAGGCTGTAGTGTCACAATTTTGCGACAACAAACCAAAGAAGGTGTACGACAGTCAAAGGCATAGCGATATCACGACATGTTTGAGTTTCGCGTGAGAACAGCTATAGAACAGCAAAGGCGGTTAAAGTCGACGAAGTTAACTATTGTCGACGAAGTGTAAGGTTTTACAGCCGACGTGTTTGAAGATTGAACAGTCGACTAAAGAACAAGATTTCATCTTGAGATTGTGAGTATTAAAGGAATATTGTTCGAGCAATTTTGTGTGTCGATCGATGTGTGCATTCGAAGTGAGGCGTTAGCAAAGTTAGTGCGACTAGTGAGGTTCGATCATCGAAAAAGCAGAGAGCGAAGTTCAACTACAGCATAAGAGTGGATTTTATTGAATCTTCTAAGTATCAAAGATTGTGCTGTTGTTCATGAGAAGACTATGCAAAAAGTATGATGTTGTGATTGCACATAGGCACATAAGTTGTTGTGCGTTCGAATGCTGCAGTGTTTGCGAAGATTATGTAAAGGGTGGAATTTTATTTAAGGACAGCTGTGATTGCGACTGTGTTCACACAGTCTGTGTAAAAGAAAGAAAAGTGCATGAAGTAGATACTGTTGTAATTGCAAATAGTTGTGAAGGACAAACGATGATTAAGTGCTACTGTAATTTGAGAAGACTGTGTTGTTGTAGTTGCGCAGGCAGTGAAAAGTTGTTTTCAACCAAGTGCAGAAAGGAACAGAGGAAGAGGACAATTGTGCTAGACCGAAGGACTGTGTTTGGTATAGAAAAGAGGATCAACTTTGTAGTAACAGAGTTGAGGATAGAGATCTCCAGCTAGAGCAGGGAAGACAGGTGTCTTCTGTGGACAAAATTTCTCTTGCTAAGGGCAGAGGAGGTAGAGGTCTTCTAGAGGATCACTAGCAAAGCAGAATTAGGGGAAGGTGTATCCTTTGAGCTAAGGCTCATAAACTTTGTAATCGGGAAGGATTCCTAGAGGTTTTGATATAACTTTTAGAGGAAAGTTTTATCCGTGGAGTAGCCCACCTTGGGTGAACCACGTAAAGTGTTGTGTCTCTTTGTGGATTGCTTTTTGTGCACTATTTTACTGTTGTTGTTACTGCTATTTTATTCTGCATGTTAATGGTTTGAAAGCTGTGTTAATAGATAAATTGGAAAGAGGTCTTATACTGTTCAACCCCCCCTCTCAGTATAAGCTTGTGTTCTTCATTTTTAACAAAAGAAATTAAACTCCCACCCATTAGGTGGCTAATCTCAAAGAGGGATGTAATAAATGCACAATTAGGACAATATCCTACCAATAAATATGGTGGTATGACTAGATGGTATGAAAATATTAACCGAAGCCAATATTAGAAACTTTCCTAAACCTTAAGCTATCCTCAAGCTCCTTTAAATGGATATATATTTAAATTAAACGAGAATCACAGATTATAATTAATGTTATCAAGGAAAATGAATGTGGCAATTGGACAAAAAACAATGTTACTTTTTATGTTCATCAATTATTGTTGAAGGTAATAGTATGGAAATATTAACATATATATAGACAAGGAAATAGGATAGCAAATCATTTAGATAATCATCGTGTTGATATTCATCTTATCAAATTAAAACTTTAGAAGGTAACTCATTAAGAAATATTTTCTCTTAACAAAAATCATATTACAGAGTTGATTATAAAAATATAATAATTGCCAATGGGTCCTTGGTTCAACGGTTGGACAAATAGTTGATGTAGGCCACACCAAGGTTCAAATATTGGTGGCACAAAATAGTTCAATGTGACTAAATCGATGTAAAAGGAAAAGGGTAACCCTTTCAAAACCCTACTTAAAAAATTTATATATAAAATAATTTTGTTAAAATATGTAGAATGGGATCTTGTTAGGCTAAGGCTAAAAGTGTGGAAGAATTTCTTATGATCATATTAATGTAGCCTATAATCAAGTGTATTTGAAGCCTAGGGGTATTCTTCATGTAAAGCCTTTGGGAATTATTTATGTAAGCCCACAAGCATGTTCATGTAAGCCTAAGGTCAATAACCTAGGAGGGGGGAAGTAGGAGACTTCTTGCTTCGCACGGGATGTCTCAATATGCTTCCCTACTTTCCCCTCCCTCGGTTTTACCCTAGTTTCATGGCACATCCTAGGCCCTTCTCTCTAGGATTATTGTGATTGCAGACGATCTCCTTTGGGTGGGAGGTCCCTGATCCATTTGTCTTCTACTTTCCTATCCTGATTGAGGATTCCCTACATGTGTCCCTGACTTGGAGCATCTTTGGGATCTTCCATGGGAATCCTATGGAGCTTTCAGGATCCTTTTCCCTAGCTGCTCTCAAGTCTTTCTCAGGTTTGTTGTAGGTTTTCTACTTGGTATCAAATTCTATATTTTCCTCAGCTATGGAGCATCGTGGCTTCAAGATGGGGGTTTGACTTTGTCCTTATGCTTCTCAAGAGGTTTTCACTATATCCTTTTAGTATGGAGGGGACCATGTGCCTCATTTTTAGTGAATATTCTCCCTGGGTTTATTGGATCTAGTCTACATGGTGGATTCTCAGAGTATATTTCACGGCCTTGGAGGGGAGTCTTATACTTTTTTCTTACTATTGAGATTATATCATTGGTTTTCCAAATCCAGATTCCTGAAGTCATTCATGTGCGGGGTTGGTGGTCCTCATGTTCCCTATTTTTTGGTTTCTTGGGGTCATTCATTGCATCTTTCGATCTTGGAATGGGACCTGTGCTTATTGCTTGCAACTTTGATCACCCTGTGGATCCTTAAGATCAAGTTCCTTGGGACCTTCCCATCCCTTTGCCTATGGTTGGTGTTCCATTTATGTTGCATATTTTGTTTCTTATGGTATTCTCATAGTTCAACCTCACGTGCAAGGGGATCTCATAGCCTATGGAGATCCTCTGACTTGTTGTTCCACTTTCTAGGATCTATACAGGATGTTGCTTCCTAGACTGCCTTCTCGGGCCATCCTTGGGTGGGATCCTAGTTTTGACTTTCAATTTTTAGTTGTTCACACTTTTTTGTAGTGGTTCATGGTTTTACTGGGTGGGATTCTAGTTTTTTATGTTTACATGTGTTTGTCATGGCCCTGCTTGGGTGGGATGGCCCATCCACTTTTGACTGATGGTTTTCTTTGGACTAGTTGCCTATCTTGGGATGGTTTTACTTTCTAGGTGGCTTTGATTTCTGGTTTCTCCTTGGTAGGATTGAGGTTTCTGGTTTTCCCCTTGGGTAGGATTTTTATTTTTTCCTATCCTGGGCGAGATATTTAAAATTTTCTTGCCTTAGGCAAAAATTTTAATATTTTGGGGATTTTTAATTTTCCTACCCTAGGTGGGATTTTTTTAATATTCCTACCTTAGGCGGTATTTTTATTGTATATTTTTAAATGTATTTCGGTGATGGTCCCTTCGGTACCGTCCCTTGTGCTCCTTTTCTCTTTAGACCTACCCTTTGGCCTTCTAGTTGGTCTGTTGACCTTTTGTAAAAAGGTTTTGGGGTCCCTTTCAAAACCCACTTTTAATAAAATATTTTACCAATAAAAAAAATGTAAGCCAAAGGTCACCTTTCACATTTCATCCTAAGTAATATTGGTTAATACATATTATAGTAACCTTGATTAAAGGGTGTAACTTATTATTATTTCATTATTTTAAGTTAACCTCAAAATCAAGTTAATGTTATCTTGAGATTAAATACTTATTAGATTTTTTGGTATCACTATAAATAACCCCAAATTCTTGATCATTTGTAATAATATGTGAAATATTAAGGTTTCAATGAGATCTCTCTCTCTCTCTGATATTTTAATAATTCACTTCTACTTCTTTTCTATATATGATTGTGGTGGATGAATATTTTAGAATGTATCTATAAAATATTATGAATTCAA
This sequence comes from Wollemia nobilis, assembly GCA_028583015.1. NCBI lineage: Eukaryota > Viridiplantae > Streptophyta > Pinopsida > Araucariales > Araucariaceae > Wollemia > Wollemia nobilis. The sequence continues at coordinate 8,774,602 of JAQPPZ010016381.1, forward strand.
ACATAGTATCAAAGTAAATACTAAATTTGTACCTCTTGTTAGCGGAAAACAACTCCTCTTTAGGTGATTGACTATATTGCTATAAAACCAAATCAATCTCAAAATATTTAATTTGTAAGTTTTAATATTTTAAATTTTGAATTGATCTTGACACCATTTTTTCTTGCCTAGGATTCTATGCCATTCCATATAAAATTTACAATAATTTCATGTTGACTCAATCATGTGCTACTCCCTAAATTTAGGTATTGGTGTCCTCTTTGATTGTCATGATCACTAGATGATTGAACTATCACATCTCGCATGGAGTGACACAATAGAGAAACTTTGAGAGCATGAGGAGTGGCTTGATTGGATTACCTCCATGGTTTTTATAATGTCATCTCCTTTTAATATGTAATCTTCAACACTCTCTAACCTAACCTATCTAGCTATCATATGCATAGAGGAAAAGAAAAATAGAAACCACAAAAAAGCAAATACAGCAAAAGGTAAAATATCCTAAGCTAACCAAAGATGATTAAGATCATAAGATTCTTCTACACAATAGTGGGATAAATTAACTCCTAAAACATCCATAGATAATGCACAAGAAAAAATATCTTCTTAAAACATAAATTTAAGCATGGATTACACATACAATAAATGGGATCGAAATAAAGCAGACATGACCTCTTATACATGCACATAATCATACATATATAATACAAGAAATAGGAAAGAAAAAGCCTAATAGTCATGACTTCTAGTATATATATACGAATATAAATATTACAAATCATACTAGAAGTGAGGGATCTAAAGCATATCTGTAAAATGACCCAAGGTTTAGGTCCAAACTGTTATACATAAGCAAATAAAAGGGAAGTTACATATAAAGCCTCAAGCTTGAATAAACAACTCATAGATGCTTTACAATGCCTAAACAACTACTATTTATAGATAAAATGGGAAGATTTTTCCTCCAAAACTTGTATAGGAATATCTAGAAATGTTGCTCTACTACTACCTTGATTCAATCCTCCTTACATCACTTGTATCCCTTTGAGGCCTCTAGATCTGGAATCACTAATTTTGGGCTGCTAAATGTTCAACTATCACCTTAAGAATTCTAAAAATTGGGTAGAAGCACCTTCTGCAATCAATTCTTGTTAGATTTGGTATTGATGTTATTTTGGCTACCATGCTTCTACTTTTAATAGGCCAAGAACTTCCTTAGATTACTCCATAAGTGATGTCTTACGATCTGATCTTCTTCCTTCCTATCACTTTGCCATATTTGACCACTCCTCCCTATTAGCAAAAATCATTCTTTTTAAATATTTACTTGAGGTAAATATCATTGAGTGTAATGACAATTCACTGCATTTTGGACAACTCATTGGGACCTTCTTACTTATTGAATGTAAATTCAGAACTATCATCTTGATCCTTAAATGCAAAGTCAAAATTGAAATAATCTAAAAAGAAAACAAAATGAATGCAAAGAAAATAATATAGAACATTACAAATCTAGTAGCTTATCCATTTCTTGCTTAATTTCTCCCCATTTTTCTTTTGAAGGGCACTAGATTTATCTAAGTATCCATAGACCACTTCTAGTTCAAATTGGTCATCACTAGAGAAATTTTTTGTTTGATTTGCAATCTCATCCACCTAAGTCCTTAATTCTACAAATGTTATGACCACCCAAACAAAATCCTTTGTGGTAGGAGGGTCTGACCATCCTTCAAAATCGAAAACATCATCCTTGCATTGCCTTATCGACTACAAATATTTTTTCTTTGAATAGATCCTTCCAACCTTACTCCAAGGAGATGGGAGTCCTTTCTATAGTAAAGAGTCAATATACCCTTGAGATTCAATGGTAGAAAACAAGGTGGTTACTTGGGTTGTGCATTATTATGCTACTTGCTCCTTTTATAGGAGATTGATCACCTTTTGTGTTGTCACTTTCTTATATTGAATTCCAACAAGCATCAACTCATAGTCCAATACTATGGCTAATTTTACCTGATAAATTCTATCTTCGTCTAACTTTGTAGAAATTTTATAGAGGCTATGCTCAATCTCATTGCTCACCTAAAGAACTTGATCAATGGTTATATCTATAAATTTGAATACTTAGAATAGCATTATTGTAGTGTTAGTGATCTCGTCCTAGTAAGCATTGCTAGCTTCCTTGACAAGGCATTTGATCCCTTTGTGTTGCTCCATCTCACATTTTTACCTCAATTCCTCCAATTTCTTTTGGAGAATATATATCCCTTGATTAAATTGAGCTTCCTAACTGGTGAGTCTATCTATGAGGCTTTTGAATTATTCCTCTTTTTCTCTCAAGAGAGATTCTAAAGGCTACTCCTTTAGACATTTAGCTAGCATGCTTATTTAACTTTGGAGTGCTTTGACCTCTGCTTGCAAGTTACTCAAAGTATTCTTTACATGTTCCAACTCCCTCTCTTTCTTTTTTTATCTCTAACCTAATGACTCATATTCATAGGTAATCACATTTTAAGTTTTTTGTATGAGTTGCACTTTATCTTGAGGTTGCACATTTTTAGATCAAACCCCATTGTCACCACCCACCAATCCTACTCTATTATTTCTCCCTCTGGTTTTCATACTAGTGGATCCCTCTATATGAAAAACAATACTCCTTTCTTGGGGGTAAAGTGGCTAATTACTTAGGTTATAGCTAGTCGTTGTTCTTGCTTGGCTTACTTATTTTTATTGTGTTGTATCATCTCATATAGAATTTTTTCCATGGACTCAAATATGGCATGGCTTCTTGTGAACCTTCTTGTTGCCTTTGAGGTGACAAAATATAGACAATAGCTTAAATAATGGAAGTGTTGAAGGAGGAGTAATTAGAGAGGTAGGATCATATGAGAGTGTATTAATTTGGAAAGGTTGCATTAGTTGAAGCACATCATGACTAGAGAATTCTATAGAAATAGTAGGATATGGGGTAGCTTCTATGGTAAAAATTTCAAAATCTTGGGTTGTTGGGTCCAAAAAAACTCTAGTATTGGTAGTTTATCTATAGGAGGGGATAAAATTCTAGATATAGAAGTCTCATTGGTGATTAACTCTAGTCTATAAAAGTCATTTTTATTCTTCTTCGCTTTAATAGTTCTAGCTACTAGCTTTACCTTTTCTTTTTTTCTCCTTTGGGTCTCTAGTTGTGGGGTTTCCTATCAGGGAGCCTGTTGTGCTAGGGATGGTGGAGTTGTAATTATTCTAGGAGGAGCAATGGTTGGTCCTTATTTTAAGATCTCATTTGGAGGTTCGTGAGCCTCTCCCTTTGCTACTTTTTCCCTTTCTATTATTTGAAGTGTCTTAATATTTTCTTCTTCCTCTCTCCATTACTTTGACCTTTGGTTCTTAGCCTCTAGGTGCTCTTCATTTTAATATTTGCTAAACTCATAATACACAAGCAATGTGCTAGGATCTTGTTATTTTTTACCCATCCATTGCCATATTATCCACCAAGCCTCGATCTTAGGATCTTTCTAGTGCAAGTTCCTCAAAGTGTCTGTTTTCACTAATTTTGCTTTGTGGATTGACTTCACTTGTTGCTTAGTAGAAAGAGAGCAAGCACTGGAGGCATGTGCTAATTTTATTTCTTATATTATTTAGAACCTCTACATAAAGCTTATGCTCATGTTCAAATTTTGGGCCTCTAATGCTCTTAAGATATATGGTAAACTTACCTTAAGGTTCATAATCCCAACTACCCTCCACCTACTTGAGTCATAGGCCCTTTAGCTTTCCATATGCAATAGAAGCAAATTTCCTTCTTTACAAAAGTATTCCTTCTAGGATTATAGGAGTCTTATAATATGTTACTTTTGCTTCTCACTCCCAAATTTGTTATCAATCAGGTCCAATTGCCTAAACACTTCTAAAGGAAAAACTCTATTTGGAACAAATTTAGGAAGAAGGTATAGGATAAAACTAAAACCATACATTATAATAATGGTACCTTCTTCAAAAAAATACCAATTCCTGAGTATTTATTCTACAAATGAGTGGCAATACTGTGAGAGGTGCTTAGTATAAAAACCTCTTAATAGTGTAATGGTCAAAGTAGAAAAATGTTTTACAAAAGAATAATAAGAAGAATTCTTTATCAAGGCCCTTTTCCAAGAATATACAGATAGCCCTTGATATTTTTCATCTATCCAGTTTGTAATAAGACTTGGAAATAATCTTAGATGTTGGAATAGAATCAAATTTTCTATAAATGATGAATTTTTGAACATAGGAGTGGGTAAAAAATTACTCAACCCTTCATGTATTTACTCAATAATCAGCTCAAAAAATTCTAGCATCATCCACTCATCCATAGGTGCATGTTTCATCTTGTATAAAAACCAAATGGATGGAGATCATATTTTTATCATGCTCCAACACAAATATGAAGGCTAGTATAATCAAAGTATCTCGCATGCTCTCCTTAAACATATTGAGTGGTAGAGGACCTCTAACACTTATTAATATGGACTCAGGTCTCTACATTTAGTGCATAGGAAATTCATCTTGAATATATCTAGGAGTCCATCAAAGGTATTCTCCATTTATCCCATGTTAATGTGATGTTCCCTTTCTGGTATGAGTCATAATCATCAGATATATATCCAAAAATATCCACCTTGAAATTTCCATCCAAGGATTTGATTTCTCTAGTACTAGACTCATAAAACTCTACACATATTGAAATTAGTTCATGGCAATTATGGACTTTAGAAACTAGGTATTGTACCAGATAGTTTCTCAAAATACTTGACTTGAATATTGTAGGTTGGGTGGCTTTAATCCTTTTCCATGCACCTTCTGTCAGATTCTTTATCCTTTTAAAAATTTTGGGGTTCTAAAAAATTTGTACTTGATTCTTTTAATATCTCAATGTTGGAGGTATAATTTGGCAAAGGTACCTCTAGAGGATATAATGAATAGGATACTTTTTTTCTAGATCCACTAACCTTGGAAGTTATCATATAATTGGGAATTCTCTTCTTCTCCATTTTAGTTATTGCTTGTTTGAAAATTATATGCCTTTGCTTTCTTTTGTGTCCTTTCTACATTTGTGCTCTTCAATGCTCTACCATGCTCAAGAAACTTCTAAGTACTCTAGATGATGTAAATATGGAGCTAAATGGGGAAATAATCCTTTATAGAAGATTCTATTTTAACCTTGCATATTCACCATCTTTTTTCACATGCCATGCATTTATGATCCTATCTTCATCAGGTCGTGGTAGGATGCTCACCACCTTGCATGATCAATTATTTTTCTCTATAGAGTTACCTTCAAAAGATCTTCACATATTTCAAGATAGACTTATTACATACCCATTATTGTTCAATCTCTTATGTTGATCCCGTTTTTCTTTAACCAAGATTGAGGTGGAGGTCGTCTCATCATTCAATGCATCTATCCATGCATGGCAACATTAATTTCATCTCACAAGATTGCTTGGAGCGAAGAAGTGATCACTTTCCTTTTATGATTGGCATTTTACGAATTCTCCTAATTGGCTATCCAATATTGGTGTTTCTTTTGAATAATTATCTTAAATTTGAATATCACCCATTGATTGATTTGGTCGAGCATTCTTTATTAATGTTTCCATCGCTCTCAAACCTTCCATGATTGCTCTAGTCTTTGGCCAATTTGTAAATCAACAGTCAATTTTACCTCTTGGAATTTTGGAGATTAATGTGAGATGTTGATTTGGACCATCAAAGTGTACGACCAAAAAGGCGTGCACCCGAAATGTTGTAATTGCATAAACAAAGTAAAATTGATATTCAAACACATAAATGGACAAAACACATGGAAATTACAAGAAATGCCTCTATTATTCCATTAAAATCAATGAGTGTCTGATTACAAGTAAGTCCCTCTTAGGGATACTCTATTTGATACGCAATTACAATTATTTCAATCCCCCTCAGGGGTGAAATGCACTATCAAGCCCTTAAGGTGACACGAACTGCTCTAGGGTGGAGTAGACCCTCTTCTTCACATTGAGGAAGGAAATGAATGGTTGTAGCTCCTTAGAAACCTATTTCCTACGATCAAGAAACAACACAAGAATGTCAAAAGCATAGGAAGCCTCTCATGATGAGGCCCTTTAAAGACAAATAGCATGAAAATAGCATAATGACATAAAATCAAGAAAATGCGTAAACTATGCTAAACATATGCAAATAATATCAATATTGATGGAAATATGTAAATGAAGAGCACAACTATCAATCTATGGAACCAATTACTTGAAATGAAGCATTATAACATGAAAAGAAACCATTAACATCTAAACTACTATGATGAAAACAAGTTAGCAAAAACACTAATCTATCGGTCATAAGTCTCTAAAACTACAATTTAACCATGCAAATGACTAATCTAATCTAACTAGATGGGCATAAATGAAAATAGTAAGGTGGTGATACCTCTGTTGCAAACCATAGCACTTGTGCATGGTCTGCACTGTAAACCGTGACTGAAAGCCGTGGTTAGCACTCAAGTGAGTTTACCCTCAAAATCAAGGGGAAGTGGGCTTGACCTCCTTGTCCAATTGATGTTCAAGGGTCGCCTTCGGTGTCCTTCTGACAAGTTTGGTGGTTGATTCACTGTGAGGGGCCTTCGTTTTCCCGAATTAGCGTTTCTTGGCTCTCCTAGGTCCTTAGGGCATCCATGGCCTAATTCATCATGATGCTTGACAAATTGACAATGGGGATGGCAACAAGGCTCTCTCTATGCACTCAAGTGAGTCCACAATTCGACAGGGCTTCACTGCTTTGATATCCAAAATGCACTCTCTCTTCAAATCATCTATATCATTGCCCTAATTCGAAGGGGTACTTATAGGATGTCCCAGGGCTAGGGGTGGCTTCATGGAGAAGCCAAGATCAAGAAGGGGTGGTTAGGATAGTTGGATTGGAAGCTTCCATCCTCTAACCACCATCTTCTAGAACAAATGGTCGTTCAAACCGATTTGGCTCGGATGAAGGCCAACTGAAATTTAGTTAAGACCGCAGGTTACAACTGTGGTCTAGACTGTAAACCGCAGGTCTCAACCATGGTTCAGCCTATAGACCGTAGGTCTGGGCTACGGTTTAGACTGATTAGGCCAAGGAGCCCAAATTGAGTGGTTAGAACCACTGCTCTATCTTGGAGTCTATCCAAGATCCTCCATATGGTCTTGTAGCATGTCCATATGAGTAGTCACCCTCGACATGACGCATTTTAGGTGTCTACAGATGCCCCTTTTGAGATGCATTGTGAGATCGAACAACGTTGAGCAAAAATAGACCTCCTAAAATGATGTCGAAGGTTCTATGATGATCATTAGTCAGATCAACATTAGATGCCCCTTGTCCAACAAAAGGATGTGCATCCTAGAATCATTGCTTCCAACTGGGTGAAAGGCTTATATTTGAAAAGCTTGTGCCCTTCTCATCTCATTCGATGCAGTTGTGCATTCCATAGGTATCTTCTGACCCATAGATCCGAAAGGCGGAGAACAACAAGCAAAGTCATATTTTCTATTTACCCCAAGCAAAGGGGTAAGCTTATGATAGTTGTTGACAATGATTCGCAAGGATGAACGCAATTTTGACAAGATCAAGGGATCTACGATCTCTGAGATCTTCTATTGATTTTGATTATGATTTGATATTATGACTACCCCCTCAAGCGACGAGTCGATGAGGGTAATGACAATGATTAAAGCGATGATGTCGCTTGACCACCATGGATGATCTGAACAAATTTAGATTTGAGCATATTAATGTCTTGGCTAGGCCTAGTTCAGCTTTTGATTCCAACTATTAATAGTAATTGCACATTCCTATCCCATGGAGCAGTCGGGCTACAATAGCCATCTTAGGGAATCAAAATGAGGCAACTCCAATTAGATTTGTGTTGAATCAAGTTATCGATGATTTGTTGAAAAGATGTCATAGGAGACATGACATGAAATGCCTCGTTCCCATGGAGAAGTCCAGCTACGAAGGCCTTCTTAGGGATTGAAAAGAAGCATATCAGATCAACGATGACAATTTTTGTCCCAAATGTCCTTATGGTAATTTACTCATCTTGTCGGATTGCATGGATCGCAAGTCGTTGCAACCGCCAAGTGTATAGGGTAAATTACTGAATACGAGGCGCATTTGGTGTTTTTAATTATTTGATTTTTTTGTTAATTTTGATTTATTGATCGATCCTGGTGCTTTGAAAATCACCAAATTTGCAACCTTAATTGCTCTTTTTGAAATTTGATCCATTAGGAGTCATCAATTTGCCTTTTTAGACCTTCCCACGATGGGTTTTTAGTGCATTTAATGCTGGCTGTGAACCACGGGTATGGCCTATGGTTGAATTTTTCAAATTTTGGGAACCACGGCTAGGGCCTACGGTCAAAAAACCCTAATTTTGGGACCACAGGTGTTAGCTACGGTCCACCAAAATTAGGCAAACCTTTAAATAGTCATTCCCATTTGAATTTGTCATTATTTTCTGGAAAGCAACTGCATTATTGAGAGCTCTAAGAGATAGGAGACATTCCCTGATCTAGAACGCTACCAAAAACTCTTCCATATACCACACTTGATACCTCGATGGCGGATCCTGATCAGCCATCGACTAGCAGAGGCCGTAGAGCGGGCAAGGTAATTCAAAACTGATTCCTCGTAGTTCAATACCAATTAAAATCAACCACATTAAGTAATGTGGTAAATGAACCTCACTAAACAGTTGGTAATGAACCCCACTAGATTAGGTTAATTAGGTTAGTTTTAATTTTTTTTTAGTGAGACAGGCTAGGAAGGTACCCAAAATGGGTATTCTTCCTAGACCACAACTGACAGCTGTGGTTCCCAATTGTCAGATTGGGGACCACAACTATCAATTATGGTTCGCATTCAAACTACAACGATCATATTTTGATCACAAGCGGACCGCAGGGTTGACCTGCGGTTCGCCAACTTTAGAAAAATTTTATTAAATTTTTGCATTTTCTAAAGTTAATTAGGCAATTAATGTTATTTAATGCAATTTTAACTTGCCTAACTGATATTTTCTTGATTTTTATGAATGCCTTGCGACATGTTTTTATATTTTTATCAAATTTTTAGATGTTTTAGATGTTTTTAGCTAGAATTTAGCTTATATACTACTTTTTATTTCAGAGATTGACCTCTAGGGCTCGTGAGCCTGATCTACTTAAGACTCTCCATAGACAGCTCACTGATGGTGAGCATGCATGGTTTAGAGCCATCAGATTCGGCTATGTACTAGATCTACCCACTATTAGGGTAGATCAGACCTATTTGACTACGTTGGCCCGATATTGGAATGTGTGGACCAACACCTTTCACCTGCCTACAGGTGAAATGACTATGACTTTAGAGGATGTCTATCGGATCTTTAGGATCCCTATCGATGGCGAGGCCATCACCTCTTCCTCTTCTCAGAGGAAGGAGCCTATCTTCGATGCTATCTTCGATGATCGAAGCAAGGAGGCGCAAGAGAAGATCGACCATGGAGGTGTCCACATTGGATACTGGTAGGGTGAGCATGTTTTCTCAGTATGCACGATGATCTTCATGATCCTCATGGTACAAATAGTGCTTCCAGACTCCTCGAGCATGAGGATTCCCTAGAACCTCCTGGCCAATGTCTGGAGAGTGATTCAGAGTTCCACTACTCAGCCACTACGCCTAGCTTGGGGGAGCACACTATTATGTCAGCTCTACAAGGAGCTATACCATATTACGAGTTGGAGCCACCGAGGTATTAGCTGTAGCCTATTGCTATAGATCTGGGGTTGGCAACACATCCAGATCGAGCATCCCATGGACCTACCTCTCCAGATCATGACCATTGATGATGCACATTAGTGCTACACTACATGTTGGCCATGAGAGGAGGAGGGGTTCTAGAGTAGGACCCACGCTAGAGACACAGACTACTACATTGCATGATTTGTAGTGCTCGGGCCAGATGACATTGAGTGGCGCTCCTATATGGATTGCCCTGATTGGACCGAGGTAGGCGAGTGGCTATGATAGGCTCATCGAGATAGGTGGCTACTCGACCGTAAGGTCGATATTAGAGAGTATCAATTCTTCTCTCACATCCTATGGTAGTTTGGCTTGGTGTAGGATATTCCAAAGATTCCATTCATGTATCGAGCATCTCATGCTAGAGACACACCTACCATGGATTCAACCTACAACTCTGGGAGATGAGGCTGATGACTTCCAGGAGTCTGGGGATGACACACCTAGGACCACCCCAACATATGACACATGGTGGTCCCTCCTACAATGGTAGGGGAGAGGGCCTCTAGGCAGAGTAGATGACCAGGCAGAGGTAGAGGCCGATCCTGATGGGCGCAGGGTGCGCCAGAGGACCGAGGGTGGATGGGGCACCGAGGCCACCATAGAGGAGGCTCCATAGGTAGAGGTAGAGGAGGAGGAGGGGTTCGAGGAGGGTGAGGTGCCTCTTAACAGTGATGTAGGGGAGCTCCTCGCTCAGGTTGTTGACCTGTAGAGTTAGGTTGGGAGGTTGTAGACTCAATAGTTATAGTGGGACACATCTATCGCCCTTCTAGAGGTGAAGCTGGCTCACCGGGATAGATAGCTGGCAGAGGCTCAGGCATAGATTATGACCCTCACAGCTCGAGCTACAGTAATAGAGTCACAGGTCGGTGAGCTCACTAGTGCACGAGATGTGGCACTGGCATAGTGGGGTGAGGCCATAGTATAGAGAGAGCTGCTCAGGGCACAGAGGGGGATCCTTCATCCTCCCATGCTATTATGGGACCTCCTATGTCACCATAAGCTATACTCTAGGAGGTAGTGATCCCATGGTAGAGGTTAGGTGGCTCACTTCCCTCATAGAGGAGGGAAATGACCTTTGCGATGCGAGGGTAGCTCGCATCTCCCAGCTGGAGGGCTTCATCATATTGTGGGGCTTAGAGGTGCCAGAGGATAGACATGCTACTAGGTCTCAGAGGACCAGGTCCAAGACTTCAAGATAGTCCACGGTGAGCTCCAACCAGTGGATGCACAGGACAGAGAGGACACATAGGTCCTCTAGCACACATGGAGGTAGCTCGCATAGGAGTCATAGGGAGATGGGTGCGACCTCGAGTCACAGGTCTAGCCACTTAGACATTCCGGTATCCCGTGTGCTAGGCCTCTTCGGGTTAGGTGGTACATAGGGCCCTCATCAGGGCACACAATAGGCACCAGAGTCTACTGTAGAGCAGGCTCTAGAGCATAGGGCTGAGGGAGGCGGTGAGAGCTCCAGTTCAGGGGGAGTAGGCCAGAGCTAGGGCTCTATCTGATCTAGGCTACATTTTTGCATATGTACCATTTTTGGTGTAAGGTCTAGGACCTACATGATTGTAGCCTGTGGGCATTTTGTACTCCTGATGTACTCTTGAGACACACACACACACATATATATATATATATGATCTGATCATTTATGACTCATTATGTGTACTTGTATATTTTTAATTTTCTGTTTATGTTATGCACATGGATGCAATGCTTATGTTAATTTGATGCTATATGATGTGATGTATGGATGACATGCACTAGATAGCTATTTAATTTATGATGATGATGATATGCAATGATCTAGATGCTTAGATGTGCGATTTATGATGGATGCATATGGATGCAATGTTTTCTCTTAACACATATTTGATATTGCTTTATTGTATGCATTAATGTATGTAATGATTTATTTACACGATGGTGATCTAATGTAAATGAACCTGTATGCTTTAATCACTTAAAACATAAGGAATGAATGCAAATATGTTTATCAATCTAATGGATGACACCACAGAATGTATAAAAATCATGAATGTAATTGAAAATCCTTAAGATAAGAATTTAATCAATTAATCACCCATATATGAAATGCAATGAATGCAGTTGTATGATGCGAATGATATAATGTGTCATTCTATTTTCCTTTGCAAATTTGAAAGATATGCACGATATAGTCAGTGGTCATCTAAATATTATTTCTAATATCCATTCGGTATCTATCCTATATCTTGATTGTGCTTTATATGATGATGTATCATGGACTCGATACTTTGCAATTTGATGATTTTATATGGTTTGCGATATTTGATATTTTGTTGCTATGAGAGAGATTTTTGAGGTTTTCCATGAGACTCAAACACCCTAATAGACTTATCAAAAGTTGCATACTAACCACACTAGACTTCTGAGATAAAAGGCTTTTGCTAGGATAGGCCCTAACTGTTCATTATCCCTGTGTGTGCACATGATTATTTTAAGATAAGACACGAGCGTTCCCCGATGTCAGGCGGGATTCTTTCAGCCCATTGCTAAGATAGGGGTACCACAAATGTCTTATCCAATCCCAAGTTTAGATTTTAGTTGGACTAAGCCACTAGGCAATGCAGGACACCTGAAGCTAGCTCCTCCACATTCAAACATTGGTCTTCCCACAAGCGAGATGCAAGTGTATCAGACATATCATCATGCGTAAGGTATAGTAGTGCCGACAATTCCAGGGATTCAGGCTCATTCCTTTCTATCCTTCAATTTTTGGGATACTTGCTCATATGTAGTGAAGCAAGGGAGTCGATTCCATATTCATTTTGAACTGTCTCTGGATCTTCATTTGATCTCTCTTCGAACTGGATTTTGGATCTTCATTTGATCTCCACTCAAACTTTGATTTATGATCTTCATTTGATCTTCACTTTGAACTTGATTTGAGCCTATTTTTTGATCTTCATTCGATCTTCACTTTTTGGCATTTACATTTGATAATTTTCTTCAGAAACTTTCCTTTGGGGGATTTACTTGGGAAAACTATTTTTGGTATATCGATTGAGGATATCGATCTTATGATATCAATATGGGATATCAATCTGGGAAGTCGATCTATGATATCGATCTAGGGTATCAATATTGAGGATTGATGTGGGATATCACTCTGGGATATTGCTCATTTTATCGTAAGCAAGGGATTCTGAATAGGGAACTAACCTATCCTTTTTCCAACTACCAATATTTCCCATACCGTCCGCATAGAGGGATAAGCAAGAATAACTCTTTTCGCTTCAGGATACCCGGTCCTGCTTCATGACTTTCATCTTCCCCTAGTCCTTGTTAGGATTGTTTAATTTGTTGATTAGTGATAGGCTTCTGATATGCTAAGGGCTATACTAACTAAACCTTAGCTACAAAAGCAAAGCAAGCTTTCTACCAACTCTTGATAAGACCACTAGGTATGGTTGAATGACCGAAAAACCCTAGTATATCTCCATAGCAACATTATAGGTTGTGTTGAAAAACACAATTACTCACATGAATGATGGATCATGATAAATGCAGAGATGCATGATTTAGACACAAACGTGGTGTCATTTGTAAGACTGACAAACATAATCCCTCCTACTATGGAATGCAATGGATGACGAATGCCTATATGCAATGTAATAATGCAGCGGATGCATGAGTAAATGCAAAAAATGACAATGCAAAATTCAAATGCAAATGCAAATGTTTTTGGATTTTTATGCTTTACCAATTTTTTTGGATTTTATTGATTTTATAATTTTTATGAGTTTTGAGCCTCATATCTGACCAAACGACGAGTACATGCCTCTGGAGCCTTTAGATTGACCAAGCAATTTTTCAGCAAAATCCTTGGAGCTTTTTAGGATGACCGAGCGGTTTTAAACAAACCCTCGGAGCCTTTGGGGTTTGACCAAAGGGTTTATGAGCACCTTTGGGACTTTTTGGGATGACCAAGTGATATTTTAAGAATCCTTGGAGCTTTTGGGTTGACCAAGCAATTTTTCAAAAACTCTTGGTACCTTTTGATTGACCAAACTACTCATAGACGAGCTTGGAGCCTTTTAGGATGACCGAGTGATTATAAGCAAACCCTCAGGGCCTTTGACTGACACGACCAAGTGGTTTCAGGAACCCTTGGAGCCTTTTGGGATGATCGAGTAGTTTTTAGAAAAACCCTCGAAGCTTTTTGAGTTTGACCAAAGGGCTTACAGATGCCTTTGGAGCTTTTTGATTGACCAAACTACTTATGGGAGTGTTTGGAGCTTTTTAGGATGACCGAGCAGTTACAAGCAACCCTCGAAGCCTTTTACTATGCTCTTCAAGCATAAAACACCTTAATATGGATGATGTTGAGAGGTTCAGGCTCTTCAACACCCCCTAGCGACGTTAGGCGATAGGTACCTGGACCAATATTTTTAGATATGATGTAGGGTCCTAGCCAATTAGCCATGAATTTGTCTCGCATATCTAGCGGTAAATTAGAGTTCTATTGGTTCTCTTTCAAGACAAGATCCCCAACTTCAAAGTCTCTCTGGTGGACTTTGATATTGTAAGCTCATTTTAGTCACTCTTGATAAATGTGGAGATGCTCCAGGGCATTCACGCGATGTTCATAAAGCAACGTCAGTTGATCCAGTTGAGCTTGTCGTGCGGTGTCATCATCGATGAACTCTTTCAATGCAATGTGTAGCGTTGGAATTTCCAATTCCAAGGGCATAATGGCCTCAACACCATATACTAGTGAGAATAGCATTGCCCTAGTGGGCGTCCGAATACTAGTCCTGTAAGCCCATAATACAAGGGGCAACTGGATATGCCAATATTTGTGGTTTTCTTGTACCATATTTTTCAATATGGCCACCACTATCTTATTTGAAGCTTCAGCCTACTTGTTTGCTTACGGATAGTATGGAGTCACAAAACTATGTTTGATTCTATATTTAGATGTCAAAGCTCTCACAGTTTTGTTCTTGAAATATGTTCCATTATCCGATATTATTTTGGATGGAATCCCAAAATGACTTATGATATGCTCCAATATAAACTCTACTATACGAGCTCCAGTTGTCATTGTTAAGGGTATTGCTTCCACCCACTTTGTAAAATACTCAATAGCTATGATTATGAATATATGTCGACTCGATGACGGAGGAGAGATCTTTCCTATAAGATCTAATCCCCACTGAGCAAATGGCCAAGCCACTTGGATGGGTTGTAAGGCCTACGATGGCAAGTGCGTAAGATTAGCATGATGCTAACATTTAATGCATTTCTTGACATACACATTGCACTCCTTCTCCATAGTGGGCCAATAGTAGCCCATTCTAAGGATGCACTTGATGATGGCCATGTCATTGAAATGGCCACCGCATGTACCATCATGAGCTTGCGAAATCGCCCATGATACCTCTTGGAGATCTAATAAATGAAGGAGAACTCCATCATAGCCTCGTCGGTACAAGATGTCTCCTATTAAGACATATTTAGCTACTTTATTTTTAAATGTGCACTTCATCACACGCAATAATCCCTCTAGAATTATACTAAGTTTTAGGAAGTCTTTAATTTGTGACATCCAATTTTGATAAGCCTTAGCTTCGACTACTAAGATGACTTGCTCCCCATGCGTATCTACTTTTGCAAATGTAGACTCAAAAATAACCTTGTGGTGAATGGTAGTACCACTCCCCATAGGACTCTGAGAGGTTAATGACCCCTAGGGTGCCTTCTTAAGAAAGTCTTCAACTTTGCGGAACCATTCAGCTTTTGGTTCTACACTGATCATGTTGACCGATTCTTTGTTATCATAGGTTGCACGCTCTACTTCCGGATGCAAGAGCATCTTGACATGGATGGTAGTGAAATCCATAGATGGATTCTGAGGGATTAAATATCCCAAAGATGCCATGGTGTCTGCAAACCTGTTTGATGACCGAGGGATTGCCTCGATGTCATACCATTCAAATTTAGCCAAATATGTGGCAACTAGATCTTTATAGGCTTTCATTACGGGACATCAACACTAAAAGAGCCCCTTGACTTGATTTACTATGAGCAAGGAGTCACCAAATATGTTCAATCTCTTAATATTCATGGCTATGGTTGTGTGGAGGCCCAGTAGTAGGGCTTTGTACTCAGTGTTGTTGTTGGTGCATAGAAAATCCAACTTAAATGATAAGGGCATTGGAGCTCCTTGCAGTGTGAAAAATACTATTTCGACACCACCTCCTTTCTCGCACTTTGAACCATCGAAGAAGAGAGTCATATCAGCATTGTTCTCTAGTTCTTCGGGTTCGGGAGCTTCATATATGACAAAGACTGCATCGTCCGAAAGCTCTATTGTTAGAGGCCTACTGTTTGATAGTGGTGCCTCAACTAATTGATCCACTATGACCTATCCCTTAATGGACTTCTGGCTTATGAATTCTAGATCGAATTCCATCAATAGTATGATCCACTTTGCAGTATGCGTATTGTGATAAGTCTTACTCATCATGTACTACAAAGGATTTTGTTTGGATATAACATATTTCGTATAACTTAACATAAAATATCATAATTTCTTTGTAGTGAACACTACTACTAAACACAATTTTTCCACATATGCATACCCAAGCTCATAGCTCACCAAGGTTCGACTAATATAATATATGGCATGTTCTTTGCCTTGCACATTATTTTGGGCTAACATGGTTCCCAGTGCAAAGTCAATTGCCAATATATATAGTAGAAAAGGTACCTCTAGCCTTGGTGGAGCTAGCATTGGTGATGTTGCCAGGTATTTCTTTATTTCAGTGAAGGGTGCCTTACAGTCCTTGTCCTGGTTGAATGGGACCCCCTTATGTAGCAGTCAATTCATGGATCAATATTTATCTAATAGTTGAGTGATAAATCACTTTATCAATGCTACCTTGCCCTGAAGACTCCTTAATTCCTTAATATTTGTGGGGGGATGCATTTCCAATATGGCCTTGACCTTCGCTGGGTTAACTGTAATGCCTCACTTAGATATGATGAATCCTATTAGTTTTCTAGAAGTTATGCCAAATACGCACTTCTTAGGATTTAGCCTGACATTGTGCTCTATCAGGAGATCGAAGACCTTCCTTAAGACCTATGCATGCTCTTCTCATAGCAATGACTTGGCCAACAATTCATCGATATAATATTCTAGAATTTTGTGCATATAGTCATGAAAAATGTATGTCATGGCCCACTGATATGTGGCACTAGCATTTTTGAGGCCAAATGGTATAACTTTGTAGCAAAAAATTCCCCATGGCATTATAAACGTAGTTTTATGCTGGTCTTCGGGTTTAATCCAAATTTTATTGTAACCAAAAAAACCATCCATTAAGGAGAGTTTTTCGTGACCTGTAGTTGCATCTACGAGAGCATCAATATTGGGTAATGGAAATTAATCTTTGGGTGTTGCCTTATTTATGTCTCTAAAATCCATGTAAATACAACTTCTTCCATCGATTTTTCCCATGAGCACCATATTGGACACCCATTCTGGATAATCGATGGAGATCACAAATTCCACATCCAACATCTTTTGTAGCTCATATTTCACCATTAAGGCTACTATTGGGTGCATCTTTCTAAAATTTTGCTTTATCGGCTTCTTCGTTAGATCTAGTGAAAGGTTATACGTAATCAATTTCAGGTCTATACCTAGCATATCCTTGTACGTCCAAGAAAATAAATTTGGTCTCTCTTTCAGTAGAGGTATGAGGGTGGCCCACTCATATGGATTGAGACTCTCTCTAAATTTAACCTTCTTTGCATTGGTGGGATCATTACTGATATCCACCTCAAAGGTTTCCTCTACTGACATATGTGATCCCTCCTCAAGCTAGTGAGGCGTAGGAATCAAATGGATGTCATCATCCGAGTTGATAGGTTTCACGTTGGAAGCATTTTTGGTATGATAGACATCATATGTACAGCCTGGTGCAAAATAGAAAGGTTACAACATTTATTCGTTAGGGAAGAAATCTTCAGGCTCAACGGGTGAATCAGCGCGATCCCAATCGATAGCATATTTGTTAAGATACAACGGTTTGGACAGATCTACTAGATTGTAGAGTGGGGTGGTCAAATCAATGGATACCATGTTTATGGAATGGAATCGATCTCCAAGATCACACAGACCAAATTCTACAAAATCTATGTAGTCCTCATACCCATGATTTGGCTCTAATGGCATAGGCACAAAGGGGTTTTCCCTATGAGGACTGGGAACAACTGGATCCTCCCTATGCACTAACTACAAAATAGGATCATTTGCTCATGGAGCTCCATGTATTTCAGTATAAGAGGATTAACCAACCAATAAATTTGATCCAGGTTCAATCGTCTTGCTCTCAGACGAGGACCAACACATAACTACCGATAGACCTCATCTATGTCGATGGGTTGATGACGGTAATGCAAATACGGAGGACCAAGGTAGACCCTCTCTAACTCATCTTCTTTGGTGTCCTAGGTTATCTCTGAGGTTCAGTTCCATCTTAGTCTATTTAAGGAGCCCTTCATGATGATCTTCAAGTGGCTTAGCGATGACGAAAGATATCATCGAGTGATTCCTCCAAATACTGGAAGAATCTGGATGATATGGATTAAAATCCACATCATCTGCCATACTAAGGTACAAATGATCTAGATATTCTATGAGCAAATCGTCTTGCCATTGTAACTACAATCCTAAACTGAACCTATCAGTGACTAACTGATAACGCGGTTCCAGCAGAGTTCTACGCCCTTGTTCAAAGAGACCAAGGTTGTATCCATGCCAATGATATAACTTGAAGATACGCATGGCATACTCTGAGTTGGATAGATAACAAACATTTACTATGAAAGTTTCATTATCATATTCATCCATGGGCTCTCGCATTGGAAGCTGATCTAGCCCTACATAGATGAAATTAGTCTAATTAGAGGGCTCTCCCAATGGAACCATCGATCTAGTCAGGTAACAATGAGCGGACGATCGACCCATCTCTTGCAAAGTCTTTAGAATTGGTTCGAATGTTACATTCTGCATAAGGTACTTGCCTAATCTAGTGTTTGGGAGATGCACTATCACTCGTGGTGTGGATGATCCTATTGAAGATGTAGGTGAGGTAGGCTGAGTGCCTCCTTGACTTTGTCTTCGGGTTCCTCAACTTCCATAGGAGTGGAAACCTCCTCGATGACTGGCTCGAGCTCATGCTCCTTCTCTTTCTTGTCCATTTTTGCCTTCAACTTCCTTTCATCCTGATGCATGACTGATGCCGATGGTTTCAGGGAAGTGGCAGTGGTGTGCTCCAATCTATGTGACACAGATGACGTTGGTTTAGCATGTACTATTGGTTTTCCTCCTAGCTTCTTTACCGACGATGACGTATGAATGTCCAAGTGCATTTACGAGAGTATGAAACCCCTAAGCAAATCTGTTAGGTTCACAAAATTAAATGGTTCTTCATCCGATGACACTATTTGAACCTATCCCTCGTGAATATACTTCACACACTGATGTAGTATCGAGGGAACGTAACGCATTTCATGAATCCAAGGCCTACCGAGTAATATGTTGTACTGTATGGCCTCTTCTATCACATGACACATCACAGAGATGATCTTCAAGCCACCTGTATGAGCAGTATAATTGTGTCAATAGTTGAACATAGTACATCGTTAAACGCTCTCAATGTAAATATAGTGGGCACAATGTGTGATTTAGTCAGCTTCAAATGACTCAGCACCTTGGTCATTATTATGTTGATCGATGAGCCGATATTGATCAAGACCCTTTTAAATGGCATGTGATTAACACATACGATTATGTGCAATGACGGGTCAGCCATGGTTGTAGAAATTGTCCTTATCTCATGATCATAAATTTGGATCATCAATTCCTGACACTGCTACACATCCCACAAAATTAGTAAATGCTTGCGCATCCTGGGACTGTACTTAAATTGATCTCAAAATGTCCATAAGAGTCTCTGTGTCCCTCGGGGACTACTGTATTAGCTCATATATAGACAACTTCATAGGAGTTATCTGCAGGTTTTAAACCAACCTGCTCCTTATGGTCACCATCGGTCTTGTTGGTGGGCCTGGAATATTTTGCATCGGCCACTCATTTGATGTGGCTTGTATTTGAATGGGAGCATGATATTGATTGTGTTGTTCGTATCTCCCATGCCTAGTTACAATGTTCACCATGCCCACGAACCCTTGGGTAGGTGGTTCGACTCGTACTTGGTTGACCTGGCCAACATTGTTGTGAGGCACCTCATGATTTGGAAAGGATTTTTTGTAAATTCCCATATTCAGATTATCGAGAACCTACGAGTTGTACGGAACTAAAAGCTCAGTTTTTTCAATCATATTTTACACCATGTGTTTGAAAGTCCAGCACACCTCGATTTCATGGCCTTTCATTCGATGAAAAATGCAAAACAGATCTTCTTGGTACCCTTTGGTTTGGGTTGATTGGGGTCTATCAGCTTGACTTCGGGTAATCTAATTTCCTTGGCCTCACACAGTTGATGTAAAATTAACGTTAGCAATTATATCAATAGTGTGAACTAGTGATGTGGGCATTGATCTTTGTTCTTGCCCTTGTAATTGTTGTTGCACTTTTCATATTGCACAGGAGGAGGTTGGGCTTGATAATTCCATTGTTGTTACCCCTTGTTCTCCCTCTGGAGATTCAACACCACTTGATTCACATGGGCCTGCTTGCCCTATTGTTTTGTGGCACTCTTATTTTTTCCCTCTCTCCTATTCTTGAGCTTCAAGTTGCCTTCCTACAACTTGATGTCCTTGATCACTTTGGCTTGCACCAAAGCCTCTTTGAATGTAGGATACTGCTGCAACTATAGCCGTAACAAGATGTGTTTGTCACAACTCTTTTTAAATATTTGGGTTAACTCTATGGCAGGAATAGGGAATGGAAAATTTGCCATCAGTCTCCTCCATCTCTTTCTGTACTGCTCAATTGGCTCATCATCACGCTGAGCTAGCATAGCTAGATTAGAAATATTGTATTATTTCTTGATGCCAAAGGAATAGCGTTGAAGAAAAGCATCATCTAATTGCTCAAAACTAGTTATGCTATGTTTCTTTAACTTATTTAACCACTCTCAGGCCAGACCAAAAAGTGTCATGATGAACGTATGCAACAACAATGCATTTTTTCTTGCTATCTAAAAATAAGCATCCAAAAAGCTTGTGATATGTTTATGTGCATCTTCATCACCCTTAAACTTGTCTAACCTGGGCATATCAAAATGCTCAGGGTAAGCCAAAGTAGGCATCGAAGGATACAAAGGCTCATTATGAATTTTCCTTAATGTCGGCTATTGAATAGTTGTGCCTTGTCTCTCGATGGCTTTGATCTTCTCGGATAAGGCCTTACAGGCCTCCAAAGATAAAAAGTCCTCCTCCCTAAGTTGACGTGGATGTGGCTTAGGAGGAATTGTCTTCCTCATACGAGATGGAGGGCGTTTATCTTCCTTCTCCTCAACTTGGGATCTCTTAGGATATTCTTGCTTGTATATGTCTCCCTCTTCTTATTCATGCTACCTCTGCCTCTAATCATCGAGCGATGATGATCGCTCCCTTCATTCGGCACTAGAATGAGTACGAGCGTCTCTTTGCTCTTTATGCATATCAGCTTGCAACAAAGCCCTTATATATACATGCTCTCTATTATCATCAAGAGGATATAGGCTAGCCCTAGCTAACCTATCCTCCTACCCCATGCGCTCCTTTTGGGCAAGGATACGCTCTTCGTGCATGCACTACTCATATAGCCTCTGTCTAATGAGCCTATCCTCTTGAAGATTCTCATCTTCAATGCACTGCCTCTCTAGGCGAGCATTCTCTAATTGATCTTAGAGGAGTTGGTGTTTTTGCTCTGATAGTAGTCGATGTGATCTATCGATCTAATCGATCGTGGGAGGCCTTTGGTATCCCTACTCTGTATAAGTGACCTTATGGGTTCTATACCCATTGAACTGATGTGCTGCACCTTTGCCTATGTCTATGAAGATGGCATTGTCATCCTACTATATCCTATACTATGAACCACCATGCGCAGATAGTGGGTGTGTGACATGAGGGTGCTTAGAAGCCTCTCCATGCTCTCTAGTAGTGTTGACAATGCTCACACTACGCTCACTCAAGGCACGAGTGGGTGGAGCAGAAGGCTTGCGGCCTAACTGCTATAAGACACTACCTATACCCTCTAGTTGTATAGACCACCACTGCTTATGTGATGGTGTTCCATTAGCTTCCACCTTTGATATATCAATGGTGATCTTATGTGGTGGACCAGGCATGGGAATATAGGTAGACCTATACTTGGTAGCGAGCCTGACTACCTCCCCCTGAATGGGTGGATATCTAGTACTTCTATACTCAGAAGGTGGAGGTATGGATCCTCCTATAGATTTAGTATGTAGGGGTAGCAACCTAGTCCCTTGCATGACAAACTCTTTGATCGATCTTGTGGACACGTGTGCAATGTGATCTCGGTAATGGCTTTCAAGTGGAGCACCCTCATGTTGAGAGGCTTCCTATTCTATCTTGTGCCTAGAGGAGTGTACTAAAGCTCCTCTATCCGGGGTATGCTCTACGGGCTCCCCTCGTGTCGAGTTATCTCCTCTAATTCTTATCGAACGACATTCGGTTCACTCATGTGGGTGAGGAACTGACACGTGTTGTTGTGAATTGGTTAGGGGTTGATCATTGGCATCAAGTTTAGACCTTTTTTGACCACCCTGTGTATCCACCATTATGTACCTAGCGTCTAGATATATAATTTATTATTAAGCAAACAAGGTATACAATGATGATTATCTCATATTAAATTTTGAAAGTGAGCCCCAAACTATTTGATGTGTTTTTAAGATGTGTTGTATAAGTGTAGAAAATCTTATCATGTTTTGCAAAACTTGTTGGATTTTATTATTAGTTTAATGGCTTTCACCTGTACACTCGCAGCTCGACAACTTGGCTATGAACTCCAAGTCGTGTAATCCAACCTATAATGTGTGGTAATGAAGCCCACACACGATCAGGGAGCACAGGTCATCCCAGGTCCTCACCCGTTTTCCTCCAATCAGCGTTATACCCTTCAAAGAGAATACATGTAAATTTTCTAGGGTATGAAAGGTTCTTGGATTCGGTATTGGTCTAGTATCCAAAATATTTGTAGGATTTTGGCAAACAAATGGAATTTATGCCCATCGTCGTTGAACCATACTAGTGGTTGGATGTCAAGCCCAACTCACTAGCATTTAAGTGCCAAGTGGTGTGTGGTTTGTTTTAATGTACATAAAATAAATGCATCATATAGCACTCATGCTCATTTTCTATATGCTATGCAAATGAAAGAACGTTTCAAATTCATAAAATGCAAGCTATTCTAGATGCTCTTTGAGACAATGCACATTACAATGATAATTGGCCTCTAATTGGACCTCACACATGCAAACCAAATAAGACACTCTATCAAGCATGTTGTAGCCTAGGGAGGACTGCAATCATAGGTCCGATGTTCCTAGCAGCGCCTTTCTATGGAAGTAAATGCAAAAGCAAACTAGGACGATTGATTTCCCCTTTTTTAGTGATTTTTCCTAATTTGCATTTGAAATTGTGCATGCTGTAAAAACATAGAGGAAAAAAAAATTGATAGAGGGCTAAAAATAGGGCCTAACTCAGGTCCTATAATGGTTTTTTTTGTTTGTGTTGTCAATTGGAAACCGCAGGTCTAGTCTACGATTCTGACTATGGACAGCGAGTTGAACCTGTGGTTCAATTGTTGGCCCGTAGCTGATAGCTACAGTCTGTACCTACAAGTAAAAAATGTCAAGAACACATAGTCGGATGCTATTTATGTGGAGTTCCACCATGATCGCATTTTGTATGACCAAAAAGGCATGCACTCGAAATGTTGTAATTGCATAAACAAGGTAAAATTGATATTCCAAACACATAAATGGATAAAACAAATGGAAATTACAAGAAAAGCCTCTATTATTCCATTAAAATCAATAAGTGTTTTATTACAAGTAAGTACCTCTTAGGGATACTCTATTTGATATGCAATTACAATCATTTCAATCCCCCTCAGGGGTGAAATGCACTATTAAGCCTTTAAGGTGACACAAACTGCTCTAGGGTGGAGTAGACCCTCTTGTTTGCATTGAGGAAGGAAATGAATGGTTGTAGATCCTTAGAAACTTGTTTCCTATGATCAAGAAAAACACAACAATGTCAAAAGCATAAGAAGCCTCTCATGATGAGGCCCTTTAAAGACAAATAACATAAAAATAGCATAATGACGTAAAATCAAGAAAATGCATAAACTATGCTAAACATATGCAAATAATATCAAGATTGATGGAAATATGTAAATGAAGAGCACAACTATCAATCTATGGAACCAATGAATTATTATAACGTGAAAAGAAACCATTAATGTCTAGACAACTATAATGAAAAAAAGTTAGAAAAAACACAAATCTATTGGTCAGAAGTCTCTAAAACTACAATTTAACCATGCAAATGACTAATCTAATATAACTAGATGGGAAAAAATTAAAATAGAAATGTGGTGATACCTCTGTTGCAAACCGCAGCATTGGTGCATGGTCTACATTGTAAACCACAACTGAAAGCCATGGTTAGAACTCAAGTGATTTTACCCTCAAAATCAAGGGTAGTGGGCTTGACCTCCTTTTCCAATTGATGTTCAAGGGTCACCTTCGATGTCCTTCTAAAAATTTTGGCAGTTGATTCACTGTGAGGGGCCTTCGTTTGCCCGAATTAGATTTTCTTGGCTCTCCTATGTCCTTAGGGCATCCATGACCTAATTTGTCATGATTCTTGACAAAATGACAATGGGGATGGCAAAAAGGCTCTCTCTATGCACTCAGGTGAGTCCATAATTCAATAGGGCTTCACTACTTTGATCTCCAAAATGCACTCTCTCTCGATAATTCGATAGCGCTTCGCTATTCAAATCATCTATATCATTGCCCTAATTTGAAGGGGTACTTATAGGATGTCCCAGGGCTAGGGGTGGCTTCATGGAGAAGCCAAGATCAAGAAGGGGTGGTTAGGATATTTGGATTGGAAACTTCCATCCTCTAACCACCATCTTCTAGAATAAATGGTCATTCAAACCGATTTGGCTTAGATGAAGGCCAATCGAACTTCAGTTAAGACCACAGGTTATAGTTGCGGTCTATCCTATAAACCGTAGGTGCCAACCATGGTTCAGCCTGTAGACCATAGGTCTGGTCTGCTATTCAGACTGATTAGGCCAAGGAGCTCAAATTGAGTGGTTAGGACCATTGCTCTATCTTGGAGTCTGTCCAAGATCCTCCATATGGTCTTGTAGCATGTCCACATGAGTAGTCACCCTTGACAGGACACGTTTTAGGTGTCTACACAAAGAATTGTCTTTATTATCATGTTAAAAGTTTTCTATTTTACTACAAACCATTGTATTTAAAATTTTATCATTCTTCCAACAAAGTTTCCTTATTGGCATGAAATGATCTTCAAAAAATTTGATAAGGCTTTGTTGATTTTTTTTTGAAATGGTGTGAGCTATAGTTTGACCCAGTTATTAAAAGAATTTGGTGCAGTTTGATGATTCTGGAAGTCCTAATCCTACACAAAGAAACCAAGAAAAAATAAAAATGTTATGTGTGTGTTTGTGTGTTTTCTTTTTTATGTACATGACCTTGATTGGGTTGAAATCGTGCTTTTTCTTGAGCATCAGCCTATAACTATAGATCTGTTTGTTTCAAGAGGATTAGAATCGCATATTTTGGTCACCCATTTGTCCATTTGATCATCTTGGATGAAGGAATACACTTCATTGACCAAAAATTTTGACTCGAACCACTCTTCTTCTGATATCAAAATTTGATCAAATTTAGCCTATATATCTTTAGGTGTTTGATATGATGCAAATAGAGTGGCTCAGGTGGAATTTTTATCCTAGTCCCATACTAAGTTCTCAAGACCATGAGAGACCAATCTAAGTACAAATATCCTCCTAAGTATAAATTCTCTCGATAATTAGATGCCAAAAGATACAGGGAGATCTATTACTACTATATCTTGTGTCATTGTTAGGCTCAAGTAGGCATACAGAGTGAGAAAAAATTATTCCACCACTCCTAATATTTGGATTGCATACCTTCCAATTGCACCATCCTCTTGTTTATGAGCATGTATTCTAGACCCAATGCATCCACCACTTCTTTTCGCATGTCTAAAACGCTTGCCCCATAATCTAGCATATAATTATGGATGAACTTGTCTTTGTAGATCAGGAACAAATAGAAAGAAATGGGTCTGGGTATTCTCACTCCTAGGGAATATATTTACAAGACCATGGGCACCTTCTACTAACCCAACTTCCTTTCTTCCTCTAGTGTCTTCTTCAAATTCTCGTTCTACTCAAGTATGGATAAAATATCGCATATAGGCACTACTACCATGGACTTCTTTAGATGATCCACCATGTTGAATGATCCAAGGGAATCAATATTCTAAGAAGCACTCAATATTTACTAATATTTGGTATTTTTCGTGACTAATTCAGGAATTTTTATAGGTTTCAATCAGGGAGTATATTGCTTTGGGTCTTTCATAGCTCTTATATTTCTAACTACCAAATATTTTGGTGCACTATGCTTTGGTGGTATTGTGGTAGGAGGTACCCTTTTGGGATCAGTTGGTCTTCTCTAGAGGTCTAGGGTCATCTGGTTGCTCTTCTCCTACTCTTCCATCATGTAATTGTTTGCCTTGGCTACCTATTGATTATTGGATTATCTGCTCTATCATATACTATGTAGGATTCTTCCTCATCCTAGGTGACTAGGATCTACTCTAGAGGTAGACCACTTGATTTAGGGAGGAATTATGCATGGGAAGTTTAAATTATTTCTCTTGATTCAACCTCTAATAAGATGTGGGTGCCCAAGGGGCATCATTTTACTAAAACAATTTATGGATAGTTTGGAGCTTTCATCGAGATAGATTTGGGTAAGGCAAGCATCTTCAAGTAGGCAGTGTCAAGAGGTAAACTCCACATTTTTTTTTTGAATGGGAGCTCTTCTTGGAAGGGTTGATAGGTATTTTTTGTATTAGGGTTGGTAGAGGCACCACTTGCTAATTTTGTGTCTATTCCAAATTAGTATCCCTATTAGCCTAAAATTAGGGCCTTGGGTAACCATTATAAGGAGGTCTACTTCACCAATTGCCTTGCTGGAAGGGAGGTCTTGGGCTATTTTGATACTAAAATATATGGGAATTATGTTTTCTCCTTGTGGATATCATTTCATTTATAACTATATTGATTAGACCTTTCATTTATTTAAACCCAAAGTTATCCAAAGAAAAGAGAACTAGAACAAGATAGGGAGTAAGGACTAAAGGTATGGTCAGTTTTCATTGAAGGGTCATTGTTGAATGATTTGAGAAGACTAGTATGGGGAATAAACACTAGAAAATAGAGGCATGGGGGACCTATGAACTAGTATTTTAATCTAGATCAGGTTAATTATATCCTATATGGCTAAGCTATAGCCATATGACAAAGAATTTCCTCCCTTAGCCTTAATCATCAAGGATATCTTAGAATATAAGATCTTCAAATAATAAATAAATGGCATACCTATTAAGGCACATATTTGTTTGGGTATTTTATGCCATGCCTTTTGAAATCAAATGTTGAAGGTATCCATGGCCTCCATTGATTCTCTATTTATGGTTTATAGTTGTTCTAAGCGAGACACTCATCTTCCTTCTCCTTGAATCTTTCATTTGAGTCAGCAATTGAGTGTAGTTGAAATGAGAAATACCACTTATAAGCCTTGCCTTTGAATGATTCCACTAGAAATATCAGAGCCACATTTTTGTCTATTACATTATAAAGTGTGCATAAGCTAACCATGTTTTGTAAGTGCTCGATCAAAGTTATCATATCTTCCCTAGTGTAGTATGGTAGATATTTTAGTGCAAACATTGGAATCTCATCCCATATTACAATAAGAGCAAGAGATCACAATGGACCTCTATCATTCCAAGAAAGTAGTTTCCTAGGTGGTTGATCAACCATGAACTGGACTCTACCTCTTATTATTATTGGAATGGTGCTAAGTGGTGGGGGTAACACTTGAATATTGGCATCAATAAAGGATCCAGTTATGGTTCTTTCATTCATAAACTTTTGGGTATTCTTTTCTTAGTGGAGTCACTAGGTAAATACTGCATTTGCTCATTAAGAAAATAGACTAAGATTTTCATTGGAATCTCAACCTGGTATCTTTCTAAGTAGCTTCTTCTAGATATTTTTCTTTGAGAAAAATAACTAGGTGATATTTTTATATGCTCCAATCAAGCAGATAGATAGGTTTTAGCTTTTGATCATTTAAAAATGAAATGCAACCATAATATGTAAAATGAGCAATCTTTTATAAGAATATGATAATGGCACTATAATATGCAAGAAAACTATAAGATAAAATTTTGCAATAATTCAAATTATGCCATTAATGGATGCTCATAAAAATAGTACAATGTATTATAATGGAGGACATGAACACTCCATAATTTCAATGAAAGAACTACATTGTACTCTAACTACAAATCACTATAGTAAATTCAGTCTCTCTCTCTCTCTCACCCTATACCTCAAAGGTATATATATGAAGATATGTGCCTTGGCCTTTACTCTACCCATGACTCTTCATATACCTATCCTATGACTCATGTACATGTGGAATACATTCACATTTACATCATTGCACATTCTAACACTTGTGCATTTATTACTTGCTTGAAGTAACTACTCAAACCTTAATCTAAGATAAACTCCTAATCTAAAAATTTACCCAAGGTGGTACATTGACATGTACCAAATAATATAATATACTCTAACACCCCCTATATTACATTATTTGTGTATTGAAGACTTTAGTCTTCAATATGGTCTTTGTCCTGGTTCTAGAATTTGAGTTTTTCTTTATTTTATTTTATGTTTGTATCCTGACCAAGTAAATAGTATCTTTATAAAATAATATCTTTGCTGAGAGGGCTATAAGTTCATGTTCATTTGTAGGTTCTTCCAGTTCTTGAATTTATTTAACCAAGTGACCTTTCTATTTCCCTTCTCTATATTGCAATTGAGGATAATTGTATTGATTTTAAGAAGTATATGGATGCTAAAATTGTTGTTGATGTGGACTATACTGATTTTGATATTGTCTTGGTTGGAATGGCCTACTTCCATAGTTTGTCTAATTCCCTAGATAATTTTTGGGATTGAATCTACAGTAGTTGGTACTATGTCCTTTCTTCTTACAGACTTGACAATATATGTTACCCCATGGTCTTCTTCCTTTTGAGGATGAGGTAACATTTCCCTATAGATTACCTTTTGAAACTAATGCATTGTTATTCATTTCATATTTAGCTGTATTTTCCACCTTGTATTATTGAAGGATATTTACTATCTCATCAAAATATGTATCTTTACTTAGAATTTTTAAAGATGTAACTAAGTGCTTGTAGCTATCTGGAAGTGCTCTCAGGGTTTCTTGAACAAGAAACTTATCTTCAACCTTTTCTCCTAAGGTTAACAATTTTCCTTTTATGTCTGCTAATTTCCTTAGGAATAGTTCTATAATTTCACCACTATTAACTTTCAAAGAATGTAAATGAGTTTGAATACTTAAGATAATGGCTTTATTCTTCCCTTCAAATATTTTGGCTAAGGTTTTCCAAGATTTTGTGGATATTTTTGCTGAACTAATATAGGGTTTTATTTCATCTGTAATGGTAAAAGTTATTATCATTAAAGCTTTTGCTTCATTTTCTTCAAAATTTTGAATCTCACTATCACCTGAAGTAGGTTTATCTTTTGTTCCCTTAACTATATCCCAAAGTTTTTCAACTATCAAAATTGTCCTTACTTTGTTTTTCCATGAAGAGTAATTTGGACCTCTAAGTAGTTGGGATTCAATGAGAATGAATTTTTTTGTTGTCATGATGATGTTTGTGGCCTACCTTATATATCCCTAGTTTAGAATATGTGAATTGACTTGATAAAACCTTATTAAATCTTGGATTTTATAGTATCCCTTATATGTCCCAAGTGATTATAGTATGCTATGGTAATGATAAAGTGCTTAGCATCTATTCGATTTCCTTTTGATTTGATTTCTTAATATTTTGAAGAGAATAATCAACTCCTATATCACCTTATTTCTCCCTATTGATATATGCACTTTTTAATTTTGATGAAGTTATCTAACTTCAAGAATCTATGGTTGGATTCCTTTTTTCCATTTTTAATGTGTATATGAGACAAGTATAAGCAGTAAATTCTAACTCTTTTAAGCAATCAATGATTTTGCTTCTTTTATCCTTATTTTTCAATGGTTCAATTTTCTAAATTCCAATGATCTAAAGTTTGATGTAGTACTCCTTATATCTCCCTAATTTGGAAATTTAGAAATGATAATATTTGCAAAAGAGTAATACTTTAATTTTTCCAAGGTAGAAAACCTTATATCTCCAATTTTAATTAGTTGCAAATATTATGATACTTGAATTTCAACTTGTGCACTTTTGAAATACCACTTAAGGATATAAAATCCTTGTTTAAGTTTGCTTTATATTTCACTAAGGTTGATATTTGCTTATATCTCCAATGCAAATAATAAATAACTTCAAACTTATATAATGAAGCACCTTATAACTCCTTATACTTAAAGAAAGCAAATATTAAATTATATAAAATTTTACCTTCCTTCAAATGTTGTATGTTGCAATATGATTGGCTCTTGTTATGACTCTTTATCCACTCTCAGGCCTTATGTATTTTGGTCTTCTATGTATGAAAGTGAGAACTTAATGCTCATTGTTCAATTGATGCCCTATAAAATAGTCTTCCTCCTTCCTTCAATGCTCTTTGACCTCTCTTGTTGGATATATGCACTCTTTCTTATCCAAAGCTATTAATACCTCTTATTTCCCTTTGAGGTGTATGCCAAGTGGCATTTTCTTGCTTAGAAATGTATGCAACATGGCATAAGAGGTTACATTCTTTGGAGGCATTATTTAGGTGGTGAAAACCTTATGTTGAGAGTTGAATAATGATTGTTGAGTCTTCTTTAAGGCATTACTCCTTCCTGGGTGCTATTCTTCCTTGGTGCAAGCATTATGAAGATTTGCAGTTCTTCCTCTTACCTTGTACCAAGTGGCACTAGATTCCTTACATTGACATGGAAAGTGGAAGCTCCTTTCCTTTCATGGAATCAAACACTTCAATGCACCTTTTATTATTGGTGCCTATCCATGCTTCTTTGTTCTTTCAATGTCTATTATTTCTAACTCCTTTTGCAGGTTTTCTTGGCTTCTTTGTAACAACTTTTACAGTATATTACATCATTTGGGGCATGTAAATGTACCACCTTTGGTACATATCTAGAGTAGGAGTTTACTTCAGAGTAAATTTAGTTAGTTGTTTCAAGTATTATAATAAATGCACAAGTGTTAATGTGCAAGTTGTAAATGTGCATGTAGTCCACATGTACATGAGTCCTAGGTAGAGTAAAGGCCAAGCAATCTATCTTTCTATATAAATGTCTCATAGGTTTAGTAGTGAGAGAGTGTGTGATATAGTAAATATATAGTGTGTAGTAGATATAGTGTGTGTAGTATGATACAATGTAGTTCTTTCATATACTTTCATGGAGTGTTCATGTCCTCCATTATATAGCATTGTACTATTTTCATCATTCCCATTAATGGTATATTTCTGAGTTATTTGCAAATGTTCATATCTTTATTTTCTTACATATTATTGTGTCATTAGTTTTATAGTTATCTCATATTAGTTATCCTACATCTTTTGGTTGTACTACCTCCCATCAAAAGCTAAAAATGGTATCAAAGCTACGATAGATCAGATAGGAAATAGGGAGAGCCACAAGTGAGATTGAGAGAAATCTAGAAATCTGATTTATAAAAAATTTGATATTACATTTGGGTAGAGTATTTCCATAGAGTTGTAGACAAACTCATGAAGACTAGGACTCAACATTCTTTCCACTATATTAACAAATCAACTATTGAAGATTCGTCACTTAGAATTTTTTCAATTATAGTCCTAATACTTTATTGTAGAAAAAATGAGATTTGAAGAAATTTGGGAAGCTTCCTATAGAGATCTAGGAATAATATCATCTTTAGAATCAATCCAACACTATAAGCAACACAAGGAAGAAAAGGAGATTCCAAAAACCTGAGGAGAGATCTCATTACTAGAGAATGTAGACTTGCAAGAGTGTAGAAGAAGAAATAGCTATAGTAGCCTTACTGGTAATTCAAGAGACTCTAGAGAAGATTCAAGAAGAATATTAGAGGTTGGTAATCTCCATTAAAGACTATAGATAGCAGATTGAAGAAATCATCCAAAAGAATATTAAGAGACCCTTAGAAGGTCCAGTTACAAAACTTATAGTCTTGGAATACTGGAGGTTGCTGACATCTATTAAAGCCTACAGATTGTAGCTATAAATAAGGACTAGAAAACATCCTATTCCAAATTCCAACAATAGCAATTTTTAAAGATCTAAAAAGATCTCATTACCAACACTTAGTAGAAGGTTGAAGGAAAGGTCTTAGTTGGAAGACTAGAGAAGCTACGATATTGAAGACCTTGGTGAGGTCAAGGAGAAACAAGGGGAAGGATTGGAGAGTCTTATTTTTAAAATTTTAAGGCCATTAAAGGATTTCCTAGGAGAATTCATTGGAGAAATCTTCCAGCAAGGAGGAGTTACTAATAGAGCAGAA
This sequence comes from Wollemia nobilis, assembly GCA_028583015.1. NCBI lineage: Eukaryota > Viridiplantae > Streptophyta > Pinopsida > Araucariales > Araucariaceae > Wollemia > Wollemia nobilis. Next base: position 8,807,365 of record JAQPPZ010016381.1, read on the forward strand.
TTTAGGACAATTGTTGTCATTCGATAACAAGTCCAAAAGGAAAATATTTGGCAAGCAATTTGCAAAATTTTAGAGGAGACCAGTAAAGACCTCAAGACATTTAGATTCTTGATAAGGAGACCAATATCAAAGTTATAATTGACAAGTAGAAAGGAGCCTAACATTGTTACAAAACTTGAAAGGTTTGAAGATTACCTTTATAGGATAGAAGGCTCATCCGAAGATAGGTTTTACTGAATCTACAACAAAATACTGAAAGGGTCCTTGAAGGACCACTTAGATATGGTTTGTGGTAATTACCTACCAAATTTATGAGTTTCAAGAATTATATTTTAGTGCAAAAATTGACTAAAAAAGGGCAGTAATTAAGATAGCATTACTAGTTGAAAAACTTTGGGAGTTATAGAGTTCATCATGAAGGCTAATAGAATTCACCTACTATAGATTAAATGGTATCAAGATAGAAGAGTTACTAATCTATGAAATGGTGAATTAAGGAATTGTTTAGGACAACCAATAATAGTTGCAGGTTCATCTAGTTAAAAGCAACAATAAGGTGAATCTAATCACCTAGCAATTCTTCATCTACAAAGATCATTAAGGTAAGCATCTTAGGTGCAAATAGGTTAATTAGTTGAAATTTAATTTGGGTTATTATCTAGTTTCATTAAGCACCATTTTAATTTTTTAGAAGTTGTAAAAAGTGAAGGTTGCATTATAGTCTTCAAAAGGAGTGTAGAAGGAATTTTATTTTAGAGTTATTATCTGCACATTAAATAGGAGTTGGAAATATTTCAATAGAAATAAAAATATCATCTACCTATTATCTATCTATAAAGACTACATCCTACAACATTGATTGTAATGCATTTTTTTTTTTGAATTTACATGGTGGAATCGGTAGTCACCACGAATCCGGGCAGGTTGTCTAGCTTTTTATGGCTGCCACAGTATTCTGTGATGTCTACACCAGAAGCCGCCACACAGATCTTCATGCAGTCCGCCCCTATAACCACCATGCCACAATCATTTTAAACCTTTTACGCTATTGAAAGCACTAGGAAAGGGACAAGCATTCAGTCCGACGAGGCCCGAGATTTGAACCTTGGACCTCCACCCCCCTTATGGGGTTTGGATGAACCAATTGGTCTACACCTCGGACCTGATTGTAATGCATATTATAAGTTTTTTTAAGAGTTTATTATACATTACTCTTAAGAAGATTGCAGCAATTATAGAGCATTTGAGAGTTCTTTAAGAGTTATCATCAGTGCATATTATAGGTTACTTTTAGGAGTAATAAGGAGATTACAATTGCACTATATTAGTCTCTCTTAAAGCTTATTAGAAGTGCACTAAGTGTCAGTAAAATTAGTGCAATATTAAGCCACCTTAAGGGCATATTAGTTGCATGATTATTAGCTTGGATTCATTGTTAAGATAGCCAAGAAAAGGTGAGAATTTTCCATTAAATGAGATAACATCGAATCATCCCTTTCCTACAAGGATTTATATAGAGAAGCTACCATAAAAACCAGAAGAAAGAAAGCTTGCAAAAGAGATTTAGAGATCTTAGGTAAAGGTGCAAAATCAAGGTATTCTATTGTAAATCTATTTACATTACTCTTCTACACCATAACATCTTGTCCTATGTAGCAAAGAGGATAGAATTTGAGTGTCTTAAGGACACATCCATAAAAAAAAGAAACATCACACAAGTGGTTGTTAGAAGTTGAAGAGCTTTCAAGAAGCTCACATTACAGTGTCCAAAGACACCTCCATCAACCATGGATTTAGGTAGCCATAACAAGCAACCTGAAGCATAAAATAGTCATAAGAAGGAGTTAGTATCTATTGCATATCACAAGCTAGAAGCTATCATCTACAACCTAGTGCAAGGTAGCATACAAGATAGCACAACACAAGATAGAGTTCAAGTGCAATACCCAACACCTAGCTTGGAGAACCATCCACTGAGAGGGAGCTATATCAAGTTGTATCATGAAGAAACTACCAGATAAGGGCAGTTCTAACAATCATAATCAAGCACCTAGGATCTCCATTGACCCAAGAGCCCATCGTAATTTTCTTAGAAGAAGCTTTAATAGCAAGAAACTAGCTGGATTTACATTGGCAAGATGAGTATATAGGTTAAGGAAGGTGTTGGAGGAAATATTTCATGCAATCTACCACTTTTCACATCTGATAAGAAGTGCTCATGTTCCTTAGGCAAAGAAACACTCACTTATTGAGTGTTAGAGTAATTATTTTGGGGTTACAAAGCATCCCTATAAAAAGGAAGCATTACAACATCTCAAACAATGTAGGTGTCATCTCCATGCATGTTAGAGCTCATAAGACACTTGGATATCACTCCAAGAAGTGTTAATATTCCTCTAAAATGTTACTCAAGAAGCTTATGCCACATGGGAGTCTTCAAGAGGAGTTCATAGCCATTTAAGCACTTAATTCCAAGTAAATCACATAATGAAATCTAAAAAAATTGAGCAATGTCTAAAGGAGAGAAGGCATATCCATAACGAGCAGCGAAGATGTATCCATACACAATAAAAGAGGAGTGGAAAACATTAAAGGTTGAATTCAAGACTTCCAATAAGGTCAAATAAGCCTTTAAGGCTCACTACCATACGTCCACCACTAAAGGAGAATAATGCACAGTAAGACAACATCCAACATTTAGGAGTTGGAACTTTATAAAGGTAAGGTTTTTACCTTGATTAAAATTGCTTTCATTGAGTTATAAGGAGTATAAGTATAAGGTTTAAACTCTTCTATTATTTACTTTAGAAATAATAGCAAAATCAACCATACATTTGAAAGTAAATTTAAAGGAGGTTTATATATTTAAATAGTTTAATATTTGCAATTAAGTACCATAGGAGATATAAGGGTTTCTACTTGGAAAATTAAAACTCTATTATTGCAAATATTATTATTTTCTAATATTCCAAATTAGGGAGTTATAAGGTATACTATATCAAAATGGTTTATTGGAATTTAGAAATATTAAACCATTGGACATTGAGGGTTATAAAAGGAAGTTCCTCATTTACTTAAAGGAGTTGGAATTATATACTTACACTTGTCTCATATTCATACTAAAGGGACAAAATAAATCCAACCATAGAAAACTTTAAATTATGTTCATAGTTCATTAGGAGAGATAAGGTGAAATAGAAGTTGAATTTTGTATTTTATAAAACATTACAAAATCAACTGAAAAGTGAACTATTATTTACTAAGCACTTTATTAAGCTTATAACTTACTCTAATAACTAGGGAGACATAAGGAATCCTAAAAAAACTAATTTTAGAAAATAATTATCAAATTGATTCACATACTAAGGAGCTATAAGGATGTCTACTTCAAAGAACACATTAAATCATGTAATAAGAAAAGGAGCAAGGAAAATACCAATATGGCTTAAAAGCATGATTGATGATTTAGAAAACTCAATGGATAATAAATAAGATACAAATGAAAGAGAAGAATCAATAGAATTTTAAATTTAATTATGAAAACTCACAAACTAATAGTCTTGTGGAAATAGATTCTTCAAGCACATCTTCTAATGAGATAGTAAAGAGAATTGATCATATTCAAAAGGTAGAAAATAATATTGATAAAAAAGATCTCATACAAATTTATGAAAAAGGTAAAGATAGAATATCTTCAATTGTACACACATGGTTCAACTATTTCATCAAATAAATAGACAAACATGATATTCCTAAAATAGATAACAAAGACATCAAAATATCTTTACTATGCACCTACTGTGGCAAATGTGGTCATGAGAAGGATAACTGCTAGAGTTTCCATCCATGTAAATATTGTGGAGGAAAATATCATCCATATTACTATTGTTACAACAAGTAAAAATACTATAAAATATTCAAGGAGAAACTAATATTCATATTAGATTGTTTCTTCCAAGCTCTTGTTTCAGAAGCATCCACTAACAATGAACTCAAGCTCAAATTTTGTGAAGACTAGGAAAACAGGTCATATAGGAGACCACTGAATAGAAATGGAAGCAATTATGATCCACTTATAACTTGTAAAATTATGATATCACTAGTCCATCAAGGATACCTAGAAGACTGCAATATCAAAGACACCTCCAAACACTCATAAATAACAAAAAGCAATGGAATAAAAATAACAAGAAGGAGCAACACAAAAATAGAAGCAGAAGAAGAAGAACCAGACCAAGTTGAACATTGTTCCAAAGAAAAAGGTCCATATTGAAGACTAAAGTCTTCAATACCTAAATAATGTAATACATGGGGGGTGTTAGAGTATATTACATCATTTGGGTCATGTAAATGTACCACCTTTGGTACATATCTAGAGTAGGAGTTTACTTTAGAGTAAATTTAGTTAGTTGTTTCAAGTATTATAATAAATGCACAAGTGTCAATGTGCAAGTTGTAAATGTTCATGTAGTCCACATGTACATGAGTCCTAGGTAGAGTAAAGGCCAACAATCTATCTTTCTATATAAAGGCCTCATAGGTGTAGTAGTGAGAGAGAGAGTGATATAGTAAATATAGAGTGTATAGTAGATATAGTGTGTGTAGTAAGGTACGATGTAGTTATTTCATATACTTTCATAGAGTATTCATGTCCTTCATTATATAGCATTGTACTATTTTTATCTTTCCCATTAATGGCATATTTTTGAGTTATTTGCAGATGTTCATCTCTTTATTTTATTGCATATTATTGTGCCATTAGTTTTATAGTTATCTCATATTAGTTATCCTACATCTTATGGTTGTACTATCTCCCATAAAAAGCTAACAACAAGGTGTGTGATTTTTTCTCCAACCTAGGTGGCTTCAACAATGATGGTGATTCTTTATCTAATGCAGGAAGCTTCAATGATGATGGTGGTGTGTCCAAGCTTCTTCTTGGGTAACTGTTGGTATTTTTCTCCTTTGCATCTTATGCCTACCAGTTGTTTCAACTTGCACTATTGTTGCCTTGCTAATATCCTTCTTGTTGCATGTTCTTTTGCTATGACAAGTGTATTTACCATGGCACTATTTTCATGAGAGTATGGTGCCAAATATGGTGTTTGTGGATGCCTAGAATATGATGATATTGAGACCTTTTTATAGCTCTATATCCTTAGCACCATAGCTTGTTTTTTAACTTGTTTAATGTTTTTTTATAGACTGTAATACTATACTATGTTGGTATCTTAAGACACTTAACCTTTGTCTTCTTTTGCTATGATGCAGAAGACAAGTATGAAGCTATTAATCCTTGAGTTGAATCTGCACTAGAGTAAGATAAAATACCTTAGTTGTACTTGGTTTTTGAGACTTTATTAGTCTCTTTTGTAGCTTCCTTTATTGACTTAATATGGTGGCTTCCTTCTCCAATATTTGGAGATTATATTACTCCTTTTGGTGGCTTCTCTTTACCATAAAATGCTACAGGTTTTCTGCACTCAATAGTGTCTTTTGACACTTCACTTATATCGGTTTTGTGCACTTAATCTTCCTCCTTAACTTAAAACTCAATGAACTTTTAATAACTTTTAAGAATAGCTAGTATCGTGCACTATAAATTTCTCCTTATTGCTCCTTTTAATTAACTCTTAAAAGTAGCTTGAAATATGCACAATAATCTATGCAATTTTCACTTAAGGACAATGTCTTATTTTCTTTCACTGGAAGGTAGAATGTTGATATTATTCTTTCTTTTAAAATATATCTAACTTGTCTTTTTTGTGTGCAAGTTTTAACCCTTTTCGAAACTATCTTCTGCACTTCCTTGAAGACTCAAAACTTGAAACTTACTCCCTTGTAATGTTAGACTTTAATGTGGTGCTTAATGAAACTTAATAATGAACCAAATAACTAAAGTTCAAATAATGAACCTTTTGCACCTAATTTTCTTACCTTTATGACTCTATAGATGATGGATTTCCTAGTGATTAGATTCACCAGAATGTTGCTTTGTCATATGAAATTGTAGCTCTTTTAGTTCACCAGTTTGCATCTTTGAAACCCTTCTAACTTGCTGCCCAAAAATGTAGTTTGGTGACTTTAACTCTCCTTCAGAATGTCGTATGAAAATATAGAACTTCACAAATATGAATTCTGCCCAACTTTAGTCCCTTTTTTTGTCCTCAAATCTGAAATTTTCAGATTGTAATGTAGTCACTGTCTTCTCAGATATGTTGTCTTTGAATGTCCCAAATTGGGTAGGAAAATCCTCCAAATCGCAACTGAATTTTATCTTCTAGAGACCTTCAATTTTCTGTTGTAAATTCATCAAACTCCTCTTATCTAAAATAGCCTTCAAGCCTTCAATGGCAATCTCCAAATATCTTGTATTTGGTGGTTTCTTCTAACTCCTTTCTCCTTCAACTTCCTTGTTAAATTTTGGATTCAATATTGGCCTATTTAATAGCCTTCTTCTCAATATTCTGATAGTCTTGGGGTCTTAACTATTCTCCTCTAAAATTTGGTAAACTTTTTGCTAAATCCTTCTCCTTTTGGGCTTGTTTTCAAATGGAAAAAATTGTCCCAAAAACTCCTTTATTAGGAACTCCTTCCTGCTAGTAAATTTCTCCAATGAGTTCTCCTCGAAACTCCTTCAATGGCCTTCTCTGAAATCTACAATGAGGCTTTCCTAGACTTATCCTTATTTCTCCTTCCAATCCTTCCTTGAGACCTCTTCTCTAAGGTCTTAAAATTTCTATAGCTTCTCTAGTCTTCTCAATGAGATCTTTTTTTGGATCTCTAAAATCTACTGCTTCTAGAATCTGGAACAGGACCTTTGCTAGTCCTTCTCTATATTCAATATTGTAAAAATAAAAGTTATTTAATGGGACCTCTTGTGGATATCTTCAATTTCTTAAGCTATTTTATCTTCCTTTCACTAGAAGGTAGGATGATATTTTTATTTATGTCAAAATATATCTAACTCATCTTTTTTGTGTGCAGGTTTTAACTCTTGTAGAAACTATCTTTTGTACTTCCTTGAAGACTTAAAACTTGAAACTTACTCCCTTGCAAATTTAGACTTTAATGTGGTGCTTAATGAAACTTAATAATGAACCAAATAACTTAAGTTCAAATAATGAACCTTTTGTATATAATTTTCTTACCTTTATGACTCTATAGATGATGTATTTCCTAGTTATTAGATTCATCAGAATGCTTCTTTGTCAGATGAAATTGTAGCTCTTTTAGTTCACCAGTTTGCATCTTTGAAACCCTTCTAACCTGCTGTCCAAAAATGTAGTTTGGTGACTTTAACTCTCCTTCAGAATACCGTATGAAAATATAGAACTTCACAACTATCAATTTTTCCCAACTTTATTCCCTTTTGTTGTCCTCAAATCTGAAATTTTCAGATTGTAATGCAGTTATTGTCTTCTCCAATATGTTGTCTTTGAATCTCCCAAATTGGGTAGGAAACTCCTCCAAATCGCAACTGAGATTTATCTTCTAGAGACCTTCAATTTTTTTATGTAAATTCAGCAAACTCCTCTTCTCTGAAATAGCCCTCTAACCTTCAATGGCAATCTCCAAATCTCTCGAATTTTGTGGTTTCTTCTAACTCCTTTCTTCTTCAACTTCCTTGTTGAATTCTGGATTCAATCTTGACCTATTTAGTGGCCTTCTTCTCAATATTATGACAGTCTTGAGATCTTCACTATTCTCCTATGAAATTTGGTAAACTTTTTGCTAAATCCTTCTTCTTTTGGGCTTGTTTTCAAATGGTGACAATTGCCCCAAAAACTCCTTTATTAGGAAATCCTTCCTGCTAGTAAATTTCTCCAATGAGTTCTCCTCGAAACTCCTTCAATGGACTTATCTAAAATATACAATGAGGCTTTCCTAACCTTCTCCTTCTTTCTCCTTCTAATCCTTCCTTAAGACCTCTTCTCTAATGTCTTCAAAGTTCTATAGCTTCTCTAGTTTTCTCAATGATATCTTTTTCTAGATCTCTGAAGTCTACTGCTTCTGAAATATGGAACAAGACCTTTGCTAGTCCTTCTCTATCTTCAATATTATAAAAAATAAAAGTTCTTTAATGGGACCTCTTGTGGATCTCTTCAACTTCTTGAGCTAGTTTCTCTTACTTTTTCAATCTGCAATCTGTAGTCTTCAATCTTCAATGGAGATCTCCAATATCCAATCTTCTCCTAGAATATTTTTTGGAGTCTCTTCTTCCTTCAATTTGCAATAAGGTTCCTTTGGCCTTTTCCTCTTCTACATTCTATAGGTCTACAATATTGCAATGGGACCTTTTTCTTAGGCCTTCAAATCTTCAATCTTTCATTTGTTGCTTTAGGTACTGGATTGATTCCAAAGAAGATATTCTTCCTAGCTCTTGTAGGAAGCTTCCAAACTTTCTTTAAATATCCTTTTCCTACAAAACATATTAGAATCTACAATGGAAGAAACATTAAATGTATCTTCACTAGTTGATTTTCTAAACTAGGGGAATAAATATTGAGTCCTAGTCTTCACAAGTTTTTATGTAATGTAGGGAGCATCCCGTAGGATGTCCTGATCCACTTCCATGATTCCCCTCCCATGGTTTTATCTCAGTCCTTAGGAATTTTTTGGATCCTCCTCTCAACATAATGTAGCTACAGATGATCTCCTTGGGGTGGGAGTTCTATTTTCTGCTTGTTTTCCCTTTTCCTAATTGGTTTGAGGGTTTCCTTCCTATGCTTCTAGACTGTGATGTCCCTGGATCCATCCCAGTGCCCTTTTTGTTCATTATGCTCTTTGGGACATCCCTGGGTCTATCCCTGTGTCCATTTTTGGTGCTTTAGGGATTTTTCCTTTCTGCTCTTTGGTTGTCTTAGATTTTTATAGGTTTCCTTCATGGTGTGGCTCAGCTTTGTCCCTATTCCTCGGCACTTCTTGGATCCTTCTCTCTTAGTTGTCCTTGATTATAGATGATCTCCTTGGGGTGGGAGGTCTCTTCTCTGCCTTTTTGCCCTTTTTCCAGTCACTTCAAGAGTTTTCTTTCTATTCCTATGTTCAAGGACATCCCTGGATCCATCCCTAGGTTTTTTATGGTGCTTCTGGGATGCCTTTCCTATAGATCTCTTCTTGGTTATAGTTTCAACGGTTCTCTAGGTACGGCCAATGCAGGATGATGTTATTCTTCGTGTAAGAGAATTTTGTAGTCTGTGAAAATCCTTAGTCTTGCTGCTCCATTTTCCAAGACCTATGCAGGATGTTGTTATGGTCTTGCTTTTCTACGTTCCTACTTTTCTATGTTCCTACTTTCTTCTTTGTGCAGGTTGATTCTTCTTGGTGGGTTCTTCGCTCCTTCAACCTTCTTGGGAAAGTTTTTCATTTAATGGTTTTAGGCCTTGTGTTGGCCTATTTTTTTGGTTTGCATCCTACTGTTGTGTCCCAGGACATCCTTAGGCAGGAATGTTTTTTCAAATTTTTATCTTTTGCATTTCTCGCATTCTTTTCGAATTTAACTTTTAAATTTAGTGGTGGGTGGGAAGGCCCTATTTCAAAATAGTTCTTAGGCAGGTTTTCCCTATTTTTAATTTTTCTTTCATGTATTTTTTGGGTGGGATGGACCTGATCTTCTTCTCCATCCTTTTTCATGTGTTGTATGGATGATTCGAGCAGTGTGGCCATGTATTTTATTTTAATTTAATAAAAAAAATTGTCATGTAAGGATATCCTTTAGCCTGTCCCGAAAGGCTATCCTTAAGTCTGTCCTGAAAGGTAATCCTTTTGTCTTTCCTCTAGATTTTCTATTGTCCTTTCCTGTGGCCTTCCTGTGGCCTTGCTTTTAAAGTATTTTGACTTGTTGTAATCAGGTTTTGGGACCCTTGATAAAAACCCACTTTAATTTTAAACGATAAAAAAAAATAAGTTTTTCTATAACTCTATAGAAAGACTCCAACCAAAAGTACTTTTAGAAATTCTAAAAATGATATTTCCTATCTCCTCTCAATGTCTCTTGTGGCTCTCCCTATTTCCCATCGATCTACCATGTTCTATGATACGAATTTTAGATTTTGATGATTTATATTAAAGGAAATGCAACCACGATATCTAAAATGAGCAAGAAATGATAAGTATATGATAATGGCACTATAATATGCAGGAAATTTATAAGATAAACTTTTACAATTTCTCAAAAACATGCCATTAATGGATGCTCATAAAAATAGTACAATGTCTTATAATGGAGGACATGAACACTCCATAATTTCAATGAAAGAACTACATTTTACTCTAACTACAAATCACTATAGTAACTTCAGTCTCTCTCACACACACACTATACCTCAATGGCATATATATAGGAAGATATGTGTCTTGGGCTTTACTCTACCCATGACTCTTCATCTATGTATCCTATGACTCATGTACATGTGGACTTCATGCACATTTATATCATTGCACATTCTAACACTTGTGCATTTATTACTTGTTTGAAGGAACTACTTAGACCTTAATCTAAGATAAACTCCTAATCTAGAAATTTACCCAATTTCATACATTGACATGTATCAAATAATGTAATATACTCTAACAATATATACCTTCATCTAAGTCTCAATCTATTAAAGTTCTTGAAAGTGGAACCAACTAAAATGAATTAATTGGGTCCCACTAGGCATGCCACTATAATGTTGTCCTCTCCAATTATCGTAATTACCAGATATAGAGGACCAGATGATTGGACTATCCAAACTCACATGGAGTGACACAATAGGATAGCTCTACAATCATGAATATTGGCTTGATCTACCTACCTTCAATTTTTTACAAGGTCAACTTCTTTTAATATGTGATCTTCAATGTTATTCTAACCCAACCTACCTAGATATCAAATGCATGGAGGAAAAGGGAAAGAGAAATAAAAGGAAACAAAGATATTGGAAAGGAAAAAAGGTTCTAAACTAACCTAAGCTAATAAAAGATGATGCAACAAGACCATAAGATTCTTATGCACAATAGTGGTATAAATGAATGTGTGAAATATCCATAGACAATGCACAAGGAACACTTTCTCTTACCAACACTTAGATTTAAGAACAAATTAAATATTTAAGAAATGTGACATAAATAAAGTAGTCACAACCTCTTATACATGCACATAATCATACATACACACAAGAAATGGGATAGAAAAATCCTTGTGATCACGGCTTCCATTATATATGGATAAGAATGTTACAAATCATGTTAGAAGTGAGGGCTCAAAATCATATCTAAAAAATAACCTAGGGTTTGGGTCTAGACTATTATATAGAATAAAATTAAATGGAAGTTACATAAAAATATTTGGTCTTGAATAAGCAACTCAAATATATTTAACAATGCCTAAACAACTACTATCTATAGATAAATGGGGAGATTTACCCTCCAAAACTTGTACAAGAATATCTAACAATGTTGCTCTACTGCTACCTTAATCTAATCCTCCTTACATCTCTTTTAGCCCTTTGAGGTCTTTGGATAATTCTAGGTTTTTGGATGTTCAACTATCGCCCTAGGGATCCTAAAATTTACTAAGATATATTACATTATTTGGTACATGCTAATGTACCCCCTTGGTACCTACATGGTACATTTGTAAATAATATATTAGGTTTGAGTCATAGTTTATAGTGTGATTTATATTTCCCCTTTTATGTAAGTGTGAATGTGTAAGAAATGCACAAGTGTCATGTAAATATAAATGTGTAGGAAATGCATAAGTGTCATGTGAGAGAATGTGCACAAGTTTCTTGTATATAAAAATATAAATATGTAATGTGAGGATGTGCACAAGTGTCCTAGAATAGGAGTCCAAGAGTCTTCCAAGTATTGTAGATTCAAGTGTTCATCAAGTATACAAGTGGCAATATGAGAAGCCAAGAGTCATAGGAAAGCAATAGTCAAGTAGCCAAAGAGTCACACTACTATGGCTATATTATGGAGATAATGCTCCATAGGAAGAAATCATCAAAGTATATTGAATCTTGTAAGAGAAAGAGGAGTAATAAATCTTGTATACATGTTGAGCAATTAATATTGTAAGTTGTTCTTCATGCATAGTACATGAATGATTCAGGATATTTACATTCATATTTCTGCATATAAATGAATGTTATTTGATTTATTATAAGCTTTGATATACATATTAATTTTCTCATATTATTCTACTCATAATATTATTATTTGACCTTTATTGTGGCTATTTCATATTTGAGATCCTATGTGATAAATTTGATATTTCCTGTGATATATTGTGTTAGTATAAATGATTAAAAAGACAACAAAAATTTAGTAGAAGCATATTTTGCAATCAATGCTTGTTATATTTTGGATTTATGTTATTGTGGTTGCGATGCTTCTACTTTTAATAGGCCAATAACTTCCTTATAATACTAAGACCAAGTGATGTTAGTAGGTGATCCTTAATTTCTCTTAGTAATGGCCTATATATTTAGCTCATTTGTCCTTTTTGGAGTTTGTGCATCATTAGTGATGTCTTACAATCTAATATTCCTTCTTGTCACTTCACCATATTTGACCACTCTTCCTTATTGGACATATGTGCATTATGCCCTAATTTTTGGAGTGCTTCTATTCTCTCCTTTAGCATCCTTTTATCTTTCAAGGTGACGAGAGCTATTAATTTTTAATCAAATAGTTATTGGAACTTTTTATTGTCTCCCTTAGTTAGAAATTTATGAACTTCTGAGGTTGAGTTGGACTTTTGTCAAATGGTTAGCAGAATACTTTCCTTTGCTTTATTGTCATACCTTTTGCTTGCTTTGTATCTTTGAAACTTACTTTTCCCTTGCTTTCTTGTCAGACCTTTTGGCTAATCTATCTCTTCAAAACTTTTATTTCCTTAGTCTTCGAAAGCTTCGTGTGACTCACAATATGACTCTCAAAACTTTTCTTTTATTTTTTCCTTCAATTTTTTTTTACTTCTAACCTTCAAAATTTGTTCTCTTCTTCCATCCATTGGACTTATCTACCATTTTCAATATTTTTGGATTTTTTGGTTGTGTAGGTCATTGAAACTTTTGCCTTGCATCCTTGGTCAAAATTTTTATAAAATAGCAACAGCCCTTTGATCAAAATGATTTACCCACATTGGTTTTATGTCTCTTTCCTTGCCTTCTTCTAGCTTTACCTCTATTTCATTCTTCTTTCTAAAATCTTACTAAGGCAAAAACCATTGACTGTAGTAAAAATTCACTACATGCACCATATGAGTGAAGGTATTAGTAGGGACAATGTAGTGGTAGAGGCATTGATAGTTGTTTAGAAGGTAATAGTTTTAAATCCTGCTCATGCCATTTTTTTCCTTTGGCTTATGGTCTTTATTTGGTCTTGAGGTGCTTCTACCAACCCTCCATCCACACTAGAGAGATTGGCATGATGGTAGTAACATTATCTTTTAAGGTAAGTGTCACAAGTTCAAGACTTTGTATTTGACATATAGTAAGAGAAATACCTTTTATGATGAGGTTGGTATACATGCTTCCCTTATACTCCTAGAATAATATATTGATCTTGTATCTTATCTCTAGCCTAGTGTTATGGTGCAATGGTTGGATCCTCCTTTGTTTTCTTGAGGTCTTCAGTTCAAATCCTACAACATTTATTTCTCAGGCACAATATCTCATGTAAAGGTATATCAAAAGAATATTACCCTCTCTTCACATGTATCCAAACACAATAATGCAATGGTTCAATGTTTGATGGCTTTTAAACCTTAATGTTAATATAAAATTCAAAGGATAAATTTCATAATATCAAATATAAGATAGCCACAATATTGTAAGATCAAGATAATTATTTAAGTAGAATAATATGAGCTAACTAATATGTATGTAGAAATATGAAAGTAAATATCCTAAATCATACATGTACAAAGCATGTAGCATAACTTACAATATTAGTTGCTCAAAATATATGCAAACTTTATTACTCCTCTTTCTCTTACAAATACAACACTTCATAATTGTATGATGGATTGAATGGATTGGATTGATTCACTTACTAGAATATATAACCATAGTAGAATTCATATTTTGCTACTTTACTATTCCTTTCCATATGCCAAGTCTCATGACTCTTTGGCTACTTGACTATTCCTTTCCATATGCCAAGTCTCATGATTCTTGGCTTCTCTACTTGACACTTGCATACACGACTCTATCTTGTATACACACCTAGAAATGAATCTTCACTTTACACACTCTAATATAAGGGTACTTTTTCACACTTACATATAAGACACTTGTGCAAATAAACTCACATTACACTTGCACACTTACTCACATAAAACTTGTGCATTTCCTGCACATACACACTTACATAACACTTGTGCACTTCCAGCACATTATTACATATATAAAATACTACTCACTTTTTAATCTAATATTTATAGGAGGTACCATGAAGGTACCATGGGGGTGCATTAGCATGTACTAAATAATGTAATATACTCCAACAATGGCTTCCTTGTTGCACTCAAGTTGGCAATTTTATTTCCACTAGTAGTTTTTTGAAGAAGACCTTTTAGCCATGTGATGGATGGCATACACATGAATAAGTGTTAAAAGGTCCTTCTTCCATCACCAATAGTGCCTTTAGATTACTTGTTTGTAATTATGCTTATGGAAGTTAGGTCCCAATATCAAAGCTCAAAAATAAACCTTTTATGTCAAGGTATGCTACATTCGACACTTATTTTTACTGTCATCATATTCTTTGGCCTCCAAAGGTGTGTGTTGCATTGGTCCATTCATTAGTTTAAATGGAAAATTGTGGGTTCATGCTTTATTGGATTTGAACCTATCAAAATTTCAAACACACACACACACACACACACACATATATATATATATGGAGTCTCAACTAGATTAAATAGTTTAAAATACCAATCAGTGATTTACTAATCAAAAGAGGTAGTACCTAGTTTGATTATGCCAAGTGGCCAAATTTGTTTTGGAAAAATTTTGATAAGTTTTGATAGTTTTATTTTTTCCTTATTTAAGTTTTAATATACTAAATCATTTAGAGGCCATAACATCTACATACAAAAGCACTTGGATCCCACTTTTTCTATATTGCATAATTTTCCAAGAGCTACGCAGTGACACATTAGTTTAAAACCTATTATAGTTTTTCATTGGATTTTTATATGAAATGTATTCCTTAGGGTATATTACTTGTACCAATGGGAAAATCATAGCACTCTATTAGTTCAAATGGTACAATTAATTAGAAGCAATAATCCCTAGTTTATTTGCAATGATGAATTAGAAGGTCTTAATGATCATGAACTTGGAAAGGAAGAGGAAGCTCTTGGACTCTTTTTCATGTTACTTGAACTAGATGTACTTTACTATATAAAAGATAAAATAGATCCTATTGAGGCATGAACCACTTTGAAATATCTCTATGGAAAATTAAGTGCTAGTGAAGTTAAAAATAAAAAAGACAAATATTTCCAATCATAAATTTTTAAATTTTATAAGTGTTGAACACTACATATCTCACTTCAAATCCTTAAAAGTTGAGTTTGCTACAATTGGAGGTAAGGTAAAGAGTGATGAAGAGTATGTCAAATCCATAATTTTTAATATTTCTCATCTTTTTTATACAATTGGCTTGGTTATTTATGTGAATATTGTGGCTATTAAGGATTCGCAACCTATTTCTCTTGAAGGACTTTTCAAGCTTCTTATTCATTATGAAGTTGCAATGAAAAATTATGGAGCTTTTTCTCATACATAATATCATCCAAAGGATTTAAAATTAATGGAATCTAAGGCTCAATTTCCCAAGGGTAAGTCTAAGGTTTCAAATAAGTCAAATACTTGTGAATATTGTAAAAGGAAAGGACACTCCAAAAATTATATAATAAATTTGAAGAATATTGAGACAAAATTATTGAGAGCTTGACACTTTATTATGAATATTATGATGAAAAAGGTAAATTTTATGCCCACTAGAACAATCATTATGGGAATAGGTATTTGTAACATGAGTATTATTAATGTCTCCTATGGGCAAGTGTATTTGTAAGCACCATTTATGTAAGCCTATGGGCATGTTCATGTAAGCCTAAGGGTGCCTTTCACATTTCACCCTCAATGATATTGGTTAATCCACCTTTATGGATAACCTTGATTAAAGGTTATAATTTGCTATTATTTGATTAGTCTAGTTCATATATATCACAAATTATTAATCATTGGCAGACATTTATAGTAATAACATAACCCCTTTTATTATTATAAGTTAACCTCAAATTCAAGTTGATGGGGAAGATAATATTTCACATTTTATTTAGTCTCTCTCTCTCTCTCTCTCTCTCTCTCTCTCTCTCTCTCTCTCTCAATCTCTCAAAACATGTTTTATCTATGTAATTACCAAAAAAATAAACTCCACCACCAAATAATACATTTCAATATGTGTCTATTATGTATATAAATCATAATTATTGTTTTCTGTAATGCCTAACCTATTTTATAAATAAATTTTCAGTTTATAATCACATTGTTATAACAAACAAGAAATTTGGTATGTAATTCTCATTAATATTAGAAAAAATGAATGTGAAGTGCATTTTACAATCTTTTTAACAAGATATTTGAAAAACTTCCAATTGCACGTGAACTTCATTCTTTTTAACATTATTTTATCATAATTCCTTATTGTTTAGACTTGATTTACATGATAAATTGAATTAGAAATGTTATTTTAATAGTGAAATCTCATTTGTTATCAATTATTATTTTAATAATTGAAGGCCTTGTGGAGTACCATGAATGGGATTCAATTGTATAACTATAAATTGAGTTCAAATCCTAAACTATTATGGAAATACCACAATTAGGTGACCAATGATAAAAAAATTTGTTAATATGTGGTTTGATGAAATACTATAACAATGAGATCTAGATGTAATATAACAAGACCTTATTTCAATTCAAATGTAACTAATTGAAAAATATTATTATGAGAAAGGGGAGAATACCAATAAGTTCCAACCAATGGAATCCAATGTTTTTCTCCCTTTAGACTTCTTACTTTAAGAGAGGATTAGGGGAAGTTGCAAGCTAAAAGCTAGTTTGATGTGTCAATTTTAGAACACCTACATTTTTCAAAAGAAAACTAAATTATTTTTCTAAGATCCATAATTGTGAAGCCTGACCTTAATTTATTTTAAATGCAACCCACAAAGATGCAACACTCAAAACCTATGACTAAAATTATTTTTGATTCAATGCTAAAACAAAATAAAAGTGTAAGAAAAATAATACAACACCTTGCAAGCAAAATAATGAAAACAAGCAATTACAGAATTAAAGGATTTTGTATTGAATTTTATTGGAGCCTTAGTATCCTTTTTACAAGTGATTTGTCCCAAGTGCATAGGGGTGTGATTACAATAAGTGAATGCTTGCTTTCACATGATAGAATGGGCACAAAGAGGGGAAAAACCCCTTTGGATAATCAAATTATTGGTGGTTTCTTTGGTCTTATTTCACTCCAATCTAATTGGTGAGTGGGCTTGAGTATCCAATGATGGGCCACTCCTAGCTTCAATAGCTCTTCAAATACCTATTACCTACACACATGCTAACCAGCAAAGGGGGATTAGTAGCACCCATATATTCAAGCGATAAACCTAATGCTACACATAAACTTGTTACTGATATGGATGAAAAGCAGATAGCACAAAAAAATTAACAAACAAAGCCTTGCTTAGTACTCAAATCGCTAATCTCTGTCGATGAAATCCATTTTTGTTCTTGGGACTATGGAACCACGAAAGCGTGTTTGTGGGTTGGAAACCGTGGACTTGCGGTTGTGAAACCGTGGATGCACATTTCGACTGTGGAACTACGAACGGGCAATTTTCGCTGAATAACAAATTACCTCAAAATTCGAGCCAATGGTTAGATTCAATCTTGTACTCTCAATTTCTCATTGGTTCTAGATCTATTTCGGTAGCCTATCAATATGCAAATTCAGCTCTCTGTTTGGTGGATTTATGGTACCTTTATAGGTTGCTTGGGGCTTTGGAGGAGAATGTGAGGTGACAAGCCTGACTTGCCAAGTGGAAAATCTGGACTACCAGGTGGAAGGGGCAGTTACAGTGAGTCACTCAGTGTGGCTCACTTAACTAGGGTGATGTGGCTCCAAGTGGAGTGGGATGTGGGATATTGTTTTATGTGAAGGGACAAGGGGACAACAACAAAGGAGTTGTGGCATGGGTGTTGGGAATATGTCTCATGTGCAAGGACAAAGGGGATAGGAGTGGGTAAGATGTGGCATGGATGTTGGATTAAGTTTCTAGGACACATGTCCAATGGGTATACAGGGTATCCTAGGGTGATTTTCTTGATTAAATAAATTAGGAAATTATAATGATGTGCAGGATTTTATATCCCTAAGTTAGAACTTAGGCATATATCTTTATTATGTAGGATTTGATGGTGAGGTGGTGAATGTGAACTAAAGGGTGCTATATTTTGGTGTCTACAAAAATATTTCCTTTCCTGTCAAGGTAAATGATTCAAAATAAGATGAAATAAATAAGATTTAACCTAGATGCAAGTTATGTGTACTTTTTTATTCAATACCTAAAGCTAAAGATAAAGAGATATCCCCTATAATATTATGATTAGACTAAGTTCAATATTTTTTCTTTATTAAATCTAATAAAAAGCATAAAATAGAACTTATTCTATATAGACAATAAACAAAATCTTCACCTAACTACTAAAAATAATAAAGTAGGGATTAGAGGAACCTAGTTCTACCACAGAGGCAATAATATATTCTACTCATAGAATTACCATTGATGTCATCATTTGTTTTTGGTGCTCTCATTTAAACCTACAAAATAGATATAAAAATATTAAATCAATGTAGAGGGGCCTATTTAATATGGTAGAGGATAATAAATTTCCTTGTTGCAAAGATCAGGCCCACATTCAGATAAAATAAAATCAGTGAAATTCCAAAACAAGATTAATTTCTTAAATAAATATTGAAAGGAAAAAATGCTATAGTTGTAGTAGCTTCATAGGTGTTATTGTTGCTTGTGCTTTTGCTCTATGTAAAATAGAGAGCAAAAATGTATCAACCTACAATTAATGGTGTTAATGTCTTTGATAGAAAGACAAAGAGATAGAATGCAAGTTACAACAAGATTATTACAATGATAATGAAGGGTTATATCCTCTAAGGTAATATACCATGCTACAATGCAATATGCCAATAATAAACTACATAAAACTATATTAAGATGCTCAAAATAATAGATTACCTATATGCAATATGTAAGAACAAGACACAAGGTTAACTAAAATGAAAAAAGTTAAATGATATAAGATGTAAAGTTATCCAAAACATGCAATAACAAAAAATATTAAACAAATAAAATTATGTTAGAACCAATGATAAGATCAAGAAGAAAAAACTAAAAGCAAAGGAGAAGAAAAAGGAAATGCAAGATGGCAAGTTTCTTTCTCCTTTGGTAGTTGCTTGTTGATGGTCTCCTCCAAATTCTTGATGTTTGTTGAGTATTATTTGAAGATTGATTTGATAGCTAAGATGTATGCTTAATAGGGACCGTGGATGCTTTATATAATACTAGTAAAAGAAGAAAAATACAAATGCCTAAAGCTCTATAATGATATTGACAACATTATGGCCTACAAGAGACTTAATCTAAAATTATTTTGATATCATGGTGATGTATAAAATTTCCCATAGAAATTCCTCCATAAGAGGTGTCTTTATAGGAAGCTAGATATTATTTGAAATATTTACAAGAGAGTTTGGTGAGATTAGCAAGGTGTATATGTGGCACACTTGCATGGAGATATTGGAGTTGATTGAGGGAAATATTAAAAATAGATAGATATGCAACTCCTAATGAGGATATAAAATTGGTAGTTCAAAATTGGATTGCCAACTATAAAGCATAGTTGAGTTGGCATATCAAGTTGGTAGGATCAGATATAGCAATGATGAGTAGTAACAGGGAGTTAAAGAGTCAAAAATCTCAATTTTAGCAAAGATAGATCTAAAGCACTAGGAGAAAAAAGCACTTACAACACTAATGAGGTAGTACTAGTGTCATATAACTATTAAAGGTAAAATTTAGGTGCAAAATATCAAATAGTAAAAGACCATGTAAATGTTTCTAGGTTAATAGAAGTGCTACCAACGCTTTTGCCCATGTCTTGGCATTTATGCTTTTGGAGCAATAAATTCTCCAAATTTGAGAATGAAGATGATTGAGTTAGTTTAGACGCTTAAAGGGTCAACTGATGAGGGAAGTGGAAGAATTTATGCTTAGTCTAGGGTAAATTTGGGTGCCTACATATTGCCCCTTTTTTATGCATTTATTGTACAATAAATTTATTAAAAACTAACATAGGTGCCCAATTTTGAGCTAAGAAAATTTTCTATTGCTTAAGTTTGATGATGCGAGATAAGTGATGTGAACATTGGTTGCTTAAAAATGATGTTAAAAATATGTTTTGGGTCATGCTAAATGTAGTGATGCCCTAGTGTACCCCTTTGAGTTTTTAAGAAAAAACCAATTTGGATCGAGGAAACATGACTTGGCTTTGATCGGTGGTGGGTAAAATGCTAGAGGGGGTAAAAAACTAATTCCATTTTACAATGAGGAAAAAGGATATTGGAGATCTTTGAGAACATTTTGACTATTGATATTAGGATGGATCGCATAGGGATATTGGTACATAATGCAAAATTGTGACGTCACCAACATTGGAAGGGGGAGTGATAGCACAATTAAGGACCTAAAACTGATAAATTTTCAATTTTTTGTTTGGAATAACATGATGCATAGAACCAACAACACTTTTGTGTAGGGCCAACACTTTCATGTAGCACTAGTGCCAATTGGTAGTATTTCTTGATAATGCTTTTTCTACATAATGGAACTCCTACTCATGGAAAAAATTCTATGCTTGCAAAAACTTAGGGTAAGATTTTAGATTTTAATGTTGGATTTAGAATTTTTGGAGATTTGATGCTAGGTAGACTGATGATTTTTTGGGTTTTGGATATAATTCCCATAATCGATATTATATTATCGAGAGAGACAACCTCATGATGTAGATACTATGTAAGACCTATTATGGATAGAGGATTATTCCCTTCTTATGGCTATAGGGATTTACCACATAGCCTTGATTCCCAAGATTTAGTTTGATAGGTCATTGATGATGGCTCTAGCAAAGCAATGGTATTTAGAAATGAGTACTTTGTATCTTCCCATGGAGAGATAATGGTGATGCTAGAGGATATATGGAGGACCCTTCATATTTTTATCATTGGGGCTATGGTAGAGATGTGAAAGGATTATAGGAGATCTTTATAATTTTTTACAAGGAAGGAGGACTTTCGCATGGTTATATCATGCATAGACATTAATGCCACCTATGTTATAGGGAGACTAGATAGATAGATGATGCTACCATATTCTATTACATCCAAGATCCTATTAGTGACACCATTAGGTAGGCCATCCACTAGATTTGTGAAGGTGATGGCTAGGATGAGATATAGTTAGGTTGTTTTATATGGAATAATTTTATCTTGGTATGATTGTACCAAACCTTATACAAGGATATGTATCGAGGTGATAGGATCCCAATTTGTTGCACCCTCCTTTAGGTGTGGACATGGGATCACCTAGAGATTATGAGGTCACCAAGGCTTCTATTCTAGGTTAGGGATCAAGAGGAACTAGCCACATACCTATGGATGAACCATTTTAAGGTAAGATAGAGTAGGCCCTACAAGAGCTCACTAGTAGTGACAAGAAGGAGAATTGATGAGTTGTAGCCTAGGTAAGTGATATGGATACCATACAAACAACACCCAGGATAGGGATATAATGGATACCACCTAGCCTAAGTTCAATAGGTTAGGTTGCTAGTTATATTGTGAGGAGAGAGTGAGCTACATTGGTTTGACCAAGTTTTGAGGTAGTTTGAAGTGATACAAGATGTATCCTAGGGGTTGATTGCATTTAGGAGAACCACAAAGAAAAGGGAATTCAATGGCCCAATGGATCTTAACAATTTTGTATAAGTTGATACATATGACCTTTCTATTTTAGATCTAGGATAGGATAATCCAAGTGTAGTATTTGGATAGTAGTGTTGGTATTAAGGGATGTACCCCTAACGAGTGACAATGTTAGTGATATAGCTATCGAAGCCAAGATAGAGAATTATGGCTATATTGATGATACATGCTAGGGAGGCTTAGAGAAGGTAGTAAAAAATATAAACAGAGGCAAGGAGTAATATTATTACTATTTTCTCTACCACCACTAGTGATTGTGATAAGCAAGGCCAGACTAAGTAGGTCACCTTATATCACCATAGAGGTAGAGTGGAATGCACTAGCATGATGGGTTATTGACTTGGAGGTAGATCTAGTAGGGGTAATGATGGAGGGGGAGGAGTTGGTAGGTTAGATGGAAATCTAGGAGACAACTCATTGACTAGAGGAAGAGGGGGAGACATGTATATGGAAGAGTTATAGAGGGAGAGGGGCCAGCTAGTGGAGGAGGTCATAGTGTGATACAATAGATGATCGAGTTTCTAGTGTAATATAGGATGCAACAATTATTGGCTTTTAAGACAAATTATATTAGGTCCCAATATATTTGATCTAGAGTAGACTTAAATATAAGAGCAATAAAAATATAAGTTGGCAAATATAAATAATAATAACATTCAAGATAATATCAAATATGAATGTAAAATAGCCAAAATAATTAATGCAATAAAATAAAGAAAATTTATAGTATAATTGCTCAAAATTTGATACAAGTTTCAATATTATTAATGCTTGAATATGTCATATATTTCTAGATACTCTTTTATACAATACATGGAGCTTTGTCTCGATAATATAGCCATACAAGATGACTCTTCAAGTACTTGATAATTGCTTATGACAACTCTCATGTTCTTTGGCTTATCATCTTGCCACTTGTATACATGACTCTTGACTCTCTACTTACATGCATACTTAATTATATGACACTTGCACACTTTTACATGATACTTACACTTCTACATGCATACCTAATACATAACATTTGTACACATCCTTGCATTATATATTTGTACACTTAATTATATGACACTTGTGCACTTTCTCTCATTACACACTTGCACTCTTACTTACATGATGTTTGTGCATATGTTGCACATAGACACTTACATAAAAGAGGAAACAAAGGTGCCCACTTTTCATAGGATATGGGAAGGAAGACCCAATTCGACATTGGAGAATTTTCCACATGGTGTGGAAAGCAACTAGGTAGACCAATGAGGTAGATTGGAGATGGTTGTTTCCTGCAACATTTCAAGAATTTGCAATAGATTGGTATATTGAATTACCATAGGATAAGTTCCAAACATGGGAAGAATTATGTGATGCATTTGTGGAAGAATTTTGATCATACGATAATGATGAAATTTATAGTATACAAGGAGAGAATGAGTTTGTTCATTCTTACAATTGAAGGTTGAGTGGGTTGTTTGACTATTTGAAGAAAGACTAGTCAGATGTATTGACAAAGATATGGTTCATAGAAGAAGTTTTTATGTATCAAAGGAAGATGAAGATATATTCTCCAAGATCATACTAAGAGGCTTTGGATTATGCCTTGATTTGGAAAAGTGATGCAAAATCATCACCACAGGTATATGTAGCCCAAATCTAGGGTGTAAAGAGGAAGGTTGTCACTAGTGATGTAGTTTGTGACACTCATCACAAAAATAAAAGAGGTAGAATATTGTATGATATTGAGGATAGACCAATTGTACAATTGGAGGATGTTATTCAAGTGGAATAATCAATTGTACAATTGGAAGATGTTGTCCGAGGATGATGTTATGGAAGATGTTGTCCAAATAGAACAACCCATCATACAATCAGAATTATCCAAGGAAGAATGGGATTGTATGATTTTGCAAGAGGGAATTATACGATTATTGGGTGAAACCATATAGTTAGCATAAATTGTATAACTAATGGGTGTGATCATACAATTTGTACAAATTGTACAGGTAGTAAGTGAAATAGTATAGTTGGAAGATATTGTACAATTATATGTCAAATCGTATGAAGTCATTCACTGTCAAATCATACAATTTGAAATTGTACAAGGTGAAATTGTACAATGTGACATTGTACAAGGTGAAATTGTACAGTATGAAATCGTACAAGATGAAATTATACAAATCAAAACCATAGAAGGTGTTTCATCAGTGGTTAAGATGGTAATTTGAGGCCTATATTTAGTCATCTAAAGCCTAGGATAAGCAAAATGGAGTCGACGGTGAACTATTTAAGTGGGTTAAGTAAAGGACCCCAAAGTTTCTATGAAGAGAAAAACTTGGCTTTGATGGTGATGGTTTTACTAGTTTTGTTGTGGAGTTTTTGGGGCTCTGCCCTGAACCCTAAGAGGGCTCTCTCCCTCACCCCCACCCTGTGTCACAAGGGACATTGTCCCTCAACCCCGCAAGGTATTTTTTCCCTTGACCCTACAAGGGGGCTCCCATCCCCTTAACCCCTATCACAAGGTACACACAAGGAATGCTACCCCTCGACCCTGCAAGGGACATTATCCCTTGACCCTACAAGGGGGCTCCTACCTCCTTGACCCCCATCACAGGTGGCGATGTGCATCGCCCATCATGTTGATGATGTCATTCATCTTGATCAAGGCTATAAGGTGGTGTGAGCTACAAATTGAAGTGATGACAGTTGTAGTGGACCTATGGAATAAATGAAAGATAAAGTATTGAGACAAGTGATACCATTTATTTTTTAGAAGAGGGTTGAAAACCAATCATGGAAACCCCTTCTAAAGAAAATAAATAAATTAATAAAATATTCAAAATAGCAAGAAAAAGACAAACAACTAGAAAAGGACAAAAATGCATGCAAAAAGGGGTGAGTTGGTATTCATCCATACAAAAAGTTATAAATCCATGCAAGAGGTATGAGGTGGTGAAATTTCATGCAAAAGGATGTTAGGGTTTAAAAAGCAAGCACCATGCAAAATTATTTTCATCAACTTTGCAATCGTACATTGACGATAGTGCATTTTAGAATAAATCAGGAACAAGGAGGGTGCAACTGATGATTTTTCTTCCACATTGGCATGCAAAAATAATCAGTTAACTAAATTTTGACCCATCATGAATTTGCACCAAAGACTACTTGTTTTCAAAGAAACCAACCAAAATTAGAGAAAATCGGTAAAAAATAGAGTTTTTATTCCTAAAATCTGGAATTGTTCCAAAAAATGAATTACATGTGGAAAAAACATATTGAAGAAGCTAGGTTTTTAAAGTGAAAGGTCACCAAAGGAAACCCTGAGTGGAGAAAAATGCTCCTAGGGTTTGTGTATTTTTCGAGAAAACCAAAAAGGAGGAAAAATGCCAAACCCTAGTGTATGAAAAATTGGCCAGTGAAAATATAAAAACATTTTAGTATTTGAATGAGGAGGAGGATTAAGAGAAATTTTGTACGTCATATTTCCAAACTACCCCAAGCATTCATACTATTGAGAAATTGCACCAGTTGAAATAAAAATTGCATAAGTGTACCGAAATTGCATTGGAAAGAGAGAATTGCACATTACCAGCAAAAGGGTATTACAAAAATCACCCAAATCATATAAAAACATGAATATTTTCCTAATTTCAGGTTTGAAGAGTACCTTGTATTATTTGGAGGTAAATTATACAATTTGGGAAGAGATTGTACGATTTTAGGGCAAATTGGGACCCGATTTGTGCTTTTGGAGGTAATTGTATGGATTTTTATGCAATCGTACAAATTTTTGCATAATTATACAGAAGTGAAGATCCATTGTATGATTTGTATCTGATTGTATGATTTTTGGGTGGATTTTTATGATTTAGATCTCAATTTGTATATTTTTAAGAAGTTGTATGAAATCGGGTATAATTGTACGATCTCTAGCAGATTTGTATGATTTGGCAACTGGTTATACAATTTCAAAAATATACATGTATGATTTGGAGGAGCCTTGTATGATTTTCAAATAAATTTATATGTTTTGGGTGCAGTTATATAGATTTTGGAGCTATTTTTGTTGAAATTGTCTTGAATTGTTGAGTTGAATACAAGTTGTGTAAAAGAGGTTTCCAATCCACCATGGGAAAATAATGACCTCCTCAAGGAAATTTTGAGCTCGTGTATATAGAATTGCAACCACTAGGGTGGAAGGCTCACTATACCCATTACAATAGAGATATTCACAGTCCAGGAGAACGAACGAGACCTAACTAGTATAAGGTCAAGGGTGAGAGTTTCAGCCACAAAGGAGAAGTGGGTACCATCCTTGGAGAGGGAGAGGGTACGAGCCATGGAGAATTCATAGAGGCTGGTATGGTAGTAATAGGAGAGCACCATTGCAATTCATGAGAGGTGATGGAACCTCCAAGAACACACAAACGTGAGTTTTACGATGAAGTCCATTGGGAGAAAACCCTAGAGAAGCAAGAAGAAGTGCTCAATGAGGAGGAAGAAGAATAAGTGGATATCAAGGATATCACTTTTGGATAGTCGACATCTAAATTTTATCAAAAGTGGTGGGAAAAAATTGATCCTATACATCCATTAAAAGCAGCCTTGGCTAAAGCGAAAGTCAGTGTATTGCCCTAGATCCTACCTCTAGATAGAGTGTTCCTTAATGAATACTTATTATAGATAGTACAATCATATGAACCCAATAAGAATCTCACCTATGTGTGGGTGCATAACTGATATATTAGGATGGAATTATTGATAGTGTTATTTTTAAGGACATTTGGATTACCTAAGGAAGGACAACCTATTTTTAAAAATATGGTTGATCAAATTAAGGCTCCCAAGTAGGCATTCATTTTCCAGGATTGACACCATATCATGAGTTGTCACTAGAACAAACCACTATATTGCATTGGTTAAAGACCATACCTCTTCAAAATATGACTCCAAAGAAACCTCAATCAAAGAAGACACCAAAGAAACCAGAACTATCGGTGATAGAAGAGACTTCAACAGATGAGGATGTCCATACTCGATAGAAACATCGATGATAGCTTGAACCTACTTTGGAATCATAAGCATCAAAATAGAGGCTTTAGGAGTAGCCACTATCTCAATAGGAGGAGGAGGTAGTAGCAACAACATCTAGTCTAGTGCAAATTAGAACACGAAGGCAACAGGAGAGACAAAATATTGAGCAGAATTCAATGCAGAAGGATCAAATTGACTCTATGACTGAGCATCTAGATGAGTTGCACTTGGATCTAGAAGGTTTGGATTTCATAGACATCAGTGTTCCAGAGGGTATAATACAAATGGAAGAAGTGATGGGATCTCCTGTATTGCTTTAGTCCACTGATTTTAACTTTTTGGACTCATCTAGAATCTAGCAAAAACCCCCAATAAAATTGCCAATAATAAAAGTAAAAGTAGTTATGGTAGCCCCACTGAAATAGGCTACAAGAAATTAGAATATAAATATTGTCATGCAACATGGAAATAGTCAACAGGAGCAAGCTAGCACATAGCCACCACTAGAATGGTCTGATCCACCTTTGACAGTTGTAACAGTAAAGGAAGTACAATCGAACCCATAGGTTGAAGGATTGGCAAAAATGTAGTAGGAGTATTTGCCTAACCCATAAGAGGAAGTCCAAGCACCTGTGGTAGAACAAAAACTGCTCAAGGATACCACCAATGTGGAAGAGATTAGACCATACGAAAAAGAAGAAGTAGGCAGGACTATAACTCAAATTTTGTTACAGGAAGAGAATGCATCTGGTACAATAAAGGATATTGGAGGAAGTTCAAACCCACATGAAGAAGAAGAGAAATAACAAACTCCACCATAGGATAATTATGTGAAGCTTCGTATAAGCTTCTTGTTTGAAGTACCTTAGTTCAATACTTTAGGAAATGATGGAGATGATATAGATGGACAAGTGGAGCACTTTTTCCAACAAACAAGCAAAATATCCGCTAGTGCCAGATTACAATTTTCTATTAGTGGTGTTGGAAAACTAAAGTAGTGGAGGGAGCAAACCTTTATTAAAAATGGAGAATATCATAGAGTGGGTGTGCAGTGAAGAACACATCAGACAAATATATTAGATTCACACACAACACCCATGGTGGTTTCCAAGGGGAGAGGTAACCACAATGTTAGGAATTATGGATTTTCCAGATGGAGTGAGGACTAATTACAAGGTATATCCAAGGGTGTATTTGGATCAAGCAACATGCCATATCTATCCAATGAATACATCAAATATGAAATTTCAAAGGGCACCTTTGGAATTAGTCTTCACCCTATGAAAATTAAATTTCCTAACACACTAGATCGAGTGGCTAAGCTTGGGTCTTGAACATATTTACCAATCCAAGGAAGCACAAAAGGAAGAAGTGGAGGCTACTCAAAAATAAATGGCTGTAATTGAAGAAGAATTAGAGTGTAGCAAGATCAAGGTTGAAGAAAGGTTGAAAAAGGCACAAGCTATATGGAATGACACTAAGATGGCTTATGAGGACAAGCTACACTCAAAATAATAGGAGAAATAGCTTGTGATCTAGTAAGTAGAAGAGCACACAAAGCATTTAGAAGTGTAGCTAGAAACATAAAATGAAAAATTGGCCAAGCAAGAAAACTAGTTGAAGGTAGAATAGGAACAACTGCAGTAGAAGGATCATAAGATCGAGGAGATGGCAACAGATTCCAAGTGTTACAATGAGATAATTATGGATCACAAGGTTTGATTGTATGCTAAGGATGATCATATTGCAACGTGTGAAGATGATATATATTAGAATCTTAAGGTCATTACGAAGAAGAATGAGGAGTTAGTCGTAGTCGTTCGTACAGAAGCCACATTGTAGGAGAAGATACACAAGGGGGCATCTGAGCGAGAGAAGGAATTAGCTCAACTCTTGACTATTGTGAAAGATAAGGTCAATAAGTATGGGCTAAAGGCTATGGAACTTAACCATTATGCATCTAGGTTGTAGAATGAATGAGCCACTCTCTGTCTTCAACTTGAGGATTTTCAATAGGAATGGTCATCCAAAGCAAATAAAACTAATTCAATGAGGATACTGACCAATGTAAAGGGGAGGGCAGATGTAGGTAGCAAATCCACCTCCCAGAAGAAGAAGTGACAAATGGATTTGCACAATTTTATAATTTTGCCAATTTTGATTGAAGTGTACAGTTTGTCAAAACGTACAACATGTGAGGTTTTATCTAATTGTACAAAGCAGAGTTAGAAATGTACAATTGGGTGTAATTGTACAAAGTTATAAAGCAATTAGAAATTAAAGTTAAATTAGGTGAAATGTGCATTTGAGGTGAATTTGATAAAAATCAAATTAAACTTACAAAGACCTTATTGTAAATGGATTGTTATGGGGATGGTATTTGTAAATGGTGGTTGTCTCAAAAACTACTTTGGAACAGCCTGGGCAAACATTATAAGGACCCCTCATTCAATTTTGATTGTTGTTCGTTGTTATCCATTATGATTCATTATGTTGGTTCATGTTGGTACCAATATTGTTCATTGATTGTTCTAGGATATTGTACATATTCAGCCATAATTATGAAATAGTATTATAGTTGTGAGTTATTGTGAATTCCTTTGTGCATGTGAATGGTAATTCCTATTTATGTATTTTGTGCAAGTATATGGCCAGAGTAGTGTGGAATATGGACATTGTGGTAGTGGACTATTGTTAATTAATAACTCAACCTTGGATAATGTTGAGGAAATTATTCTAGATATTATTATTGTTTTACAAATATGTCATTCTATTGTTGTACAATTTTTGGAAATGTTGGTAGTGATAATAATTCATTAACACTGAATTAGGGTTTGCATGTTATGGAAAAGCTAGCAATTGCAATAGGAAAACATTCTAAAACTTGTTCTGAAGGAAGTTGTGTTGCAAGTGGAAACTCTATGAGTGAAATATTTAGTAATGGTTTGGTGTCACCGTACAACCTATGTACCAAATCATGCAACCCATCATTTGCCCAATTTGAAATGAAATTGAATGATTAAAATTTGCTAGTTATGCAGATTTGGTGTTTTAGGGAAATCGATTACAAAACTGATCAATTTGGGTTACAAACCACTTCTAAGGTATTGACTAAGTGTTAAATTGTACAAATTGTAGTTTTGTATAATTTTGATCATACAATTGTACGATTTGCAGTCCATACAAGAAGTTTTGTGAAGTTTGCAAATCATACAAGGCAAATCATAAACATTATACAATTTGGGTGAAGGTTGCTACAAAATATTGGAAATAATTTCCAACTCTTCTAAGTCACCTCCCCTACCATGAATACTACACCCTATGCTATAGATGAGAAATAGGCCTAGCTCCATGAGTAATGGTTACCTCAAGGGTTCTATTTTTTTTATTTTTTGTTATAGTCCTGGCCAAGCATTCAATAAGAATGATGAATAAATAAGGGGAGAGGGGGTCACCTTGCCTAATACCTATGGAATAAAGGAATAGTTGAGAAGTTCTATCATTGATAAGAACAGAGTAATACATCGAAGAGATATATCCCATAATCTAGTCCATCTAAAACTTTGACAAGGAAGTGTCAATCCACTCTATCATAAGCTTTAGATTAGTCTAAACGAATGAACATAGATGGAGATTTTTGCATTTCCATGGAATGGATGGCTTCCTGAGAAAGAACTATCTCATCCACAATTTGATGCCCTTCCAATATATGATCTACCTCTTGAGCTTTTGGGATAAGAGCAATTTAAGTTTTGTTGATAACCTTTAAAATATCTTTGGCTTTCCTTGCTTCTTCCACCACCTCTAATAAATCAGTATGAAGAATATCCCAAAACTCTTGATAGAACTAAATGGGAAAACTATTAGGACCATTAGGGATAACTACTAGTCATAATCCTATTAGAATAATAAGCAATGTATTCAAGTCAAAGTTGCAAATATCTTGAAGTTACTAATTCATCAATAATACAATTGGCTCAATGGAATAATCATATTATTATGGAACACTAGGGTCATTCATACCCCATTCAAGATAAATATGGTAATAAATCTAGTTAAAAGCATGAATATGGAGCTTTTGTTATTGCAAGAGACTAGATAAGATAATTTTCCTTTATAAAGAAGGAAATTTAGCTTTGGAGGGGCATAAAATAGAAGGTGGTTGATGCAGAAGATGATCAAGGGGATAATTACATTTTGATATTTTATGAGAATAGTTTATATGAATACATGTATAAATAATCATTGCTTAAATATTTAGTTTTAACATATTTAGGAATAAAGAAACGAAGTAATGTCAAATATATGCCCTAATGCTCTAGCAAATATTTTTATTTTTGGGAGAAAATTATAGCAAGTAACCAAACCTTCAACAACTAATCCTAGATTCTGGTAGATGATTTAAAATTTTGTTTCTACCCTTCAAAGAAGTAAAAGGTGAGATTAATGTCATATTTGAAAAAATATTTTGACTTTATTATGGATGATGTATTTTGGAATGTATTGATGAATAATTATTTGTTCATATGGATGAATAGAAGGAAAGATGAAAATGAGATTATGGATAAGTTGTATAGGTTTTTATCAACTGGACCAACTAGTTAGATGAAAATATTAATACAAAAATCGTTATTCTTCAATTTGTAGGATTGAACAACTAGTCAACAATATTAGGGAGTAAGTAGGTAAGGTCATCCTTTATATATAAATTCATTTGGTCAAAGGTATAAAAGTATGTTATCAATCTTAAGAACTTGGTCATAGGAGCCCTAAAAAGATGAGATATATTGGATGTATAATCTAGTGTAGACTCTAATAAAAGTTTAACAAAAGCTAAAGATTTGAAATATGGAAAGATTTGACAATAGTATTAAAAAAAATGAATCGGAAAAGGAGACAAGGATTATATAGGAGAGGAAAATATCAAAAAAAAAATTGGAATGATATTATAGTGGGAGAAATTATTCTCAAAAACCATGTCACATGGATTCAGAAAAGTAATCAAAATATCAAGATCTTTCATGAAAGCATGTTGACATAATATGAATAGAAGCAATATTTGGAGTTCTGAAATTAAAGTATTATCAATTTGATTTTTCTAGAGCTAAACGTTGGGAAAAAAGAGGAAATAGGAAAGAGAAAGATAAGAGGATTTTGATAGGATTTCCTTAATTATTATAGAAGAAGACAATCAAAAAATTCCAAGACCTATTGGAAAGGAGGAAAAATAGCAATCTCCAAAATAAAAAGATATAAAATGATAGGCCTATATGGGTTCCTAATAATTTTTAGGATAATTTAGATATAATTTTTTATGATGTCTAGGATCCAAAGTGTCAAAAATTATCTCGTTTGTCATGCAGGATGATCTTGTTTGTCAATTTGAATGTTTTCAAGATGATCCTTTTGGGATCATCTCCTGTGTAGTTTTTTCCTTGTGGAGACCATATCCCTAAAAATATCTTCTTCCTGACTCATTTGTAAAATGTTTGGGGACCCTTTCAAACCCCCTTTCCAACCAATCAAAAAAAGTGTCAAAAATTAAAGGGGCTAAATAAAATTTTCTAGGTATTGGCTTCAAAATATAGTCAAGGAAATATTTTAATAAATTTTTAACTTATTTTACTATGGAACACAACTTATACATTCATTGCAAAGGTTGTTTTTAATAATATTTTTCCTTCCTAAGCTAATCTTGGATGAATACAATGACTTTGTTGAAGGGAGACACATTATGGATGACATATCTATTATGCTTAAGTTTTGCATTCTACAATAACTAATAATAATCAATGTGAAGAACACAAGCTTATACTGAGAGGGGGGTGAACAGTATAAGACCACTTTTTACTTTTCTTTCCCAATCAATATTATGCAATGTATAGATAGCAATATCAGCAGTAGTAATCAAAGCAATGTACAAAACACCACACACAATAGAGACACCACAATTTACGTGGTTCACCCAATGTGGGCTACTCCACGGAGAAAATATTTCACTAAAATTTTCTCGATCAATCTCTTGGGAATCCTTTCCCTATTACAATGTTTATGGACCTCTGTCCAAAGGAGATGTTGATCCCCTAAATCAAGTTCATGGATCTCTATCCATAGGAGAACTCCTCTTCTCTGGTTGGTGATCCTCTAGAAGACTACTGCCTCCACTACACTGGCTTGTGGATCTCTCTCCACCGAAGACTCTTGTCCCCACTCAGAAGACCTATCCTCACTACCCTGGCTGATGGATCTCTATCCACTAGAGACTACTATCCTCTCTGCTCTATCACCTCCAAAGCTCTATCTCAAATCTACACTAAACACATCCTTCGGTCTAGCACAAATCTCACAAAAATTCTCAACAAGTCCACATAGAACTTGCTCAAATATCTCAACAAGTCCACACAGAACTTGCTCAAATTCTCTCAACAAGTCCACATAGAACTTGCTCAAATATTTTCAACAAGTCCACACCTCAACAATTCCACAAAACTTGCTCAAATATCTTCTCAACAAGTCCACACAATAAACTTGCTCAAATATGCTCAACAAGTCCACATAGAACTTGCTCAAATATGCTCAACAAGTCCACACAAGAACTTGCTTAAATCTTCTGCTCAACAAGTTCCACATAAACTTGCCAATTAAAAAACAAAATACAAATCAACTCTCTTAGAAACATAAGGAGAATTGTTAGAGACTCAATATGCTTCAATTCTAACTCAATGCTCAATCACTTTCTCAACTCAATTTAGAATATAAAATAATTTGTTTTATGGAACTTGAACAATCCTTCACACATCCACTTGACTAGGCTCAACCAACTCTACTCAACCAATCACTCAATGAAACACCCTTTCTCACAAACCCTAGTCCAAGCATATAACCACCAACTCAAAATATTTCCAACAATGCTCAACAACTAATCTCACATAACAATGATATTCATGTTCTTTTCAAACCCTAGTTCAAGTTCTTTGCATGACAACCCACTTCAACAACAATGCTTATAAAACAATCTTCACATAACAATGATACTCATGTTCTTTTCAAAACCCTAACTCAAGTTCTTCACACAACCAATGGCTTCAACAACAATGCTTATTAAACAAGGTTCTAATCACAACTCTTTATTCCAGAAAACCTTGATGCATTAACTCAAACACTCTCAAAAGGAAACCCTAATCAAGTCCTTTTCACTCCAAACTTATTTTCCAGAAAACCAACCAATCAATTTAAACTTTGGAAAATGTGCTCATACCTTTTTCTTGATGATGAAGGAATCTTCTAAATCTGCCAAAATCTCAAACACTTCTTGCCAAGCTCAAAGAAATTATAAGGTGATTAATTTCCTCAAATTACAATGCAAACATTAAAACATACATACACCTTATCACTCCATATTTAATAAAACATTCATCAATATTTACAAAAAGTAAATTACCACTTACACCTTATAATCTCCCACTAATATTCAATGCACTCTTCTTTTCAAAAACAACCTAAGACAAGAAGCTCCCTTTATCCTTTTAATATTTCAATAAATCAATATGCCAAAACACTTTATTAAAATAAAACTTAACACCTTATTCCTCCAACTAATCAAAAATCATTTCCAACTAATAAACCTTTCATGCACCCTTTTAACTCCAAACTTTAGGCATCACACAAAAATTAAACTTCAAAATTAATTACCTTGCCTTGGAGGGGATTCGAACACACAACGCAGCCTCAACCGATGCCCTAGCCATGGCTCCCAATGCCATGCAAGCTAGGTGCTTTCTTGGGGATAAACGAGCACCACGTGCTCAAAACCTTCCCCACTCGCCTTGCACAAAACGTGCGCCTTCCTTGGCACTCAACACCAATGCAACTACCACAAACAAAAATGTTACCACCAAGTTTCGAACACAGACCTCCTTGCACCCAACACCCTAACGTTGTCCTCTTTGCCACTAGGCCACTTGCCTCATTGGCGCTTGGTCTTTTGGTGCAAGTCCCCTTGACGTTATTCGTTGGTGCTTAAACAAAAATATTCATTGCTCTTTCTTCCTTACGAATTCAAAACACTATTGCACGCTTCGATTATCGAGCAAAAGGATAATTTCAAATGCCTTTAAGGCATAGCTTATATACCAAATTTCTTCCTCCATGCATGACATCGGTGCTTGATTTACCCTCAATGATTTTTGGACGTCGACGCTCGAATTACCTTTGGAGCTTTATTAATTTATAAAATATTTAAATTCTTTTGAATTTAAATTTTATAAATTAATTCTTTAAACCCTATGGTTTTATTTAAACCATATTTCACTTTGCACCTTGGTATAAATAATATTTATTTATAAAATTTAAATTCATTTTGAATTTAAATAATTTATCAAATAAATATTAAATCTCCCTTTAGCTTTTCAAATAAACTTTCTTGGGTTTTTATGAAAACCATTTAACTTATGCTTCCACATAATATTTAAAAATATTATGGAGCCCTTTGCCTTTAACCTTTGCATTTTTCCTCTTGACCTTTGAATTTATTAGAAGCTTCTTCCTGAATATCAATGACAACTTTGATAACTTGTTTCTTGACAAATTTCTGGATATTAATGATGACTTCATCTCTTGACATCAATGACAACTTTGACTTGAGGACTCAAAATGTCCAACAATCTCCCCCTTTGTCATTGATGGCAACCCAAATTATTTTTACCAAAAACTTGACTTTTTCTTATTCTGCTCCCCTAGGACATTGCTCCCCTAGCTCAATGCTCTCTTCAAATACCAAATCTCTCCCCCTTACTCAAATCTCTCCCCCTTTGACATCAATGGCAAAGGGTCACCTTTGGGGCTCGAGGCTAAGAATGAGCCTCTTAGCTTAGCCCCTCCCCCACCTCCTCTTGAGGTGGTTAATTCTGGGGTGGGAGTATTTCTACTCCCAGAAAGCATTGTTCTTTACCTTTATCCTCTTTCCTTCTTATCTGATCCTTCTGATTCCTTTGACTATTTCTTTCCATGTCCATGTTCCTGTTCACATCCTTGTTCCTATTTTTATTCATATCCATGTTCCTATTCTTGTTCCTATTCATATCCTGTTCCTATTCCTATTCATATTCATATTCATGTTTATGTTCATACCTATTTTTGGAATGTCTGCTCTACACCACTTTGTTGTGTGACCATCATTGTTGCACTTATAACACTTAATGTTATTATTCCTTGGAGGTGCAAATACCATAGGATTTCTCCTAGTGAAGCCATATCCTCTTCTATCATGAACCCTGCAATTCATTGCCTTGTGACCAAACTGATTACATGAGTAGCAATACCCATGGAAAAGTTATTTGTTCCCATATTCCTATCTTTCCTATGTCCTGCACTATGAAGCCATGTGCCCAAACCTGTGACATGAAAAACATCTTCCATTGAAGTTTCCTTGTCTTGACCTCATAGGTCTCTTAGTCTCTCTTGACCTGTTCTGATTGTTGTTCCATCTGTATCTTCTTTGTGCATTGTTCCTATCTTTGTTGAACTCTCTATTGTCTAACTCATCCTCAGATGTCTCACTTTCTTTTACACTATCTTCTTCTGAAGTATCTTCATCTGAAGTTTCTTCTCCTCCAAAACTTGAGGATGATTCTCCTTCTTGTTTCTTTTGAGCTTGTTCAAAACCAAGGCCTATTTTGTTTGATGTAGTCTTTTGTGTCTTGATGAACTTATCCAAGTTCTTTGAGCTATTTTTGAACCCTTTCATCTTGATCTTGGAGTCCTCCAAATCTTCTCTTAGTAGTGCCACTTCTTGTGCTAACTTCTCACATTCTAAGATCTTTGCTTCTAACTTATCCTTGAACCTTTTTGCCTTAGCCTTTGATTTTTCTAAATCCTCTATAAGCAAACTTCTCTCTTCATCACATTCTTGGAACTGAATTTCAAGTTTAGAGTTTTGCTTTCTTACCTTCTTTACTATTTCAAGGGCATAGATAAGTTCTCCCTTGAGATCATATCCATCCTTTTCTGAATATTCCTCTATTTGTTTACCTTTGTCCGCATCTTCATTTTCTTTTGTCTTGTCTTCTATGGAATCACCTTCTTTATCTTCTAATGCCATTAGAAGATTTTCATCTGGTCCTTCAAGTGTATCTTCATATTCATCATCACTGAAACTATAACCATCCTTTGTACAACTATCTTCAAGATGTCCAAAGTTACCACATCTAAAACACTTGAGAATGATTGGAGTCCTTTTCTTAACTGGTTCTTTCTCTTCAATCATAAATAGGACTTCATCTCTATCATTGTCTGAAAAACTAGCATCACTATCACTTGAGTACTTACTTGCCTTATCCGCATAGTAGCTTCTCTTTTGCCTTTGAAAGAACTTCTTTCCTTGTCTGCTTTGTCCATCCTTGCTTTTCTTCTGGTGCCTGTATCTTTTTGATTCCCTGTTTTTGTGATCCTATTTTTCTTCACCATTGTTGTTCTTGGGTTCTTGACAATCTATTGCAAAATATCCATACTTTCCATAATTGAAACACTTAACAGATCTTAGATCTCTGGATCTTCTATAGTCCTTATCTCTTCTACCATAATTAGCTTCTTCATCACTGGATGACTCATTGCTTGATTCTGACTTCTTACCCTTTGTCTTATTGATTGCTTTGAATGTTGCTTCCTTCTAGGGAATAGGATATTTTGTTCTTATCTCAAATGTTATGAGCATACCAAGCAACTTATCTCTTGTCAAAGTATCACCATCCATTGACACTTCTATAGCAGAAACCTATTCACTAAATATTTTTGGAAGAGATCTTAATACTTTATCACAAACATCAGATTCATCAATCTTCATTCCAAGTCCTTGCATACCATTAACAACCTCATCAATTCGAAGTAGATAAGCACTAATATTTTCCTCATCATTCATTCTTAATGCTTCAAGTTGTCCTTTGAGATTTTGCATCTTTGCTTTCTTGACACTTTTATCTCCTTCATATATATTTTGTAATTTATCCCACATTTCTTTTGTAGTTTGACAATGCATAACTTTCATAGACTCTGTTCTATGCAAACCTCTCACAAGTGCATTCATTGCTTTTGAATTATAGTGTTGTAGAAGCTTACCTTCCTTATCTATAGGAGGATTGACTAAGGGATCATATCCAAATTCCATTACTTCCCAAATTTCATTGCCAAGTGCCATCAAGTAGATCTTCATCATCATACTCCAATACATATAGTCACTTCCATCAAATACTGGTGCTGAATTATTTGAGGACACCTCCTTAGGATCCATTGTGTTCTTGTTAGCTTTTCCTTCAAGCTGTTAAACTCTTCTGAAGGAACCCGCTCTGATACCAATTGAAGAACACAAGCTTATACTGAGAGGGGGGTGAACAGTATAAGACCACTTTTTACTTTTCTTTCCCAATCAATATTATGCAATGTATAGATAGCAATATCAATAGTAGTAATCAAAGCAATGTACAAAACACCACACACAATAGAGACACCATAATTTACGTGGTTCACCCAATGTGGGCTACTCCACGGAGAAAATATTTCACTAAAATTTTCTCGATCAATCTCTTGGGAATCCTTTCCCTATTACAATGTTTATGGACCTCTATCCAAAGGAGATGTTGATCCCCTAAATCAAGTTCATGGATCTCTATCCATAGGAGAACTCCTTCTCCTCTACTCTGGTTGGTGATCCTCTAGAAGACTACTACCTCCACTACACTGGCTTGTGGATCTCTCTCCACTGAAGACTCTTGTCCCCACTCAGAAGACCTATCCTCACTACCCTGGCTGATGGATCTCTATCCACTAGAGACTACTATCCTCTCTACTCTATCACCTCCAAATCTCTATCTCAAATCTACACTAAACATAGTCCTTCGATCTAGCACAAATCTACTCAACAAGTCCACACAAAACTTTCTCAAATCTTCTCAACAAGTCCACACAAAACTTGCTCAAATATTCTCAACAAGTCCACACAGAACTTGCTCAAATATGCTCAACAAGTCCACATAGAACTTGCTCAAATATGCTCAACAAGTCCACACAGAACTTGCTCAAATATTCTCAACAAGTCCACACAGAACTTGCTCAAATATGCTCAACAAGTCCACATAGAACTTGCTCAAATATGCTCAACAAGTCCACATAGAACTTGCTCAAATATGCTCAACAAGTCCACATAGAAACTTGCTCAAATCTTCTCAACAAGTCCACACATAACCTTTTCAATCACTCTCTTAGAAACATAAGGAGAATTGTTAGAGACTCAATATGCTTCCAATTCAACTCAATGCTCAATCACTTTCTCAACTCAATTCAGAATATAGAATAGTTTATTTTATGGAACTTGAACAATCACTTCACACATCCACTTGACTAGGCTCAACCAACTCTACTCAACCAATCACTCAATGAAACAACCCTTTCTCACAAACCCTAGTCCAAGCATATAACCACCAACTCAAAATATTTCCAACAATGCTCAACAACTAATCTCACATAACAATGATACTCATGTTCTTTTCAAACCCTAGTTCAAGTTCTTTGCATGACAACCCACTTCAACAACAATGCTTATAAAACAATCTTCACATAACAATGATACTCATGTTCTTTTCAAAACCCTAACTCAAGTTCTTCACACAACCAATGGCTTCAACAACAATGCTTATTAAACAAGGTTCTAATCACAACTCTTTATTCCAGAAAACCTTGATGCATTAACTCAAACACTCTCAAAAGGAAACCCTAATCAAGTCCTTTTCACTCCAAACTTATTTTCTAGAAAACCAACCAATCAAATTAAACTTTGGAAAATGTGCTCATACCTTTTTCTTGATGATGAAGGAATCTTCTAAATCTGCCAAAATCTCAAACACTTCTTGCCAAGCTCAAAGAAATTATAAGGTGATTAATTTCCTCAAATTACAATGCAAACATTAAAACATACATACACCTTATCACTCCATATTTAATAAAACATTCATCAACATTTACAAAAAGTAAATTACCACTTACACCTTATAATCTCCCACTAATATTCAATGCACTCTTCTTTTCAAAAATAACCTAAGACAAGAAGCTCCCTTTATCCTTTTAATATTTCAATAAATCAATATGCCAAAACACTTTATTAAAATAAAACTTAACACCTTATTCCTCCAACTAATCAAAAATCATTTCCAACTAATAAACCTTTCATGCACCCTTTTAACTCCAAACTTTAGGCATCACACAAAAATTAAACTTCAAAATTAATTACCTTGCCTTGGAGGGGAATCGAACACACAACGCAGCCTCAATCGGTGCCCTAGCCATGGCTCCCAATGCCATGCAAGCTAGGCGCTTTCTTGGGGATAAACGAGCACCACGTGCTCAAAACCTTCCCCGCTCGCCTTGCACAAAATGTGCGCCTTCCTTGGCGCTCAACACCAATGCAACTGCCACAAACAAAAATGTTGCCATCGAGTTTCGAACATAGACCTCCTTGCGCCCAACACCCTAATGTTGTCCTCTTTTCCACTAGGCCACTTGCCTCATTGGTGCTTGGTCTTTTGGTGCAAGTCCCCTTGACGTTATTCGTTGGTGCTTAAACAAAAATGTTCGTTGCTCTTTCTTCCTTATCAATTCAAAACACTAT
The DNA here is from genome assembly GCA_028583015.1 of Wollemia nobilis. NCBI lineage: Eukaryota > Viridiplantae > Streptophyta > Pinopsida > Araucariales > Araucariaceae > Wollemia > Wollemia nobilis. The sequence goes on from JAQPPZ010016381.1 coordinate 8,848,187, forward strand.
TGCACGCTTCGATTATCGAGCAAAAGGATGATTTCAAATGCCTTTAAGGCATAGCTTATATACCAAATTTCTTCCTCCATGCATGACGTCGATGCTTGATTTACCCTCAACGATTTTTGGACGTCGATGCTCGAATTACCTTTGGAGCTTTATTAATTTATAAAATATTTAAATTCTTTTGAATTTAAATTTTATAAATTAATTTTTTTAAACCCTATGGTTTTATTTAAACCATATTTCACTTTGCACCTTGGTATAAATAATATTTATTTATAAAATTTAAATTCATTTTGAATTTAAATAATTTATCAAATAAATATTAAATCTCCCTTTAGCTTTTCAAATAAACTTTCTTGGGTTTTTATGAAAACCATTTAACTTATGCTTCCACATAATATTTAAAAATATTATGGAGCCCTTTGCCTTTAACCTTTGCATTTTTCCTCTTGACCTTTGACTTTATTAGAAGCTTCTTCCTGAATATCAATGACAACTTTGATAACTTGTTTCTTGACAAATTTCTAGATATTAATGATGACTTCCTTTCTTGACATCAATGACAACTTTGACTTGAGGACTCAAAATGTCCAACACAATGAATGGTCTTAAGATTGGATATGAATAAATTCTATGACAAAGTTAATGGATGCATCTACACAAGATCTTGTCCAATAAATTTAATATGTTATGGATTGGATAACTTATATAATAGAGCATATCAATATGTTAATATCCTAAGTCCTTGGGAATAGCGTGTCAAATGTTTTTTAAGCTTTCAATGGCCTAATTCAATGGGAACATATGACCGTATATCAGTTTATCAAATAAGTAGATAATATAGGTAGACTATTTAGAAGTTGTTAGAGTTGACATCTCTATTGAGGCTTATCATGAACATGGGCATTATAATCTTCTAGTTGTAACTAAAGATGATGTTACTTTAATAGGTAATATATCTTTGTTAGAGGCAAGAGTCCATAAAAATAATTTGATTTACAAATTTATGATAGGTCAATTATTAATAACATAAAGTATCTAATATACTTCAACACTTTTAGTGCAATGTAGGATAGTACTATAGGAAATTTGGGATTCCTCAAAGAGGGATTACCAATGAAATATTTAGGTTTTCTTTTTTCAAGGAAAAATAAAAGGGACCTATGGGAAAAATTGATAGAAATATGTTATATGGAAGAACAAATGTGTTTTTGGGATTCGAAAATTACAATTATATTACATGTTTTGTGAGAATTCCCTATTTATATGTAATTGATTATCTAACTAGTATCTAAAATAGGAGAGCCAATAAGTAAAATTTTAAGAAGATTCATATGGTGGGTAAAAAAATCACTATAGAATACCTATTATGAAATGAAGCTTGGTATAAAAGACTAAACTATAGGAAGGATATAGTCTTCTTCTTTTTTTGGAAAACACCCCAATTGGGATGCCACTTTCAGGTAAGACCCAAGAAGGCAAGGTATCTATTTTGTCAAAAATACCTAGGGCTAATACCTAGCTTTCCCCCTTTGGCACACTCAAATAGCATGCCTAAAACAATAAAAGCACAAACAAATAGACACAACAACAACAAAACACACACAAAAAATAAAAAATAAAAACACAAAATACAAAAAATACAAAACATAAAAAACACCAAAAACCACACAAAAAACACAAAAATAAAATAGAACGAGAACAATACAAAACAACACACACATCAAAAAACTAAAAAGAAAGAAAAAATAGAAAACAACTTTGGCCTTTCTAGGCCAAATGACTATTCAGGCAAGATTCAACAAAAGAAACATAAGAATGATCAGTTTGGGGAGGGAACTAAAATATCCTAACCGAACCAAAGAGAAGCAAAAACAAAGGAAAAAGGAACTAGGTACCTTTAGTACTAGAGCCATCTAGAGAAAGGATAGAAAGAAGATTTTCCCTCATTTGTGAATCCCACCATCTGGGAGGGTGGTCGTAGTAAGTAAGATCACCTTTATCTAAAGCCTAGTTAGCTAAAGTGTTAGAACTCACATTTAGTTCTCTGACCATATGGTTGTATTCAAGTTTCAAAAAGCCCATCTGGATTAATTGAATCTTCTCAACAATTCTTTTTATTCTCCAATCAACCTTATGATTCTTAGAAGGAGTCTTCAACAGATTAATCATGACTTGAGAGTCGGATTCAACCAACACTTTTTTCCATCTAATCTTAGTAGCCTCTCAAAGGCCTCTAAGGATACCATACCCCTCAACAAATTTATTGGAAATGATACCTAAATTCTCAAAAAAAGTGAAAACCAAGGAACCATCTAAAATTCTACCAATTCCTCCCACACTAGCTTTTCCAAAGTTCCCCCTAGAGGCTCCATCGGTATTAACTTTTACAAAATCCTTAGGAGGAGGCTGCCAGTTCCTTGTTCTATCCATATTTTGATTACTCGCATTCTCTTTAAGTTGGTTTCCCTTAAAATAGTTAATCTTCAATCTTTGCATCACTTGATCCCATCTTTGGTGGGAGTTTTGGGGGTATTTAAGGAGTTTTTGGATTGATTCAACTAATTTGGAAATGGTCTTATCCCATATATAGTGAATGTCCTTCCTTTATTGATTAAAAACTTTGATTATTTCTTTCCTGCCAGATATTCCAAGTATAATGGTAGAACCCATCCAAACTAGCTACCTAATAAAATGATCAACACCCTCCTGATTAAGCCAATCCCTCCAAAGTTGTTCAAAAGTAAAAAATTAGACCACTGTAATACAAGTAAGATGGTCATTCTCCTCCATAGCTCAGAAGCTAAGGTACACTCAATAAAAATATGATTAAGATTTTTCACATTCTCTTCACACATCTTGCATCTAAACGAGACATGAAAACCATGTTTCATGAGTTGCTCGCCAGTAAGCAACTTGTGATGCAATAAAAGCCATGTAAAGAACCTCACCTTATGCCAAAGCTTTTGGTCCCACAACTGAGTATATATCATAATATTGATTGGGATTATTATGGCATAAGACCAAATAACCTTGAACAATTGAATACTCACCTTCAGTAGTGTTGTTCCATCCAAAATAGTCTTTATCATGGGACCAAGAGAGATATCTCATATGAAGGATGCTTTGGACATATTTTCTTTGAATTTCTGGCATTTTAAAAGGCCAATCCTCAACAAGGATCCAATATCTACCAACCTTTGAATTACCAATATGGTATCGATATTAATTAGCAACCTTTATCTAGTTAGCTCGATGAAGCTCCTCCATCCAAGGCCTCTAATCAGGAAACTGAGTTATTGAACGTTGGTGACCATCCCAAGAATTTGTCTAAAAATTTATCTATTGACCATTATGAATTATCCAAAATAACTTTTTCTTAATCAAATCTTCACTAGTTTTAAGAATATCTAAAATGGGAGAACCTTTGGTAGACAATTGATAGCGAATAAGGTCTTAAGGACTTTTGTTCTCAACATATTTAGCATGAAGAATCTTGGCCCAAAGAGAATTGGGGTTATGCAAAATCCTCCAATACAGTTTAGTAGCTAAAGCCTTATTATTATAAATAACATATTGGAAACCTAACCCCCCTTCATTCTTAGGGAGGCATAAAGCATCCCATTTCATTAAGGCCCATTTTATTTTATCCTTAGAGCCACTCCAAAGGAACCGATGATTGATTTGATCTAATTCTTGAAGAACAACCTTTGGGATATTCAACACAACAAAAGCATAAATAGGTATAGCTTGAAGGACTGATTTTACCAAGGTAATTCTACCCCGAAATGAAAGCCACCTATTGGTTTACTTACCAATTTTCTTCTTAACTCTATCCAACAACCAATTCTAGTCTCTTTTTTCTATCTTTGGATATTAAGAGGAATGCTTAAATAAGTGATCGAAAGGGAGGTCTTCTTATATATTAATTTATCCAAGACCATGGATTCTTGTCTAGGAGAGCAGTGAAAGAAAATTACTTTATATTTGTCTTCATTAATCAATTGTTTAGTAGCATTAGAAAAATATTTAATGATTTGCTTAATTTTAGAAGCTTCCTTAACTATAGCTTTACCTAACAGAGTAGAGTCATCAACAAATTAAAGATTATGTAGGCAGTAAATCCATCTCCCAGAAGAAGAAGAAGAAGTGATAAATGGGTTGCACAAATTTGTAGTTTTGCCAATTTTTATTGAAGTGTACGGTTTGTCAAAATATACAATATATGAGGTTTTGTTTAATTGTACAAAGGAGAGTTAGAAATGTACAATTGGGTGTAATCATACAAAATTATAAGAAAGTGCAATTAGAAATTAATGTTAAATTAGGTGAAATGTGCATTTGAGGTGAATTTGATAAAAATCAAATAAAACTTAGGGAGACATTAATGCAAATAGATTGTTATGAGTATGATAGTTGTAAATGGTGGTTGTCCTAGGAACCACTTTGGAACGGCTTGGAAAAACATTATAAGGACCCCCTATTCAATTTTTATGGTTGTTCGTTGTTATCCATTGTGATTCATAATGTTGATTCATGTTGGTATCGAGATTGTTCATTGATTGTTCATAGTAATTGTACATATTCAGCCATAATAATGATATAGTATTATAGTTATGAGTTATTGTAAATTTCTTTATACATGTGAATGGTAATTCTTGTTTATGTATTTTGTGCAAGTATGGCCAAAGTACTATGGAATATGGACATTGTGGCAGTGGACTATTGTTAATTAATAACTCATAACCCTATAGAATGTTGAGGAAATGATTCTCGATATTATTATTGTTGTACAGATATGTCATTTTTTTGTTGTACGGTTTCTAGAAATATTGGTAGTGATAATAATTCATTGACACTGAATTAGGGTTTGCATGTTAGGGAAAAAGCTAGCAATTACAATAGGAAAACATTCCAAAACTTGTTCTGAAGGAAGTTGTAGTGCAAGTGGAAACTCTATGAGTGAAAGGTTCAACAAGTATTTGGTGGCACCGTACAACTTGTGTACAAAACTATACAACCCATAATTTTCCCAATTTGGAATGAAATTGTATGATTAAAACTTACCATTTATGGAAATTTGGTATTTCGGGAAAATTGATTATAAAATTGATCTATTTGGGTTACATAACCACTTCTAAGGTATTGGCTATGTGGAAAATCATACAAATTGTAGTGTTGTATAATTTGTATCATACAAATGTATGATTTACAGTTCGTACAAGCAATTTTATGAAGTTTACAAATCGTACAAGGCAAATCGTACACTTTGTACAATTTGGGTGAAGGTTGCTACAAAACCTTCGAAATCATATCCAACCCTTCTAAGTCACCTACCCTACTGGGAATACTGCACCCAATGCTACATTTGGAACTCATTAGTGTTATGGAGAACCTCAAGGATTGAACAGGTTACATCAAAGTGTGTTACATTTGGTGTCGTTGCTTATTAAAATTACATCATATTTATGCAATTGAGAAGAACCTATTGTCATAATTGGAAGGACCCATTAATTGATTAGGTCATGCCAAAGTGTGCTACATTTGGCACCATTGCTTATAAAAATTGCTTCAAATTGATGCAATTTAGAAGAACCTATGGCATTGTGACAAGTGGTGAGTAAGAACCAATTGGAGGTGAATGACTGATACAAGTTCACGAGGACATAGGAGAAAAAACCAAGAAGAAGAACAAATTCCAAAAAGAATGAGTACAATGATTTCTCAAAGGGATACTGTGAACAACTTAATAAATGAACCAGTAATTGAACAAGTATGGACCTTAGAAGAAGAAGATATTGAAAGGTGGGAGATGTTACTGGTAGATACATAAGAAGGGGTACAAGAACCACCAAGAGTCGAAGATAACGTTTACATAAAGGAATACGTTGATGGAAGAACTATGTGAGAAGTCAGTGAGTTGATGGTCACACCTAAAAAGGTGATAGGAAGGTTGCAAAGGGGTGTAGAGGATGGGATTCAAGCACCAAAGCAACAGGATGTGAGGTCTTAGGAAGGAGAACTAGGGCCATAGTCGACATTCCAACGAAGGAGGTCATGGAGTGAGAACACACAAGGGGTTGAGAGATGACTATTTGGTGAAAATAAGGTACCACAAATAGAAACATCAAAATAAGGGCAGTGTAGTGGAACACCCACCCAAGGAAGGAATCAGTTAAGGATTCTGAAATATACCTTCTCAAGCGATAAGGAAGGAGATCCATCAATGGCTAGTGTAGCTATGAAAGTAAGGAAACAAAGATGCCCACTTTTTACAGGAGATGGAAAGGAAGATCCAATTCAAAATTGGAGAATTTTCTACATAGTTTGGAAACCGATTAGGTAGACCAATGAGGTAGATTGGAGATGGTTGTTTTCTACAATATTTTGAAAATTTGCAATAGATTGGTATATTGAATTATGAGAGGATAAGTTCCAAACATGGGAAGAATTGCATGATGCATTTGTGGAAGAATTTTGATAATACAATAATGATGAAATTTATAGTGTACAAGGAGAGAATGAGTCTGTTCATTCTTACAGTTGAAGGTTGAGTGGGTTGTTTGACTATTTGGAGAAAGACAAGTCAGAGATATTGATAAAGATATGGTTCATAGACAGACTTCTTCTGATGTATCAAATGAATATGAAGACATCTCCAAGATAATACTAAGAGGCTTTGGATTATGCCTTGGATTGTACAATGTGAAACCGTTCATTATCAAATCATACAATTTGAAACCATACAAGATGAAATCATACAATGTGATATTGTACAAGGTGAAACTGTATAGTTTGAAATCATACAAATCATAACCATACAAGGTGTTCCATAAGTGGTTAATATAGGATAGTTTGAGGCTCAGATTGAGTTGTCTAAAGCCTAGGAGAAAATAAATGGAGTCGACGATGAGCTATTTAAGTGGGTTAAGTAGAGGACCCCAAAGTGTCGATGAAGAGAAAATTTTGACTTCGATAGTGATGGTTTTACTAGTTTCACTATTGAGGTTTTGGGCTCTGCCTCAAAACCTACGAGGGCTCCGCCCCTTATCCCCACCCTATATCGTGAGGGACGCTGCCTCTCGACCTCGCAAGGGACATCATCCCTTGACCCTATAAGGGGGCTCCCACCCCTTTGATCCCCATCATAGGGTACATGCGAGGGACGTACCCCTCGACCCCATAAGGTATGTTGTCCCTTGACCCCCATTATAGGTGGTGACAGGCATTACCCATCATGTTGATGATGTTGTTCATCTTGATCAAGGACACAAGGTGGTGTGAGCTACAAATTGAAATGATACCAATTACAGTGGACCCGTGGAATAGGTGAAAGAGAAAGGATCAAGACAAGTGATACCAATTATTATTTAGAAGAGGGTTGAAAACTAGTAATGGCAAACCCTTCTAAAGAAAAAGAAAAGAAAAGAAAAGAAAAAGAATAAAATATTAAAAAATGCAAGAAAATGATAAACAACTAGAAAAGGACAAAAATACATGCAAAAATGGGTGAGTTGGAAATCATCCATACAAAAGTTAAAAATCCATGCAAAGAGGGTTGAGGTGGTGAAATTTCATGCAAAAGGATGTTAGGGTTTAAAAAGCAAGCGTCATGCAAAATATTTTCACCAACTTAGCAAATCATACACTGATGGTAGTGCATTTCAAAATAAATCAGGAATAAGGAGGGTGCAACTCATGATTTGTATTCCATGTGGGCATGAAAAAATCACTAGTTAACTAAATTTTATTGATCCATCATGAATTTGCACCAGAGAAACTGCTTGTTTTCAAATAAACCAACTAGAATTGAAGAAAATTGACAAAAATTGGGGTTTTTACTTCGAAAATCTAGAATTTTTCCAAAAATGAATTGCAGGTGGAGAAAATGTACTGATAAATCTAGGGTTTTGAAATGGAAGGGCACCATAGGAAACACTGAGTGGAGAAAAATGCTGCTAGGGTTTGTACTTTTTCAATAAAAGCAAAAAGGAGGGGAAAAAATGCCAAACCCTAGTGCATGAAAAATCGATCGATGGAAATATAAAAGCATTTCAGTATTTGCGTGAGGAGTATTAATGGAAAGGATGTACATCAGATTTCCAGATTACCCCAAGCATTCGTACTATTGATAAATTGCACTACTTGAAAGAAAATTTGCATAAGTATACTTGAATTGCACTAGAAAAGAGAATTGCACATTACTGGAAAAAGGGTATTGCAGAAATCATCCAAATTAGACAAAAACATGAATTTTTTGCTAGTTTCATGTCTAAATATCACCTTGTATGATTTGGAGGTGAAATTGTATGTTTTGGAAGATATTTTACGATTTCAAGGTAAATTAGGACCCGATTTGTGCATTTTGAAGGTAATTGTATGAATTTTTATTCAATCATATGGATTTTTGTACAGTTATATGGAAGTGAGGGTCCCATGTATGATTTGGATCTAATTGTACAATTTTTGGGTGGATTTGTATGATTTGGAGCTTAAATTGTACATTTTTAGGAAGTTTGTTGAATCAGGTACCATTGTACGATCTTCGACAGATTTGTATGATATGGAAATTGGTTGTATGATTTCAAAAATATACATGTACAATTTGGAGGAGCCTTGTATAATTGTCAAAAAAATTTATATGTTTTGGGTGGAGTTGTACAGATTTTGGAGTTTTTTTATCGAAATTGTCTTGAATTACCGAGTTGAATACAAGTTGTGCGAAAGGGGTTTCCAATCGACCATGGGAAAAGAATGAGCTCCTCAAGGAAATTTCAAGCTCATTTAGATATAATTGCAACCACTAGGGTCGAAGGCTCACTAGGCCCATTACATCAGAGAGATTCATGGGCTAGAAGAATGAACGAGACCTACCCAATACAAGGTAAAGGGTGAGAGTTTTAGCTACAAAGGAGAAGTGACTACCATCCTTGGAGAGGGAGAGGGTACAGGCCATGGATAATTCATAGAGGTTGGTGTGGCAGTAATAGGAGAGCACCATTGCAATTCATAAGAGAGGTGATGGAACCTCCAAGAACACATAGATGTGAGCTTCGTAGTGAAGTCCATCGAGAGAAACCTTGGAGGAGCAGGAAGAACTGCTCAACGAGGACGAATAAGAAAAAATGGATATTAAGGATATCACTATTGGATAGTCGACAACTATATATTTTTTAAAGTGGTGGAAAAAATCTGATCTTGGACATCCATTAAAAGCAACCTTGGCTAAAGCTAGAGTCAGTGTATTGGCCTAGATACCACCCCTAGATAAAGTGTTCTTTAATGAATACATATTACAGATAGTACAATCGTATGAACCCAGTAAGAATCTCACCTATGTGTGGGTGCATAACTAACATATTAGGGTGGAATTCTCGATAGCAGCATTTTGAAGGACATTCAAACTGTTTGAGGAAGGACAACCTATTTTAAAAAAATGGTTGATCAAATGGAGGATCACAGGCTGATTACCACACTCATGCAAGTGAAGTATCCAATAGTGGCTACAATTTATGATTCTAGGAGTCACAAAATCAGGCAAAACTAGTTGAATTTAGATGAGCTTGCTTATGCAATGAATGTGGTGATGGCTCACTTTTTAGAAGAAACACAATCTTCTAAGATGTTGATTTGGATGGCACAATATATGGAAGGTATTTCCAATGCAGTTAAGTACGATTGGGAAATCTACTTGGCATAGAGAACTCAAACGCTATTGATAAAGAGGACAAAGACTTTTTCTATGACCTTTCATGTTGTTGCTCTTATGTTGGATGCAGTTTCCCAAGTAGGCATTCATTTTCCAGGCTTGATATTGCCTCATGAGTTATCAGCAAAACCACCCACTATATTACAAAGGGCAAAGATCATGCCTCTTTAGAAGATGATTCCATATAAACCTCAATCAAATAAGGTACCAAAGAAACCATAACCATCGATGATAGAAGATATTTTAGTAGATGAGAATGTCCATCCTCAATGAAAATATCGATGATAGCTTGAACTTAATTTGGAGTTGCAAGAATCAGAATAGAGGTCGTAGGAGCAACCACTATCTCAAGAGGATGAGGAGGTAGTAGCACCGACATCCAATCTAGTGCATATTAAAATGTGAAGGCAATGAGAAAGACAGAAGATTGAGCAAATTTCGATGTAGAAGGAGAAACCTGACTCTATGCCTGAGCATATAGATGAATTGCACTTGGATTAGGAAGATTTGGATTTTGTAGACATCAGTGTGCCAGAGGGTACAAGATATATGGAAGAAGTGATGGGATCTCTTGTATTGCTTTAATCCACTAATTTTGACTTTTTGGACTCATCAATAATCTAGTAGAAACCCCCAATGAAATTGCTAGTAATAAAAGCAAAATCAGTGATGGTAGCCCCACCGAAATAGGTTACAAGAAAGAAGATAAAGATTGTCATGTGAGGTGGAAATAGTCAATAAGAGTAAGCCAATACATAGCCACCACCAGAATGGTTTGATCTACCTTTGATAGTTACAACAGCAAGGGAAGTACAATCAAAACCAGAGGTTGAAGGGTTGGCAAAAACATAACAGGAGAATTTGCCTAACCCATAAGAGAAATTTCAAGCACCTATGGTAGAAAAACAACTACTTAAGAAGATGACCAATGTGGAAGAGATAAAACCATCCAAAGAAGAAGTAGGGAGGATTGTAGCTCAAATTCTACTACAGGAAGAGAATGCATCTGGTACAATAAAGGAGATTGGAGGAAGTTCAAATCCATAGGAAGAGGAAGAGGAAGAACAAACTCCACCATAGGAGAAGGATGTGAGGCTTCGTACAAGCTTCTTGTTTGAAGTATCTCAGTTCGGTACTCTGGTAAATGATGGAGATGACACAGATGGATAGGTGGAGCACTTTTTCCAACAAGCCAGTGAGATTTTCGCTAGTGCTAGATTATAATTTGCTATTGGTGGTGTTGGACAACTGAAGTAGTGGAGGGAGCAAACCTTAATTGAAATGGAGAAGATCATGGAGTGGGTGTGCAATGAAGAATACATTAGACAAATAGCTTAGATTCACACACAACACCCATGGTGGTTACCAAGGGGAGAGGTAACCACAATGTTGGGAATTGCAGATTTACCATATGGAGTGAGGACTAATTATAGGGCATATCCAAGGGTGTATTTGGATAGAGCAACATGCCAGAGTTATCCATTTAATACATTAGATATGTAATTTTGAAGGGCACCTTCGAAATTAATCTTCACCCTATGGAAATTAAATTTCCTAACACATTGGATCAAGTGGCTAAGCTTGGGTCTTGAACATATTTACCAAGCCAAGGAAGCACAAAAGGAAGAAGTGGAGGCTACTCAAAAGGAAATGGTTGTAATTGAAGAAGAATTAGAGCATAGCAAGACCGAGATCGAAGAAAGGTTGAAAAAGGCATAAGCTATATGGAATGACACTAAGATGGCTTACGAGGACAAGCTACACTCATAAGAACTGGATGTGTAGCTTGTAATCCAGCAAGCAAAAGAGCATACAAAGCAATTAGAAGTGCAACTGGCAGCACAAAATGAACAACTAGCCAAGCAAGAAAACCGGTTGAAGGTAGTAGAGGAAAAACTACAATAGAAGGATCGTAAGATCGAGGAGATGGCAACAAATTCCAAGCATTACAATGAGATAATTATGGATCACAAGGTTTGACTCCGTGCTAAATATGAGCATATTATAGGGTTTTAAGTTGATATACATTAGAATCTTAAGGTCATTACGAAGAATAATGAGGCATTAGTCGTAGTCGCTTGTACAAAAGCCACATTACTGGAGAAGATATGCAAGGAAGCATCTAAGCAAGATAATAAATTATCTCAACTCTTGACTATTGTGAAAGAGAAGGCCAATAAGTATGGGCTAAAGGCTATGGAACTTAACCATTATGTAGCTAGGTTGCAGAATGAATGAGTCACTCTTCATCTTCAGCTTGAGTATTTTCAATAGGAACACTCAGCCAAAGAAAATAAAATTGAGTCAATGAGGATACTGACCGATGTAAAGAGGACGGCAGATGTAGGTAGCAAATCCACCTCCTAAAAGAAGAAGTGACAAATGGATTTACCCAATTTTGTAGTTTTGCCAATTTTTATTTAAGTGTAAAGTTTGTCAAAATGTACAACATGTGAGGTTTTATATAATTGTACAAAGGAGAGTTAGAAACATACAATTGGGTGTAATTGTACAAAGTTATAAAAATGTGCAATTAGAAATTAAAGTTAAATTAGGTGAAATGTGCATTTGAGGTGAATTTGATAAAAATCAAATTAAATTTAGGGAGACCTTAATGCAAATGGATTTTTACAGGGATGGTAGTTTTAAATGGTGGTTATCTTAGGAACTACTTTGGAATGGCTTGGGAAAACATTATAAGGACCCCCCATTCAATTTTGATGGTTGTTCATTGTTATCCATTGTTGATTCATTATGTTGGTTCATGTTGGTATCGATATTGTTCATTGATTGTTCATGGTAATTGTACATATTTAGCCATAATAATGAAATATTATTACAGTTGTGAGTTATTGTGAATTCCTTTGTGCATGTGAATGGTAATTCCTATTTATGTATTTGGTGCAAGTATGGCTAGAGTAGTGTGGAATATGGATATTGTGGTAGTCGAGTATTGTTAATTAATATCTCATAACACTGGAGAATGTTGAGGAAATAATTTTGGATATTTTTGTTGTTGTATAGAGATGTCATTCTTTTGTTGTATGATTTTTGGAAATCTTGGTAGCAATAATAATTCATTGACACTAAATTAGGGTTTGCATGTTAGGGAAAAAGCTAGCAATTGCAATAGAAAAACATTCCAAAATTTGTTCTGAAGGAAGTTGTGGTGCAAGTGGAAACTTTGTGAGTGAAAGGTTCAGCAAGGATTTTATGGCATTATACAACCTATGTACCAAACCGTACAACCCATCATTTTCCCAATTTGAAATGAAATTGCATGATTAAAACTTGCCATTTATGGAAATTTGGTGTTTCGGGGAAATCAATTACAAAACTGATCAATTTGGGTTACAAAACCACTTCTAAGGTATTAAATAAGTGGTGAATGGTACAAGTTGTAGTGTTTTATGATTTGGATCATACAACTGTACGATTTTCAATTTGTACAAGTAATTTTATGAAGTTTTCAAACCGTACAAGGCAAATCGTACACCTTGAACGATTTGGATGAAGGTTACTATAAAACCTTGGCAATCATTTCCAATTCTTCTAAGTAACCTCCCCTACCAAGAATACTGCACCTTGTGCTACATATGAGAAATAGTCTTGGCTACATGAGTAATGGTTACTCCCTCAAGGGTTCTATTTTTGGTTATAGTCCTGCCCAAGCATTCAACAAGAATGATGAATAAATAATGGGAGAGGGAGTCACCTTGCCTAATATCTTTGGAAGCAAGGAATAGTTGAGAAGGCCTACCATTTATAAGAACATAGTAGGATACCAAAGAGATATATCCCATAATCTAGTCCATATAATCCTGAGAGAAGCCAAATTGCCTTAAAACTTTGACAAGGAAGTGCCAATCCACTCTGTCATAAGCTTTAGATAAGTCTAAATGAATGAACATAGATGGAGATTCTTGCATTTCCATGGAATGGATGGCTTTCTGAGAAAGAACCATCCCATCCACAATTTTATGCCCTTCCACATAACCCCCTTGTTTAGGGGAAATAATCTTATGCAAAAGAGGCTTCAGTATTTCTACTATGATATTTGTAATTATTTTGAGAAGAACATTACATAAAGATATAGGTCTAAAAGCTGAAATATGATCTACCTCTTGATATTTTGAGACAAGAGAAATATAATTTTTATTTATAACCTTTAAAATATCTTTGGCTTTCCTTTCTTCTTACACCACGTCTAATAAATCAACATGAAGAATATCCCAAAATTCTTAATAGAACTCAACGAAAAAACCATTAGGACCTAGGGTTTTTCTTTTTTTAATTTTAAAAACTACCTATTGCAGCTCATTTATAGTAGTTGGTGCAGTCAAAATAGAGTTCTCCTTAGAAGTTATAAGAATAGTGATCACTTGAAGAATATTCTGTTGAGAAGCCAAGTCAAGAGGTGCACCAGCAAAAATATTGGAAAAGTAATTGACAACAACAGAGTTCATGTCATCCCAAGTGTACACAACATCTCCATAATCATAATTAAGGGAAGAAATAAAGTTGTGAGATCTTCGATCTAGAAGAAATTTATGTTTCGATCTCCTTTTTTGAGCCATTGGATCCTAGATTTTTGCTTTCACAAGAGTTCTTCTCGTTTTTCCCATTCCTCTAACTGAGTTGTGAGTCTAATTTTATCTGTACTTCTACTCTTTGTGAGGCCATATAGATGGATTTTCTCATTCAAATTTTCAAATTGACCAAAACTTTATGTTTTTTTTGTCGAACATCTCCAACTCCTTCCAGTTCCAAATCTTAATTATGGATTTAATGTATTGCAACCTTTTGTAAAAACAAAATATCTCAGTCCCATACCTTGGTTTACCTTCCTTCCACCATTGTTGCACTTAGGGTTTGAAGTAACTGTCTCTAAGCCACATTAACTAAAATAAACAATGTGATAAATGTACATTGGTTTTCCAAATTTCCACCATGACTAGCCAATGATTTGAACCAACATTGTTAAGAGTCTTCACCTTAGGAATGTGACCATGGATTAAGAAATTTTTAGAGAATAAGAACCTATCCAATCTCTCCATGATACAAGCTAAGACTTGTCTTCTGTTAGACCAAGTCATAAGGCCATTATCTGGTTGGATGTCCACAATATGAAGGTTTGCAATATATTCACTCATGGGGTTAGTGCTTTTGTCCAAATTTGTATTTTCCCTCATTTTCTCATCCAAAGAGAGGATGGTATTGAAATCTCCTTTGATCAAAGATCCAAACTTCAAGAAAATGAGATATAATATAAGTTGTATATTTCTATTGTCTTCTATTTTCTTCCAAAGTAGTTGAAGAATAAACATTTATGCAAAGCGTAATTTGGTTAGAATGTCTACTTTGAATAGTTATAGCCAAAATACCCTAGCTACCAACCATATGGTGAATAAATATCTCTTTTGGTTCCTAAAGGTAAGCAATGCCACCAAACATTCCCTGGGAACTGAGGGAAGCAACTTTTCCAACTGGCCAAATTTTACTAGCAATTGAATTTATTTCCTCTATTGACATCTTTGTTTCTTTAAGGAAAACAAGATGTGTATGGTTTGTTTGAATCATTCTTCTAATTTCATTTTGTTTTTAAAGACTCCCTTTGAGTCTTCTAATATTCCAAGTGATGATATTCATTAATACTAGGGCTAAAAAAATTGGTAAGGCCATTAATATTACCTTCCTCTACAAGCTTTTCACCTTCTTTTACCATATGATGTTGATTGGTCTTGCAACCTGCCTTTTGGTTGGAATCCATCTTTGTTTTTTTTCCTATTTCTTGACTTACCCCAATTGAATTTGGGATGGCTTATAACCTCAAAGAATGTGTGTACAAAGCCCAAGTGTTACAGTAAGGTTCAGTAGAGTCTATCTTGGGACCTATATTATTTGAAATCTCAATATTTAAAATATCATTTTTCTTGTGTATATTTTCTCTTTTTTCCTGTTGAAAATATTTAATTTGTTGGTTTGTCTCTAAGTCCTTCCCTACATCTTTAAATTGTGTTTCTAAGATTTTTGTTTCCATTGTTTCCTCTTCCTCACCTAGGACATCATTTGTGGAAATAATTTCAAACATATTAGTTGATAACTTTGATTGATCCTTTATAATTGTTTTTTCTAAGTTTTCTTCTTCTTAGGCATTTGCAAACCTGCTAAGTTTGTATCCTCTTTCTTTTGATCTGGAATTTTATTTGGGCAGACACTAGCCAAATGACCATATTCATGGTAAATTTTGTAATGAAAAGGAATGTTCTCATAGTCCACCACTTGCTCCCAAGTGTCCTTCCCAAATTGTAATGAAATATATTTAGGTAGAGGTTTGTCAAAATCCATTAAAACATAAATCCGAGCATAAATAATATGTTAAAATTTTTAGTACAATCAACAGTCATCATAAAAGTTCCCAAAGAGTTTCCATTTGAAGAAAAATAACTGAATTCCAAAATTTAATTGGGAGGCCAAAGAATCTAACCCACACAGGACCTCTAGAAGGCATCTCTTCTTTGGCTTTAACTTTAACATGCCAAGGCTTCATGAAAAACCCTACCCTTCCAAAGAACCAAGGACCCCCTTGAAAAGTTTTCTCTATCTTCATTATTAGCAAAAAAAACAATAAAATAACCATTTGGATAAATAGATATTTGTAAGTCACCTTTTGTTTTCCAGTTTTTTGCAACCTAAACTATGAAAGCAGATAGGCTCCGACAAAAACCCAAGAAATGATAAATTATTTCTCTTTTTTCCAGATCTTCTATGCTAGTCTGAATGACATCCATATTTAGCTTAAAAATCTGAGTTCCATCAGATTCCCTGAGACATCCTGACTCAGTTTTCCTAGGTTCAATCTTAGGCATTCTCAAAGGTTTACAAAAAACCCTAGGATTAATGTTAGCATTAGGCTGAGGCTATCCACCATGAAGGTCATCCCTAAAATTCATTTTTGAATCCCAGTCTTTGAAATCCTTGCCCTTGAAATGGGTTTCCACATTGGATTTATTTTTGGGATGCTCCTTAGCACTAAATTCACTTGAGATTTGAGACATTTTTGATCATCTGCTTGAAACTTATTTCAAGATCTCTTTAATCCATGCCTTGGATGCCGAGAAAAGGTATGATTTTCACTTTTATTTTGTGAAGAAAATTAAAATTTGTTTTCAATAAAGTTTACAACATGAATATTTGTTGAAAAATATATTTCTAACCCATCTTGGGTCCCCTACAATATCTCCTACTAAAATCTTGAGCAAAAACCACAAAAATGTTGGTCGCTAGGGCCCAAAGGCCCCAAAAAACAACCTCTGCAACCGCTTGCACTCAACACAGATGAAACCCTTGCATATTCATTCACTTTCCATAGGAATTATATAGTATTCAAAGATATCAAATAAATAAACAGAGTATTAAGGGCAAAAATAATCTATATCATTTAAAAATCATAGAAATGATAGGTTATAGTGCAAGAAATTTCATTCACAACCTATCATTTCTTGAGTATTGGGATGTGGTTGAGGGTGATTAATTGTTGCTTTAGAGAGAGTTATGGATGTATCCATATCCAATAATGAAGAAAATAATTACAATATATTATAAGAGGCATTGAAAAATAAGTGAGTAAAAGTGCAAAATTATTTGGTATTGAAGGAAGAGGAGGAAAGAATAATATGACATAATTTAGAAAAATCAAGTTTTTTGGATAAAGAATGATGGGAAATAAAGTAAATGTTATAATCAATTATATGTATCAATGCAAATAAATATGATTATCTTCATTGGGATGTTATTATGTCATGAAAAAGGGATACAAAATATTGATAAGAGATTTATTGAACAATCGACTAGTTTAGAACAATATATAGGTATAAATATTTTTTACAAATTCTATACTTTAATTACCTTGCCATGTTGAGTAAGATTCTCTCACAAGTCAATTTACAAATATGAGTATGTTATGGACCATCTATATGTAGACTATATAGGGAATAGGAAGAGTCCACGAATAATTTACTTTTAGTTTGACCATACTCAATAGAGATAAGAAGAATAATATATACATGATAGTAATTAACATACCTCTTGTAAGCACCCCTAAGGAGAACATCCAAAGGGATTAGAACTTATTATCATAAGCAAAGGTAAACTAGGGTGGTAAGCTAATAAATTTTTCATCCCAAGGGTTATATGGAAGGAAGGAAATGACCATACCTTTTTTAATAGTTTGAAGAATATAGAGGAAATATGGGAGTATTTTTTTATGGACCTAAGGGTGATTACTTAAATAAATATCAAGAAAATTTGGAGGATAAAAGATTAAGAAAGAATCAAGAAAGAGTTTGAGGTGATAGGTTCTAAATTTTAGAGATCATAAACTTAATTTTGATCTCGATGAAATCAAGATTAAGGAAGGAATAATTAAATTGTGCATGGACTCCGTAAGTATAATTATCTTTGCATATGTTAAGTATATTGGGTGGGATTTAAAAATAAGATAAAAGTAGAGATTTTGATTATGGATCTCCATATGATAATTGATGGGGAACACTTTGCTTGTAGAATGAGACTTTAAACTTATCATAGACACATGAAAAGAGTGAATATACGATATTAAAATTTGGAAGCTTGCTTAGAGGAGTCTCTTTAGATATCTAACAAGATTATTTTAATATCATTAGACATATCCTAAGAATAGAATGAGATGACAAATAAATTGCCCAAAAAGATGTTAGACAAAAAAATTAATATGGTCTATCAAATTACATGAACTCAATTAGTTACATGTCTCCACTATAAGGTCATGATATAATATAGGTGAGACTTATTTCAGTCCCATATAACTAATTTAAAAAATTATTGAGATGATCAAATGTGACTATGAGGACGATCTTAATCCTTGAATTTGAAAGTTACTTGAGATAGATAATAGGGTAAAATAAGATAAAATAAGGTGAGACTTATTTCAGTCCCATATCGCTTGACTGTTTCAGAGCAAACTTTGTATATCAAAGTAATGTAATAAAGGGGGGATATTAGGGTAAAATAAGGTAGTGTATTGCATTACACTACATGGGGTTATTACATTTACTTTTCTATGTAATTATGTAATTACCATGAGATATTTTCCTCATGGTTAAACTAGGTAAGTCCCTAAATATCCTATGTTAGATATTTAGGTTAGTGTTATAGTTAGAACTCCCTACCTAGGTTAGTAGTTAGCTACACGTCTCTCCTACCGTGTTGGTTAGTGAGATAGACTAGATTAGTTAATTAGATTGTTATATATATTTTGTAACACCTATTTCCTAAGCTAATGTTCAATTAATCATTTTTGGACTTACCTTGGACCTACATTGGTATCATTCGCCTACGAGCTCTCACTCGTTTCCAATCATTGCGGACTCCCATGGAGCAGTTGAGGCGCTCAACGTGGTCATCGGTAAGACCCGCATACCTAGGTCCATAAGTTAGGTTGCAGACCTGGCCGTTGCAGCTCGTAGGCCCGCAGCACTGGCCGTCGTAGTTGACACAGCTTGTAGGCCCGCCGATCTGGCCGTCGCAGTCGATGTCGCCAGCCAACCCGTAGCCCTAGCTGTCATAGACGACATAGCCAAAGGGCCCATAGATTCGCTCGTCGACCTGGCACAAAGGACGAGCCGTGAATTTGCCCACGCTTCCCTAGACCGATCATGATCAACGAGCCAAGGCCATTCAACCTCAGCTCCTGCACTGTCCCCCAGGGCCAGTAGAGCCACATAGGCCACGTAGGCCACATGGCCCAATCATGGGAGATTCGAGAGGGCACAAGCGCCCTCCCTCTCCTCGTAGACTGACCTAGACTTCAAGATCTGAGAGGGCAGGCGACCCTCCAATCCCTAATCGACACATGGACTCGACAAACGTAGCCTGGCCTCGACACGCATCTCGAGGGACACATGGATTGGACCAACATCAACAAGCCTTGGCACGCATCCCGAGGGACACATGGATTGGATCATCGAAGACTAGACCCAAGCATGCACCTTGAGGTGTTGACTTGATAGGACACGTGGTGAATAACCACTAGTGGACGCATGGCAGACAGCCACTGGACAGGGACCGTACAAGTGGTGGACAGCCACTGGACGAGACTCAACACATGGCACATCGCCACAGGACTGACTCGACGGAGACGACAGAGACTGGCCTACTTATGGCGCCACGTGGCAGCGACCAAAAGGGAGGCGACAGTAGTCGATTGCCCGAAGGTAATCGACGGATAAGGGGGGACTTTCCCCTTATCAACCCCACAGCATCCCACTGCGGGATGCATGTGGGATAAAAGTCCTGCAAATTTTTAAAAAAAATTCGTAGTCCCAACTATTTATAAGGCACGTCATGTGCCTTCATTCTATCGGGCGCTGTATCCTGATCGGTTGATCGGGTCGAGCTAAGGCACACAGCGGGGAGTCCAAGGTTCGACTCCCGTCGGGAACAAAAAGGCCATTATTTTTGCCTACGACGCTACCAAGGTATTATTTTTATTTTTATTTTATTTCTACATTTTTTAATTAAAGTTTTTTTATTAAATTATTTTTTTTATATTTTAGACTTCAAAATATTTTTTTTGAAAATCAGTTTTTGTTTAAGTACTTAAATTGATTTATTTAAAAGATATATATTTTAGTTTTTCATTATTAATTAAAATTATTTATTAAACATGTAATGTGAGAAATTACGAAAGCAAGAGCGGGAGCAGGAGCAGGTGCAGGTGCAGGTGCAGGAGCAGGTGCAGGTGCAGGTGCAAGAGCGGGAGCAGGTGCAGATGCAGGGCTGGGGGCAGGATCAGCGCTTGGTGAAAGCTCCCAGTCGAGATCAGGGTCGAGATCGGGGTCAGGCATGTTGGGGCATGGCCCCAAGCCCACAGGTCCCCCGATAGGCCCAGAGGATGGGTCTATGGTCGATCTGTTTGGGGGTCAGGGTGTCCTGGGCCCTTGCCCATAGGCTAGCCTCGATGTGAGCATTGGGTTGGGGAATCAGTCCCTGGCTCCTGAGCAGAGCTTTGTCCCGGGTGGGCCTAAACCCTCCTTTCAACAGATCTTGGTGGGCACCAGGGCCCCTCCTCGGGCCTCGAGGCTAGGTATATCCCTTGAGGGCATGCACATCTCTATCCAGGAGGAGGTCTTTTCCTCCTTAGTCATGGGTTCTTCTGCCTCCCTGGTAGGGAAATTTCTAGGAGGACGTCTAGACATGGAGACAATTCACAGGTGGGCAGCTACTAAATGGAAGGTGTCTAGGCACATCCAACTGGTGGCCCTAACCAAGGGTTTCTTCATCATTAAATTAAACAACTACGAAGACGTCAAAAAGATCCTATCGGGTGAGCCCTGGTTTCTGGGGTGTAAGAGCCTCTTCCTCCAGAGGTATGGAGCTGACTTCCACCCCAGCACCCAAAGCATCAATTTTGCCCTGATTTGGGTTCGTCTCCTAGACCTTCCCTTCCATCTGTGGCATGAAGATGTCCTCAGGCTCATTGCCCAGTTGGTTGGGGAACTGGTGGCCTTTGACCCTGCTACCAAGGCAGGATCTCGAATGGTGCATGCTCAGTTTTGTGTCAATGCCAATCTTGAATCTGAGCTCCCCTCCTCAGTCACTATCTCCTCTAGGTCCTACTTCTAGAGCCAGGCCTTGATCTATGAAAACAAACCCGCCTTCTGTCCCTCCTGCAGCTCTCAAGGCCACCTCTCTCACCAATGCCCGGTTTCCAGAAAGGTGGAAGGCCCTCCTTCAAAACCCCCTTCCCATGCAGGTTGGGCCCCTCCTCACGGGCCTTCCTGCTAGGGCCCCAGATCCTAGGCATGGGCCTCCAAGGGCAACCTTCCCCCGACCCCAAAGGATGCTCCCTTGGGCCTCAGTCTGGAGAGTGCCCTCTCCCAGGCTTCCCTGTCGGTTGCTCCCTCCCCTGGGTCGTCTTCCGTGGTCCTTGTCCCTGGCCCTTCCGCCCAGCCCGTTCTGAACCCCCCTTCATAAGGCCTTGCTTGTGCAAGCGAGCAGGTCAGGCCTTCCCCCCGTCGGCCCCCTTGGCCGAGGGCCCCTCCTCCCCCCCTTCCCCGCTCCTCCCCTACCCCCTCCCTAGCCCCCCAGAAGTTCCCTACTGGGATTCCCCTCTTGGAGTGCGTTTCTGAGAAGTCCGATGAGGAGATCAAATCCAGTTCTTGATCTGGTCCCGACGAAGTCAGCCCCAAGATGACCCAAAGTAGGTCCTTTGCCACATATTTTGGCAGCAAACTCAAGAGAGGGAGGCCCACCCTGGGCGATCAGCGGACCAGGATCACCAAAGATGACATAGCCAATGGCTCTCAGGCTACTCTGTCGGACGTGGGGGCAGGTTTCTCCAAGATTGACACCATCCGATCCAAACCCCCTACTCACTCCGGGAAGAGGGGCAAGTGACCCCTCAAGGGTACCAAATGAAACTCATCTCCTGGAATATCAGGGGCCTCAATGGGGCTCCCAAGAAAAGGATCCTCGGCCAGCTCTGCAGGGATCACCATCCGTCCTTCCTCCTCCTCCAGGAGACCAAAATAGATGAGGCTGCTACCCGACGAGTAGCCCAAGCTTCCTGATGTAATTGCGAGTCCCTGTCTACCCCCACGATCGGCTCTACTGGGGATCTGTTGTGTATGTGGGACCCTGATGCTTTGAAGGAAGACTCATATCTTCGTCCCCCAAAATCATCAACATGCTAGTTCACTATATTAAGTCAAACCGATCGTGGATCCTTTCCAACGTCTATGCTCCCAACAGTCCCATCGAGAAGGCGGCCCTATGGAAGGATATTAGCTCGATGCGAGAAGCCTTCGCCCCCTTGCCCTATATCTTGGTCGGGGACTTCAATAGCCCCCTGTTTTCCTTTGATAAGAGCGGGGGCTCAGGGGCCCAGGGCAAGAGTATGGAGGACTTTAGCGCCTTCACTGCCCTCAATGAGCTCATGGATGTCAACCTAAAAGGTGCCAGGTTCACTTGGACCAACAGAAGGGTGGGAGAAAATCATATTCAAGTCAGACTAGACAGAGTTCTCTTGTCCAAGGAAGCCCTGCCTATGTTCGTTGATGCCACCCTGCTGGCCCTTCCCAAAATTGGGTCTGATCATAGCCCCCTCCTCCTTGAAACCAATCACAGGCCTTCCCCTAGGAGGTCATTTCGGTTCAAATCCATGTGGCTGCATCACCCAGACTTTCGGGCCCAGGTTGAGCGTTGGTGGGCTCCCCCGGTCCTTGGACGCCTAGCTGAACAAATCTACCATAAGCTTAGGCACCTGAAGGACCATCTCAAGGCCTAGAACAAGGAGGTGTTTAGCAACATCTTTGAAAACAAATTTATTCTCAAAGAAAAACTTGAAGCCCTTGAGGCTAGATTTCAAGTTGGCTCCCAAGACCCGGGGCTCAAGGATGAGGAGCGCCTTGTTCTCAGCGAGTATCATAACATCCTGGCCCGGGAGGAAATTTTTTGGAGACAGAAGTCGAGAGCTCTGTGGCTCCAAGATGGCGATGCTAATACCAAGTTCTTTCACGCGTCGACCCTCAGGAACAGGGGCTCCAACAAAATTGCTGAGTTGGTGAGCAGCAACGGCGGTATCATTAAGGAAGAAGAGGACATCCAGGCTGAAACCACTTGCTTCTTTCAAGAGCTCCTAGGTGACAGCCCTCCCATGTCCCCAAGCATGATTGACTCCCTTCTGGAGCACATCCCCTCTTTGGTTTCTCCCTTGACAAATCAGATGCTATCGCAACCTTTGTTTGACTCTAAAATCCATGTTGCCACCTTTTCCATGAAGGTTGAGGTGGCCCCGGGCCCGGATGATTTCCCCCCCCATTTCTTCCAATCATTCTGGGACCTGGTCGGGGTGGAGGTGTGCGCTGCCATCCGGGACCTACAGACTGCCCGATCCATCCCTAGAGGTATCAACTCCACCTTCATAGCTCTTATCCCCAAGTCCCAGGCAGCCCGGTCCCTCACGGATTTCTGCCCCATTAGCCTGTGCAATTTCCTGTACAAAATCCTCACCAAATCCATAGCTACCCGGCTTAAGGACATCCTTCCCCAAATCATTGCCCCTTGCCAGGGCAGTTCGGTCAAGGGTAGACTGATCACTGACGGGGTCATTATCATGCACGAGGCCATTCACTCAATGGTCCTATCCAAAAAGGCCTCCTTTCTACTCAAGTTGGACATGAACAAGGCCTTTGATAGAGTCAACTGGGCCTTCCTATCCAAGGTCCTTCTCAAGTTCGGATTTCACCCCTCTTGGGTCAGGCTCATCAGCAACTGCGTGTCTTCCCCGTGGTTCTCCATCCTCGTCAATGGATCCCCTGCCAAATTTTTCCCTAGCTCCAGAGGCCTTTGCCAAGGAGACCCCCTGTCCCCGATCCTCTTCATCATCCTAGTTGAGGCCCTGGGATGGACCATCTCAGGCGCAGTGTTTTAGGGTCTCATTTTAGGCATCAGTCCTGCACTGGGCCTGGCCCCTGTTTCACACCAACAGTTTGTGGATGACACCATCCTGGCCACTTTTGCCTCAATCCCCCAAGCCAAAATCCTCAAGCATATTTTGACCCTGTTTGAGGAGGCGTCCAACCAGAAAATCAATCTCGAAAGAGCACAATTTTCTTCATTCACACCACCTTGGCTAGACAGATCAAAATTGGGCAGATTTTGGGCTGCTCCCCTAGCTCCCTCCCCTCCTCGTACCTCGGGCTCCCCCTGTTCATAGGAGTGTCTTCCAAGGCCCTTTTGGGTGGGGTGATTGATCGGATTAAGAGGAAGTTGGCCCCCTGGAAAGGCCATCTCCTTTCATAGGCTGGCAGAGTCACCCTCTTAACGGCAGTTTTGCAAAGCATCCTGATATACTTCATGTCGGTCTTCAGAATCCCAGCCTCCATTGCAGTCAACATTGAACAAATTTAGAAATGCCTTCTCTGGTTGGGGAGTGAATATAAGAAGAGGATTCCCCTGGTATCCTAGTCCCTGGTCGACCATCCCAAAGCTGAGGGAGGGATTGGGCTCAGGAGGGTGGTTCCCATGAACAGGGCTCTCATGGCCAAGCATGCCTAGAAGGTTCACACCGATTCCCCTGATGAGTGGGTTAGCATTGTGCGTAGGAAATATTGTCATAGCCATCCCTTCCTCAGTGAGTCCCAGCCTCATGATGGATCCACATTTTGGAAGTCCTTGATATCCACCAAAGACATAATCCAGAAAGGAAGCAGATGGATCCTCGAAGACGATGCCAAGATTGATTTTTGGGACGACAGATGGATTTAGGATGAGGCCCTATCGGCTGACAGAGAGCTCCTCATTCTCAAGGCAGGCCTGGTAGACAAAGGCCCCAAGGTTGTAGGCTATCTCTCCCAGAGATTGGGAGGCGCATCTTGGGCGCCCATCCGGGACCCCAAGCACTCGCTCCAAGCTGCCAGACTCTAGGGCCTCCTCTCGGTGACTGTTTTCCCATCCGTTGGAGGTGACGATAGATGTGTTTGGCATGGTACCCCCAACGGAGCCTTCTCTATCAAGTTTGCCTACAATATCTAGAGAGACCCCGATAAAGCTCCCTTCCCAGCCCAACAAGTGTGGGACAAGAAGCTGATCCCCAAAATTAGCCACTTCATTTGGGCAGCCATCCAAAACAAGATTCTAATGATCGAAAATCTCATCAACAGGGGCTTCCAGATCCCGAATAGATGTTACCTTTGCTGCAATGCTTGGGAATCCACCAACCACCTCTTTGTCAGTTGCTCCTTCTTGTCTAAAGTCTTGGGCCTCATCCTTTCATAATTTTCCATCTAGTGGGCGGGCCCCAGATCCATCTCTGACCTCCTGCTTCAGTGGCCCAACCCCTTTGCCCATCCCTTCACTCACTTCCTTTGGGATTCGTGCCTCCCCCATATGCTCTGGCATCTCTGGCTCGAGTGCAACAGCAGAGCCTTTTCCTCCCCGACTCATTCCCCCCTGTGGATTACAACCAAGGCTGTGACCTTTGCCCTTGAAAACTCCCGATCCATCCCCCTGTCTGAGGGGCCCCGGTGGCCGGGTGAAGCCACCCTCCTTTCCTCCCTTGACATCTAGCTCCCCCCTGGTCCCCCACCCACCCCCTCCCATCATTCCCTAACCAGATGGATTGCCCCCCCCGGTTGGGTTAAGCTTAACTTCGATGGCGCATCCAAAGGCAATCCCGGGCCCTCCAGGGTGGGCGAAGTGATCCACGATTGTCACGGGGCCCTGGTCATGGCATTCACTACTCCTCTTGGCATCTAGACCAACAACTTCACTGAAGCAGCTACTCTGCTAAGTGGGTTGCACGTCCTCTGGGGGGCCCCTTCTCAAGTCATCATTGAGGGCGACTCCCAAGTCATCATCAATGCGGCCCGTAGCCCGGGTAATTGCTCTTGGCACATTCACAACCACATACGGGAATCCCTCTCTATTCTCCATGGATTCCTCGACTATAGCTTTCAGCACATGTATAGGGAAGGCAACAGGGCGGCCGACTTCATGGTGAACCAAGCCATTCCTGCTGATGCCTTCACCACCTGGACCATGGACTTCCCCAAAGCTTTGGTTCTCATTGTCTCGAAAGATCAGGTGAGTGATGTGGAGGACCTCGATGTCTAACCTACCCCGTGTCGAGGCCCTGTCTTTCCTCTGGCATGGTCTCCTGAAGACCAATGTCTTCTTCCCTTGTGGCGCCCCGTCGCCTGGCCCCAGCCTGTCTTCCACCCGTCGGATGGTTTTCCAAATCTACCACACAGTGGTAGGCGTTCTAGGCCAAGCTAGCAGTTTGGCTATTTTTTATGAGGACCTGTGTTGCTTCGGTTGCACATCTGGCAGTCCCACGAATGCCTCCTCATCAGCCGCTTCATGGATGGACTCCCATGCCGTGTCATTCCGCCTGCGGCCCTATCCCGTGACGTTCCATCAAGGTGCTCCTCCGATCAGCTTGCACCACCTAGCGCGCTGGCAGTGGCCCCGTCCCCTGTCCCCGCATGGCAGACTGCAGTCATGCCCCCTCAACCCCCCCTCGTGTCGCACCCGACTTTGAGCATCCTTTCCCGACGTCGATGGCTCCCCCCTTCTTCGGCCCCCTATGCGTTTTTAAATTTGGCTAGTGCTGCATTCTTCCTCTGTGGTTTTCCTTGCTCCCTTTCCCCACGCTATTGGCCAGGTTTCCCCTCCTTCCCCTGCCCCATGGCTTCCAAATGTGTTTACATCGAGCCCTCCATGCTCATCTTGAGCGAGTCGGCTAAATTATTTTCCAACGCCAAGCATTTCACCCCCTTATTTAGCAAGTTCGTTGGAGCGGATGATGAGATCACTCGATGTTTCTTGGACTTCTAGCGTGACGATGAGGTGCAGGTCAAGGGGCTGCATTTTAAGGTAAACAAAGAATTTCTTACAAACATGATGGGCCTCCACCATGAGGACAAGGGTCGCATTGTCAAGAGGGAAAAGCACAATTGGGAGGAGGAGTTGTCCCACTTCTCGGAGCAGCAATGGGACAAGGCAAATATTTTTCGGTCCAACCTCTCGGCCCCCTTTGACGAAGCCATCATCCCGGTAATGCAATACATTACCTGCGATGACCCGAAATAGAGGCTCTTTAGTTTTCACTTGAGTTATTTCAATCACCTCCGAGGTGCCATAGTGGTTAGCACTCCTCGCTTTCTGCTATACTCTTTGGGTCTGACAATAGAGCGCGCCTACAAAAATCACTCCCGGCCCTCCCACTAAGGGCTCATGGCGGTGCTGTACAGGCATGCTCTGGCCAACCAGCCGTAGCTCCACCACATTTCCCCTCTATCTGCTGCCCCCCCTGGCGTGGAAACTTCCTCAACTGCATCCCCTAAGGCTTCCATTGCCAAAGAATCCCCCCCGCACGATGGCTCCCCCGTCCCGAAGCATCGCAAGCCGACCCAAAAGTGTAGAACCTCGACCCAGGGCCCAGGCGGGGCCCCGACTCCTAGGAGCGCCTGCAAGGATCCCTTCCCTGGCAGCAGTAGGGCTACTGACAGCGCCAAGAGGGCCACTCAAAAAACCCCAAAGACCGTCGACGTCTATTCTAAGGCAGACAGCAGTTTGCAAAGCTTGGCTATCAGAGGCCTCATTGACGTGGCCATCGGATCTCTACACACGGTTGCCCAAGAAACCTCCTCCACTGCCACTGCCCTGGTCGAGCTCAAGCGTAGGCTGGGTGACGGCCCCGATAAGGAGTAGCTTGACCGGTGTGGGGCCCCGTCTGGTATGGGGTGTCAGTTGGGCCCAATTTTTTTGGGTGCCCTTCTTCTGCAATCTGTCAGGGATGATTTTTCATTTTGGCGGCATCTAGTCATGGTTTTGTCGGCTTTTAGCTATTTTTTGTAGGGTCTGGGGCCAGGGTCCCGGGTCTTGGCTTGTTTCCTTAGGTGCAGCCCCGCTTTTTGGTTTGATCGTTTAGTCTTGGCTAAAGCTGTAACTAAGGTTTTGGGATCCTGTCAAAAAACCCGTTGTATATATTCTGTTACCTAACAAAAAAAAAATTATTTATTAAAACTTTTCTTAAACTATTGCAAATTAAAAAAATTAAAGAAATATTTTTGCAACTTTGAGATTTCAAAGGTGCTAATGGTTTTCTCAAAGAAATGGAGACCTTTATTATAATTGCACATAGCAAAAGCACATTTTCAACTTTGTTTGTTGCAAATAGACAACTCTTCTCAAACCTTAGTTTTCTCCATAATTCTTAGCATAAAAAGAATAGGATCACGCTGATTTTTTTTTTTGCAAATTAAGAAAACAAGGAGCACCCTCAATTTTTTTTTAAAGATCAAAAGTACAAATAGTGCATTTGTTTTCTCCTTTACAAAAGGAGACATAATACATAAAATTGCACATCTATTTTTTTTCTACAAAACTTGAGATAGCACTTTGCTAACCTTGGTTCCATAAAAACTAAGTCGTGTGTCGACTAGTTCGGGAGCCTTTCAAAAGCGGGTCGTGTGTCGACTTGTCTTGAAAGGAGTGCTCTAAAATGATTCTACATTTTGTAAACATTAAGGGGGGATAGAATTCATTTTTTTTATTCTATAGTTTGCAAAATTGTAACGAAAAAGTGGGGATATTTCAGAGTAAGAAAGGTGCATTCTCGATTTTACTCGACACCTTATCTTAAAAATTGCTTGTACTAGGTGCATTTTTGGTTGCATCCGACACCTAGAGTGATACAAATTTGGGTTTCTCTCATGTTTTGATTATTGCACTAAACACTCATGTTTTTTTTGTGCAATTAAAAATTCAAATATAACATTAAAAGTAGCATTTCACAAAACCCAAACTTCACTCAAAAACCATGCTAAAATTTGCATAGGTTAAAACAAGTCATTTTTTACTCCCCATCAAAAGGTCACAACTTCAAATCACCTTGATTCACTCTCTTTGTTTGGCTTAATAACCTCAAATTTGTCATCCTTCTTTCAAGGGTGTTAAAGCAGGTGCCATTAAATATCCTAGAGGGCAAAATCAAAAGTTTTACAAACCTACCCATGTTTCATTTGCTCTATTTTGTTTGGCTTAAAATTCCTCCAACTTTTCATCCCTTGGTAAGGGTGTTAAGGCAAGTGCCATTAAATATCTTATAGAGGCAAATTGAAAACAACTTCCATATACTCTTTTGAGGGTATAGTGCAAGATATCACCATCTTAGTCCTATCAAATTTGCAACCTAAACCATGGCCATGATACACAAGTATCTCACTGAGAGCCAACTGCTCAAAGGTTCAAATTATTCAGCTTGGAAGACTAAGATGAAAGTTATCTTAACTGTAGAGGAATTATGGTCAATAGTGGATGGAAGTGTCACTAGACCTCAATCACCTGGACAAGATCAAAGAGACTTTGATAAAAAGGATAAAAAACTATCCTTAATGATCTTGCTTGCTATTACTGATGATATCCAACCTCATATCAATGAAGCTACAACTGGTAAGGCAGCATGGGATGCCTTAAGTACCATCTTTGAGGGAAAGAATCAATCAATGATTCTTAACCTTCAAACACAACTTCATACTCTACATATGAAATCAGGAGAAACAGTAGAGCTATTCCTCTGCAGAGTCACATAATTGAAAACAAAACTACAATCCTTAGGAGAGAAAGTGGAAGACCAAGTCTTGAACTCAATCATTTTGAGAGCTCTTCCTGATTCCTACCGAATGTTGATCACCTCACTACAAGTTTCTGGCAGGACAGTAACTTTTGTCGAGTTGGTAAACATGCTTCAAACAGAAGAAGCTAATCAACTCCAAAGAGATGAGGCATCTAACAATGCTCTTTTCTCAAAAAGACAAGGTGGTAAGAAAAAGTGGAATCAACAGAAAGGTTCTTCTTCTAACCAAGAAAAGGGTAAAGCCAAAGAGATTTCGAAGAAGAAGCAGTATTGTAAAATTTGTGACAAAGACACTCATGAAACCAAAAGATGTTGGTTTAAGAACAAATTGCCCAATGAACAAGGAAACAAAAAGGGCCAAGGCAAACCTAAGAACAAGAACAAATAGCAAAAGGGACACATTGCAGTTGAAGATTCTAGTTCAGATTTTGAGAGAGCACACAAAGTGCTCATGACCCATATAGATTCCTCCCACAAGGACTCTATGTGGTACATAGACTCGGGCGCTAGTAAACATATGACTGGCAATAAATCTTGATTTGCAACATTTGAGGCTCGAGAAGGTAGACCGATCACCATTGTTGATGATCAGACCTATCGAGTTCAGGGAGAAGGAAATGTTTCTGTCTCCCTTCCAGATGGAGAATGTAATATTCAAAAAGTTCTTTATGTTCCAGGATTGAAAAATAATCTCTTGTCAATTCCACAAATCTTGGACAATAACATGAATGTCAATTTTACAGTGGACAAAGAAAAGAAACGTTGCTTTATCACTAAAAAGGGAAAACAGATAGCAACAGGTTCATACAAACATGGTTTGTTTGTCTTAGATGCAATTTCCTCTACCCATACTGCAATGGTAGTAACCACAAAGGAGGCCACTTCTCTTTGGCATAAGAGATTTGGGCATTTGAGTTTAGGATATTTACTAGAGTTGAGTAAATATCAAATGGTGAAAGGACTCCCTACTCTTTCATCTACCTTGCCGGTGTGCTCTGATTGCTTGTCAGGAAAGCAACATAGAGTACCTTTTGAACCTAGCTCTTTTCGAGCTAAGGTACCTTTGGGGTTGGTTCACATAGATTTGTGTGGTCCCATGTCTACAAGTTGTGGAGGAAAATGGTATTTTCAATTGTTTGTCGATGATCACTCACGAAATATGTGGGTCTTCTTCTTATAATTGAAGTCTAAAGCATTTTCCTATTTTCAATAGTTCAAAAATCTTGTTGAGAAGGAATCAGGATGCTTTATTAAGACCCTCCATTCATATCAAGGGGGGAATACACATCAAAAGAATTTTCCTCATTTTTACAAACACATGGGATAAAGAGACAGTTAACAACAACCTACACTCCTCAATCCAATGGGGTTTCTGAGAGAAGAAATCGGTCCATAATGGAAATGGTTCGATGTATACTTAATGGGGCCAACCTTGAGCAAACTTACTGGGCTAAAGCTATTCAAACTGTAGTATATATTCTGAATAAGGCTCCCACAAGGGCTCTTGAAGGTATGACTCCTCAGGAATCATGGAGTGGTAGGAAACCCTCCATAACTCATCTAAGTGTATTTGGGTGTAAGGCATTTATGCATATACCTAAGGAGAAAAGAAAGAAATTAGATGAGAAATCCCTACCTTGTATATTTCTTGGATATGATGAATTTTCAAAAGGCTATCGGTTGATAGACCCATTTACCAAGAAGATACATGTAAGTAGAGATGTAGTGTTTGATGAAGCTTTCACATCCAACACTACATCAGTATACCTTGATGATGAGGAGGAACATCAACTTCCTTCTACACAACAGAAAAAGCCACCCAAATGGTATACAAGCATAGTGAAAGACTCTAAACTCACTTCCCCACCTGATCTTACTCTCAATCGTCCAAAGACAAGAAGCATGACACAAAAAGAAAAGAATGAAGCATCCACTTCAGTTGATGATCTTTGTGTAGATTTTCAAGATCTTTCAGTTGATAGAGAGTTACCAAGGGAAGATGAGATGGAAATAGATGAGGAGAGGGTTTACTTATTAGCATGTGATGAGAATGAACCTTCTACAGTTGATGAAGCACTTAGACTACCTCAGTGGAAGGCAGCTATGGATGCAGAATATAACTCCCTCATAAAGAATAAAACATGGAAGCTAGTGGATTTGCCTAAAGGAAAGAAACCCATAGGTTGCAAATGGGTTTACAAAATAAAATATAAGGTATATGGCACTATAGATAAACATAAAGCCTGTCTTGTGGCAAAGGGCTATGCTCAAAAGGAAGGACTTGACTATGAGGAAACCTTTGCTCCTACAGCAAGGATGACCACCATTCGAGTACTTTGTGCTATGGCAGCACAGTTCGGATGGAAATTACATCAGATGGATGTAAAAAGTTCCTTTCTTAATGGTGACTTAAAAGAAGAAGTATACATGACTCAACCTCCTGGATTTACAGAGGAAGGCCATGAGCAACATGTTTGCAAATTGGTCAAATCATTATACGGGCTAAAACAAGCCCCAAGAGCATGGTACATAAAAATGGATAGTCACCTACTGCAACATGGATTTAAGAGAAGTCCATATGATGCAAATCTCTATATCAAGAACATAGGTTCTGAGATAGTGATTCTTGTGTTATATGTAGATGATCTGATCATCACTGGAAATTTAGAGAACTTGATTAAAACCATGAAATATGACTTGAAAGAGTCATTTGATATGATAGACCTAGGACTTCTCCACTACTATCTTGGCCTTGAGATAGAACAAAAAAAGAATCATCTAAGGGTGACTCAGACAAAGTATGCTAAGACTTTAGTAGAAAAATATCGTATGACTGATTGTAAACCCAAAGCAACACCGATGGAATCAGGGCTACAATTATCATGATATGAAGACTCACCATTGGAACACTTTATAGATAGATGATTGGAAGCCTTATCTATCTGACTAATACTAGGCCAGATATTACTTATGTTGTAAACTATCTCTCACGGTTCATGCAAGAACCAAAGGTCTCCCATTGGAAATCAGCTAAGAGAGTCTTACACTACATTCATGGTAGTGTCGATTATGGTCTAGAGTATAAGAAGAATAACTCATTCTTCTTACAGAGTTACATTGACTCTGATTATGTTGGATCCATAGATGACAGAAAATCAACCTCAGGCTATGTTTTTCATCTTGGATCTGGTCCTATCTCATGGCATAGTAAAAAGCAACAGGTGGTTGCTTTATCTTCAACTGAGGCAGAATATCGTGCTGCACGTGGAGCTGTGTGTGAAGCGATATGGCTAAGTCGCATCTTGGCTACCATGGGCCTACCAAAGAAACTTCCCATTCACATGTTTTGCGACAACTCAGGTGTTTTGAACTTGGTCAAGAATCTAGTACATCATGAACAAACTAAGCATATTGATACAAATTGTCATTTCATTCGTGATGAAGTTCCTAAACACATAATTCAGCTCCAACACATTCCCACCGACGAACAAGTTGCAGACATTTTTACAAAGGCACTTGGACATGTCAAATTTCAACTATTTTAGAACAAACTTTGTATATCAAAGTAATGTAATAAAGGGGGATGTTAGGGTAAAATAAGGTAGTGTATTGCATTACACTACGTGGGGTTATTACATTTACTTTTCTATGTAATTATGTAATTACCATGAGATATTTTCCTCATGGTTAAACTAGGTAAGTACCTAAATATCCTATGTTAGATATTTAGGTTAGTGTTATAGTTAGAACTCTCTACCTAGGTTAGTAGTTAGCTACACGTCTCTCCTACCGTGTTGGTTAGCGAGATAGACTAGATTAGTTAATTATATTGTTATATATATTTTGTAACACCTATTTCCTACGCTAATGTTCAATTAATCATTTTTAGACTTACCTTGGACCTACAATTAAAGTGTTGGCATCTAGAAGGATAATTGTTAAGAATGTGGATTTGAGTAGGGGACATATGGTAGGGATAAATGAAAAGTAAACAAACATTTAAAAGAGATCCAAATATAAGGAAAAACATATTCAAATCAAGACCACATTGAAGTGTATAAGGAGAGATGTGCATATATTAGGTGGCAAAATCAAATCTATAGATAATGTTGGTTTTGAAAGTTTTAACTAGAGTATATAAACAAAGAGAGGTTTGCTAAGGAAGGATTACATAGGTGGAAATGGAAGATATGGTCTTATATAAGGGATGGGATCCATTTGGGTTGAGCAAGTATGGTGATAAGGAGCATGGATGGATACATAAGGGGTGGGGGAAAGATGATGAAATGGAGGAAATTTTTACTAGGATTGAAGTTTAATGACCACCTATCTTATTATTAGATGCGTGGTAAATGGATATGGTTTTGTGCATGTTAATTTTTTTGGAGTTCACATATTTTCTGTAAATGAATAGAAGGAATCCATCCACTCAAATCTTATACTAAAAACATAAAATAACAAGAAAAATAGAAATATATAGTGGGCATCGTAGGCACCATAAATAATTACTAAATTATCATTGGATAAGAATCAAAATACTTTGATAAAGATATGAGGAGTGGTGGGGGTATTTATATCAATACCAAAACCCTAAATATATGAACTTAACTAACATAATAAGAAAGGTTTTAAGGTTAATTATAGGTTGATAAGGTGGTTTTAACCATAACAAGATTAACATAAACCCATAGTTCTTATATAATGTAAAATTTTACAACAAATTAAATACATTGTACAATGAATGCCCTTAGGCCTATCCAATATTACACCATACAATATCACCCTTGGCCATAAATCAGATTGTATTTTAACACTTGCAATAATCTAAACTAAGGGACCAAGGCAAGAAAATATTAGTGACAATAATATATTCTCCCCCATAATGGATGCTCTAGTGGGCCTTTGTAGTTGAGGTTGATCCTTCATAATTTCCCTCATATTCTAGAATATGTCCACTTATCTTCAAGAACTCAACTTCAATCCTTTGTAATAAGTAATTTTTTATTGGATGTTCTTCCCTCTTATATTTGAAGACTCAATTTTGCCCTTGGGCCCCTAGGTCTTAGTCTCCTTAGATTTGAATTCCTTTGCATGAGCCTAAATTTGTGAAGGGCCAACATAATTCCTTATTGCTACCTAAAAAATAACTAGAAGAGAGAACAATTGATCAAGAGTAAGAGCTTTTGAGATTCCAAAAATATGGGGATCATATGAACTATGATGTTTAACATCTAAAAATATGGAAAGATATTAGCAAGGATAATCTTATGCATTATACATCATCTTTATTTTTTCCTCTAGAACATGCAATATTTGCTCTTAATGCCTTGAATTTCATATATAGTCTTCAACATTATCAAAGTCATCCAATTTGAGGGAAGAAATCTTTAATTCCAAGTGACTTACTTAAGTAGTATTAATTTTTCCAAATAACTCATGCAATTTTGACCATACTTTAATAAGCTCACTTTTCTCTTTGATGTGTAAAAGCAACTCCAGTTCAATTAGTGAGGAAAATAGACCAAGAGCTTCTTCTTTTCTTTTATGGCAATTTTCTTCATCAAGGGTAGCTATTTTATCTTTTTAAAAGATGCACCATCGGTTCTTATAGTGTAACATGCCAATCCTTTGAGTTGACCGAATATTATAGTTTCATCCATTAAGACATGTAACTAGGGCTTAGTGATCTATTTTATACACTTTGACCCTTAACACTACAATACATCCTTGAACTAATGCCACCAATATGTAGAGCTTGAAAAATCAAGTAATTTGAAAAAAGTGCTCAAAATGCTTTCATATATAAAAGTTATGGGTGTTGTAATATTTTCCCTAATGGACCCCCAAAAATGAAAAATTAAAATTGCAAATCTTAAAGAAGTAAGATCTAATTGCCTACTACTACTTGGAAATTTGTAATTTATTGGTGTCTTCCACTTATCATTCGTCATTTTAGCACCTCTAAACCTATGCAACTACAACACACGGTTGTTTTTCATTGGATAAGTTGATATAAATATATAAAATGGGGTTTAACATGGCATGTCAGACGACCACATCATCCACTAGGTTAGCCTTATATTTGATGGAAACATCAAGACATCCAAAGAGAGTTGGAGGGGACTAAACATTAGTCCCCCTTGTGTTAAGTGTAATGTACTAGCCAACCCAATAACTACATAGGCAAAAGATAAAATATTTCACGTTCTTCTTGTCCTCTCACCACCCTATTGTCACTAATGAGAAAGACAACCACATGATTCAAACATACATCCATTACCCCTAAAAACCTTCCTACTATTCATTCCATCAATGCCTATAATTGTGATTGCATGGGTCATTCCTCCATAGAAGTTGGTGTTATACCCAGTCTATGTAAAAGAGGAAATTGGCATGATACAATCCTATGCATTATTTCCTTTCATGTAGTGTTCACATCACCATGCCACACTTATCATTTGATATGGCATGCTAGAAGACCACATCATCCACTAGGTTAGCCTTAGATTTGATGGAAACATCAAGACATCCAAAGAGACTTGAAGGGGACTGAACATTGGTCCCCCTTGTGTTAAGTGTAATGTGCTAGCCAACCCAATAACTACATAGACAAAAGATAAAATAATTTATGTTCTTCTTGTCCTCTCACCACCTTATTGTCACCAATGAGAAATACAACCACATGATTCAAACATGCATCCATTACCCCTAAAAACCTTCCTACTATTCATTTCATCAATGCCTATAATGGTGATTGCATGGGTCATTCCTCCATAGAAGTTTACGTTATACCCATTCTATGTAAAAGAGGAGATTGACACGATACAATCCTATGCCTTATTTCCTTTGATGCAGTGTTCACATCACCATGCCACGCTTATCGTTGGATCGAGGAAGAGTGCTTCAAAATAGTTATAATTTCTTACTATCTTAGCAAAGCTACTGCTCTTGTTCTTCAAAAAATATACCTTCTATGATTTGAACCCAAATTCTTCAATAAGAGGCACTTTATAATGCATTAGTCTATCTACAATGGCAACCCCACTTAGCATATTGGAGCACACCCTTCCTTTGTAAATGAAGGTGATGCACACTCCCTGATGCAAGGACACCAAGTTAAAGTCGGGGCACATAAAAAATATTAAATTCAAATTCAAAAAGCACATGCAAATACTTGAGTTGATGTGAGAAGCATATTTGAACCAATATTCTTGGCCCTTCAACAATCATTAATCATGATATTTTATATTTTAAATTTTGAAGTTGATTTATAGAAAAAACAATGTGGAATTTCTCCAAAGTTTTTGAAAAATTAGATAATAGAGAAAGATGTAAACAAGTATTTTTACCTCTTATATGAAAACAACAAATGTGATTATTAGAAAAAAATCACCCTTTTGATTTGGAAAAAAATTGGAGGCTCTAAATAACATTTATGCATGATTAAGTGAAGGAGTTCCATACCCTCTCTGATACCATGTAAAAATTCACAATCTTTTCTAGAAATAAATGAAAGCAATCCATCCACTCAAATCTTATACAGAAATCATAAAAAATGATGAAAGAGAGAGATATAATAGACACTCGTAGGCACCATAAATAATCACTATATTATCTATAGATAAGAATCACAACACTCCAATAATAAAATGAGGAGTGGTGGGAGTATTTATATCAATACCAAAACCCCAAATACATAAATGAACTTAACCTTAATCCAACATAACAAGAAAGACTTTAAGGTTAATTACAAGTTTACAAGGTGGGTTTAACTATAATAAGGTTAACTAGGACCCATAGTGGAGATTGTGATGCAAAATTGATTAATTAATAATTAATAATATTAATTATTAATTTATTTATTTATTATTTTTGTAACTAGCTCTTATTTATGCAAAGAGTTGGAGAAAAAAAGAAAATCAATTCTAAAGATAGAAAGACAATTAAAAAATAAGAAAATCAATTCTAAAAATAGAAATACAATTAAAAAATAAGAACAATTCTAAAAATAGAAAGGCAATTGAAAAAATAAAAAAGTGCATATCAGTTGCATATTTAAAAAACCCATGATTATAAATAGGTGAGTGCTAAAATAGAATTCTAAAAATAAAAAAGTAAAGTAAAAATTAAAAAACAAGGAAACCAGATATAGAAAAGTCATGTTATTTTTGGCATATAAGATGTTTATATATTGGGTGTAAGGCACCTAATGTAATCAGGATTCAAGGGAATTCAAAAAAGATCCAAGGATTTCAAGGAGGTTTCAAGGGAATTCAAGAAGGATTTAAGGGAATTCAAGGAGGATTCAAAGAA
Source organism: Wollemia nobilis (assembly GCA_028583015.1). NCBI lineage: Eukaryota > Viridiplantae > Streptophyta > Pinopsida > Araucariales > Araucariaceae > Wollemia > Wollemia nobilis. The sequence goes on from JAQPPZ010016381.1 coordinate 8,886,388, forward strand.
TTTAAAGGGGTTTAGTTTAAGAATTCAAGGGGATTCGGTTGCAATATTCAAGGAAGATTCAAGTTGGGTGTAAACTTTGGTTTTATGATCATAAATTAGATTTACCATATAATATAGCATAATTATTGTGTATATTTGGGGTTATTTGATCTTTTATTATATGTAATAAATTGTTGATTTCTTGGTTAAAACCAAATCTTTATTGGCTATATATGCATTCTCTCCACACTTTTATTAACATATAGTATTAGATAAAATGGTCCTAGTTTGTTGGTTTCTAGCTTACAGGCTCAAAATTATTGGTTTGGGCTACTACTACTAGTTCTTTGAAGAAGGAAAAAGAAGTTTTGCTAAAATATTTGGCCTAGATATTCCTCAACCAGAATTTTGACAAATATTTTTGGATAAAAAATTTCTACATCGATTGAAGAAGTTATCATGGCTCTCAACAATACTTCCATGAACATGCTTTTATTCAAAGGAGACAATTTTAAGTATTAGAAATATTATTTGAAGCAGATCGTAGTGTGAAAAGGTGTATGGGGTAGCATAGTGACAGGCTCTGGTTGATTGAAGAAACTTGTCACAAAATTGAAAAAAATAGAAAAAGGGATAAGGAGAAGGTTAATGCATAAGATTTTTCTACATTCAAAGTGCTATGGATTCTAGCATTTACCCTTGCATATCTAGGTGTAAAAATGTAGCTGAAGCATGGGCAAATTTGAAGATTTCCTACCAAGGAATGGAGAAGGTCAAAGTATCCAAACTCCAAACTTTAAAGATGACTTTGAGAATATGCAATTGGAGGAAAGAGAAAGCATAAGGGATTATTTTGTCAAGGTGAATGATATGGTGCAAAAGATGCAGGTTTATGGTGAATTTATTGAAGAGAAGGTGGTTGTCAAGAAGATCTTGAGATATTTGACATCTAAATGGTTAAACATAGTTGTCACTCTAGAGAAGTGCAATGACTTGGACAATCCAAAAGTTGAAGAGCTAATCGGTTCACTCTTGTCTCATGAAAACAAGATGAAATACTACACCAATAATTTAGATCAAGCTCTTGAGACCAAGATGAGGATTTCAAACTCTCAAGGAAGGAAGTTGACAAAGTATGGAGGTGGAGGAGAAGGCACCTTGGAGAGCTCCAACCAAAAGGGGAAGGAGTAAGGTAACTCAAAATAAAAGAGCAAACCAAACTAGAAGAATATTACTTGCTACTATTGCAAGAAGCTCAGACATATGAAGAAATATTATATGATCTTGGCAACCAAGACTCAAGGAGATAAAAGCAAAGAAAGTAAAAGGCCTACACTATGGAGCATAATAATGAGTATGGATAGTGATAGGTACCTTGATATTTTTCGTAGGACTGCCCAAACTATCGAACTTGTTTTGGCCATATCTCACTCATCCGGACTCGGATTGAGCTAAAATTTTGAGGGTAGATGCCTGAAAAAACCCTAGAACGTCTCCACCAATTTTTAGATCATTTGGAGCAACACAGATCCTAGCGCATCCCTATGTGTGAACAAGATTTTTGGCAAGCGGTTGTGCGAGGGTTTCATCTGGGTTGAGTGCAAGCAGCTCCAGAGGTTGGTTTTTAGGGCCTTCGGGCCCTAGCGGCCAATATTTTTGTGGTTTATGCTCAATATTTTAGCAGGATATGTTGTAAGGGATCCAAGATGGGTTAGAAATCTATCTTTCAATAGATCATGTTGTGAACTTGAGTGACAATGACTTCCAATTTGTTGCACAAAAGAAAAGTGAAAACCATACCTTTCCACGACATCTAGGGCAAGGATTAAAGAGATCACGAAACAAGTTTCAAGAAGTTGATCAAAAAATGGCTCAGATCTCAAGTGAATCTGGTGCTAAGGTGCACCCACAAAATAATTCTACTATGAAAACCCCTATCAAGGGTAAGAATTTTGAAGACTCAGCCCCAAAAATGAATTTTAGGGATGCCCTCCATGGTGGACAACCTCAGCCCAATGCTAATATTAATCTTAGGGCTTCCCATAAACCTCTAAGAATGCCTAAGATTGATCCCAGGAAAATAGAGTCAGGATGTCTTAAAGCAGCTGATGGAACTCCTATTGTTAAGCTTGATATGGGTAACATTCAGACTGGCATTGAAGATTTGGAAAAAAGAGGACTAATTTGTTGGTTCATGGGTTTTCGTCCGAGCCTATCTGCTTTCAAAGTATGGGCTGCAAAAATCTGGAAAACTAAAGGTGAGTTACAAATCTCTATTTATCCAAATGGTTATTTTCTTGTTTTATTTGCTAATAATGAAGATAGAGAGAAAACTTTTCAAGGGGGTCCCTGGTTTTTTGGAAGGGCAGGGCTTTTCATGAAGCCCTAGCATACTAAATTTAAAGCCGAAGAAGAGATGCCTTCTATAGCTCCCGTGTGGGTTAGACTCTTTGGCCTCCCTATTGAATTTTGGAATCCTACTATTTTTTCTTCAATTGGAAACTCTTTAGGAACTTTTATGATGACTGTTGATTGTACTCAAAATTTTGAACATATTATTTATGCTCGGATTTGTGTTTTAATGGATTTTGACAAACCCCTACCTAAAAATATCACATTACAATTTGGGGAAGACACTTGGGAGCAAGTAGTGGACTATGAGAACATTCCTTTTCATTGTAGAATTTGCCATGAATATGGTCATTTGGCTAGTGCTTGCCCAAATAAAATTCTTGATCAAAAGAAAGAAGATATAAACTCAACAAGTTTCCAAATGCCTAAGAAGAAGAACACTCGAAAAAACCAGTTATGAAGGATCAATCAAAGTCATCTGCTAATATGTTTGAAATCCTTTCCACAAATGATGTCCCAAGTGAGGAAGAGGAAATAATGGAAACAAAAATCTTAGAAACACAATTTAAAGATGAAGGGAAGAACTCAGAGACAAACCAACAAATCAAAGGTTTTCAACAGAAAAAAAGGGAGAAAATTTACACAAGAAAAACAATCTTTTAAATGTCAAAACTTCAAATAATACAGGTCCCAATATAGACTCTATTGAACCCTCTAGTAAAATTTTGGTTGTGTACGAGCATTCTTCAAGGTTAGAAGCCATCTCAGATTCAATTGGAGTAAGTCAAGAAATAGGAAAAAAAAATTGAAGATGGATTCTAATAAAAAAGTAGGTCGCAAGACCAATCAATATCATATGGTAAAAGAAGGTGAAAAGCTTGTAGAGGAAGGTAATATTAATGCCCTTCCCAAATTTTTTAGCCTTGGTATTAATGAAGATCATCACTTGGAATATTAGAGGACTCAAAGGGAGTCTTTCAAAACAAAATGAAATTAGAAGAATGATTCAGATAAATCATCCACATCTTGTTTTCCTTCAAGAAACGAAGATGTCAATGGAGGATATGGACTCAATTGCCAGTAAAATTTGGCCAGTTGGAAAAGTGGTTTCCCTCAGTTCCCAGGGGACTTCGGTGGCATTGCTTGTCTTTGGGACCCAAAAGAGGTAGTTATTCACCATATGGTTGGCAGTTGGGGTCTGTTGGCTATAGCTATTCAAAGTAGACATTCCAACCAAATTATGCTCTACATTACTATTTATGCTTCGACTGCTTTGGAGGAAAAAAGAAGATAGTGGAAGGATATAACTCATATTATCTCTCATTTTCCTGAAGCTTGGATCTTGATCGGAGGAGATTTCAATACCATCCTCTCTCTGGATGAGAAAATGGGGGGAAATAGAAATTTGGACAAAAGCACTGACCTCATGAGCGAATATATTGCAAACCTCCATCTTGTGGACATCCAACCAGATAATGGCCTTATGACTTGGTCTAACGAAGGCAAGGCTTAGCTTGTATAATGGAGAGATTGGATAGGTTTTTGCTCTCTAAAAATTTCTTAATCCATGGTCACATTCCTAAAGTGAAGACTCTTAACAATGTTGGTTCGGATCATTGGCCAGTCATGGTGGAAATGTGGAAAACCAATGTGAGTTTCTCTCCTTTTCAGTTTTCAATTAATGTGGCTCAGAGACAGTTCCTTTAGACCTCGTGTGCAACAATGGTGGAAGGAAGGTAAGCCTAGGCATGGGACTAAGATGTTCTGTTTTGCCAAAATACTGCAATACATTAAATCCAAAATCAAGACTTGGAACTGGAAGGAGTTTGGGGATGTTCATAAAAAAAACATGAAGTTATTGCTCAACTTGAAAATTTGAATAAGAAAATCCATTTAGATGGCCTCACAGAGAATAGAAGTGCAGATGAAATTAAACTCACAACTCAGTTAGAGGAATGGGAAAAAAGAGAAGAACTCTTATGGAAGCAAAAATCTAGAATTCAATGGCTCAAAGAAGGAGATCGAAACACAAATTTCTTCCACAAATCTCTTCTAGCTCGAAGATCTCACAACTTTATTTCTTCCCTGAAATCAGATTCTGGAGATGTTGTCTATACTTGGGATGGCATGAACTCTATTGTTGTCGATTACTTTTCCAATATTTTTGTTGCTACTCCTCTTGACTCAGCTTCTCAACAAAATGTTCTTCAAGCAATCCCTTCTCTTATCACTTCTGAGGAGAACTCTATTTTGACTGCTCCTATTACTATCAATGAGCTTCAATAGGTAGTTTTTAAAATGCAAAAAGGGAAAACCCCAGGTCCTGATGGTTTTCCCATTGAGTTCTACCAAGAGTTCTGGGATATCCTTCATGCTGATTTATTAGAGGTGGTGGAAGAAGCCAGGAAAGCCAAAGAAATTTTGAAGGTTATCAATAAAACTTATATTACTCTTGTTCCAAAAGCTCAAGAGGTTGATCATATCTCAACTTTTAGACCTATTGCTTTATGTAATGTTCTTCTCAAAATCATTACTAAGATCATGGAAGAAAGGTTGAAGCCTCTTTTGCATAAGATTATTTCCCCTGAGCAAGGGGGTTATGTGGAAGGGCGTCAAATAGTAGATGAGATAGTTCTTGCTCAGGAAGCCATCCATTCCATGGATATGCAAAAATCTCCTTCCATGTTCATTCGGTTAGACTTATCCAAAGCTTATGACAGAGTGGATTGGCACTTCCTTATCAAAGTTTTGAGGCAATTTGGTTTCTCTAAGGATTGGATGGATTGGATTATGGGATGTATCTCTTCAATTTCCTACTTAGTTCTTATCAATGGTAGGCCTTCTCAGTCATTCCCAACTTCTAGAGGTATTAGGCAAGGTGACCCGCTATCCCCTTATTTATTCATCATTCTTGTTGAATGCTTGGGTAGGACTATAACCAAAAAGAGGGAAAACAAAACCCTTGAGGGAGTTACCATTGCTCATGGAGCTAGACCTATCTCTCATCTTCAATTTGTGGATGACTCTACTCTTTTAGGTAAAGCTACAGTTAAGGAAGCTTCTAATATTAAGCAAATCATTAGCTATTTTTCTAAGGCTATCGGGCAGTTGATCAATGAAGACAAATCTAAAGTTATTTTCTTTCACTGCTCTCGCCAGACAGGAATCCATGGTCTTGGATAAATTAAGATATAAGAAGACCTCCCTTCCGATCACTTATTTAGGTATTCCCATCAATATTCAAAGGCAAAAAAATAAATATTGGAATTGGTTGTTGGACAAAGTCAAGAAGAAAATTGGAAAGTGGACCAACAGGTGGCTTTCTTCCAGGGGTAGAATCACCTTGGTAAAATCAGTCCTTCAAGCTATTCCTATTTATGTATCTTCCGTGTTGAATATCCCAAAGGTTGTTCTTCGAGAACTGGATCAAATCAGTCATCGATTCCTTTGGAGTGGTACTAAGGAGAAAAGAAAATGGGCCTTGGTGAAATGGGACACTTTATGTCTTCCTAAGAATGAAGGGGGGTTAGGATTCCGGTCTTCTATTAATAACAACAAAGCTTTAGCTGCTAAATTATATTGGAGGATGTTGCATAACCCCAATGCTCTTTGGGCCAATAATCTTCGTGCTAAATATGCTGAGAACAAAAGTCCTGAAGACCTTGTTCGCTATCAACTTCCTACCAAAGGTTCTCCCATTTTAGCAGTTCTTAAGACTGGTGAGGATTTGATAAAGAAAATTTTATTTTGGATCATTCATAATGGTCAACAGGTAAATTTTTGGACAGATTCTTGGGATGGTCACAAGCCTTTGATAACTCAGTTTCCCGATTGGAGGCCTTGGATGGAGGAGCTTCACCGAGCTAACTGGATAAAGGTGGCTAATTACTATCGATACCATACTGGTAATTCAAAGGTTGGTAGATATTGGATCCCTATTGAGGACTGGCCTATTCAAATCCTAGAAAGGCAAAGACAAGATATCCAAGGCATCCTTCATATGAGATCTCTCTCTTGGTCCCATGAAAAAGATTGTTTTGGATGGAACAACACTACTAAGGGTGAGTATTCAGTTGCTCAAGGTTATTTGACCTTATGCCATAATAATCCCAACCAATATTTTGACATATTTTCTCAGTTGTGGGCTCAAAAGCTCTGGCCTAAGGTGAGGTTCTTTACTTGGCTTTTATTGCATCGTAGGGTGCTTACTCGGTGAGCAACTTATGAAGCGTGGTTTTCATGGCCCTTTTAGATGTGAAATGTGTGAAGAGAATGTAGAAACTCTCAACCATATTTTTATTGAGTGTACTTTAGCCTCTGAGCTATGGAGGAGAATGGCCACTTTACTTGGCTTACAATGGTCCAATTTTTTTACTTTTGAACAACTTTGGAGGGATTGGCCTAAACAAGAGGGTGTTGATCATTTTATTAGGCGGTTAGTTTGGATGGGTTCTACCATTCTTCTTTGGAATATCTGGAATGAAAGGAACAACCAAATTTTTAATCAAGATAGGAAGGATATTCACTATATTTGGCAAAATACCATAGCCAACTTAGTTGAATCAGTCCATCAACTCCTTAATCACCCCCAAAACTCCCACCAAAGATGGGATCAAGTGATGCAAATATTGAAGATTAAATCTTCTAAGGGCAACCAACTTAAAGGGAATGTGAGTATTTGTAAGATGGATAGGACAAGAAATTGGCAACCTCCTCCTAAGGATTTTGGAAAAGTCAATACCGATGGAGCCTCTAGAGGGAACCCTGGAAAAGCCAGTGCGGGAGGAATTGGTAGACTTTCAGATGGCTCCCTGGTTTTTACTTTTGCTGAGAATTTGGGTATTCTTTCCAATAACCTTGCTGAGGGGTATGGTATCCTCAGAGGCCTTCAAGAGGCTACTAAGGTTGGATGGGAAAAGGTGTTAGTTGAGTCTGACTCTCAACTCATGATTAATCTTTTGAAGACTCCTAAGAATCATAAGGTTGATTGGAGAATAAAAAGAATTATTGAGAAGATTCAATTAATCCAGATGGGATTTTTGAAAGTTGATTACAATCATGTGGTCAGAGATCAAAACAAGAGTGTTGATGCTTTAGCTAATTGGGCTTTGGACAAAGGTGATCTTACTTGTTATGGCCACCCTCCTAGATGGTGGGCTTCACAAATTAGGGAAGCTCTTCTTTCTATCATTTCTTTGGATGGCTCCAGTTCTGAAGGTACCTAGTTTCTTCTTGCTTTATTTTTGCTTCTCTTTGGTTCGATCAGGTTATTTTAGTTCCCTAGCTCAAACTATTCTTTCTTTTGTTTCCTCTGTTGATTCTTGCCTTAAAAGTCTTCTGGTCTAGAAAGGTCATTGTTATGTTCAATTTTTTTTCTTTTTTCTTTTTTTGTTTAGTTTTTTAAGGTGTGTGTGTTCTTTTGTTTTGTTTTGTTTTTGTGTTCTTTGTGTTGTTTTTTGTTGTTCTTGTGTTTTTTTGTTATTGTTCTTGTGTTTTTGTCGTTCTTGTTCTTGTGTTTTTGTTTGTTTGTGTTAATTCGTGTTTTTATGTGTGAGTGTTTTCTATGTTTTTTGTTTTTGTTTATTGTCTGTTGTTGGTTGTTTTTTATTTTAATTTTTAAATTTTTTAGGTTTTGGTTGTGTTTATTTTTCATGTTTTTTTTGTTATGTCTTTGTAGTGTTCTGTTGTTTTTGTCATGTTTGTGTTTTGTTATGTTGTTCTTGTGTTTTTTCTATGTGGTTCGTGTTGTGTTATTTTTTTATCTTTTGTGTGTGTGTTTGGTTGTGCTTTTCTTTTTGACACACTCAAGGAGCATGTTTTTTATTTTATTTTATTATTTTTATTGTTATTTATTTATTTATTTATTTTTAAATGTTTTTGTGTGTTTGTTTGCTCCTTGAGTATGTCAAAGGTGGTAGGCCAGGTTCGAGTCCTGGGCGATTTTGGTGGAATGGATACCCCTGCCTCCTTGGGTCTTACCCGAAAGTGGCATCCCTTCTGGGATGTTTTCCACAAATAAAAAATATATATTGAGTATGCTATGTCATGCAATGAATCCATTGAATTTGGTAAGGAAGTTTGATTTCTTGATAGTGGTTTCTCTAACCACATGTCTAATTGCAAATATGGCTTCAACAAGGTTGGTTATAGCTATAACACTCAAGCACATTTGGGAGATGGAAAGATGGTTCAAGTGGTGGGAAAAGGCAATATACCTATAAACTCTAGACATGGCAAAGGAACTATCGATGATGTCTATCATGCTTCCAACAAGAAGCACAACTTGATAAGTGTGGGGCAACTTGTTGAGAGAGGTTTCAAATTGGTATTTGACAATAAGGAGTTGACAAGAAATAAGGAGACAAGCTAATTAGCACATATTCTATGACAAAAAATAAGATGTTCCCTTTGAAGATAAATATGATAACTAGTGGTACTTGTTATGCCACTATTGAGGATACAAGTTGGCTATGGCATTAGAGGTATGAACACCTCAATTTTGGTAGTCTTCATATTCTTCACCAAAAATAAATAGTTCATGGGCTTCCAAAAGTGTAAGTGAAAATCAAAGATGAAGCATTCAAGGGGTGCATACTTGGGAAGCATCATAGGAACAAGTTTCCCTTTAGCAAGTGGAGAGCTAGACAACCATTGGAGTTGGTCCATTCTGATTTATGTGGTCCTATATCTTACCCACGCATTGGTAAGAATCTCTATTTAATTACATTCATTGATGATGCTACTAGATATGTATGGGTTTTCTTCTTAAAGGGTAAAGATGAAGTATTTTTAGCTTTTAAGACATTTAAAGATATGGTTAAAAATAAAAGTGCAAGATCCATCAAGACTTTCTAAATGGATAGATGATGCAAATTGTGCTCGAAGGGGTTCCTTGATTATTGTTCCTCACATGGCATCAAAAGGCAACTAACCACATCTTATTATCCATAAAAAAATGGTATGGTGGAGAGAAAGAACATGCTAATAGTAGAATTAGCTAGAAGCAGCCTTGAAAGCAAAGGCTTAGAGAGGATGTATTAGGATGAAGCAATGAAGATAATTGTTTACATACTCAATATGAGTCTTACCATGGCGATCAAGAACAAAACTCCATATGAGGCTTGGCATGATAAGAAGCCATGTGTTGCATATTATAAAGTATATGAATGCTTAGCATATGTACATGTTAATAACAACAAGAGAATGAACATGTACCCCAAAAGTGTACCTCATATATTCATGGGCTATAGTGATGAGAGCAAGGCATACAAGTTCTATAATCCTTAAAATAAGAAGACTATTATTTTCCTGAGATGATATCTTTGTTGAGAATGGTGTCTATGAAGATCACTACAAAAAAGTAAAGGAGGTTGCAAGTGAAGAATCCCTCAATGGTTGAAGATTTAAATAAAGAGGACACACAAGTTACTCCATAAACACCTATTGAGGTATCACCTACTTTGACACCAAGTGGCTCATCTTCTACGTCCCAAGGAGTAAAACATAAAAGGTTGTTGCTTCCACATCCACCTACACAAGTGTGGGATAAAAATTTTAAGAGAACAACTCAACTTCAAGCATGACAAAGTAATAAAAATCAAGTTATTTATCAAGATGATCATGAGTTGACTTATTATGCATTATCTTGTATTTCTAGTGAACCTAGAACATTTAATAAAGCAGTCAAGTGTAAAGAATGGGTTGAAGCTATGAAAAGAAGATGGAATCAATAGAGAAGGCAATGAATATTGAGTATCTCAAGACTAAAGATCAAGTTGTTGGTATATTGTCCAAGGGATTGTTGAAACAGACACATGCAAAGTTGAAGACGAAGGTGGGCATTTCTCTATTTTGCATCAAAGGGGGGAATGTTGAAGATCGTGATGCAAAATTAATTAATTAATAATATTAATTATTTTTGTTACTAACTCTTATTTATGCAAAGAGTTAGATAAAATAAGAAAAGCAACTCTAAATATAGATAGAAATACAATTAAAAATAATAAATTCAATTCTAAAAATAGAAAGACAATTAAAAATTAGAAAAACAATTCTAAAAATAGAAAGGCAATTAAAAAAAGTGTTAAAAATAGAATTATAAAAATAGAAAAGGAGGGTAAAATTAAAAAAAAAACAAAGAAACCAAATATAGAAAAGTCATGTTATTTTTGGCATGTAAGATGTCTATATATTGGGTGTGAGACACCTATTGTAATCAAGATTCAGGGAAATTCATGGACCTAAGGAATTTAAGGAGGATTCAAAGTATTCAAAGGAATTCAAGAAGGATTTAGGGAAATTCAAGAAGGATTCAAAGAATTCAAGGGGATTTAGTTGTAGAATTCAAGAGGATTCAATTGCAAGTTTCAAGGAATATTCAAGTTGAGTGTAAACTCTGGTTTTATAATCATAAATTAGAACTACAATATAATACAACATAATTGTTGTATATATATAGGGTTGTGTCATATTTACTCTATGTAATGAGTTATTCATTTCTTGATTAAAATAATATCTTTATTGTTGTCTATGCATTCTTTCCGCACTTGTATTAACAACCCATAGGGCTTACATAATAATAAAATATTACAATAATTTTAATGCATTGTGTAATGAATGCCCTTAGGCCTATCCAAGATTACACCCTACAATGTTGGCCTTTGCCATGAATCAAAGTATACTTTTAATAAATTAGATTACAAGGAACACATATACAATTCATAGAGGCTATGAAACTTGCCATGATGATGATCATCAACTTGGTGATGTGGTGGCTAGTATTTGAATTTCATGGTGAGGTTCTTATTTATGAAGGACTTGGAAAATGAAGAGGAGGGGGAAGAGAACTAAGAATTAGAGTAGAAAGAAATTTGATCATAGGAATATACCACTAGAATAACAGGTCGAAGAAAAGGCATCACAATGATCCAATTAGAAAGCTTACTACCCCATTTGCAAAGAGTTTGACAAGTGGTGGGGCTCATATACCATTAATGTCCCACAACTACAATAATGTGGGTTATTAGCTATTACATACAAAAACTAAGAACTAAGTATTAAAAAGAAATAAGATTCTATCATAGGAATATGCCACTAGAAACCACTTGTAGAAGAACATGCATAATAATGATCTAGTTGGAAATTCATAGTTGAGAAAGATTCCAATTACCTGCTTATCAACATATTCCCTATAATATTGGAAGGTAGAAAATCAGATAAGCATTGATAATGATTAGGTTGTATACTTTAAGAATGTGTTTGATGAGTCTAATTTATTAGAGTTAGTGTCATCAATGGGAAAGTGAGGATAATGGGTATTGATTGCCATCATCCCACCATAGAATCCTTTTTGGTTTCTGCAAAATGTGTAACATATGAGTGAAGAAGAACATGCAAAATATTGGGGATGTCACTATTAGAAGTCTTATATAAAATTGCATAAAAAACTTCCCTTTGTAATGGACAAATATGGAAATCTGGGCAAGAAGGAATTTTTGGTGTTAGGAAGGGATACATGTATGGTAAAGTTCTCAATGAAAGGGTCCTAACATGATACTATGTAGACATGGATTTGAATGTGAGAGAAATGATTGAATATACTTTGGTTGTCTTCTAACACCCTAGTGGTGTATTTGGGTCATAGAGCTTCAATGGTTGTAGATGACCATGATGGAAGAGATCAAGGATGAGCTAGTGGTTTGGAAGGAGTTAAATGAGGAGCAAGCATAGTTGTTCCTGTTGTCATTTGTGTCACTCATACTATATTGATAAATTTATAACCAATCACTGATGTTTGTTAGGTGCAGTAGAGGCCAAAATAAAAAAGGACAAGCTCCAATGAGAGTTGAACATTAAGAATTTGATTTCTCTATTTAAAAGGTAAAAGGTTCAACAGGTTCAATAGGTAAAAGGTTCAACACGTTCAATAGGTAAAAGGTTCAACACGTTCAATGAAACTCTATGACAAAGGTAGCTTGTGAATATGGATATTGATACCAATACAGATGCCTTTGAGTAAGTAATGATTGTGAGAGAGGTATTTTTCAAGTGCAGAGGTATTTTTCAAGTGCATTCATGATAGAATATGATGTTTCCATGAGCATAACTATTATAGAAGGTACCCTAAAAATCATGAATAGTTTTTTATGGTCTCTCAAAAATATTGTTTGGTGTTTGGAATTTTAAGATCAATATATTTTCTTTAATTATATATGTTATAGTATTATTAACATGTAAAATTTATACCAACCTTTTTTATATGTTTAAGCAAGTTTTCTATTAAACATAAAAATAATATTAACTTTTTTTTGTGAAGTAGAATGATAGTACAACTGGAGGCACAACAAGGGCCACCCTCCCTATGATTTGAACTTGATCTCGTTGATGAGAGCCCAAAGCCATACCAACTCGGGTGCCCCAACATGGACTAATATTAATTTTATCAAAATAAACATCCAAAAAATTATTTTAATAAAATAGTTCTTGAATATAAAATGATTTTAATTTATCTATTTTAGTAAATTAAAATTAAATAAATTAAAACACATTATTAATATACTTTTATTTTCTTATAATTTTAAAATTAATGATCCCATCATGCATTAAGAGGACCATCACAAAAATATAATTTAAGTTTTAAATTTAAAATTTCCCTTCCATCAAGTAACCTTTGCATTAATAGTCAAATTCACCTAATAAGCATAGTTCTCGGCTTTACGAGGGGTCATGGTTGGGAGGAACTGCTCAACTGACTACTCAACCCTGTGCACGTTGGTCGTAGGGGTTTCTCACACTAACCTAAAATTTTGAAAAGTCCTAAGGGGACATCGTAATGATTCGGGCTTTGGATCTTCTTCGGGAGGTCCAAGGTTCAAACTGTGGCGTGGATGAGTGTGTGAAAGGGTGGGTGTGGTGATTGTATGTTAAGTTCTCTATTGATAAGCATAGCTTTCGGCTTTACGAGGGGTCATGATTGGGAGGAGACTGCTCAACCCTATGCGTTGTGGGTTTCTTACATTAACAAAAAAAAAAAATCATCTAATATTTATACATGACCTTGAAAGTTTGTGAAAATTAATATAAAGATTTAAAATTTTAAGAAAAAAATAATTAAGATGATTGAACAAGAGAATAAGTTTGTAAAAACAAAATGAGAACAACATAAAAAATAATATGTTTTTAAGATTATTCCTTACACTTTGGATCTTCTAGAGTATAATAAGCCTACATATAATAGCATGTCCTCAAACAAGCCATCCATCCCCAATTAATGATGCAATAGAGGTGGAAAAAACAAATGCAAATCAAATAAAAGAGGTACGAAAAACACTCCAAAACATGGAAACAAGAGAAAATGAGCTGCAAAATGAATTAGCAAAGGCAAAGACATGGTCTCAATTAGTAAAAGAACCAGACAATCAACAAAAAGAGTTGATAGAAAAACAAGTAAAAATTCAAATAACAAAAGAGAAAGAAAGACGAAAAATTATCAAATATAATCATCAAAGGGTTGAAAGTTATGGGGATAGGGAAGACACAAATTGTTTAACCAGGGACTTCTTTTCAGATCGATTACAATGGAAAGGTCAGATTAAAAAATCAAGCAAAATTGGTAGGCTGAGAGAAGGAGGCAGAGATCGACATATTCAGGTCACATTTATGAGCTACGAGGATAAAACAAGGTTACTAAAAAATAGAGGCATGTTGAGAGGGTCACAATTCTATTTAGATGATGACCTAACATTTTTACAACAGGAAGAAAGAAATAAGGAATGGGAAAATGTGAGGGCAGCAAAGAATGAAGGGAAACAGGCATATTTAAGAAATGGAAAGGCATACATCACATATAAACAAACCCAAAACAAATAAGGAGTATGGCCTGCTCGGGAACATCTTACGATGGTAAGTTAGAATTGTAGAGGTTACCCTTGGAGAAGAGGACCCGGGTTAGGGCCCATTGCTAGAGACAAAGATATAATCATATTGACAAAAACACATGAACACGATGGATGTAGGACTCCAAAATTTATGGGATACAAAAAAATAGCAATATGGAATAAAGCAGCAGAAAATGACAAAGGGCATGGGGGTATTATGGTTTTAATAAAAGAGGAATGTGATAGGGTCATTAAAATTGAAAAACAAGATGAAAACAAACAGTACATCTGGATAAAGATCCTAGAAAATAAGTCAGTTATTAGCATAGAAGAATGTTATTTTGCTCCCAAGAATTCTAAATTCTATAAGAAACATGACCTTAACAGAGAAGACCCATACTCCTCCCTAAAAAAGACATTTTGATATACAATAAGTTGGGGGAGATTATATTAATTGGAGATTTCAATGCAAAGACAACAAATAAGCAAGCTAACATTCTAGAAGGTAGCGATTAATCCTTTTTGGATGCCAGAAGAGGAAAATTAGTAGTGGACAAGGACTTAAAAAGATGAGCATGGGGCTATCACGCAATTTGGAGAAGAGTTGTTAGGCCTCTGCAACATAAACAACTTGATTATTTGCAATGGGATGAACAAATGGAAAAATTCAGGAAAGTATACGCGTAAAACATATAAGGGACAAAGTGTAATAGAATATGTAATATGCTCACAAAATTACATACCAAAAATAGAGGAGCTAGACGTGGAAGATTCTCCAGTGGAACTTAAGTCAGATCACAACCCAATTGTTATGAGGAACTTAAGTTAGATCACAACCCAATTGTTATGAAACTTCGAATGCATGGAGACAAACTAAGGGAAAAACACTTGCAAGGCAATCAAAATACATTTTCTCACAAGGGAAACATTCTCTTAACAAATGAAAATTGACAGAATTTTAGAGCAGTATTAAATAACAAATTACAGGAAAGGGAAGAACTACCTCACAATAGCAGAGATTACAGTAAGAGTGAATGGTTAATGCACGCTATCCAAGAAGCTCTAAACAAATGCAAGAGAGCTAAACCTAAAAATAAATAAAGGAATAGCTTCCCAACCAACCCATGGTTTGATGAAGATTGCAAAAAAATGCAAAGATTACTAAAGGAACCAACGGGTAAAACAAGAGCAAACATAAAAGCATATGAGAAACTGGTAAGGGCAAAAAAAGAAGAATACACTAGAACAAGGAGGAAATAATTGATTTACTTAAGGAAACATGAACCAAAGAAATTTTGGAAGGAACTGAGAGTGAAGAGGATGTAAATTGAAAATAACATAACAATTAATCAATGGTTGGAGT
Organism: Wollemia nobilis; assembly: GCA_028583015.1. Lineage (NCBI taxonomy): Eukaryota > Viridiplantae > Streptophyta > Pinopsida > Araucariales > Araucariaceae > Wollemia > Wollemia nobilis. Next base: position 8,901,958 of record JAQPPZ010016381.1, read on the forward strand.
ATTCAAAACAATTGTATTAGCGTAGTAACCAGCAGGAGACACCCCCTACTATCATTGTCAAGAAAGAACTTTTCACAAATGAAGATATTATTCAAGGGATAAAAAAGTTAGCAACTGGTAAAGCCCATGACATAGACAATATTCAGGCAGAGTATATAAAATGGGGGGTAGATATTCTGGCATCGCAAATCAAAGAAATTTTCAATGAGGTCATACAAAATGGCTTCCCTATCGAGTGGACAACTAGCTTGACCATTCCTTTGTTTAAAAGTGGAGATGTAAATAATCCCTCAAACTATCGAACTATCATGATCAACCCTCTTTTTGCAAAGTTTTTTGGGAGTATGATAGAGCGTAGGATCAACATATTGGTAGAAGAAAAGGGAAATAGAGCAAAGGGGCAAGCATGTTTTAGGCCAAAGCACTCAACTATTGATCACTGTATCACGCTCAGAAACATAGTGGAAAAAATATGGGATAAAAAAGAGGAGGATTTTTGTTGTTTTGTAGACTTCAAAAAGGCATTTGACATAGTGCCAAGGAAAAAATTATGGAGCAGAATGGAAGAGCTAGAGGTTCCAATTCACTACAGGGCAACAATTCACAGACTATATGAGCATGTAAAGGCTAGAATCATAACACAGGAAGAGTTTTCTGATTTTGTTGGTAGTGACATAGGTGTCAAACAAGGTTTCCCTCTATCTCCGACCTTATTTGGGTTGTACATTGACAAGTTAGAAGAATGGATAAACAAATTTGGGGGAGAGGGTGTGCACTTAGTCAAATATGTGGTAAAACTCCTCATGTATGAAGACGATGTAATTATTGTGGCCAAAGCAACCAAAGATCTAGAAGATCGCCTTCGAGCTCTAGAACTCTTTTGAAAGGAAGTTGGGATGCAGGTGAACACGAGCAAAACAAAAATTATGATTTTTTCAAGAAAAAGAAGTAACAGCTCGAATTTTAGTTTGTCGGAGAACCACTTGAGGTAGTAGTAGAATACAAATACCTAGACATAGACTTTCATGAAAAACTTAATTGGAATACATGTAGGATGAAAAGAACTCAAAGTGGTTGGAGAGCACTATATGCACTTCAAAACAGGTGTAGGAATGTCGAGTTGTGGGACTGGAAGACCACCAAGGTCTTATTTGACCTGCTTGTTACACCGATTTTGTTGTATGGTTGCGATGTGTGGGCTAGTGGCACAACAAATGTAAAATGAAGGCAAATAGAAAGGATTCAAAAATATCTAATCACAAATATTCTCAAAATTAAGGCCACAACCCCTTATGAAATTATTCTAGCTGAAACTGGAATGTTCCCTTTAGAAGCAATTGCTATGACCAAGTTGTTATGTTACTTGAAAAAATAGAAAACATGAAAAACGACAGATGGCCTAGGGCAGCTAGGGACGAAGAGTTTCATAGGCGGAAGAATACATGGATGAAACAAAATTAGAAATGGATGAAACATTGAAAAATCAACATAAATGAATGCCCAAATGTAAACAAAGACATAAAAAATTATGTGAATGAAAAGTTTAGAAGTGGAATGTGGAAAAATGCAAGCAGGAAAAGACAATATTATATTGCAAAGTTTAACCCAACATATGACCACAAGGAAAAATCCTCATTGCTCAGATAAGGACTAGCTCTCATAGGCTTAGATGTGAAAGAGGGAGATGGACAACACCCAAAGAACAATGGGAAGAAAGGATATGTACTCTATGCAGTATAGGGACAGCAGAGACAGATGAACACTTCATCTATAAATGTTTGAGTTTTTAAGATATTCGTGGTAAATACAAAGAAACACTTGGGAACGAGTCTATGGCAGAGTTATTTGAAGACAATAAAATAAAAAAAGTTGGGAAATTGCTAACCCAAATAAGTAGGAGAAGGAACAACCTTCTCAAAGATATTAAATATCATATGATATGATTTGAGTAATTGTACTTTCATATTTGAGGTCTCATAGACCATATTTGGGTCTCGTGGACGCAATTAAAATATTTCATTTCATTTCAATAATTTTTTCTATAAGTAGTAAAAGAAGATTGAAGAGAGTAACAAAGATGAAAGTGTTGGTAGAAACAAAAATAAAGAAAGACCTAACAAAAATAACAAATTAGATATGATTAACAATATAATAAAAACAATGTACATTTAATTAAATTGACAACAATATAATAAAAACAATGCCCTATTTTATTATCTTATAAGAATAATTCCAATAAAAACCACACATAAACCCAAGAAAACAAAAAATAATGATGAAAACGATAGCTTGAAATATTAAGATTTAAATAAGACCCTTTAAAAAACAACTTATTAAAAATTGTCAATTTGTTATAAACAATATATTTTATATGAAAACTATAGCTTGGAATATTAGGTATATGAATAAGACCCTGAATTTTTATTTTTTTTTAAATTGTCACTTTGTTATAAACAAGTAGATTTAAAAAGTGACTATGAAAACGATAGCTTGAATATTAAGTATGCTAGCTTAGATATATAAAATATATATCTATAAATGCCGAGAGTTATCAATCTCGAGGCGCTTATCTATCACACCCCCAAGAAATGAGATAGGCGCCTCGAGATTGATAACATAATTTTCTTAATGTCAGTTTTTTTAATAAAATATTAATATTGTTTACAGCGTGGCTGCCGCCGTAATGAATAAGACCCTTAAAAAATTCTTATTAAAAAATTATCAGTTTATTATAAACAATATATTTATAGAAATAAGGTGGAAAATATTTTAACCATTCACAATTTAAACAACTTAAAAAATTCTTATTAAAAAATTATTAGTTTATTATAAACAATATATTTATAGAAATAAGGTAGAAAATATTTTAACCGTTCACAATTTAAACAACTTTGTAATTTAAAGAAGAGATAAATATTTTTGATTAAAAAATAAACTAGCTTAGATATAAATGATATATATCTAAAAACGACGAGAGATATCAACCCCGAGCCGCCTATATTTTAAATGTTTGTAACAGTTGGTTAGTCGATTGTTTTAGTTTAAATATTTTAATTTTTTTTTTTTTTTGTTAATGTCGACTTTTTTAATAAAAAAAAAATTGTTTACGTGATGACAATTAAATATAAATTAATTTAATTAATATCAATATAATAAAAACAATTTCAATAATAATCCTAATAAAAACCACACCTTATTTATTAATTTTTATTTTAAATTAATACAAGGGTTTAAAGTTATATTTTAAAACTTCCAAAAACAATTATTATAAATTTTTTAAGTCGTCAACTTTTAACTCACTCAGCTTTGCTGTCAATAATAAAAGAAAACACCTTAACTCCCTCAGCTTTGCTGTCAATAATAAAAGAAAACACCTTGAATCTACATCAGACGTTAAAGTTCATTTTTTTAAACCTAGGTAAAACGGGAGAGTTTATTGGTAAGTATTTAGTTATAATAATATTAATTATAATAATTAAATTAGTTTGTTTTAAATATGGGTAGAATGTTTGTGCATGGTTTTGATTTTTTTTAATTGCCATGTATAACTGCGTGCTAATTTGGTTATTGATAAGCATAATTTTTTATAAAAAATTATGGTGAAATAAAAATATCAACTAATCTCTTAATAATAGATCCTAAAATTTCTTATACTAATTAAATTAAAAAAATAATAAAAATATGGGTATTGAGCTAGCCGTTACATTCCAAATTACATATGCTTCAAATACCGAAATTCCAAATTACCTATCCCATAAATACCTTAATTTAAAAAAAAAAATTAACAATGAATCGAAAAACATCCTCCAATGAATCTAGACGAGCAAGAACAGGTTCTCCACATTGGAGATAACCTTTGCCATTTGGTGAAACTCTATCATATTCTTCCCATCCTCGAACATTGGTCCGGGGTCACAAATAATTTCAATGGTCACGCGACTGACGTGGCCCTGTCTTAAATTTATCATCTACGTCAGCATGCCAGATGATAGGAGCTATCTTCCCAACTTTTTCAAATTATTTATATCGCAACCCATACCAAACGGGTCATCTCAGGTGTTCTGCTAAATCGGTCATCTCAGGTGTTCTGTTAAATCGTTCGACTTGCTAAAAGTTGCCGATAGTCACATTGTCCTGCAAGAGAATCTTGCCGTGAAAATGATGAGAAGAATACTGCAGAGAAGAGAGCTACTCAATTATTCAATATTTATGCTCCACACTGCAAAGATATCTTCGGTCTCAGAATTCATTAACAAACGTCGGGAGTTAACCCAAAATTTGGGTTCGCCACGGAGACCCGAGTCATGGTTTGCCCGTGAAAGAGTGAGTTTCTGCTGCAGAGAGGCATAGTTTACTTCAATTTGATTATTTTTAAATTGCTTGATTTATTTATAAATAACGGATTTAAATATTTTTAGAAATGCTTCTATTAACATGAAATTTGTTCCAAATGAAAGCAAATTTCAATAGACATTCTTCCTTTGGTATTATTAAGTTGCTCTGTTGGGATTTGGTCTATAAATAATGGCGGGTACCAATCTTACCTTATTCTGATAAATGAAGTCTTTTATTTACCCTAACTTCTCATTATTTGCACATTGTTCAGAATTCTGTGTAATTGCCTGTACCGGTCTGGTTTGGATAAATTATTTGTTTCGGCTTGTTCTATTGAGGCTAAATTTGGCAATGACATCCATTCGTAGGCACCTTTTAAAATTTCGGAAAGCTGTTTTTCTTTCAAATAGGACTGTTTGACGACCAGTTTTAGGTGTCCTTTTAGTCCGCAGTTTGCAGTTGCCAGGTGATCTTCATGATTTTTACCTCCTTTTAGTGATTTCTTCATGGGCAACTCAAAGTGCAGGGCTTATGTTTGTTCTATGTAAGTCAAAATCAAAATTAAAGAGAGGAATGGGCAAACACAATGGGATAAACATGAAATTATATTAATGGTCATAGATGATTGAAGTAGGTCAATGGGATTCAATGTACAACATGCTGCAATGGAAAGTAGTAGGGTGAAAAGAATTTTAGGAGCAAAAAGTACTAACACTAAGATTACTATCAACAAAACAAACTGAAAACTTAAACTAGAGCAAAGTAACTCCAAAGAAGCTCAAGCCCTAAAGCAAACGATCAAAGAGGGAGAGATCCCTCAGAAGACACAAAGCTGAAGAAGACCGAGGTTGGAAATAAAAGCTCCAAGAGTACATAGTCATGTGTCTCCCATTGGGATCGGAGGCCAATGCCCCCTGCAAAGGGGCAGTGAGGGCTTTGTTGTTCTGTGAAGCCAAAGTTTAAAGTTGTTCTCTCCTTTTTGATTGGCCTCTACATCCCATGATTTTATATTAAGTGGCACGTGATGGAGTGTAGGAATCAAGGATTCAACAGACTTAAAGAGAATATCACACGGCAGAGGGTTGACGGAATTGTTAATGTTGCTTTGTATGTTTGATTATCATAAAATCCATGTGATTCTCCATCTTACATTAGACCTTTAGGTTTCTTTCCTGTTACAGGAAAATTTCTTAAGTGCAACTACATTTTGAGAAGGTGAATATTCTTAGTTTAAAATTGACAATCTCATATTTGCAACTCTGTAACAATATTTTTATGCATGACAGTAGGCTAAATATGCAATCAAAGGCAATTGCTAGAGGGGTCCACCTTTGGACAAACAAACAAATTTGCTATGTCATTGTACTTGTGAAATGATCATATTGTTCAATCTATATGTCAAATAGGACTTATTTTCTGCATATTTGATTAAGGGTACCTCCTATTAACTGTTTCACCATATGGTTGCATACTTTCTTATATTCTTTGTTTCATTGGAACTGTAATCTCTTTATGACAGGTGTTATTCCTGATGTCTTCATGACATCTATGATCAGATAAGACTTTTTTAGTCATGTCTTAACAAAATATTTTTTGATGTTGTGTTTTGTTCTTGAAGACAACTTGTTCTGAAGTTCTTATTTCTTCCATTTAAGTAGCTCACTATTATCACTTTCTTATACAATTCTGCTTATCACTATACTATTAAAAATTGTTGTTTTTATGAAGTGGGCCTCCAAATACCATGCTTCCCCAAAAGCCAAAAAACATTTTATCATTTCTTTTGGAGTATATGGGGACAGGAAAACACAGGATAACACCAAGACACAAATGAAGAAACACACAGCTAAAACTAAAAACACAAGACTCAAAAATATTTACATTGATTCAGAGATGCACACAAAATTCTGCATGGTTACAAACATAGTCCAAACAGGTATCTATAGAACTCTTGTCCAAGGAGATCTGTGGTAGACCATTCTAGAAGGCCTATGATTCCACCACTCAACTGTCTACTTCATCTACCTGGTTGGTGCATTCACTTCGCCGACAATACAGTCAAACACAAAATAAATTTATCTCTAACACCATCCATACAATAAATTTACAGTGATAATGGGCCTATGTTGAATGTCTCCATTGTGTGTGGTCTGTTGTGTATGAGAAATGTCATATTGTTTTTAAGCTGTGCATGTCTGTTTGCAAGGCTGCAGCCAAAGTAATGCTGGTCCAGTCTCAAAGACTGGTTGTGGCAGTTTATGTGAAATTGTAAAGCAGTGGATAAGTAGAATGGAAGCCAACAATGGGTATTAAATTTTCCCAGTTGAATGTCAACAAGCTTGTAGGAGAGTTGTATGAAGGTCATGTTGTGTAACACCGCTTGTCACCATAGCTTATGTCCATGAGATTGTAGTTTTGTGTGCTACATCCCTGGAGAGTGTTGTAAGGGCCATACATTGAGCATGTACGCCCAAAACTGGCCATGCAAGGAAGCTGCAAGTGATTCTCTTAAAGAGTGATTATATTTTTGTTTGTCCCCTCATGACTATTCCAACATCTAGACCTGTCTTTTTCATTTGTGATGTCGATTTCCTATTGAGTGGGAATGTTTTTGCTTGCTTCCACAGAGGAGCTACAAGCAAACCAAATCTATTCTCTGCTACTGTGAAGAAACTGAAGCATTCATGTCCGCCATGGCGGTGGACACTAGTGCTGCTATGAGCCATGACGAGGGCAAAAAAAATCAAGCTGACTTGCATATCATGTCTCTGGTAGCAGGAGTATGAGGCTGAGAAAGATGCTGCACAAACGAGGAAGGTGGTAGCGGTCAAAGTGGAAGTCTATGAAGTAGGACATAAATCCCACATTCTGTAAGGAAGAATGTTGTTGATTGTGTGTTGGAATCAAAGTGAAGTGGTGACATGCGTTCAAAAGGAGATTTCTCATCACAGTAGGAAATGAATGACAAAACATGATGCCTCTTTATATTTAAAAAAACAAAACCAAGGTTGTAAAAAGGAAGTGTGGGAGTAATGTGATTGAGAAATGGAAGACTTCCTGTCAAGTCACATCATGTCATAGTTTTTCCTTTTGGTGCCTGTAGTCTCATTAAATAGGATGAATGTAGAATGTTGCCCCTCCAGTAAAAAGAGCCGCATAAACGACATGGAAGCACCAAGAGAAGACTTGATGAAGATGCATGTTGTAAATGGGCACCTAATCAGGTCCCATAATTCTACGTTATGTTTCTGGGGGTGTCTTTAGGTATTCACAAGATAAATTTATTGAGGATGTTAGAAAATAAATTTACCTTGTGTATTGTTTTATCGGTGGCATTTATGCATAGACTCAGTTGGTGGATGAGGTAGCTGTAACAGTGGAGGAGGCGGTTGTCTAGAAACATCAACCACCAACCAACTATAAACTATAAATACATGGGAAGCATGGTATATGAAGCATGCAGAGCTAAACTTTAATGTTTGCATCAATGTATATTACTATGTAACATTGTTTATATAACTTCTATGTCTTATGTTGAGTATCATTGTCTTGTATGGCGTGTGTTTTTGAATTTATTTGTCCTGTCTAAGTTCATTGTGTCTCCCTTCTCCAGACTTGTGCTAAAAATTTCATCCTTTTCACCAAATGTTTTCCTCTGATTTTTGTGTTTTATCTATTTTTCTCTTCATAAGTTGCATTTTTTTTTGCTGTATTTCTTTCTTCTTTTTGCCTATTTCATTTTTTTTCACGATCAGATTTTTTAACCTTTTCTAACTAGTTGCTACTCACAATTAATGAAGGAATGTTTTTTATACATGGTTTTTTAGAGTGAGCTCCTTGGCAGGTATCATGAATAGAGTTAAATCTCTATGTTCATTGTTTAGTTCAATAAATGCTTGTCATTATAATGCTTGGTGCAGTTTGAGTGCTCATATGCAATTCAAAAGAGCCTTCTTTCGAGTCAAGCTGGAGGAAATAGTGTGCAGCCTATGGGAGGAATTATAGAAGTTCCACTAGCACAAACAGGCGAGGGGATTGCAGAATGTGAGCTTCTCAAATGGTTTGTACAAGAGGTGAGTAGACAAAACATTTTCTTTATGCATCAAGAATAAACATGGTTTTTTCCATATCAAGCCTCCAAGTTCTTTAAGACTGCAATTATGAAACATTCCTACTGTTTCAAAAAGATTCAGGTTACATATGAAATAATCACAAAATTTGTATTATTTAATAATATAATATAGAGGTTATTAAGCTTGTGGGGTTGAAGTCCGATTGGTGAGAGTGTTTGGCTCACATAGAGCCCACCAGGATTCAGTTCCACGTATGCTGTGATAATATGGTTTTGCATTTAATGCTTGCAAGCTTAGTTGCCATGATCTCTGAACAAAATGCTTCAGATTTAGAATTCGTGGCTTTTTAAGGGGCACTAATTGTTGCAAATGTGAAGAGGGTTAAGGCCTAGAAATATCTGGTTTTTCTAGGCTCAGTGTGAAAACAACGGTGTTTGTCGGCAAGGTTTAATTGTCGGCAAGATTTTATTTTTCCTCTCCTGATATTCTCTTCTCTCCCTATTCTCTCGTATTCCCTTTCCTCCCTATTATTGTGCTCCTTATCTCTCCTTTCCTTTCCTTATCCCTCCACGCCGACTCCCTTCCTCCTTCTCCAACCCCCTTCCTCACCTTCCTTATGTTCTATATATATGTAAGTTTTCGAAAATGAATAGAAGATTTGGGATATAAAACAATTGTTTTATTTAACATTCTGGTATCAGAGCCGAAGGGCCAGGGGTTTGGAAATCGGGGCACGGATCCCGAGGTGAGAAGGGAGTAGTCAGCAGGAAGCTGTCCGAGGTGGCAGTTACTGGCATAGCACGCATCCCGAGCAGACGCGACAGCAGACAGAGAGAGCTGAGGAGCTGTCAGGGACAGCTGGGCGCACGCGGATCGAGAAGGCAGACAACAGACAGTGAGAGCTGACGTGGCAAGAGGACACGTGGCGGCTGGCAAAGTGCTGACGGGGCAGCACGTGGATCGAGGCGAGCAGACGGGTGGCAGACTGATGAGGACACGTGGCGAGTGTTCATTTGAGTCTTCATTGGCAAAAGGAGGTCTCGATTGCCCGAAGGCAACCGAGTTCTTTTGTGCTCGCGGGCGTATAAAAGCAGCACGAGAGTCTTCTTCCCACTGCATGTGGGATAAAAGACTTAGAGTTTTTTTTTTTTTTAATAGCCTCAGCGACTGCAAAAGGGTGAAAATTTTAAACTTAGAGGCTCTAATGAAGTTGTTTTTTGCATTGATGAGTAGATGATCAGATCAACCGGATGCTATCATGCTCTTTGTTCTCTTTTACAAAGAGAGAACGCCGAATGGTTTGACGAAAAATTTCGAAGATACGGTTTGCATACAGTGTTCACCCAGTTACAAAACGCAGTCATAGCCCACCAAAGGAAGCCCGATTCCGGATACGAGGCTGACTCAGAGGACAATATCTGCGGGCAAAGAATAGAAGAGTTTGCCGAACATAATCCTCTGGACTTCTGTAAAACCTGTAGTGGAGACCCCTCTCATTTTGCCATGTCCTTACAGATGCATTGGCTGCTTATGCTTCCAATTTAGTTGCTGCCTGTTCTATATTCATTGCTTCTCCCTGTCATACCTCCTTATGCCATATTGGTTCTTTAACAAGTCTGCATTTTCTGCATCTCCCCCTCATGTTGCAGTTTCCATGTCGGTCCCTAATGCCCAATGATTCATAAACTGTACTTCCCAAGGAAAATATAAACAATCATGGAGAAAAGTAAGGAAAAATACTAAAGAGGGGGCAAAAGGAATTGGATCTGGATAGACAAAATAGATAAGATAAGATAATTTTATTAATGTCCACAGATGACAAAAATAGGTCAGTGGAACTCACTGGAAAAAACCTGTTACAATGCACTGTGGTAGCCAAAAGCTTCTCACTGTCATATCTCCTCTTCTGCCATCTTGGTTCTTTAACAAGTCTGCATTTTCTGCATCTCTCCTTCATGCTGCATTTTCCATTTCTCTCCCTTATGCCCAATGATTCATAAACTGTATTTCCCAGGGAAAAAATAAACAATCATGGAGAAAAGGAATGAAAAATATCAAAGAGGGGGCAAGAAGAATTGGATTTGGACAGACAAAATAGATAAGATAATTTTATTAATATACACAGATGACCAACATAGGCCAGTGGAACTCACAGGAAATAACCTGTTACAATGCATTGTGGCAGCTAAAAATGTACTAACAAGGTAAACCAAATTAGAGCAAACAAACTAAATTAAAGAAAGCCATACTAAATAAAAATTACTGTACAACACCGAATTTCTGCATCATTGTGTGCACCTAGAAAAAGGTAAATCCCAAAAATGTTGAATAGTGAAGAAGTTGGCAAAACTAATCCTGAACCTGTGCAAACGGTTCAGATTAACACTGGGTAGTATAGTACCATTGCTGTGGCTCAGTATGACATGTTGTCATCCACCCACTTTATGCATCCATATGTGTGTCATACATGACATAGTTGAAAAGTTGGAAGCATCCTAGTTAAGACAAATAATTTAAAATCGTCGTGCAGTCCTGTGAAATATCTGTGTACCGACTAAAACTAAATATCTATATATTTTTTATTAGAGCGTTCATATATATAACATAAAATTCGTTGTAGGAGTTAAAATGGGCCCTACCTGTATTATATGATTATCACATTATGGCAATATTTCAACAGACAACATTATCATGGTATTTCGAACACCATATTATCACAGGCCACTTCATTGGGAAATCACAATGTAGGGATTTGAACTCAAATTGTACCCATATCATTGCATCCCATTTATTATTGCTCCACAATGTCTCGGACAATAAATTATATTGGTTGACTTTATATATTATTTATTTTATTTTATGTATAATGGTATTTAGCAACTATGCATGTATTGCGTGGCAAGATTTGAACCTAGGTCTCTTCCTTGAATTTCCACATCTTTAACCACTTGAGCTCTTGCGATTTGATTAAATATTGAGGTCTACCCATGGGATTGGAACCTTGGCTTATGACGTGAAACTCTTCGTTCCCCACCACTTGCTTCAAACTTAATGGGCAAATGGTAAGGTTCACCATGGGATTTGAACCTTGTCTTACAATGTGAAATTCCTTGCTCCCCATTGCTTTTCCTAAGGGCATTATATATATTTTAATTCAATGGCAAACTTTATAACCAGTTTTTTAGTGGTGAGCATTTTCTGAATTTTATCCTTGTTGAATTTGAACACGAACATGAAAGTGAATGCGATAGCTTAGCTAACAAGTACTATTGCGGGTCAAAACAGGTGAAAGAGTCATCAAGACCAAAAGTTTACTAAAATTAGGACTTAAGGTAAAACTTGCTTCTTCGAAGTCGCAAATCCAAGTTGATCACAAAATAATATAAATTTATTTGAACATGTTGACAAATTACAAATAGCTCGGAGTCTTTGAAATAGTTCAATAAATAATTCTAAAGGATTTTGTCATGGAATGATATGTCTCACCCTCATTCAACAACATAGGTCCTTTTACCATGTCTTGTACCATTTATGGGCTCATAGAGATATTTTTTTTGTTACTCCTCTAGGAGAGAATCTAATGACAATATTAACTTGTAACATCTAAAACTGAGAAGATTGAAATTTCAAGATTCTGTGGTCTTCTATCTCTTGTTCCATTGGTGTTTGGAAAGTTAGCATTCAGTCTTGATCCAATGTGGATGAGAGCAGACTTGTATGTGACCTAAAGAAAACCTTAGGCCATAATATCTATCTATTGTGGTACATCTCTAGATGGTGATGAGCTTGTTCACTGTCTAGAAGTGGAAATTCAAACAATGGAAAAGTTCTGCTGTCAAACATTAAAGTGCCAATGCAAGTAATTTCCAAATATGCCTGTTGTATTTCCTGACAGGTATGCTTATTAATGTTCATCTTCTTCAGATCCAGGATATGAATATGAAAGGTATTGGGGTAAGGTCTCTCTGTCTATGGCTAGTCTTATTGAAATAGGAGACCTAAAACAGATGTTTGTTTGTCAACAGAAGTATTGTAAGCCATGAAGCACAATGAAGCTAATCAATGTGATGCACATAGTTTATGTGCTTTGTAAACATGTTTGTGTCTTTTTCTCTGGTGCTTTTTTTTAGGTAGACTGTTATATTTTCATGCTTATAAACCAAAGAAGGAACTATGGCTTAATTTATGTCTAAAAATGAAAAATGATTTCAAGAGATTTCACTTCAGTTTTATAGACCTTGCTGTTACTTGTTAGCAAGTGACCACAATTCATATATGCATCTGAAGACCTAGTTGAAGCTTGCATTGTACGAGCATGTGATTTTTATTTATTTTTTAAAATGTTTTATTTTTCGCAGGGAGACCCAGTGGAAGAGTTTCAACCACTTTGTGAAGTCCAAAGTGATAAAGCAACAATTGAGATTACAAGCCGCTACAAGGGAAAAGTGTCTAGAGTGAGATTTGTTCCTGGAGAAATTGTAAAGGTGAGCAAATCCTGTCTGCTTGGGCATTGTAATCTTGTAAGGGATTGTAAATTTTTATGTTTATTTTTAGTTTGGAATATGATTTGAGATTAAAAATGTGACACTTTTGATACTTTCTGAGTGACTGCTTCTACAACTGAAGTTAACATCTCTTTCTGGTCACATTTTACAACCGAAAGCTCAGCAGGTGCTTGCAAATAGATGTCGCACAAAAATATTTATGATATACTCATCTTTTAGCAATTTGGATGCTTAGTACTTTAGTCTACCATCTTTCGCATGCTTGTCTTTGAAAACAGAAGCAAATATTCTAGGGTTGCTATCTAGAATATAGAAGGGGATGGAATATTTTTAAGCAAGATTTCATGAATGTGCCTGACATTTCTTGCTCCTTCAAAAATTTTGAATTTGGCTTTTCCCAAAATTCAGGTTTTTTTTTTTTGATTATACTAGAGGAATCGATAACTTGTTACAATTTTCTACGCCTCTTCGTGGGTTCGAATCTTGCTCCTTGTCACCACTATAACCTCCAATTGCATCGAGTAAAACTTTTACATAGACGGCTACGCTGATGTGGCACGTCCACCGGTACTACGGGGCCCAAGGGATTGGAACCTTGGTCTCCACGCTCCTACAGAAGCATTTTGACCGTTAAACCAAGCCCCTGAACCCTTCCCAAAATTCAGGCTAGTTACAAGACTGCTTTAATTTAATCTCTTATGCTGGGCACTTGGATCCACTTGAGCTCTTTTCTATTTCAATCTTCTTCCTTGATTACTGGCTCTCTCCTCTTGATCATTGCTTTTAGCATGTTAGGGTTCTTTTTGGTTTCAACCCTGGAGGCTATATTAATGCCATCCAGTTGTTCCACTTGAGTGTAATTTACCCTAGTTTATTTACTCTAGTTTAACTTAAATTTGTAGTTCTTTTTGGTAACTACAGGGCATTCTAACAGCTTTTTTTTGGCAAGTCCCATTGGACCACTTTGGTCATCCGTGGACATTAATCGATTTATCTTATCATAACTTATGCTATTAATCTTCAATCACATTCGTAGTATGGTACTATTTCATCATTGCTACTACTTATATATATATCTATGTATGTATATCTTATTAAAGAATTACAAAACTGAAAATCATAATAGAGAAACTCAAACTCGGCGAAAAAACTCAGGAAAAAGCGCCAGGAAAAAACTGAAGAAAATGCAAAATTTCATTGGAAAAAACCATTTTTTTTAATACATATCACATAAGCTATGCGTGGCTTCTATTGGGGGCCACTCCCATTACAAACACAAAACATTACATTGCTCTCATTACATCTCTAACAAGTTAATTAAACCATATCCAACTTGTCTTTCTATCAAAGATATTCTTCATTTGCCTTTCTATCAAAGATATTCTCCATCTTCCTCAAACTGCTAAGTTTCCACAATCAACAGCTTTATATCATATGCCTTCCGAAATTTAAATTTTGTCAAGATGAAATTCAACGACGCGAATGGCTAAAATATTTGCTGCCCAGTTTCCATATCTATAAATGTATTGTCTATAACAACATGACAATTACTTAATACCTTTTTTTAGGGTTCTTATTCATTCCTTTAACATTCCAAGATATTATTTTCATTGTTATCTTTTGTTTTTGTTTGTGGGTTTAGCCCCACTTCTTGTTAATACTTGTGATATTTGCTTTTGTTTTCTCATATGAATATCCCTTTGGGTTTCTTTTTCTCTTTGTTTTTGCTTATTGGGTCATCCTCTTTTTTTTCATTTCCACCAATACTTTCATCTTTATCAATCTCTTCAATCTTCTCACACTTCTCATAGTAAGACTTATCATCTTTAGGTTTGTCTTGCTCTAAAGGATCTGAAGTGCAAGGAATAACCTCAAAAGCACATTCTTCTTTATATTGCCTTGGAAACCCTAAAGTGCAAGGATGCTCGTCCGTAGCAATTACCTTCTTATTCTGTAAGCGATACAATTAATTAACATTATACAAATCCAAAGTTAACATTGTAAGCGATACAACCTTAAACTACACATGAAGGGGACAAAACACACATCAATGTAACTGCTGGGTGGTTGTCAGATTCAGTCTTGGAGCATCTACAAGTTCTTTTGTTGTCATTTAACGTGCTGTTTATTTGTAATTATTTCCTCCTGATGAATATGTAGTGTTTGCTAATATTTCATATCCATTCAGAGTCTAGAGAGAGTACATAAGGCTGGTACATATCCCTTCTAATTTCCATGGTTCTCAAATTGTGGTTGTACTAGGGGATGCCTCCCATAGACGAATGATTATAGATAGGTTAGTGGCTATTGTTACAAAATTCTTCAAGTCATGTTATCTCTCATTCTAGTTTTGTGGCCATACACAAGGGCAATGATCAAACCAACACTGAATATGGTTGATGCTATTCTTTGGCAGAGTATGGATAATATATTATCCTTCAAGGGGTATAACCATATATCACAATTATTAGTCGACTTGTCTTCCTTAGAAAGAAACCTCAAGGACATTTTGTGCTTCTTAAAATGGCCTCTTGCTATTTTATGTGCGTCTTATAAATCTCATTGGGATTGTGAGAGGGCCCAAGCACTGAACTGTTCCAATCTTTCATGTCTAATTTTGGACACCTTTGAGTTGCCTCAAACATGGTGAATGTTTGCAGTGTTGGTTAGGATTTCAGAAGCATTTGTTTGTTCCTTGGCCCAGTGGTTAGATGAATGTCCTAGGGAATGTATATTATAGGGAAGTGCAAAGAAATTTTGCTCTTGATTATTGAAGGTGTTACACTTTGCATGGGGTGGGACATATTGCCATGGAACTACATAAAAAATTTGCTTAGATTCCTCTTGATGGTGTCTACCCTTTTGGTCTCAAGTTTCAACTTCCATTGTTGATCTTCTTTGACCTTATCCCTGTACTCTGTTGATTAATTTTTCTTTTCTTTTCGTCTTTGGTCCTTTGTAATTAGGTGGGCCTTGTGGCATTAGCCTTCCTTTGGTTTTTGTTTTTTTACCTCAAATGTAACTGATGGGTGGCTGTTAGATTCTTGAAAACTAGGAAAAATTAGGGTTTAGGATGCAAATGAGTGTTTTTTCAAAAACTTTTTGATTTTTGTAACTATATCGAAAATTATTGAAAAACTATGAAGACATGGAACATGTCTTTCGGAAGGCAGACATGCAAACTTAGGCAGGTCACATGTGTTTAAGTGATTATAGTGAATTGAATAAGGATAGCCAAATGAAGAATATAGTTTTTTTTTTTTTTTTTTAAGTAGGGTTTTGAAAGGGTTGCCCTTTCCCTTTTACATTGATTTAGTCATATTGAGCTATTTGTTGTCGTCGAGATTTGAACCTTGGTGTGGGCTACATCAACTATTTGTCCCAACTGTTGAACCAAGGACCTGTTGGCAAATGAAGAATATAGTCTCATGATATTCAGGAAAATCTATAAGCAGCCTTGTCAAAGTTGTTGCATAATTCGTTCAAATAAGGTTTTAATTGCTTTTGTCACTTTCAAAATTTTTATTTTGCAGCTACCTTTTAGTGTGATATATAAATTTACAGCTGAGAAAGAATGAAATTATATTTAAATGTTGACCAAACTAAATCATTGGGACTAGAATTACATCTTCATCTAACAGTAGCAAGGAGAGTGAAAAAGGCAACTCCATCTGAACAAACTAAAAATAATTAAACTAAATGGAAAGAAGTTGTAAGGTTTCTGATCCTGAACAAAAACAAGCATGGAAAATGGAGTGCAAATATGGAATTTGTCCTTCATTGCATATATATTCATAGTTACTAGGTTCATCCGAACTAGTCTCAGGTTCGGACTTTTCAGGCTGAACACACCAGTCTGATTGGGTTTGGCTATTTTTTAAATTTAATTTTTTGTAAGAAATTTGCAAATTTTGTGGCACATGTATTTCTAATAATGTTGGATATTTACAGTTGTTAAGGAAAACATAAAGATGTTGAGTATTTTTTGGCACATCTATAGATTTTTTTTATTTTATATATTATTTTATTTATTTGTAGTTTCCTGAACAGAACCAAGCATTATTTCAAAATCCCGAACTTTCAAACTTCCTTTGCCCTTTGTTTTGAGCAAACTTTTTATACATGGTAGCTGTTATATATATATATATATATATATATATATATATAGAACCTTCATGTCTGAAGTATAAGATGTTAGCGGCAAAATGAATATTTATTGTTATTAGTTATTTCATTAAGCTGTGCCTTTCATATTATTGAGTTTGTTTGATTTATAAATTAGCTGGTGTTTTTGCTATAAATTCATTATGAGGGCACATTAATGTTACATTGCTAAGTTGACCATATAACTCATTGTAAGTATTATCATCACTACTACTTTCGATGAGAGTTTCTTTTTCAATTTAAAATACTTAGACTTTTCATGGTTACATTTCTTACAACAATGATAAATACTGTCTTTTTTTTTATTAGGTAAACTTTAGGGTAAATCACGGGTTTTTGAAAGGGTCCTTGTCCCTTGTACAATGGTTTGAACTTCGGTCTCTTGGATGAGAACCCAAAGACATACCACTACGATGTCCCAATAGGGACTATAAAATACCATCTTTCATTATCTAAAGACGGACAAGAAGAAGAAGGGTTGAGTTCCCTGCTTTCATTAAGAAACATATTGAGAAATTGGATGATTGGTGGAGGGAGGAGTTCCCTACTTTTGTTGAATAAACATATTGAGAAATTGGGGGATTGGAAAGATATTACTTAACCAATTGTGCCTAATTGTTCGTGATTTTCATGTACTTCAACTCACAATACAAATGTTCCTGCAACCCACTTTTGAACTTGAGGTTTAGATTATACATTTTGTCTTCAATGGTGAGGAAAATTTGCAAGCCTTTAAACTGGTCAGTGGTCAATAAAATCTTGCACAAACCTATTGAATCCTTGATGCAAGCGAAGCCACTTGCTGCCCATATCCTACTTGTACCTAGAAGGATAGAGGTTAAGTGTTGATGGAGTTTTGATCTTCGTGTTGGTCTGCAATTAGAAGTTTGGCAAGTTTGGTGAGCTTTAGCTTGATGAATGGAACTTTGCGGTTTGGAACATGGTTGTAATCAAACTAGGTTTCCATATTTATAACTGAGTTGGCAAGAATCTATGTATCATGGGAGCCATTGTAAATTGGAACATTGCACTAGGATTGCAATGTGGGAGGTTTAGTGATATTGTTATGTTGACCTATTGATTAATGTGGCCACAATTTTGGTGACTTCAACCACACTTTCAGCATGTGAGGTTTGTGCCATTGCTCGGGTGGTTGTGAGAAGTCACAAATAATGCCTCCCAAAAAATGAAGAATAGAGTTGTTGATAGACAATGTGCGGAGATATAAGTTGGAAACAATGAGGCACATAAGGAATTGTAAGTTATGTTGTGCTCCCTTCAAAGACTCTGAATGTGGATATGCCATGGGAGAAATAATGCAAAGAAAAAAACTTGATTTGGTTGCCCATGAGTGTTTTGGGGTTAAAAGTAGTAGAAACTTTAATATTACATTTTGATAGAATCCTCTGACGAAATTCTCTAAAATTTACCTCATTTAAAAGCTTCTTAAATTTGCTCTTCAATTAAAGAACAATAGTGCAATTTGATAGCTGAGTTGAAAGTTATGCTTGATTGAAGTTGGGATATTGTCATGGATTGTGTTTTTTAACTGGTCACCTGAAGCAACTTCCAGCATTGATATCTCCTTATCTAGGGCTCCAAAATTGATGAAATTATCTTGTTATAAGCATCATGCTGACTTTTCCAATGAAACATATTTCATCCAAATCTGATACACTAGTGCACAATTATGATTTCTACAATAACCTGCCCTGTTTCTGCCTTGAAGATATGAGGATGAAGTTGTAACTTGGATTAAACATGGATGAGGACGTGATCCAGTGCGGAGTGGTCCAATGTAGAGGCTTTAGTTCCACTAAGGAGACACCAATTGAGGATAGTGCATATAAGATTCTCGACACTATGACCTGGTTTTTAGAATAGCACCAAAACGGTCAGAATGCTGAATGCTGATCTGTGCATGTGCGCACATCAAATAATTGTGGATTAAAATGTGCGCACATCAAATAATTGTGGATTAAAATCATAGTTGGATTGGTGTCGCACAGACAAATGTATGCAAATACTTGCTTCACAATTGCAGAGCAAAGTGTAAGCATTTTGCAAAAAGTTGAAACAGATTGGCAGAACTAGGGAGTGCTAGAATGATGACTGGCCAAAGTAAAACTAGACATTACGATCTAGAAGAAACAAGACAAGACTCAAATCTTGAACAGGATTACAAATGCCCTGATACCACTAATGGGGGAAATTTGGAATGGTTTCTTTATCAAACAAGATGTGCCTTCATGAGGATACATTTTGCCTGAATTAGGCTAACAATAGAATGGATAACTACCTTAAGTTGGATGAAACAGATAACTACTATGAGGTGGACGAATGATTGCTTCGAGGTGGTAATCGTAACAAGCTTAAACAAGCAAACTGGTGAAACTAACTCAAACCACACTACTATGCAACATAGTTATGAAAATTCCGATTTAATCCCGATCCGATCTGAACTGATCCGGTTCAGCAGGGTTGTTGATTCAAATAGCATTGGAATCTAGATTTTTGAAAAAATCAGCAATTTTTGCTATTTTTTCCAGAAAATTGTGATATGCACGAAAAAAACTTTTTTCCAATGAAAATTTTCATTTTCTTAGGTTTTGTTTTTGCCCATTTTTTACCGATTCCTGATTTTTCCCAATTCTTTTTCCATGCTGATTTTGATTTTTTCAACTATGCTATGCAAGAACCAAATCATACAATTTTAGGATTATTTAGGATGTTGCAAGCTTTCTCATTGTAATTTGGTTCTTGCATTGTAATCGGGGTTGAAATATTTTCACCCTTTGCTTGTTTAATTTTGTTATGATTGCCACCTTAGGGTAATAATTCGTCCACCTCAAGGTAGTTATCTGTTCTATTGTTAGCCCAATCTAGGCTAATGGATATTTATAGAGGCACTTCTTGATCAATGGATAGATCATTCAAAATTTCTCACATCAGTGGTATTGGAGCATTTCTAACCGTGTTTAGAATTTGGGTGTTGTCTCATTTCCTTCTGGATTGTAGTTTTCGACTTTATTTTAGCCAATTGTCATTCTAGCACTCATTGATTTTGCCACTCCGTTTCAGCGCTTTGCAAAATGTTCGCATTCTACATTGTAACTCTACAGAGAGTATTTGCAGACATTTGTTTGTGTTGAGCTAAGACAACTGTGATATCATCCTTCATTTATCTGGTGTGTATATGCACATGGACCAACATTCTAACCATTATGATGTTATTCTAAAAATATTGTCGTAGTGCTGAGAATATTATTTGCATTATCTTTAGTTGGTGTTTGTTTTGTTGCACCATGACCACCCCATTGGATCATGTCCTCATCTATGTTCAGATTTGCATTTTGATCGAGGTTATGACTTCATCCTCTGATCTTTAGGGCAAGAAATTGGAGAAGGTAACATTGCATTGGAGTATCAAATTCAAACCTAATTTGTTCCATTGGAAAGTAGGAATCAAGATGATTTAAAGAAGATCAATTTTGCCAATTTTGGAGCTCTAGATAGGGAGATATTGATGCGGAAAGTTTTTTCATGTGACCAGCTCAAAAATGGCATCCATGTCGATCGTATAGAAAGTTGAACTCAAGAATTAGATTCCAGGGTCTTTTTTGGTTGAGGAGCAAATATAAAAAAATTTCAAATGAGATAAATCTTATAGGATGTGGTGAAGTATTTCTATAAAACCGCAATCTTAAAATTTCTGTTAGTTTTAGCCCAAAAGCCCATAGGTAGAAAAATCAAGTTTTTTGTTGTGTCACTTCTCTCAAGGCCTCTTATTCAATTTCGTCCACATTCCAAGTCCTTGAAGGTGACAATGTAATTTACATTCCTTGGTCTTATTCTTTCCTACTTATCTCTCTTCACATGTATTTCTGTGACGACTCTTATTTTCATTTGTTTGGATGTGTCATTTGGGATCTTGGCAACCACTCAACCAAACGTGCAAGCCTCAGTTGTTGAAATGGTGGAACATCATGGCCATTGTTTGATGTTAATCGATAAGGTTAAAAACTAAGTTACCGGTTCGTTTTGGATTTGGGTTTGGGTTCGAAGAACCCGG
This sequence comes from Wollemia nobilis, assembly GCA_028583015.1. Lineage (NCBI taxonomy): Eukaryota > Viridiplantae > Streptophyta > Pinopsida > Araucariales > Araucariaceae > Wollemia > Wollemia nobilis. Next base: position 8,923,107 of record JAQPPZ010016381.1, read on the forward strand.
TTCGCTGATACGACAATTTTTTTTTGTCTTGGATTCGTTTTGGGTTCGGCCATACAAAAATCAATAAAAATCATATATTAGTTTACTAAATCAACATTAAGCATTTCACATTGGTACAAACACTATCACAACTGGGCTGCCAACATTTCTATAAACTAAAATATATGGTTGTTCATAAAACATAAATATTATAATTAATAAATTAATAATTATTATAAAATTGTAAATAATAATAATATTTAAAAAAAATAGACAATTAAATTTTATGTTATTAGTTGTTTACGACCATGCTTTAGTTATAACTATAACTATAAGTTATAAGTTATAATTTAATTTTAAAGCACGGTCCATTTTTATATGTTATTAGTTGCTTTAGTTATAACTATATCTATAAGTTATAAGTTATAAATTTATAATTATAAATTTATTACTAAAACATAGTCCATTTTTATATGTTATTAGTTGTTTATCACCATGCTTTAGTTGTAACTATAAGTTATAATTTATAATTATAACTAAAGCATGGTCCATTTTATTTTTTAAACAACCATGGTCCATATGCTGTTTTTTTTTTAAATTAACACATTCAATAGAGGGTAGGGCAGCGCGTCGTGCTAAAGAATTTCGGAGATAATATTAAAACTTTTAAAAAGACACTTTGCATTTGGCATATGTTTTTTTTTTTAATTAACACTTTCAGGGAGGGCTGCGCGTCGTGCTATAAGCAGAAAATTTTCTTCGTTTAAAAAGACACTTGGCAGCTTATAAAAAAACGAAGACCTTGCTCAGAAAATTTTCTTCGTTTAAAAAGACAATTGGCAACTTATAAAAAAAGCAAAGGCCTCGCTCCAAATATATATGGACATTGCACGTCATTTTCATATAAATCCGCCCTCATTTAAAAGAAGCCCGTTTGCGATTGGGATTCTTATAGTCCTCTGCGTAGCAGCATCTCATTCGTATGCACAGAATTGCGGGTGTTCGAGCGGGTTATGCTGCAGCCAATTTGGTTATTGCGGCACTGGAGACGATTATTGTGGAACTGGATGCAAAGAAGGCCCCTGTTACAGCAATGGCGGTAGCGGCAGTGGCAACTCTGGTAATGGAGTTGCCTCCATCATCAGCAATGATTTCTTTAATGGAATTCTGGGGCAGTTCGGGTTCAAGAATTTCTCTACTTGGCAGTTCGGGTTCAAGAAGAAATATCAGATGCGGTTCGGGTTCAAGTAACCGGTTCAAGAAGTAATACCAGAGCATAGACTGGAGTGCGTTTTAAGAAGAAATACTAGATGCAAACCGTAAATTTATTTTTTTAGGAAATAACGCCGTAAATTTTTTTTTAAAGGAAATAACGCCCGAAGACCCTGTGGGTCCGTCCAGGGTTCTGCCTGGGTGACCCGGATATTCGGGTCCCCCAGGCAGAACCCTCTACGGACCCACAGGCATACTAGAACCGAACTCGGACCAGGTACGTCCGGAATTCAGGTCCGAAGGTCCTAGGGTGCTGAACCGGTAACTTAGGTTAACAACATAATTATTAAATCTTCCACTTGGTAGAACAAATGCAAAGTTCCCATCTATAATGGCTCTTGTGATCTAGAGGTTCTTGCCAAATGGTTCATTAATGTGGAAACACACTTTGAATACAACTAGATTACAAAGGACGACAAGTTCCACTTCCCAAGCTGAAGCTCAATGGTCTTACAAATCTTTTGATTGTGAATTGAGGGGAAGATCAAAACCCTATCAACACTTGGAATGATTTTGTAGAAGTGCTTAACAACACAATCATTAAACCTTCCACTTGTTAGGACAAATGTGAAGTTCTCATCTATAATGGCTCCTGTGATCGAGAGGTTGTTGCCAATTGGTTCATTGATGTGGAAGTGTACTTTGAATACAACCAGATTACAAAAGACGAGAAAATTTTACTCACCAAGTTGAAGCTCACTGTAATATCCCACCCAAGCTGAGATACGAAATTTCTGCCTTGTTTTGTTATTTTGGAAATTTGCAAGGTTTTCGGTTTTTGTGCAATATTCTGATTTTTTTTGTATTTTTTTATTTAAGTACAAAATATGCAGAAAAAAGTTAAACTGCCAACTTGAACAAATAATATCTAGCAAACTACTTGGCTGGAATCAATGAAACTTGGAATTTAGATAATATTTATATAAAACTATAAACCCTCTAAAGGACTTTGGAAAGTATCAAAATACCCGGAAGCTGTACAAGACTGAAAATGGCGACTTTATAGCTGAACAACAACAGGAATATATGTATTTCTTTCCCAGCAACAAATAAAAGATGTCTTTTTACAATATCAATGCAAAGGAAAGCTTCCAATCCTTAGACGCCTCAATTACAATCATTAATTGGCACCCAAACTCTGAATATTAAAAACCACCTTCAATGCCAGGCAAGATATGGTACGGCCAGGCTAGAGGAAATTATGGCCAGCAAGAAATGTCTGAAATCTGCCCTGAAACCATAAGAAATCCACTCTAAATGGAACGGCTGGAACTGTAGAAGCAAAATAACCAGGTCACCTTGAAACCCCAACTCAAATCATGGAATCACATACAATAAATGACTCCACTTGTACGACTATGCTGAGGAATGAATGCTACAACAATGTATGCAAAATATGCTTCGAAATCCCTTCCAAACCCCCTGAAAACCACTGTAAATCTACAGATATAAAGCTCCAATGCAACCCCTGAAGTAGAGTTGCTCATGAACACCCTGAGAATATCTTTCAACTCCGAGGATGTTGTCCCTGTTGGTGATTTTCGTCACACAACAAGCTGAATTCGAAACCCCTGCAACTCTGCAAGAACTCCTCAAAATTGCTCCAAGAGAATGAATAGCTAAAGATGATGAAAATGAAGTTTCATTTCTCTTTTTATAACTCTCCAAGAGAGTTCAACCTCTTTTTTCCTCTTTCCAAAGCAACATTAAAATAAAACATTTTAATTTTAATTCTCATAACTTGGCCGACCATATTAACAATTGAATATTATAAGTCACCTTTATATTTCTACTTGTTTTTTAAGTGACTAATAAACCTTATATCTCCCACATATGAAATATTATAAAGTTAAACTATATTAAATATTTAATTTAATATAATTAACTATACACATTAAAATCTCTGCCTCCTGGACCCCAGAATCCCAAAAAAATTATGGAAACGGATACCCATTTCGCCGAGGTATTCAATCGTACTGTTTGTTTCCACCGATTCCCCAGCTGACTGACTTACTAAAAATAGTAAGTCCTCCCACAAGTGTCTGAAAGGGCCTGAAAAGATGGCAACAGAAAATTCTGCTCGTCCAAACAACAATCCACGTCACTCGGTGGGCTCCCAACCAACTGACATTCGGGAACCCTTGAGTAGGCAAGTTCACTCATCTCCTTTTGTCCGACTAAGAAGGGGACATTACACTCACTGGTCTTGCAAATCTTTTGATTGTGAATTGAGGGGAAGATCAAAACCCCATCAACACTTGGAACTATTTTGTAGAAGTTCTTGGCAACACCTTCTAGTTTGTCATTTACAAGCAAGATATGGGTGTAAAGTGGCTTCACCTATGTCAAGCAAGATTATATTCACCAGTTTTATTGTTTGCAAATTCTTCTCACCATCGAAGATGAAGTGGAGAAACTGATCCTCAAGTTCAAAATTGGGTTGCAAGAACATCTATAACGTGATTTAAAGTACATAGAAATCACCATCCAATGCCACGTACATTTAGGTACAATTGGTTGAGGAGAACTATCTTTCGCAACACAAAGCTGCATTGGTTCTTCTACTATAGCTCATCCTAAGCCTCTTGGCTTCTTAAATGATAGTGAGAAACTCTTCCTCATCTTCTCCTTGTTGTCATTATAGGAAACACAACCATGAGAAATCCGAGTGTCTAAAATTGAAGAAGTTTGTGCTTATAACATCTCATGATGAGGAAGTCAAAGATATTCCGATTGAGATCGTTAGTGATGACAAGACTTGCAATGAGATGTGTGGTCAATTTAATGATGTCACGTTGATGCACCATCATAATTCTTAAGGGGGTTGTGACCTTTTGTTTGTCACACACTCACCCTACACAATATTTCTGTGGATTGCATCATCAACAATGGCTCTTGCTTGTCATACATGCTCACCTTACACATGATATTTCTATGGATTGTATCATCAAGAATGGCTTGCAAAAATATTTCATTGCAACATTTACTGTCAACAAGTTGAATCTCCAAGTGGACTTACAAACTAATGGCCAAACTGAAGTGGTCATCTATACATTAGTCTAGAGTTTGTACATTTATTGTCACACTTTCCCTACCAAGTGGTTTTTGACCCTCACCCACATTGAGCATGCCCATCATCAAGTAGACCCCCCTCCCTCCATAGGTCAATTTCCATTTGAGTTCTATCTTGGTTTTTAATTGTGCTTATCCTTGCCTTTTTTTTACTAGAATACATCTCCAAATATAGTAAGATAAAGCCCAATCCTTTGTCCAATACTTGTAGTCTCTTCAGTCCAAAGGAGTTTAGATTCTTCAGAAGACTCAAGAGAAAGCAAAAACAACTCATGGATTAACTTCATGTCCATCATTGTTTTTAAGTTGGTGATTGACTTTAGTTGTATTTAGATTGACATTGATTCAAGGAGAAAGCACAAAATAAGGTCAAATTGCTACGACATGGTCCTTACACTCTCATCTAGCAAGTGCTTAGAATGCTTTTCATCTTGGTCTTTTAGCTTACTTGTGCATTCACGACATTGTCAATGTCTATTTACTTAAGCCTTATCTTGAATCAACATTAGAGATGTTTCCTACTAGCCATCCAACCGATGTTCTTCCAGACTTCTAGCATTTGCTCACTAAAGACTGAGCTTTTGACAAGAAGATTTTTAGACTCGTTAGGGCTCCATTATTTCATACCTTGTTGCTACATAAGGTTAGCTACCACATCAGGCCAGATAAATTTCTCTTCATCACATGCAACAACTGTTTCACTCTCTTTTGTAGGCATCAGAGGCCAATGCTTTTATCACTGGGAGGTATGATGAGGAATTTTAGGATTATATTTTCTTATTCATTGTAATCTGGTTCTTGTATTGTAATTCGGGCTGAATTATTTTCAACAATTCATTTGTTTATGTTTTTTACAATTGCCACCTTAGGGCAATCATCCTTCCACCTAAAGGTAGTTATTCATTCTATTACTAGCCCGATCTAGGAAAATATATACTTATAAAGGCACTTCTTGCTTGAGGAATACATCATATAGAATTTCCCACATCTATGGAAGACAACATAGTGCTAGTATATAAGACATTTTTTCTTAGTTCCTCTTGCCATGATTAAAAAGGAACTTTTTCATAGCAAGTTTGCTTCTTATTCTCAATCATATTTTATAGCCTTGAAGCAAACCTCAGTTGATTCAGCCCATGGGAGTTTTGTAAATGTGGTAAATGTCTCTAAACCATGGAGCCCTGATTACAAGTGTAAATAGAAAACAACTAAATATAGAGCTGCAAATTCACTCTTTTTTAATTCATATATGATATTCAAACAAGGACACAAGTGTTACATGCTCATAAATTGCTCGTAGTACTTTTTCCATAAATATAAATGAATGGCGACCGCAATAATTAGGCAAGCTTTAACCACAATTTTAGTGTTATGTTTGTGTTCATCCAAATTGTCATTGAAGAATGGTTTTTTAACTCTTCTCATTTTCTTTCTTTTCCCTTGGGTACTGGTTCTCTTATAACTTCATCATTACTTGCAACATTTTAGGATTTACTCATTTATAGGTAACCCTCGCTGATGCCATTAGATGTACAATAGTTTAACTTTAGTGAAGTTCACTCTAGTTTATAGTTTATTTTATGAATACTTTCTTGGTAACTACAACGAGTCCATAGTTACTAATGCCTGATCAGATTATCTTTGGGCATCATAACACTATGCTTCAAGTAGTCAATATTGGTCTCATTAACCATGTTAGTATGAATTTAAACCTCAATGGGGATAGTCAGCCTATTACTTCCATAATGCTGGTAAGTAAGGTTAGTTTCAATACAGGTGGCTGCTGATCATAAAAGGCTCTAGTCATTAGAGTGTTATGTTTTGGTACCCAAAGAATGTTTTAAGAACACCAATAATAGGGATGTCTTTCAAAAAACATAAAGTAACTCATTTATCTGTATTGGCGAGCTTTGTCAAATTGTTCAAGAGATCAATCCTAGTTCGTAATCCCTCTTTGTACGTCCGGGTCATAGATTAAGAATTCTAAAGTCCTGGTATTCTTTTGTTGTTCAATACATACCTACATTTTTTTTTCTGAGAGGTGAATCCCTTGTAGGTGGGGAAAACCTTCAACTGAGCTGCCACGACCATGGGGTATCCATTTTGTCAAATTAACCCAAGAGTTGCACTTGACCATATTTGGGTGGAGTCGTTAACCCAGTGAACACTTGTAATGATGATTTGGTCCATAGTTACGAAAATCCCAATTTAATCCTAATCCGATCCGATTTTTTCCCGATTCAGCAGGGATTCAAATCGCATTGGAATTCCAATTTTTCAAAAATTGGCCTTTTTTTTCCAAAAAATTATGATATGTATGGAAATAGTTTTTTTTCAATGAAAAATTTTATTTTTTTTTTGGGCCAATTTTTTGCCAATTTTTCCTGATTCTTTTTCCATGCCAATTCCGATACGATTTTCTCAATTATGATTTGGTCAACACTTTCACTTTCCACATTCATATATCCCTTGGGAATTGAACTTGAGTCTCCACATTGAAAACCCACACATTTAACTACTGGAGCTCATCCTATTTGACCAAAATGTGTTTGCCTTTAAATGTATTATGAGTTGTCCTATTTTCTGTCCTTTGTTTGTCCTATTTTTCTATTTATATAATCTAGGTGACATCCTCTTGTAGTTGTCAAACAATGCCAAAGAAGATATTTTCGCAGAGCAACTAAAGGAACTATAGAGAAGAAGCTATTTATTTATTTGTTTTCTTGGAGAAAAAGGGTTTATACTCGGATCCCCCACCCTTGAAAAATCACAACTCTCTCCTTTAGACCTTGAGAGCTTACAAACAGATTGAATTCTCCTCTAAATTGAGTTGCTATAGCTAAATATCTACTTCTTTTTTCATAAAAAGTCTGAATTCTTGATTTTCATTTTCTAGATCTTCTGCAATTTTCTTTGTAAATACAAATATTCCAAAATTCAGCATCCTTCTTCTTGACATATTCTTGCAGTAGCCTTCAGAATACCAAAACTACACCTCTACTGTCTATGCACTGCATCTAAGTAGAGTGATATTTCCAAAACTTCACGCTATCATAGTCCGCTTTATTAGATCTGGACTACTAGTTTCCTTCTTGAAGCCGTAAGTGCAACCGCACAAGCTGTAATAAATAGTTTATATGAAAACACATTAGTGTTATAAAATACAACAAATATTACCAATGGAAAACATTAAAGTAAATCTTAATCATTATTTGATTCAGGCAGTCAACATTTTCTTGTCAGCTTTAGCTAAACTTATTACTTTCTCTAACCATGGAAAAAAGAATTTAACTTCACAATTGTCTTTTAAAACCCCTCTGTTGGCTAGCCTATCTGCACATTTGTTCCCTTCCCTTAACATATGTGTAAACCTGATTTCTTCAAACTTTGTAGCAAGGTCTTGTATATTCACAATGATCTCTTGTATGTTCCATGGAGTCTTTTCTTTCTGAAAAATTGTATTTATTCCTATTAGTGAATCACCTTCCATCCATACTTTGTTCCATTTCATTTGTCTGCATATTTTTAACCCTTCCAAAGCTGCCCAAGATTCAGCTTCATTATTTGTCTTAAGTTCACTATTGAAAGCATAATGTGACAAAATCTGACCCCTATTATTTCTAATTATTCCTCCTCCTCCTACTGGTCTTGGATTTCGTTTAGATGCTTCGTCAAAATTCAATTTTACCAACTCCACTTTTGGTGGTTTCCACTTCATATTCTTTGCCTTCCTTGTGTTCCACCTGTATCAGACATCATACTTCCATTTGATGACTTGACTCCATCTATCAAGGCTCTTTGCTTCAAGATTAGGGATTGGGTGAGTTGATAGGGTTGGTTTAGACTCCTCCATGGCTAAACAATTCTTCCTTTTCATTACCTCTAAACTGCTTTCCTTTCCTTTAAATATTCTTCTATTCCTTTCCAGCCATACAGTCCAAAATATTGTATCTTTCGATGTATCCCAAATTGTCTGTAATGCCTCACTTTTAAAAGTGCTCTGCCATTGCTTTAACCATTCTTCAATTCTGCCATTCATCACCATGCATTTACCAAACATATTAATAATCCATTGCCATAGTTCCCAGACTATTAAACAATGTCCCAAGAGATGGTCTATACTCTCCTTTTTACATAGAACACATTGTGAGGGGCCATGAAAACCCCTTTTCATTAGGTTATCCCAGGATAAAATTTTCTAATGACCTAGAAGAAGCCATTTATTTCCTTGATGGTTTTATTTGATTTCTAGATGCTTTTGCACGAGCTACATCTCCTAAATCAATGAGTTTTCCCATCAAATTAAGTTGCTTAAAGATGCTTTCTGAATGAAATGGAGATGCATTTCATCCTTAAGAAGGCTTACCCTTGTGACGTGCCACCTTGTCAATTGCACCTTTTAAGATGATTAATTTGCTTATATCCAGTTTTTGGCCGGGATTTTGTAAAGTAGAAGGTACTGTTTTATATGGACCATTTCTATAATATGCTTGTTTCATTTATCAGGTGGGAGAAACATTGGCAGAGTTAATTGTACATGAATATCATGCTAACATGGCAAGTTCAGGAGAAGTAAAGGAGTCGTCCTCAGAGTGCCAGGAATCTGTTTTAGCATCTAAAGATTCTCCAAAAAGCTTAGAAAACAGGGAAAAGGTATCGGCCACCCCTGCAGTTCGTCATATGGCAAAGGAATATGGTGTTAATTTAGAGGATATACATGGTACTGGTAGAGATGGAAGGGTACTGAAAGAGGATGTCTTGAAGTATGTAACTAACAAGGAAAGTGTATGGGATGAAGTTACTCCTATTTCTCAACCTACTCGAGGCTTAGATATGGAGGGTATGAGCTCAGGACCAGCAGAAGAGTTATGTCATGTAAAACCAACAACTCAACAGGTCTGTGAAGACAAGACTATTCCCCTCAGGTATGCCTAATTTATATGTTTTTATGTATAGTTCATTCACAATGGTTCATATATTTAAGCTGATATTGTTATAAATTTATTGGAAGGAAATTGGCCATGGTTTTTGAAAAAAGATTGTAATAAATGTGGTGATTGTAGCCTTAACAATAGTGGAAAAAACAAATTATGTTGTATGATATAACGGTACTTTCAATTGTTATTGTAAGATGGTTGTCGGCAGTTGGCAAGTGACTGTTGTTGACATCAACTATCACACTCATTCATGTTGATCATATATGAAGAGATTGTTGCATAATGGTGGGGCATCTCAGAGTTGGAACATCATGCAATGTCATTATGTGGTCAGGCCTGGCTTTGCAGATTTGTACACCATGTTGATAATACAATATACCATTTGATCGCTATGCTCATTTTGTACTATGTTTTGATTTGTTATATTATCTAAATGCTTACTCTTATTTGTTATTCATTGTTATTGGCTCGTTCATGGTTCCATACTGTTGGAAAGAAAAGTTTATGAGTGTGTTATAGGTTTTTCTGAGTCTTGTTTTTGAGAATGACTGCATAAGATTTTCTGTCACCAAGTACCTATCTTGAAACTTGTTTACACTCTTTCCAACATTTTCAATCTCTCTGAACCATGATTACCATACAAAGGAGTTGCGTGAGCCTTTTTGCTTCAAACCCCCACCTTAGGAGACTATATAGGCAGTAAATTGCACTAAATGTGGTGATTGTAACATTAACAATAGCAGAAAAAACAAATTAAATTTGTTGTTGTTATTGCAAGATGGTTGTCAGCAGTTGGCAAGTGACTGTTGTTGACATCAACTATCGCACTCATTCATGTTGATCCTATATGAAGAGATTGTTGCACAGTGGCAGGGCAACTCAGAGTTGGAACATCATGCGATATCATTATCTGGTCAGGCCTGACTTTTCAGATTCGCACACCATGTTGATAATACAATATACCATTTGATCACTATCCTCATTGTGTGCCATGTTTTGATGTGTTATATTACCTACATGTTTACTCTTATTCATAACTCGTTATTTCTTCATTCATGGTTTCATATTGTTGGAAAGAAAAGAATATAAGTGTATTGTAGGTTTTTCTAAGTCTTGACTTTTGAGGACTGCATAAGATTTTATGTCACCAAGTACTTATCTTGAAACTTGTTTGCACTCTTTCCAGCATTTTCAATCTCTCTGAACCATGATTGACACACAAACGAGTAGCTTGAGTTTCTTTGCTTCAGAACCACATGCTTGGAAACTATATAGGCAGTAAATTGTAAAAAATGTGGTGATTGTAGCCTTAGTAATAGCAAAAAAAACAAATTATGTGTGTATGATGTAATGCTGCTTTCAATTGTTGTTATGGCAAGACGGTTGTCGGCAGTTGGAAAGTGACTGTTAGTGACATCAACTATCACATGCATTCATGTTGATGCTACATGAAGAGATTCTTGCACAATGGCAGGGCATCTCAGAGTTTGATCATGCGATATCATTATGTGGTCAGACCTGACTTTGCAGATTTGTTCAGCATGTTGATGATACAATATACCATTTGATCACTGTGCTCGTTGTGTACCATGTTTTGATGTGTTATATTACCTACATGTTTACTATTATTCATTATTCATTGTTATTGCTTTGTTCATGGTTTCATACCGTTGGAAAGAAAGTGCGTTGCAGATTTTGTTGGCTTATTTAAGCCTTTATACTACCACAAAATATTACAGGTCATGATTATCTCACAAAATTACACAGGTCCCCAAATATAAAATAGCCACAAAAATAAAGGTCAATGTAAGAATAATATAGAGTAGAATAATATGAGCAAATTAATATGTATATCAAGGCTTATATAATAAATAAAATAGCATTCATTTATATACTGAAATATGAATGTAAATAGCCTGAATCATTCATGTACTATGCATGAAGAACAACTTACAATATTAATTGCTCAAAATGTATACAAGCTTTATTGCTCCTCTTTCCTGTTACAACTTCGAATATGAATTCTTGATTTGTATTCGATACATTCTATGGAGCATTGTCTCCATAATATAGCCATAGTAATATGACTCTTCAAGTACTTGACTATTGCTCTCCATATGCCAAGTCTCATGACTCTTGGCTTATCAACTTGCCACTTGCATACTTGATGGACACTTGACTCTACAATAGTTGCACACATCTACATGACTCTTGGACTCCTACATGCACTCCTAAACTAAGACACTTGTGCACATCCTTTCTTACATGACATTTGTGCATTTCTTGCACATTCACACTTACATGAAAGAAGAAATATAAATCACACTCTAAACTATAGACTCAACCCTAATCTACTACTTACAAATGTACCATGAAGGTACCATGAGGGTACATTAGCATGTACCAAATAATGTAATATACCTCAATAGATTTTGCATTGACATCATAAAACCTACATTTCTAGCACCATTGACATGTGATGCAGGAGCATCCGGCAGCAACAGGGCAATCTGGCATCAACCAGAATTTTTCTAAGAGTTCTGTTTCTGACAAGGCAGAAGTTGGTCGCGATATCGCGACATATTATTGAAGAGAAGGCAGGGAAGCAGGGAGGTCGCGATATCGCGACGTCGCGAAATCGCGACAAAAAGCGGAAGTGAAGGCAGGGAAGCAGGGAGGTCGCGATATCGCGACGTCGCGAAATCGCAACAAAAAGCGGAAGTGAAGGCAGGGAAGCGGGGAGGTCGCGATTTCGCGACGTCGCGAAATTGCGACTGTCGCGATATCGCGACATGGAAAGCAGCAGCAGAGGGAAGCAGTTGGGTTGTCGCGATTTGTCGCGAAATCGCGACAGCAGAGCAGTGGTCGTTGGGAGCAGTGGGAATGTCGCGAAATCGCAACGGAGAAGAGCAGCCGAGAGGGGGCAGTTGGAGATGTCGCGATTTCGCGACATGTCGCGAAATCGCGACCGAGCGCAGGCAGGCAAAGGGCAGCCGAAGGCAGAGGTTGCGACCTGAAGTTGAGAAGGGCGGCGGTGGAGGAAAATGTCGCGATATCGCAACATGTCGCGATATCGCGACTTGAAGGCGAGAAGGCAGAGATGGAAAGAAAACGTCGTGATATCGCGACATGTCGCGATATCACGACCAAAAGGGAAAGGAAGCGCAGGAAAGCCAAAATGTCGCGATATCGCGACATGTCGCGATATTGCGACAGGAAGAGAAGAAGACGCGGAAGGAGGAAATGTCGCGAAATCGCGACAGGCTGCATTCTCGGAGGCCGTTACAGAGTAACAGGTGGCATTCTCGGAGGACGTTACAGAGTGACAGGTGGCAACTTCCGAGGCTGTTACAGAACGACAGCGCGACAGCAAACAGAAGTCATAATGGCAGTTGCAGAGCTGTTATAGGAGAAAGCGGCAGTGAACGGGAGTGGATGGCAGCTACAGAAGCCGTTGTAGAATGCAGTTATGGAACGGAACAGTCGTGGCGAAGACGAATCGAAGGGCCACCGAATGGAAGACAGAGAGTCACACCAAATTGATAAAAGGGTAAGCAGAGGCATGCACAAGGGGTTGAAAACCCGACAGTTGGAGGAACTGTTGGAAAACCTGCAGTTGCAGTTGCACAGTCGTGGTTTCAGAGTTGAGGGCCGAGAGCCATTCTGAACCGGCTTGGGTGCGTGTTCCAATCAGAGTTGCTTTATTTCTTCCTGGGAACGCAGGCAGATCGTCGAACGTGAGGCAACCTGCATTGGGGAAACAAAAACTACGCCTGCGGGCTAGTGAGTGAATGAGCTGTGCCTGTGCGCCAGTTGTGTAAAGCCTGCGGGCTGTATTGTAACCTTTGCAAGTTATTAATGAAACATTTGAATTTCATTTTCTTGTAAAGCGTGTGTTCCAATTTTCTGTCTGAAAATTCGGATTTGGTACGGGTGATTTTTCGTACCCCATCAACATGTCAGAGCCATTTTGTCTATGTCATGTCATTATCTATAAACCATTGTCCACTTGCTTATAGTGAGTGTCCATGTGTTTGACAGCAGGCAGAAAATTGAAAAAAATAATGCAGAAAAAGAAAGGTAAAATAACTGATGAGTTGTCTGACATCAACAAACCTTATCAAATCATCAAATGGGAGGAGCTCAACTGGTTATATTCATCGACTTTCAAGGCGGAGACCAGGGTTCAAATCTTGCCAAGTGATATATGTGTAGTTGCCAAAATGTTGTTATAAGACCATTATCTGGTCATAATGTAATACAAGTGGGACCCATTGATATCCCATATAACCAATTGGAAAAAACAAAAGCCTATCAAATGGACAAAGATAAGTTAGCAGCAAACCTCAGCATTGGGTGCGCCTTGTAGCCAGAGACTGCTCCATGAAAATCTTTGCTAATTTGCTATGGAACAAGCATATTGAGCATATGTTTGTTCACCTACTAATGAACTGAGTACACTGCTACATACAGCTGAAAAGGCATAGGGAAGAGCAACACCACAATGTTTAACATACACTACAAAGATATGAAGAGTAAAGAAAACGAAAAAAATATGAGAACATTGATGGAATTGGAATGGGAATATTTGGATTTTGAATTCAAACAATGCAAGAATTTCCTGGTAACAATTGTCATGAGGAGTTCAAAGAACAAAATCATCAGCAGACAATGATCTATCAAAATTACAAAGAGAGATCAAAGAAGGAAGAGTTTGGCAAAAACAGGGACAATATAGGGACTAAGCACACTATCAATGCATAATTTTCAAAAAGAGAGAGAGGAGTTAGTAACTTCCATCCATGGATGTGAAAAAAGGTCGACAAACAAGCATTGGCCCATCACTAGTAGGAGGGATAGCAATAATTGTGCTAATGAGGAAAGGATCATCGAAGACTTGATGGTAGGAAGGCAATCGACGAAATGAAGAGACTTGACCATAGAAGGACTGCCAATGAAAAAGACAAACAACAGTTAAAGACACTAATAATGGAGAAGAGCTCAATGACAAGAGTAGTGACAATCTTAACAACCACACTAGTGGTGGTGAAGAAGCTAAGGTTAAGGAAGACAAGGCACAAAGCACCAACTTTGGGCTTGATAGTACACCCCTTTGCTCGAAATCTATGGAGTGGTGATGAAACCAACAAGTATGGCCCATCAAATTCTACCAAATTTAATAGGGTTTGCAACATGGAAGAAGAAAGGACTCTCAGTAGGGCATATTGGATTAAAGGAGAGGCAGACCATGTAGAACGATGAGGACAACATCAAAACCATCATTGAGGCAACCAAGGTAGGGACAAAGAAAAGACAACCCATAGTCATGGCAAGTCTAAAACCTTAACGTGATAGGCAAAACCCATCCATGTTCATAGGAAAAGGTAACTAAGACCTTGTCTAACACTGTAATAATGTCACATCCCAAATTTTCAGAACCTTTTATATTATTTAATTTCCTGTTTTAGATGGAATAAAGGATGATTTGGTAACTGATGTGTCAGCATAAAATGCTTAGCTTGAGAAAAAATATTTGACCACTATTAGTTATTTTTTATTATTTTAAACATACGATGTTTTAAATTATAAAAATGACTAACCAATAGTTGCATGGTTTAAGTGTTGCCCTCTTGCAGACCAAGCAAGGGAGAGTATCATCGAGGAAAGGGTTGCATATGTGTAACAAAAGAATGTAACATAGGATGCTCTATTTGCATTTCTGAGCTGCAATTTATAATAATTTTCAATCTGGTATTAAGTTTGTGCTGATAAAACCAGATCCTAAAAGTCCTAATAAGTTATCCCTACAAATCCTAGCAACTTATCCCTAAAAATCTCAACAACTTATCCCTACAAATTTTAACAAGTTATCCCTAAAAAGCTGTTGTAACAAACAATACAATAATATAAGTCCCTGTCATATCTAATTATTCTAGGTTTCTCTACCTAAGGCTTTAGTCATTACATCAGCAATTTGTTTAGAAGTTGGACAATAATGTACACAAATTCTTCATGTTCTACCAACTGTCGGATATTGTGATGATGAACTTCAATATGTTTTGTTCTACCATGATATACTGGATTCTTCACCAACTTGAGCACACATTGATTATCACAATGAAGCAATGTTGATGTTATTTGATCTATCTAAAGATCATACAATATGTGTTGCAACCAAACAGTTTCACAACCTGCACTGCATGCTGTCTCATATTCTGCTTCAGTTGCTGACAAAGCAATTGTATGCTGAAGTTTGCTCTACCAAGAAATAGCCCCTGATCCATGAGCAAACATATAGCCAATAGTAGATTTTCAATCATCAATTGATCCTGCCCAATCTTCATTATTGTATCCAACCAACTGAAAGTCAAGTACTATATACCAAAGTCAAAGGTACCTTTGATATATCTAAGACTACATTTTGCAGCTTGCCAATGCTCTCTTCGGGGATTTGACATGAAACAAGATAAATAACTCATTGCAAAACATAAATTTGGTCAAGTGATCGAAAGATAAATCAAGCTGCCCAACAATTGATCATATACTAGCTCATTGGTTGGAGATGAATCAGAGTAGGCTGACAATTTCAGCCTAACTTCAAAAGGTGTAGATATCAGATTACAATATGGCATCCAAAATCTTTCCAAAAGTGTTTTGGCATACTTGCTTTGTGATATAAATACAGTATGATAAAGTTGCCAAAATTCTACACCTAGGGAGTAATGAAGGAGCCCTAAATCTATCGTATCAAAAATTGAATACAAATCAGATTTTACTTGTTGAATCAGGTGGGCTCCACTACTAGTAATAACAATGTCATCAACATACACAATGAGAATGATAATGTCATTACTTGTAATTTTGATATAGAGATTAGGATCAGAAAAGCTCTGACTGAATCATGAATCTCTAAGATGTTATCAATTTTGAAATATCAGGCTCTAGGAACTTGCTTAAGTCTGTATAGGGAGTAGGGACTTAAGCAATCTGCAAACCAGATGTTCTTTTTTTGGTACTTGGTACCTGAAATCCTTGTGGCTGCACCATATAGACCTCCTCTTCCAAATCTCCATTCAGGATGACATCCTTTATAGGCACTAGTTCTGGACCTCAAAAGAAAAAGTAGTGCAAAACGCAGTAAGTGTAAATAATTGTAAATGTAATTTAATGTAAATGAAACATAAATGCATATGTAATAAAGTGCATATGCAATGAAATGAAATATAGACGAAATGACAATGTAATGCAATTTGATCATTCACTTGATGTATTGCAAATAAACTATAGTGCATTAAGAATAATGTGAGAACGTCCAAATATGGAGACGTTTGGGTGGTGTGTTGTCCTAGGAAGCCTTTGTTGGCAACAGCCATGACAGTAGTTTAAATAGACCCCCTCCCCCTCCTTCATTCAAGACAATCTACCATATAAACATCAAGAGTGTATGTTGTGAAAGACTAGAACCATAAGCCATATGTGCAGACCATATAGTATGAATGCAAATTGTATATGCATTGTGCGATATTTTGTTACATCATACCATAAGTAATGCAAATGACTCATATTCTATCTAGGAGTGTAATCTGTATGCAGTGTGTTTTCCATTGGTATTTGTAGTGTATGTTGGATTCTCAGTGTGCAGGGATCATAGTTGCAGACTGAATGTGGAATGTGGGAGTTGCAGTCCAAAACATAGTACAAGTATAACTGCCAAGGATGTTGTTCCAAGTGGTGACAAGCATGCCATTCCATTTGGGTGACTGTGGTTGTTCCAAGTGTGAGTGTCATTCCAAGTGATGTGGAGCACTTCCAATGCTAGCAAATTTTGATCCTGTCGATCCAACTCTTGTCATTATACATGGAATTGTCGTTCCAAGTGTGCCGATCTAGTGGAATTATCGTTCCAAGTATACATCATTCCAACACTTACTGATCTAGCAAGTGTCGTTCCAATAGATGTTGTACTAGTTGACGTATGATTGTTGTACCAAGTCCAGCTTGATGTCATTCTAAGTGCAAAATGATAAGTAGAACTGCATTGACTGTAGTCTTGTTGGCCCCTAATCTATCATCCTATTCCTCTATTTCTAGAATGCTTACGACTCATGCTACATTTGGCATCGTTGCTTAATCGAAGTTTGGGTCAACTTGTTGACATATCGAAATTATGCCCAATTGACAAAGGATCAGCATGCGTGAAGAGGGAGGAGGTGAACATGATAGGCAACGCCCGTCGCCATTTGTGTCGGGGGTCAAGGTGGTGGGAGTCCCCTTGCAGGGTCAAGGGCAGCATCCCTTGTGGGGTCGAGGGGCAGCGCCCTTCGCCTGCTCTCGAAACCTCAACAGCAAAACCATTGAAAGCATCACTGTCCAAACTAAATTTTTCTCCTCATCAACATTCTGGAAGTCTTCACTCAATCTATTGAAACTGCTTCCTCTCAGCTCTAATTCACTGCTTTCTTGATCCAACTGACTTCTTATCAACCTCTGACAGACATCTCCCTTGTTGGATTGTACTTTTGACGACAACTCCTCTGACTGCACTGCCTCAGACGACAATATTTCTGACGACAATCCCTAACGGCTTAGTCTTTGAAGGATTAGACTAGATGGATTGAGAAGTCTGACGGGTACAATGTCTAGATGTCTAGGACAACGGGTTAGATGACTCAGACGGATAGACGTCTCGGACGGGTTGCACACAGGTAGACGTCTCAGACGGGTTGCACACAGGTCTAGACGGGTAAGTGTAGACGTCGCAGACAGATGGGCTAGACGTCTGGATGGGTTGCTAGACGTCTGGGTTGGACGGCCAGACATTTGGGTCAAACGGCCAGACGGACGGCCAGACATACGACCAAACATCTGGGTCAGACGTCCAAACGAGCGGCCAGACATTTGGGCCAGACGGCTATACGTTTGGGATGGACGGCTAGACGTCTGGGTCGGACGGCCAAACGTCTAGGTCTGACGACCAGATGTCTGGGTCTGACGGCCATACATGTGAGATGGGCGGCTGGACGTCTGGACTGGACGACCAGGCGTCTGGAATGGACGGCTAAACGTCTGGACTGGACGGCCAGACGGGTAGGTTTCAAACGGGTAGCCTCCAAACAACTCTTTTTTAGATGGCTTCTTCTCACACGTCGGCACCTCAAACGTCTCCTTCTCACATGGCTGCACCTCAGACGTCTCCTGCTCAGACGACTACACCTCAGACGTCTCCTACTCAGACGGCTACACCTCAGACTACTGCACTTCAGACGTCTCCTTCTTAGACGGTTGCACTTCAAACATCTCCTGCTCAGACGACTGCAACTCAGACGGCTGCACCTCAGACGTCTCCTTCTCAGACGGCTGCACTTCAAACGTCTCCTCAGACAGATGCACTTCATACGTCTCCTTCTTAGAGGACTGCACCTTAGACGTCTCCTTCTTAGACGACTGCACTTCAAATGTCTCCTCAAACGGCTGCACTTCAAACGTCTCCTTCCCAGACGTCTCCTCTGCCGCCATCTGACTACATTCTCTAGTCGTCCAAGTCTTATTCATCGTTGAGGTTTTTGCATCACTTTCCCAAGTCAAGGCATAATCCAAAGCCTCTTGGTATGATCTTGGAGAAAATGTCTTCATCTTCCTTTCATACATAGGGAGAAGTCCATCTATGAACCACATACTCTTTGATTCCTTTGAGTGGTCTTTCTCCACATGGTCAAACAACCTACTCAACCTTCGATTGTAAGAATGAACAGACTCCTCTCCTTGTATGCTATAATTTTCGTCAGTATCGTATGATCGAAATTCTTCCACAAATGCATCACGCAACTCTTCCCATGTCTTGTACTTGTCTGTTAGGAATTTTAGGTACCAACCCATTGCGAATCCATGAAATATTGTGTAAGATTCTACCTTGTTTGGATTTTGTAATTCCACAAATTCTTATTTGTTTTTGATTTTTTCCGATGTTTTTATTTTTCCTTTTTATTTTTTCTTTGTTTTTCTTTTGCTTTGGAATGCAAGAAATAAATATATAATGCAGAAGGTAAATAAACATGAAACTATCCTTCTCCTTTGATTTTTTCAATGATAACAAACAATGCAGAAAATATGTAGCAAATATAGTTTAAACCCACAAAGGAAAGAGTGAAATATAAGGTACCCGATCTTTAATTAAATTCTGAAAATGTTTGAGATACATCCACAGCAAGCTGGAAATGACAGGTTAATTCATAGCTCGTAAAATCTTCTTCTCTTCACTCATATAGTGATAGTTGAGTAAGGTAGTATAATTGCCACCCACATTTGCATAGAAATCAGACCATTGAAGGGGCGATTGGCCCAGAAATGCTCACGTCAGCATTAGAAGTAGTACAACCCTTCAAGTGTATGGCCAACAGAGTGGTAAATCATATGAACAACAATATATATTACTTCCCTAAGCTTTCCACACAATCGTTTGGCCCTGAATTGATGAAGACACTCCTATGTGGTTTGAATTCCAATCCAATACACACAAAATCAGACCAATGAATGCCCAAATTGGTATGGCTGGGTTAAGAATAGATAAACAAATAACCAGCTTTGAATTCCATGATGGTTTGCCAAAATAATAATTGAAATCTGCAATTAAACCCTCAATATTTCTCTTCTTTGAAGCACAATGTAATTGTTGGATGCAATCACCACAAATCCACTGGGGTTGATCTTTCACAACCGGAGAGGATGTCCCTGCTGAAGATTGTCGTCCTCAACAAGCTCGAATCCCTACAAAACCCTTGCAAGTCACTCCAAAATGCCAAAGCCAATTCTCCAAAAACAAGAATAACTAAATAACCTTTAATTTCCCCTTTATACTCACCTCAACCACTTTCCCTCCAATTTTAAAATGCACTTTATTTCATTTATTTCTTTAATGTCTTATGTCCCCTCATGAAAAGTGGCGTCACTTTTTGCTTTGGTATAATAAATCACTTTATAAAATATTATTTTATATCTTAAGTGATTTACATCCCTTATAACTCCTTTTTCACTTTAGTAGGTGTAACTGTATTAAATTAATTTTAATATAATATAATTAACTTCGTCCATTAAAATATTTGCCCTTTGCAACTCCAACCTGCAACTGAGGATAGATTCAGACACCCAATTCGCCACAGAATCCAATTGTATTGTCTGCTATCCTAGGGTTCCCCAGAATCTGACTTACTAAATATAGTAAGTCTTTGCTCCCTGGTCCGAAACGGCCCAACAAACTGGCCAATGAAAACTCTGCACATCCAGACCACAACTCCCATACTCCGATTGGGCTCCCAAACACTCGCTTTGACCAAACTCTGACTTACTATAAATAGTAAGTACTGCTAAAAATAACCATGAACTACTCTGAACTCCAAACGCTCTGAATTGGTCACCACAGACTAAAAACTCAACTCAAAGCACAAACCCTGATCCAACAACACACACTTACTAAAAATAGTAAGCGTCCAAATATAGCAAGTGACAACTCGAAACTCCGGGATCAGAACAACCCATCTCGCCGAACAGAAAACCCAGAAAACTCCATCACAACTGTCTGGGCAAACCCTAACTTACTAAAAATAGTAAGTTACTAAAAATAGAAAGTGGCGACCAATTGCTCCGAAAAGCCTCCAAAAAAGGGTAGAGGATAGCAAGCGACGCACTAAGGACGAAGAAAAAATCCAAATAGGGTTCCCTTAACACTCCACTAGCCTATGGGAACCCAGTAGTAGGCTAATCTGCAACTGACAAGCTAGCTAGCTAGAAAGGGGACATTACATATTGCACTCCAATATGCTTCATTGTTCTGCCCAGTCGCTTTCCACACCATGCGGCAAATTCTCCAATGCCTAATCGGGTCTTCCTTCCCTTCTCCTGTGAAAAGTGGACACTTTAGTTTCCTGGCTTTGGTGGCTACGTTATCCATTGGTGGGGTTCCTGCTATGCTGCTCCTCGTCGGATGTTTTTAGTCTAGGTACTTTTATTCTCACCAAACAATCATCTCCCAACTTCCTGTGCGCCCTTACTTCGTGACCTCCTTTGTTGGAATGTTGGTTGTGGCCCTGATCTTCCTTCCTGAGACCTCGCGCATTGTTGCTCTAGTGCCTGACTCCCGTCCTCTACACTCCTCTACAACCTTCCTGCCGCTTGTTCAGGTGTTACCATCCACTCACCATATCCTTGCACAATTTCTGCATCAACGTCTTCCTTGACTCTTGGTGGTCCTTGTACCCATTCCTATAAGCAATGTTTGCCCTCTTTCTTTCTCTGCTCTTGGATCCTCGTCTTGCAAACAACGAACTGGTCCACCTATTCTGCTGCTGTAGACATCTAGACTGCAAACATCTAAACTGGAGACGTTTGCGAATCCGCAATTTGCAAAACCTTCACTTGCATTTTTGCATCCCATTGGTGTGCACATTCCTTTAGACAACCCTGCATATGCATCAAGAAATAAATCCAGTGCGTCTTTACCTACGTCTTTGGCTGCACTCCATTGTTTTCGTTGTGCATCTCCCCAAGGGTTTTACTTCTCAGAACTCCATGTCACCAATTTGGACCCAACTTCGATCAAGCAACGACGCCAGAATGTAGAAATGAAATTTAACATGCTACACACAGTTCCATTTCCACTTAAATAATTCTACAGATCTGCAGTTATTGTAGTATAGCAATAATAATGCATAGAAAACCTGCAACAACAATAATAACAGCAATAGCAATAGCAATGGTAGATAACAGTAAATACAGGCAGTTTTATATTAACAATGGCATTTATGATACAACATTACAGTTTTAGCATTACAATCTGCAGCCTGCAAACCCTATGCAAAATATCCTTTATGGCTGCATACAAGACTAGATTGCATCAATCCATCAACCTGCATGACTCTTCTCAATGCATGAACTACTTCTACGGGTGAACCCCTTGAATGAATGAGGGGAGGGCTTATTTATACACCCAAAAAATAGTTACCCTCCAACTACCTCATAACTTCCCTCAAATTACATTTCATATGCATTTGCTCTTGCATTACTTGACATTTCCCACTATAGGACAAAATAGTTTATAACTCTAATTTAGCCGACATAATTGACTTACATGACTTTATTCTTACGTACAATATTAAATTGCACTTTACAACATAATTAAATATATGCACGCACATTTTGTCAAACACTTTGCGTACAATTACAAAATAACACATAATACCAAAACTGATTCAGCAATTAAGGACATATCAATTTTTCTGTCTATAGTGAGGATGTGGAAGACGAGGTTGTGAACATAACCAAGTTCCTATGAGAAGAAGCACAAGGATCACTCAGCAACAAGGTTTTGAGCAAATTATCGCCAACCAAATGCTAAAGTCATGTGAGATCGAGCTTGAGGAGCCTATAGTTGAACGTGTGTGGAGCCCATGAGAGGAGGAGAATCCAAGCGAAACACATAAGCAGTGGCAGACGTTGCTATTAACAATAGAGGAAGTTGAACGGAATACATGAGCAAATGAAGCAAAGACCGTGGAGAACATTTGCGTAAGTGGAAGCACCAACGTGGAGAGAGCATGTGGAGACGACGATTGGCTAGTAACGCCAGAGCAAGAGTAAGGTAGTTTTCCGAGAGGTGCAGAGGACGAGAGTCAGGCACATATTCATAAAAAAGGTCACGAAGTGCTGAGATTGGTTGAAGATTGTTTGTTGGCGATAGTCTACAAGGTGAAGAAGCACCAAGTGACGAAGAACGACCTGAAGAACACAGCCACCCATGGCAACAATGAAACAACTTACAATAGTTGTGAGCAAGAAAAAGTGCCCACCATTTCTAGGTGACGGAAAAGAAGACCCAAAACGCCATATAGGAACATGTGTAATAATGTCGCAAGGAAGCAGAGTAGTAGACAAACAAGCATGGTTGATATTATTTTTGGCAACATTGCGAGGAATCGCAATGGACTGGCACCTAAAGGATATAAAGGAATAACCCTTTGCATCATGGGAAGCGTTGACAAAAGCCTTTATTCAAGAAGACTCTGACACGACATAGAGATCATCAGAGAAATTTACACCATGAAGCAGAAAAAAGCGAGGATGTTAAATCCTACAACCAAAGACTGAAGGGACTCATCAACAAGATGGAAGTTGCACCAGTAGATGGACTGCAAAGGCAATGGTTCCTCAATGGGTTGCTGTCAAAATATAAGAAGATGAAGATAGTGCCACCACTTCTTACAAAGAAGCATACTACAAAGCTATCATGTTGGAGAGGGAAGCCAAGCAAACAATAGCAGGCTTGAGTCAATATAAGGAATCTGATTCCGATAATGACTGTGATGACTTACATGTGGCAATCTAAGCTATGAGGAAGGACTTGGAAAGAATGATGCAAGATGAGAAGGAAGAAAATGAGAGGCAAGATATTTGGTGCTTTGATTAGAAAATTTCTTACCCGAAGAACGCTGTTGGCAACATATGTGAAGTGAAAGGGCATGCAATTGAAGACCGTCCATTCAACATAAGAAATTTGAGACATCAAACATTGTCAATGCAACAAGAAGAAAAGGAGGAAAAACCGAGCACGTCAAAGAATGGACAAGCAACAACAAGCGGTAGATACATAAACAACCGCCAATGAGGGCAACAATCACAACAGGGCAATCGGCAACGAGGATACAGTTGGTTGCAGTATGATGCTGAAGGAAAACCAAATGTCCAGTGTTGAAGATGCCAAGAGCGGGGGCACTTTGCACGCAATTGTCAAAACCAGCCAGTCAAAGACGACACTGGGAATAACAATACCTGGATGAGTCATTGATGCAGACAAGGTATTCACAAGGAGGTAAACTGCTTGAAGAAGGCGAGTTCAAGTAACTCGCAAAGTCAATTTCATTGACATTGAAGAGCCTCAAATAAATCAACAAAAAAAGGAGAATCATGTGTTTGTAGTTACAATGGGTCAGGCGAAGAAGGCAAACCAGTACCCCAACCCTATCGTAGAGGAGAGATGACAAGAAGCACATGACATTATCGAAGAGATGTGGAAAATTAGGCAAGAACGACTCTTCAAAGAGAAGTTGAAAAAACTCGAAGAGAAGTTGTCAACCCAAGAGTTGGCAGCGCAAGTATTAAATATGATAGTGGAATTTAAAGTGGCAGGTCTACTTAGCGCTTTACCAAAGTTGCACACAATGGTAGGAGAAGTAATGCAGGAAAAGAGAGAGATGGAGCTGCAAACCTAGCCAGAAGCAACTAAGAGAAGAAGGGATCAATTCATTGATCCAACGGTATTGATGATTGATGTTGGCAAGAAGCCAGCATTAATTCACATCGAGTTGATGGACCACAAGTTGACACAAGTAATTGTCGATAAGGGATCAAGTGTTAATGTCTTGCCTGAGAAGACATGGAAGGAAATTGGAGCACCATTCTTATGGTCTCCCAATTTCAAGTTACATGGTGCAGATCAATACGGGATTGAAATGAAAGGAGTCTTAACGACTCAAAAAGTAAAAATTGTTGATCAAGAATTTGTCATGGACTTCGTTGTGATAACCATGCAGAAACCAACATACGATGCATTGTTGGGGAGAGGATGGTTGCTCATGGCAAAGGTTAATCACAATTGGGAGAAGGATCAACTTACTTTTAAGAAAGGCCAGCACAAGTATATGATCAATTTGAAGAATCAGTCTATAAGCAAAATTATCACAACATCCGATGAGTTAGGCAGTTCATATTCGAAAGAAGACAACAAACATGAACCAGATGAGGAAGGAGTGTTGCACTTGGAAGAGTGTATGGAAGATGAAGGTCAATCAGATAGTGGACTACTCCATATGCATATGGAGGATTATGACATGTTTTTGCCAACTTGTCTATTCATTCAGACAGAGGCAAATAAAAGAAACCATGATGAAGATGTAGAAGAAGATAGAACTAACAGTGATCTAGGACTAAGGCAATTATTTGGGAATTCAAGAGAGCAACCTGTGATAGAACAAGACGAGTTGGAACCTCACTCTACAGAGAAGACGTGTATGGGTTCATGTACAATTCCCAGACACAAAAGAGGAAAGATGACTTAGATCACTGATAGATGATGATTTGCGGTGATTAGAGTATGAACCGCAAAGTGATGGAAATGAGCATGAGGAATTGAACCCACTAGCACGAGTCATGCAACAACAAAGGAAACACCTCGAAATACAAATGTTTCAGGAAGAGTATGCAAATTTGCGAAGGCACAATTCGCAAATGAGGGTGCAGATTGCTCCCAAGAATGGAAGGACCATTCAAAACCAAGACGTAATTGAAGGAGAAATGAGGTGTTGAACAAAATGGAGCAATGAAGGTGGAATAGGGAAGAACTGGCTCAACTATTGTGGAGGGATGTTTTTGAAACAACATCACAAGGAGAATATGGAAGATACTAGCGGATGGATACCACCAGTATTTCCTCCACAAGCTCTAGTGACTCGAGCAGTAGCTCATATACACTCAATTTCAACACAAGCAACGATAATTCTAGTTCACCACTCACAAGGCGATCCAAGAGGAATGCATCAAGATTGTAGCCAATCCCTGAGCCAGAAGATGATAATCCTCATAATCACCCTAAAGTAGAAAGGCGAACGAGAAGGCAAATAAGTGATATGCCATCAAAGGCTTAAGTGCAAGGTTAGAGGATTTGCACGAACTACTAGACGTTGTCACATCAGTACCAAAAAAGGCGATGTAGACAATGTGGGAATATTGTCAGGTTTTCTTCATTGTCCATAGTTGCCTGACCAAGGGAGGAGTTTGGTTGGCCTCCCTCCTGGTAGTTTGCGGGGAAGGATCTTCCCTTCAACTATCCCTAGGCCACATGATCAATGGGAAGGCCCACAAGGACCTTTTCTTGTTCATGTACAAAACAACCAAAGGCGACGTAACCAACAAGTTAGCTCGTTAGGACTACCTCTTGGTTCACGTCCAAACCGAAGACGCCACAATAGGTGGTCGAGGAATCAAGGGAGAGTACAGACGAACCTCGAACAACTTGGAGGGAGGAATCCCAAGTCAGGGAGGCCCGTCTAGAAGGGAGAAGTGATGGAAGGAACATGCCTAAAAGTAGATCGTTGCGAAGAAAGTGACGACAAGGACCAAGGCAAGAGCAGGAAAATGAAGTACCTAATTGGATGCAACTTGATAAATGAGGATTGTACTAATGAGGGTCGTACCAGTGAGGGTCGTACCAGGGAATGTCGTATAATTGACACAAACATTTTTACGACAGATGTAGGTGATGGTACGACGAGAGCAAACGTTGGAACGGTAGTGATAGGAGTTAGTATGACAGGTGTAGACATTGGCACGACAAATGTCAAAAATGGTACGTAGAAGAACAATAATGTCATACAGGTCAGACGATAGATCAGGCAGAAGGTCACCGATGGTAAGAAGAGTCAACTCTGTCGACAAACTACATGATCGAAGTAGTGGTTGTTGTCGTCATACAAATTGTAGGATGCACTTAAAATTAAAAAGGCACATTCCACTTCTGAAAAAAAAGACAAACAATAATACAAAAGACAAAAAGATAAAAGCATGAGAGGCAATTGCATGCAAGGTGGCGAGGTGGTAGCTAGAATACAGTTGTGTGGGTGGCAGTGGCACCTACCTCTGGCCGATCTTATAAATAGATGCACATAGGGAGGCTTGAGTCATTCATTTTTTCTCAACGTCAACAAGAGAGGGAGGACAAATTACATCTAGGGAAAACAATAGAGCAACGAATTGCAAAGAAGTGCATAGAATGCAAATGTTGTAGGAATTGCCAACAACATTAGGAACCACCGACAAAGGAAGACGCAACTGCCACCGACAAAAGAAGTGAAGAATAAAACCCTAAAAAAATTGTTGAAGGAGATTGAAGTCGCTAAAGGATTTTTTGCAAAACATAATTAGAATCGTATAGATGAGAGAGGGCATGAACATTTTCCAGATGTATGCAAGAGAAGTCGCATATGGATGATTAGCAGAAGTGACATAGACTGCATAGAGATGTGCGAGGGAGGTTGTCGTGTGACAATGTTCATGCTATTGCATTGTTGATGAATGTTGTGACACGAGAATTTGCAGTTTCTTGACTAGATCCTCCAAGGAAGATAGCAAAGCAGGAGCCAACGATCATGGGGTGGCTCAATGTGATATCATTCTCAAGGCAAAAGCAACTATTCTAGTGAGAACAAAGAAGATATCAAAGAGGAAGGACTTGCTAGATGAGTAGGCAATTGAGGATTCAAAAAATGAGGAGCAACAGTCGGTACCAAGAAAGAGGTAGAGGAGGTTGGTACACCCGACTAAAGAAAATGCTGCAGAGGAAGAGCAACAGTCTGTGGAGAAGACTACACAAGGAGGAATTACACAATAGGTGTAGAATTTGGCAAGAATTGTGGATATGGATAGAGGTATGAGATGCAGTGGACATAGTTCAGGTGGAAGCAGTGAGAGATATGCGAATGGAGTCACCTGACATATGGGCATAATTTGAGCAGCATATAGATCCATGTGCATCACGTCAATTGCAAGAGGAGCCATTGTTTGAAATCACATCCACAGCAGACGAGCTTGCAAGGGAAGAAACAATTATAGGTAAAGTACCAAAAAGAGGAAAACAGCTGGCAAAGAACACAATGGCAGCAAAAGTAGAAACTGAGAAAGAAAGGCAACCCATAGTAAAATATAAACCGATAAAGAGAGGCAACAGCCAAAGGATGGAACAGTTGGCTGATAATGTGGAGCGACCGATCTTGGGAGACAAGGCAACAAAGAAGACTATCAATCTACGAGGTGACGGTGAAGGAGACAGAAGGAGATTCTTACTAAGGAAGATAGTGAGGTTGAAATCCCAACAGAAACAAGTAGAATCTTAGACATCCATCAGACTTGAGAGAGCATGCAGAGGAATAGATTGATGTACTCTTTGACAAGAGGATGAAGATTCTACATCGAACAAGATTGGAATTCAATATGGGTTGCATTGGACAGTTGAATAAGTGGTGGCTGATGGTGTACGAAGAGATGGATAAAGTGATACAGTGGGTTTAGGATGAAGAAAGAACGAACTCATGGAAATCCATCAGAAGCAGCCATGGGAATTACAGGCTGGTAACATCCAGAGGATAGTTGGAATAAAGGAATTACCAGCAGGAACCATAATAATATAGAGGCAACCAGCCCGAATATATATTGATGAAGCCGATCGAGTGCCTTGTCTGGAAGATGTAGTAGGTGTGGAATACAAGAAAATCGCACTTGAACAGGTAAATACATGCAAGAATAAATTTCTTGTCATACTAGATAGAATGGTTAGCTACTGGATTGCAGAAGATGAACCAGTTAAAATATGTATATGCAAACTAGTATGAGGAAATGAGGAGAGGAAAAGAGGAAATGAGGAGAGCAAAAGACAAAGCTGATGCAGAACTAGTTACCTTGAAGAGAGCAACTAAAGCAGAATTGAATGCTTTAAAGCAAGAGGTTGAGGAGAAGAAAAAGAAGCAAGAAGAACAGAGTGAGCTAATTGGGCAGTTGAAATTCGAGTGCTCAATCAGAGCGCAAATGTTGGAAGTGAAGACCAAGGAACTAGAGCACAAAGATCAGCTAATTGCAGAAAGAGACAAGCAGCTTGCAAAAGCAACATAGAAAGCTAAAGAGAAGCCAAGATGCCTTTGCGAAGAGGGAGAAAGAGCTCTTGACGAAGTTGGCTGAGATGGAGTTGAGGGCCAATCATTATGGTATAGAAGGAGCTAGATACCATAATTATACCAAGATATTGAAGGATGAGAATGAGGCATTAAAGTCGCATATTATAGAAATGGGAGGAGCACCTATTCTAACACCTCAACACCAACAACCAAAGTCCCAAAGAATCGAAGCTGACGTCGAGGAGGACGTTGACCAAAGTAAAGGGGAGGGCAGATGTAGGCACTAGTTCTAGACGTCAGAAGAAAAAGTAGTGCAAAACGCACTAAGTGTAAATAATTGTAAATGTAATGTAATGTAAATGAAGTGGTAATGTAATGCAATTTGATCATTGATTTGATAAATTGCAAATAGACTATAGTGCATTAAGGGTAATATGAGAACGTCCAAATATGGAGACGGTTGGGTGGTGCGTTGTCCTGGGAAGCCATTGTTGGCAACAACCACGACAGTAGTTTAAATAGACCCCCCATCTTTCATTCAAGACAATCTACCATATAGACATCGAAAGCGTATGCTGTGAAAGACTAGAACCATAAGCCATATGTGTAAATCGTATAGTATGAACACAAATTGTATGTATTGTGCAGTATTCTATAACGTCATACCATAACTAATGCAAATGACTCATTCTATCCAGGAGTGTAAACTATATGCAATGTGTTTGCCATTGGTATTTGTAGTGTATGTTGGATTCTCTGTGTGCAAGGATCATAGTTGTAGACTGAACGAGGAACGTGGGATTTACAGTCCAAAACACAATACGAGTTGAACTGCCAAGGGTGTCATTCTAAGTGTTGACAAGTGTGTCGTTCCAGTTGGGTGACTGTGGCCATTCCAAGTGAGTGTCGTTCCATGTGATGTGGAGCACTTGCAGTGTTAGCAAAGCATGAACCTGTCGATCCAACTCTTGTCATTCTACATAGAATTTTCGTTCCAAGTGTGTCGATCTAGTGGAACTACCGTTCCAATAGATGTCATACTAGTTGACATATGATTGCCATTCCAAGTCCAGTTTGATGTCGTTGTAAGTGCAAAATGATAAGTAGAACTGCATTGGCTGCAGTCTTGTTGGCCCCTGATCCGGCATCTTATTCCTCTATTTCTGGAATTCTTACCACTTGTGCTACACTCTTAACATCCATTTGATATACTTGCCAACCAAACTATGCTGCAATGGAGAGGACTAACAAAAAAAACCACCATTTTTGAAGTTGGAGCAAATGTCTCTCCATAGTCTATACCTTCATCTTGTGTATACCACAGTAGAGAAACTCAACAAAAATTGCCGAGTCCGAGTCCAAGTCACTTGCCGAATTGCTCGGGCTTGTGACTCGCGAGTTTTCTAGGCTTAGCCAAGTTTTTAAAAAACTTGCCAAGTACTCAAGATTCGTGAGTTTTGAAAAACTCAAAAACTCGCTAAGTCTTGAGCAAAAACTCGACCAGTATTGCACAGGTTGAGGAAATGCAATAAAAAGCTTTTTTTTTCATTTTGCTTGTTGCAAATTGGAGAGAGAGCTCTGCCTACCTGCTACCACACCAAACAAAACACTAAAGTGCATCCTAACACAAGATTTTTTGCAGTTTGAAGGAATCTAACAGCTGCCCAGATTTTTTCATTTTTTTAGTTTGAAGCATGTTTTTTGTTCTTTTTTTAAGATTCAAACCAAATGCAACAGCCACCCAACTGTTGCATTTGAGCTAGAAATCTGAAAAACTCTTTCAAAGTTTAGTTGTCTTTTCTCTTTCAGTTGTCTTGTTTTTTTTCTCTTTTTAAGTAATGCTTCATAAGTAATGTTGTCTGATAACTATGTATGCAAGCCCATCTTTTCAACTGTCAATGTTTAAATTAGGTTTTAAGCCCTAGGGCATTTATTTTTTTTAAGTTTATAAGTAATTGTTTGTTGTTACTTGTTTCCATGTGCAGCCACAAGAAAATGTCAACAAAAAGAGATCCAACATGGAAGTATGCAAGGGAAGGGGATAAGAAAGGGGAAGTTTTTTGCAATTTTTGTGGGGCTCACATTCATGGAGGCATAAACCGCCTCAAATACCATTTGGCAAAGCAAAAAGGAAAATATGTCAAGGCATGCCCAAAGGTGTTGACTGATGTTCAGAGAGAATGCAATGTCATCCTCTCAAACTATAAGGAGAAAAAAGATCTCAAACGAAGACAAAGCAAGGCCATGTCAACCCCCCTTCTCAACCTTGTATAGAGTGTACCGGCAACACCTTTAGCTAGTTTTACCACCAGAGTTCTAGTCCATCAATTGCACACCCAAGGAGTGGGATGGAAGAGTCCTATTTTGCGAAACGTTCCATGCTAGGGTCACAACCCACGCTTAAGGGTATGGCCTAGTGGAACGAGGAGAGGCACAAGGCAACAAGGAAGGTCGTTGCAAGTTTTTGGTATTTTTTCGACCTTCCCTTCAATGTGGCAAGGTCTCCATACTAGTTGGGAATGGTAGATGCCATCACAAGTTGCAAAGTAGGATTTAATTCACCAACTAATGATGATCTTAGGGCCCCTCTCCTTTGTGAATCCATGGACGACATTCAAGTTTTGCTTGATGACCAACGTAGGGTGTGGAGGAAGAGGGGTTGCACTATCATGTCCAAT
The DNA here is from genome assembly GCA_028583015.1 of Wollemia nobilis. Classification (NCBI taxonomy): domain Eukaryota; kingdom Viridiplantae; phylum Streptophyta; class Pinopsida; order Araucariales; family Araucariaceae; genus Wollemia; species Wollemia nobilis. The sequence continues at coordinate 8,954,751 of JAQPPZ010016381.1, forward strand.
GGGTGGACTGATGGAAGGACATACATTAATTAATGTTTTGGTTGCTTCTACAAAAGGAATTGTATTCCCCAAGTCAGTGGATGCATCGACACAAGTTAAGAGTTCTGATACGCTTGCACAGTTGTTGGGGGAGGTTGTGTTAGAGGTGGGAGAGGAGAATGTTGTCCAAGTCATCACGGAGCAACGTAGCTGGCAGGATGTTGGAAGAGATATTCCCCACCCTTTTTTGAACCCCATGTGCAACTGTCTCGATTTGCTACTCAAAGACATTGGGAAATTACCTTGAGTGTTAGAGATTGTATAGAAGGCCAAAGCTATTACAAAATTTATCTACAACCATACATGGGTCCTCCAACTCATGAGGCAATTTACTAGTGGGAGGGAGCTAGTGCGAGCTAGAGTTACATGCTTCGCCACAAACTTTGTGACATTGCAAAGCCTCTTTGATGCAAAGGGGGCATTGAAGATGTTTGTGAGCAATGAGTGGAATGTCGAAGATGTTGCTAGATACTAACTCTCTAGTGAGGGGCAGAAGGTGTATGACTATTGTTTGAGGAGCCCTTCTGGATAGACATGGATGAGGCCATCAAGGTACAAGAGTAAGTTTCTTATTTTACTTAAATTATTTTTGCATTTGCGAAATTTGTATTGTAAATATTTTTTAATGTAAAATATTTTTATTTTAATTATTTTTCCTTTTTTTCCAGGTGTCAAAGCCTTTGGTAAGGGTTCTTCATTTTTTTGATGGAGAACAATCACCAATGGGATATGTATATGAGGCTATGGATAGGGCAAAAGAGGCAATTGCCTCATTTTATAAATATTCTTACCCCAAATACAGTCCCATTTGGGAAAACATTAACCAACAATGGACATCTCAACTCCATAGCCCTCTTCATGCAGTGGGGTACAACCCATCATTATTCTTATGGCAGTGTTGTTGAAAAAGGTAATTTATGCCTTTTCTTTGTTACAGTGTGAGCTTATGGGAGCATCGTACATGGGTGAAGAGAATTTGTACTTTGTTTACATAGAGAAGCTTCAGCTTCTGTGGTTCTCTTTTCTTGACCATATGTTTCTTTTGAGTAAGAGAGTGTCAGCTAAAGAGATGCAATATGTCAAGGAACTACAAATGCAAGACTGGACTTTTTTTTTTTAAATTTATTATATGGGATTGAAATAGGACCCACCCGTATTACATGATGACCACATAGTGGTATTACAACAGCTTGGCAATTATGCATGTATTGCTTGACAAGATTCAAACCTTGAACTCCTCTGAAGTTAACCAATAGAGCTCATGCCATTTGATAATGCAAGACTGGACCCTTATTTTTTAACTGTTTCCATTATTTTTTTTAATGACTAATAGTAATGTTGGAAATTCGCACTTGACAAGGCCATTTTTTGAGAGTACTTGGCGACTTGGCCAAAAAAAAAAAAAAAAAAATTCTTGAAGAAAATATTCAAATTCATAAGAAAAAACATGAAAACCTAATTTTGTCAAAAACACTGCAAAAACTTGGCCAGACCAGTTTCACTCAAGTTTGGCTGAGTTCTAGCAAGTTTTTCACAATTATTTATGAGTTTTCTCTTGAATTTTTTAGCAATTGCTGGCCAAAACTCAGTGCTGAATCCGCTTGATGTGGTCTACCGGCAAGGACGCCACTTGCATTATCGGTGATGTGACCTGGGTTCAATCCCCACGACAGATGTGTATAAGAAGTATTATTCAAAAAAAAAAAAACTCAGTGCTGATTTTTTTGGCGATTTTCTTACATGTCATAATAAATCATGATTTTTGCGGTTTCTCAGTTTGTTTTCCAACAGTGACTCCTAAATGCAGTAACAATCTAAAATTTCTTAATGAAGAAGCCACTTCAATTACTACATTGCATAAAACAAAGTCTAGCCAAATCGTCCTTATTCAAACTGTACTTCAAAAGATCCACTTTTCTTTACTATCTAAACAGAACTGAAGTCTGAACGAATCCTTGTAAAAGCAAACTTATTATTCGACATCAAGTGAGTACTTCCAAAAGATCAATCCTTTGTTTCCTTTGGGTCCAAGGTTGTAACAACCTTTTCTTCATTGTCCGAAGTCCCTGTTTCTCTTACAATGAGATTAGGAAGTTTTTTCTCTTACTCAGCAGCTGCACGTTCCTCAATGTGGAAAGTTGAACCTCTTGGATGGGTTTCCCAATTGCATTTGGCCTGAAGATAACTACACACCTCAAGTGATCACAGTCCACTTGTGGACAAAGTGCTCACACACATCATTAAGTCTGCAGTAAGCTTTGGATTTCCTGCTAGATGACACCATTAATATCAACAACATCATTTATAAGACTGCCTAGGATTTGTAAGCTGTTTCTCAGGTTTGTTGGATTGCCCTCATTCAGTCTTGTTGAATCTTCCACATTCTGGGACTTCTTCCTTGGGAGTTGGAAATGAGGTATGAAACAAGTCTTCTAGTTCCAGGGCATAGGATCACTTTCTTGTGAATTCAGGAGATTAGTGTGGGCTTTCTTGATTGAGCTGCCCACTCATTCTAGAGGCTTTAGTTTTATGGCAGTATAGGTGCTGGAAGAGAACTCTCCATCTTCGTTAGTATGCTGCATCGCTTATAATGGGCTTAGGAAGTTTTTTCTCTTACTTAGCAGCTGCACTATATATTTCCTCACTGCGGAAAGTTGAACATCCTGGATGGGTTTCCCAATTGCATTTGGCCTGATCACCACACAAATTAAGTGATCACAGTCCACATGCGGACTAAGTGCTCATGCACATCATTATTTCTGAAGTGGCTTTGGACTCCTGCTAGATGACACCTTTAATATCAACAACATCATTTATAGTATTGCCTAGGATTTGTAAGCTGTTTCTCAGGTTTGGTGAAGTGCCCTCAACGAGTATTGTTGAATCTTCCGCATTTTGAGAGTTCTTCCTTGGGAGTTGTAAATGAGGGATGATTTCCCTCAACAATTCTTCTAGTTATGAATGATGTACATCCATCTGATGATCAAGTGTCTCCCAAATTGTCAGATACTTTATTTATATATTAATAGACTCTATATATACATACATACATAGGAAGAGAGAGATTATATTAAAACAACATGGATCAATTTTATATATAAAAAGGTTTGATTTAGATATATAAAAATGTGTGTAAGAGAAAATATTCATACAATTTATTGAAAATATTATTTTAAAATTCGATGCAATTAACATACAAGTCCAAAACAGATGTTTTAGCATTGCATGATGCCATCAGGATAAATTATGACTGTTTTTATTGGGCATATATGAGCGGAAACCATTTTAGAATTCAAATACAAATAAAAAGCAGGTGACTGACTTCTACCTCAATTTCAGTGAATTTGAATGAACATTTAAAACAGTTTCTTTCTTTTCTACAGATTGCTTTTTTAACGAGCCTCTTTACATTGGTTATAGTTAAATTATTGTTTATGATTGTTTACGTTTGAATCATTGTTTTTTGTATTTAGTAGGGTTACTTTCTTAGTTGCAGCATACTGATTTAGTACATTGCAGGGGTCTTTTGAAATTCTTGATGTTCTTAGTAGGTGAGTTTGTTTTATTCTGTGCTTTGAATTTCAAGTTAATGTTTCATGTTAAGACGAATGTGAATAAGTGACTATGCTATTTGCAGTTATGTGTTTGCATTGAAAGAAGCAATCGAAGAAACTTCAAAACATGCTAAAAAAATTGAATCAAAGTTGGGAGTTGCATACCCAAAATATGTTTTAAAAATGCTTCCGTTACATGTTTCCGGTGGATATTGGCTGGTAAGCAAAAGATGTCCTTATATAAGAATCTGTATTTAGAAAGAAAAAAATCTATTCAAAATCTCAGATAATTAGATGAAAACACATAGATTGAGTTTTGGTTATGACTAAAAAATATAGAAAAAAATTTACAAAATGTTCTTATTAGTAATTGCATATTGTATAGGGTTTTCTGATTAATTTTTGCAAAAATTATTTGCCTGAACAAAATAAAAACATGATTCTAGAAGATGAAAACGACAAAGTAAAACTGACAATCTTGCTGGTAAAGCTGGTAACATTGCATGATGGATAAATTTCTCAAAGAAGCATGGTTTGAGTGCTGGTATCATTTTGGTTTTTCAAAAAGTGGTATATGACAGGTTTAAAGTTGTTATCTTTAGCTTCTATGTTGACTGAATATGTTTGCTTTTAAGATATGGATGATGTAAGCAATTACCACGTTAAGTAAGATTGAACAGAGATCTTATACATAATGTATAAGATGTTACCCCAAACAGATCAATACATTATGTATAAGATCATTGTTCCAAACGAAACAATACATTATTTAAAAGATCCTTGTTCAATCATACTTAACATTGTAATTGCTTTACATCGTCAATATCCTAAAAGCAAACAAATTCAATCAACATAAAAGCTAAAGATAACAACCTTAAACCTATCATGTGCAACTTTTTGGAAAACCAAGGTGTCACCAGCACTCAGACCATGTTTTTTAAAGAAATCTATCCATCCTGCACTTTTACCAGCAAGATTGTCGGTTTTACTTTCGTTGCCATTTTTGTCTTCTAGAATCATGTGTTTATTTTGTTTGGGCATATGATTTTTGCAAAAACTAGTCAAAAAACCCTGTACAATATGCAATTACTTATAAGAACAATTTATAATGCTTTTCGATATTAATCAGTCACAACCAAAATTGAATATATGTGTTTCAATCTGATTGTCTGAGATTTTGAATAATTTTTTTTTTTTCTAAATACAAATTTTTATATAAGGACATCTTTTGCTTACCAACCAATATCTTTCTAATAGTTTTTACTTATAAGAACATCTTATATAAAGACATCTTTTGAATTGTTTTTTTTTTTTTTCTAAATACAGATTCTTATATAAGGACATCTTTTTCTTTTCTGCAAATTGCTTTTTTAACGAGCCTCTTTACATTGGTTATAGTTAAATTATTGTTTATGATTGTTTACGTTTGAATCATTGTTTTTTGTTTTTAGTAGGGTTATTTTCTTAGCTGCAACATACTGATTTAGTACATTGTAGGGGTCTTTTGAAAATCCTGATGTTCTTAGTAGGTGAGTTTGTTTTATTCTATGCTTTGAAATTTCAAGTTAATGTTTCATGTTAAGACAAATGTGAATAAGAGACTATGTTGTTTGCAGTTATGTGTCTGCATTGAAAGAAGCAGTCCAAGAAGCTTCAAAACATGCTAAATAGATTGAATCAAAGTTGGGAGTTGCATATTCAAAATTTGTTTAAAAAATGCTTCCGTTATATGTTTCCGGTGGATATTGGTTGGTAAACAAAAGATGTCCTTATATAACAATTTGTATTTAGAAAAAAAAATCTATTCAAAATCTCAATCAAATGAAACCACATAGATTGAGTTTTGGTTGTGATTAATAAATATAGAAAAACATTTACAGATTGTTGTTATTAGTAATTGCATATTGTACAGGGTTTTTTGACTAAACAAAATAAAACATGATTCTAGAAGATGAAAACGACAATGAGAGTAAAATTCACAATCTTGTTGGTAAAGCTGGTAATAGTGCAGGTTGGATAAATTTTTCAAAGAAACATAGTTTGAGTGTTGGTATCATCTTGGTTTTCAAAAAGTGGCACATGACAGGTTTAAGGTTGTTATTTTTAGTTTTTATGTTGATTGAATATGATTGCATTTAAGATATGGATGATGTAAGCAATTACCACGTTAAGTAAGATTTAACAAGGATCTTATACATAATGTATAAGATGTTACCTCCAACTAGATCAATACATTATGTATAAGATCTTTATTTCAAACAGATCAATACATTATGTATATAAGATCCTTGTTCAATCATACTTAACATTGTAATTGCTTTACTTCGTACATATCCTAAAAGCAAACAAATTCAATCAACATAAAAGCTAAAGATAACAACCTTAAACCTGTCATGTGCAACTTTTTGGAAAACCAAGGTGTCACCAACATTCAGACCATGTTTCTTGGAGAAATCTATCCACCTTGAAATTTTACTAGCAAGATCGTTGGTTTTACTCTCATTGCCATTTTTGTCTTCTAGAATCATGTGTTTATTTTGTTTGGGCATGTGATTTTTGCAAAAAATAGTCAAAAAGACCTGTACAATATGCAATTACTTACAAGAACAATTTGTAAATGTTTTTCGATATTTATCAGTCACAACTAAAACTGAATCTTTGTGTTTCAATCTGATTGTCTGAGATTTTGAATAGTTTTTTTCTTTTCTAAATACAAATTTTTATATAAAGACATTTTTTGTTTACCAGCCAATATCTTTTGAATAGTTTTTACTTATAAGAACATCTTTGGAATGCAATTACTTATAAGAACATCTTTTGAATAGTTTTTTTCTTTTCTAAATACATATTATATAAGGACTTATTTTTCTTTTCTGCAGATTGCTTTTTTAACAAGCCTCTTTACATTGGTTATAGTTAAATTATTGTTTATGATTGTTAACGTTTGAATCATTGTTTTTTGTATTTAGTAGGGTTATTTTCTGAGCTGCAACATGTTGATTTAGTACATTGCAAGGGTCTTTTGAAATTTTTGATGTTCTTAGTAGGTGAGTTTGTTTTATTTTGTGCTTTGAAATTTCAAGTTAATGTTTAATGTTAAAACGAATGTGAATAAGCGACTATGCTGTTTGCAGTTATGTGTCTGCATAGAAAGAAGCAGTCCAAGAAGCTTCAAAACATGCTAAAAAGATTGAATCAAAGTTGGAAGTTGCATACCTAAAATTTGTTTAAAAAATGCTTCCGTTATATGTTTCCGGTGGGTACTGGTTGGTAAGCAAACGATGTCCTTATATAAGAATCCATATTTAGAAAGAAAAAAACTATGCAAAATCTCAGATAGTCAGACGGAATCATATAAATCGAGTTTTGGTTGTGACTAATAAATATAGAAAAACATTTACAGATTGTTCTTGTTAGTAATTGAATATTGTACAGGGTTTTTTTATTAATTTTTCAAAAATTATATGGCTGAACAAAATAAAAACATGATTTTAGAATATGAAAATGACAATAAGAGTAAAACCGACAATTTTGCTGGTAAAGCTGGTACCAGTGCAGAATGGATGAATTTAAAAAAGAAACATGGTTTTAGTGCTGGTATCATCTTGGTTTTTTAAAAAGTGGCACATGATAGGTTTAAGGTTGTTATCTTTAGCTTTTATGTTGATTGAATATGTTTGCTTTTAAGATATGGATGATGTAAACAATTACCACGTTAAGTAAAATTAAACAGGGATCTTATACATAATGTATAAGATGTTACCTCCAAACAGATCAATACATTATTTATAAGATCCTTGTTCAATCATATTTAACATTGTGATTGCTTTACATCGTCAATATCCTAAAAGCAAGCATATTCAATCAACATAAAAGCTAAAGAAAACAACTATGAACTTGTCATCTGCAACTTTTTGGAAAACCAAGGTGTCACCAACACTCAGACAAAATAAAAACATGATTCTAGAAGATGAAAACGACAATGAGAGTAAAATCGACAATCTTTCTGGTAAAGCTGGTAATAGTGCAGGATGGATAAATTTCTCAAAGAAGCATGGTTTGAGTGCTGGTATGATCTTGGTTTCTCAAAAACTGGCACGTGACAGGTTTAAGGTTGTTATCTTTAGTTTTCTTGTTGACTGAATATATGCTTGATTTTAAGATATAGATGATGTAAGCGATTACTACGTTAAGTAATATTGAACAAGGATCTTATACATAATGGAGAGAGGGGAGTAAGAGAGCACATTTATCCCACCCATGAGTGAATATCCAATGAATCACTCTGATAGAAATGTAATAATAGAATGAGGTTACAGTATAACCTTCTCGTTCCCCGAGAAGGGGATATGGCGGAATTGGTAGACGCTACGGACTTGATCGAATTGAGCCTTAGTATGGAAACCTACTAAGTGATAGCTTCCAAATCCAGGGAACCCTGGGAGATTTTGAATGGGCAATCCTGAGCCAAATCCGGTTTCTAGAGACAATAGTTTCTCTTCCTAGAAAGGGATAGGTGCAGAGACTCAATGGAAGTTATTCTAACGAATGAATATCATTTGGATCAATACATTATGTATAAGATCCCTGTTCAATCTTACTTAACGTGGTAATCGCTTACATCATCCATAACTTAAAATCAAGCATATTCAGTCAACAAGAAAACTAAAGATAACAACCTTAAACCTGTCACGTGTCAGTTTTTGAGAAACCAAGATCATACCAGCACTCAAACCATGCTTCTTGGAGAAATCTATCCATCCTGCACTTTTACTAGCAAGATTGTCGGTTTTACTTTCGTTGCCATTTTTGTCTTCTAGAATCATGTGTTTATTTTGTTTGGGCATGTGATTTTTGCAAAAATTAGTCAAAAGACCCTGTACAATATGAATTTACTTATACGAACAATCTGTAAATGCTTTTCGATATTTATCAGTCATAACCAAAACTGAATCTTTGTGTTTCAATCTGATTGTCTGAGATTTTGAATAGTTTTTTCCTTTTCTAATTTCAAATTCTTATATAAGGACATCTATTGCTTATCAGCTAATATCTTTTTAATAGTTTTTATTTAAAGGAACATCTTTTGAATGCAATTAATTATTAGAACATCTTATATAAGGACATCTTTTTCTCTTCTGTAGATTGCTTTTTTAACGAGCCTCTTTATATTGGTTATAGTTAAATTATTGTTTATGATTGTTTACGTTTGAATCATTGTTTTTTGTATTTAGTAGGGTTACTTTCTTAGCTGCAACATACTGATTTAGTACATTGCAAGGGTCTTTTGAAATTCCTGATGTTCTTAGTAGGTGAGTTTGTTTTATTTTTGTGCTTTGAAATTTCAAGTTAATGTTTCATGTTAAGACGAATGTGAATAAGAGACTGTTGTTTGCAGTTGTGTCTGCATCGAAAGAATCAGTCCAAGAAACTTCAAAAAATGCTAAAAAGATTAAATCAAAGTTGGGAATTGTATACCCAAAATTTGTTTAAAAAGAGCTTTCGTTACATGTTTTTGGTGGATATTGGATGGTAAACAAAAGATGTTCTTATATAAGAATCTATATTTAGAAAGAAAAATCTATTTAAAATTTCAGACAATCATATGGAAACACATAGATTAAGTTTTGGTTGTGACTAATAAATATAGAAAAACATTTATAGATTGTTCTTATTAGTAATTGCATATTGTACAGGGTTTTCTAACTAAACAAAATAAAAACATGATTCTAGAAGATGAAAACGGACAATCTTGCTGGTAAAGCTGGTAACAGTGCGAGATGAATAAATTTCTCAAAGAAACATGGTTTGAGTGTTGGTATCATCTTGGTTTTTCAAAAAGTGGCACATGACATGTTTAAGGTTGTTATCTTCAGCTTTTATGTTTTTTGAATATGCTTGCTTTTAAGATATGGATGATGTAAGCAATTACCACGTTAAGTAAGATTGAACAGGGATATTATACATAATGTATAAGATGTTACTCTAAATAGATCAATACATTATGTATAAGATCCTTGTTCCAAACAGATCAATACATTATGTATAGTATCGTTGTTCAATCATAGTTAACATTGTAATTGCTTTACATCGTGCATATCTTAAAAGCAAGCAAATTCAATCAACATAAAAACTAAATATAACAACCTTAAATCTGTCATGTGCAACTTTTTGGAAAACCAAGGTGTCACCAACACTTAGACCATGCTTCTTGGAGAAATTCTATCCATCCCACACTTTTACCAGCAAGATTGTCGGTTTTACTCTCGTTGCCATTTTTGTCTCCTAGAATCATGTGTTTATTTTGTTTGGGCATGTGACTTTTGCAAAAATTAGTCAAAAAACTCTGTACAATATAATTACTTATAAAAACAATATGTAAATGCTTTTCAATATTTATCAGTCACAACCAAAATTGAATCTTTGTGTTTCAATCTGATTGTCTGAGATTTTGAATAGTTTTTTTCTTTTCTAAATACAGATTCTTATAGTTTTTAACAATGTTTGGTTATGCAACTCCCAACATTGATTCAATGTTTTTAGCATGTTTTACAGCTTCTTGGACTGCAAAAATCATTGTCGCTTATTCACATTCGTCTTAACTTGAAACATTAACTTGAATTTTTCAAAGCACAGAATCAAACAAACTCACCTCCTGAGAACATCAGGAATTTCAAATTTAAACAATCGTAAACATTAATTTAATTATTATCTTTGTAAAGAGGCTCATTAAAAAAACAAACTGCAGAAAGAAGAGAGTTTAAAAGGTTTTTTCAAATTTATTGAAACTGAGGTAGAAGTCAGTCACCTGATTTTTATTTGTATTTGAATTCTAAAATGGTTTCCCGTTATATATGCCCAATAAAAACAGTCATAATTTATCATGAGGGCATCATACAATGCTAAAACATTTGTTTTGCACTTGTAAGCTAATTGCATCAAATTTTAAAATAATAAAATCCATAAGAAATTTACTCTTTTCCATACATTGTAGATGTGGGATTGGGTAGAAAATAATATTATTGTTGACGTTCGTCATCTATTATTGGAGGCAATCTCTAGGAAATACGAGCAAATCTATCGAGAAGAAAAACATGTAGTAGATAATTTAGCCAAGCATGGTGTTGATCTTTGCTTTGGTAAAATTCAAATTTTAGAAGGTAACTAGCTAAGTGAGTTTTATATCTTAATGAAAATGATGTCAAGGAGATGATTGCAAAAAAATAACACTTTGAGGAAGATGAAAAATATATTTAATAGAAAAGGAAATGAACAATATCATTAATAAAAGGGCAAGTTGGATATACTTTAATTAACCTAACAAATAACGTAATATTTTAGTATTTTGATGGGAGTGGCCCCCAATAAAAGCCACATTTAACTTTTTTTTTATACACACATATATGCTCTTTATGGTTCAAAGTAAATCATATACCAAGATCTAACAAATATTGATTCATATCTTTGTTTTGTCATTTTAAATTTGTTTTGCTTACTGTACTTTCATGTTTTTGTAAAAGAAAACATTAATTTTTTCCTTTTAGACATTTTTCCTAAAAAGACTTTTATACATTATATCTTTATCATAAAGTATGCATGCACTCATCATTTTTTTGCTTCTTATCACTCTTTAAATTTTATTGTGACTTTAATTTTGTCTATCTTACATTTAGTCGGAAAAACTTATAATTGGACATTCAATTCAAGTCTTGTGGGTTTGATGTTACTAGTCTGAAGTGTTTAGCATTAGCCTGTATGTGAGGAAGCACATCCTTCATAGCAACCTAAAAATGAATAAGAAGAGAAAAGAGATTAGTGAAGGCTATAACAATAGGTTCCTTAATAGTCTGATTAGGTGGAGTTTACCAATGTCTTGACCATGGTATATAAAGAATGTTTAGGCTCTAGAAATGAACACATCCCCAAAAAGGAATGCTCTAGGCGGAACTTGAACCTATGACATATCAGATCAAGTATATTTAGCAATGCTAAATTAGCCAAGGTGCCACAATCCTAAGTGGAGAGAGAAATGGAAGAAGCTCCTTGGGGACATTTCATGTGTGCCCTCCAAAAAGAAACAACCAACCCTTCCTCCATCCAAAATGATCAACTTTAAACCCACACCCTCCTAGAAACAATGTTTTAGATGCCCATTCATTGACCAACAAAGCTCACACTACCATTGAGAGTGAGAGGAGAAACCTGTGTTAATAAAACAAGATCTTTGGCCATGAAGCAAAAAATGCATGCATCTTGCACCACATATTAGCTTGAAAAAGCAGGCAAGAATTGATGCCCACCCTTTAGCACCAAAATTTTTCAAGCTTTTTGAATTTTAAAACACAAAGAAAAAAGTTCACTCCCATTTTGCAAGGACAAGAAATTCTCTTCTTTTGTTCCTTATGCCACATTGAAAAAATGCCTTATGAAGCAAGAAAGAAAATGTATTTTGCTGATTGAAAGGAGAGATAGATGCTTAAAAGGATTTTTCCATATGGCCATGTGAGGCCACCCCCTACTCATTCTAATACCATGCCAAATTTCATAATTTTTTTAAAAAATGAATAAAAGTAATTCATCCACTTAAAAACTTATATAAGAGAAAATAAGGAGAAGTGAAATCGAAATGAGCAATAAAGGAAAGAGTAGAAGGGTGTCCTTGGTAACCCACACAAGAGATCACATGAGACCATACTAATATAATGAATTTAGTGGTTGAGGGTTATTTATCCAAATTCTCATAAGTAATTACATAACCCAACTTACCATAACATAAGGCTTTAGGGTTAATTATAAGTTACTGAATGCTTGCATATTAGACATTAGGCATTTAATCTCATCAGCATTGTCTACCTGATGTGTCTTAATCGAGCAAATCTTTCGTACACATGATGGGCACACAGGAAAAAGCTCAGTTTGAAGAGCCCAGCACAGGCTTTAAAAACCACTAACATCTTTATAGTGCAGAATATAATATCTGTCGGTGATAGTGAGTGTGGAGTAGCAGCAGCAAAACAAATAAACTCCACACAATGCAGCAACACTTTGGAGGGTGCACAAAATTGCCTGTTTAAACAAAAATTCTGGATGAAACTTTCTTTTCTTATCATTTCTAAACAAACTGGAATCTGGTGGGGCGAGCTTTTGGAAAATACTGCAAACAAAAACAAGTCTTACCTTCCATTCCATGAATTTTGATCTCATTTCCAAAACAACTAGTGCAAATTAAAATTTCTTTACTTTTTTCCTCTCGTCCCTTCTGCAGTGGGAATAAGTACAATAATTTTAAATACCATTCTTCTTGCCGAGGAAACTTATCAAATTTGATGATCATATTTGTGGAATAAATTCTCTTTCACATCTATCTTCTTCATGCTTAGATAATTAGAAACAAGCTCTGTCATGCATGGATAGACTTGGCAAGTTTCTAACGCTGATTGCAATCCATATTCCTACATCGGATCTCAAGAAATTGAGAATTCTTTTGAAGCCATGTCACTTGCTTTTGCTGTTTCCAGAGGAGAAATGCTAAAGGCATGCCTTGTGCAATGAGAAAGATTGCCAAATAAAATTGTTTTCCTTTCCCTGCACATGAAAAAATATGGAAGCAAGAGATCTTTTTCTGCGATAACATTATCCTTGTCACCCGCCATCTGGACTCTGCTAATGTGGATAATACTTCATGAACAATGCACATAATTCCAGCCAGGCTGAGACCAAAAACAACCTCCCAAGCACCTATAGAGCACCTATAGATGAATTATTTTCTAAGTAGCAACTGACCACGTCACGCAAAACTGCTATCTTGCAATAGACAGAAACAAATATGAGAATGACTAGATATCCAAAGCATATGCAATGGGTTTCAAAAGTACATATGTATCAAGAACATCATGGCAAGGTTGACAAAACAAAAAAGGAGCAACAAAGAGAAACATGAGACCATAACCCTCCATCCACTGGATAAAACTCCGACCAAGCATGATGCTAAATAAAGTCTCAGATATCCCAACTAACTTGCATGAGAGGGACAATAATAAGAAGGCTAACAAGTCTTGTTGAACCATGTCTTTAAATACATAATGGAAAGAAAAAACATATTATACTATCTTCCTTGATCAAAAATATTACCCATAAAAATAATAAATTTAATAGATCAAAGAGATGGGGAAAAACAAGACAAATACCTAAATAGGCTCTCGAATAACTCTTCTTTCCAAAGGATAAAGGAGAAGGTAGAAAGAGAGTCACATTGGTTCATGAGTTCTTATTATGTTAACAAGATTTGCTATCTTAAACACATCGCTTCCATTACCATATCCTCAGATTGATTGTTAACTTCCAGGTAAGCTAATTTTTCCGCTATGTAGGCAGACAAATTGACATATCTACATGAATGAATGAATGATTGTCTGGATGCTTGAGCATAGGAATGTATATGTGCACACAATTGTTTGTCATTATGTCGCCATATTGTAAGCTAATTGATCCGCTATGTAGGCAGACAAATTGACATGTCTACATGAATGAATGAATGAATGAATGAATGTTTGAGCATAGGAATGTATATGTGCAAATGTGTGCACACAAAGTGTTTGTCATTATGTCGCCATATTGTGTTAAGTGACGTGTTTGGAGCAATGCACATGTTCAAAGTGATTGTAATAATATGCACGTGTAAAGTGTTGTAATAATGTGCATGTGTAAAGTGTTGTAATGTCATATTGGTTCATCACTTTTCAATATATTAAGAAGATTTGCTATCTTAAATACATCGTTTCCATTACCATATCCTGAGATTGATTGTTAACTTCCAGGCAAGCTAATTGATCCGCTGTTGAGGTTGATGAATTGACATTTCTGCATGTATGAATGTATGTTTGAGCATAGGAATATATATATGTGAATGTGTGCACACAGTGTTTGTCATTATGTTGCCATCTTGTATTGAATGGTGGAAGATTGCCATATTGTGTTAAGTGACAAGTAATGCACATGTGCAAAGTGTTTATAATAATGTGCACATGGCAAAGTGTTGTAATAATGTAAAGTAATGGGGTATTTTTAATGTGTTATGTAAACAAGTAGTTTGGAGGTAGTTGGGTAGTTGCCAACCGCCTACCGACCCCATTATGTCTATAAGTACGCATCTATGTGGGAGATGCAAGGAAATCTGTGTGTGAGCGCGACCACGTGCACATGTTGCTGTTGTCCAAAGTATATTGTTGGTAGATTATTCATCGGAATATGATGTATTGTAGATAATTGTTGTGCAAGATACATGCTGTGTGTAGTGTATCCATTTGTATTTATAAGTATTCCCAATGTATAATTTGTTTATCTAAGTGGTAATGGAATTGTCCTGCAGTGTGTTGTATTCCATTTCTACATTCAGCCCTATTTCCACTTCTTGGACACTGCCTGAAGACAACTTTTTGGAATTCCCTTGAGAGTTCTTTGATCTTCTTTTAAAGTTGGTCATGCCCCCAATTAGGACAAATTGTATTGTAGTGTGTTGTATTCCATTTCTACATGCTGCCCTATTCCCACTTCTTGGACACTGCCTGAAGACAACTTTTTGGAATTCCCTTGAGAGTTCTTTGATCTTCTTTTAAAGTTGGTCATGCCTCCAATTAGGACAAATTGTATTGTAGTGTGTTGTATTCCATTTCTACACGCTGCCCTATTCCCATTTCTTGGACACTGCCTGAAGACAATTTTTTGGAATTCCCTCGAGAGTTCTTTGATCTTCTTTAAAATTTTGGACAAAAACCCTTTACAACAGAATCCAAAATGATCTTTTAATCTCCTTCAAAAATGATGTGAGTAGCTTTCCTTGCTAACAGAAGTCCTTTCCAGAGAACAATGGCTTCTGCCACATTGTTGGTGTTGATGCCAGTTCCTACTCCCAGGAAACTCAGAACAGATCCTTTTGTATTTCAGGGAAGGCAACCTGCTTCTGAGATGCTTGGATTTCCTTTCAATGCACCATTGAACTTTAATTTAAACCACTTCCTTGAAGGACTCTCCCAATTGACATTCTTTGTCTTTCCTATTTTTGACCCACAATCAGAAATCTTTCGGTATACAATTGCCCCTCTTCATAACCTGTTCTTTTGATGGGCTTCAGGTTTGTATTCAATTGAATATTCAGAAGCTGCCCACCTTGAAATTAAATCACTCATCATTTGAGGGACGATCCATTTCATATTAAAGCTTTTTAGTGCTTTTCCCCATATTTGAGAGGCGAAAGGACAGAGAAGCAAAAAATGGTCAACCAGCTTCTTCTCACTCACACATAATCCACCTGCGAGTACTCTGAAAGTCTCTTTTTCTCAATTGTTCCCATGTAAGGATCCTTCCCTGAAGGCTAGTCAAAAGAAAACTTTGGCTTTAGGCCAGTATTTGGGCCTCCAAGTGTATCTGTGCAAACCTATTTTAGCATTGACAAGTGACCCTCTATCATGTTACAATATCCTTTGGCAACAAAGTATTCTTCTTCCCCTTTAAATCCCCATTGGAGTGTATCCCCTTTAAAGGACAGAGAAGCAAAAAATGGTCAACCAACTTCTTCTCACTCACACATAATCCACCTGCGAGTACTCTGAAAGTCTCTTTTTCTCAATTGTTCCCATGTAAGGATCCTTCCCTGAAGGCTAGTCAAAAGAAAACTTTGGCTTTAGGCCAGTATTTGGGCCTCCAAGTGTATCTATGCAAACCTATTTTAGCATTGACAAGTGACCCTCTATCATGTTACAATATCCTTTGGCAACAAAGTATTCTTCTTCCCCTTTAAATCCCCATTGGAGTGTATCCCCTTTAAAGGACAGAGAAGCAAAAAATGGTCAACCAACTTCTTCTCACTCACACATAAGCCACCTGCGAGTACTCTGAAAGTCTCTTTTTCTCAATTGTTCCCATGTAAGGATCCTTCCCTGAAGGCTAGTCAAAAGAAAAATTTGGCTTTAGGCCAGTATTTGGGCCTCCAAGTGTATCTATGCAAACCTATTTTAGCATTGACAAGTGACCCTCTATCATGTTACAATATCCTTTGGCAACAGTATTCTTCTTCCCCTTTAAATCCCCATTGGAGTGTATTTCCTTCCTCGCTAATAGGGATTTTGAAGCTTATCAATTTATCTTTCAATATTTATGCTGTGGAAATGGGAATCCATCAAAGGTTTTCTATTTCTTTCCACTTCCTTGTCTGAATATAGTTGGATTCTGAGTCAACATAATGGTGTTTCAATTTTCTTCCCCATCATTCATTTGCTGCTTGCTCAATGGGTTTAAATTGATTATCTTGAGTCTTGACTAAGAGAAGCATCTTTTATCCAGCATCTTTCCGAAAGTCCACAATCCCACCATTGCTAACCTTCGAAAATAACATCCTAAGGAGAGGTCAAGCATTGCATAGACCATCCCAAATTGCAAATACCTTGGGAAGATTTGTTGTGGTGAAAGACCTTTAAGGGCCTTCATTATCTAAATGTTTTACACATCTGCCATGCTAGTTTAGCCAGGAGGGCTAAATTGTCTTTATGGCAGCTCTAAATCTTGCTCCACCAAATCAAATTTCTTCTATACCACAGGAGGAATTTCTTAATATTTTCTCTTCCTTGCCATAGTTTCTCATAATGAACTCAATCTCTGATAATTTTTACAGATGTGTAGAGGATTAAAAGCCAATAGATAAGAACACTTTGTAATGTTGATTTTGTTAGGGCAAGTTTCCTTGGAAAACTTATCCATTGCCCCTTCCATCATGCTAATAAACTTCTGAACTTGTCGATCACTTTTTGCTGCAGATTACTCTCTGCCTTGCCTTTAAAAGAGGAATTCCTGGGTAAGAGTCTCAAAGATCTGTGCTTGAACCCAATAAGGTATGCAATATAACTTTGTTCATTTGCCGAAACCTTGAAGAAAAACTTTGCATTTCTCTAAGAGAATTCCTGTTAATAGATTGTCCTGAGGCCAATTCATAATACTGAAGAATTTTTTTAATGTTCCTCACCTCTAAGAGAAGTTTTTCTTGCGAATAAAGTGTCATCCACAAATTGAAGATGAGTAAACATTAGCTACCTAAGATGTAACCTGGAGACCCTGCAATTGACCTCTTTTGTTTGCTCTTTTGAAATAACCTGTACACCCTGCAGTTTGTTTGCAACTGGGCCACCTTGTCACAGGCCTGTAGTGGAGCTACTAGGGAAATAAAAAGAAAAGGACACTTTTGGAGACTCATTGACCAAGATAAAGAACTTGGGGTGAAATACAAGATCCTCATCCAAGCAATTGGTTCTTTAGAAAAGCCAAATTTGCATAGATTCTTTCCAAGAAGCACCTAATTTCTCTATCATATCCCTTAGAAATATCTAAATCCAGAGGCAGACCTCATTGATGCATTTGAGTCAGGGGATGTATGAGCTTATGAGCAATAGCCACACCATCTGATATTTGTCACCCCTTCACAAAGCCTCCTTGTTCTGAAAGAATATTGTCTGAAAGGATGAGTTTTAGCCTGGTAGAAATGAGTTTGAATATGATTTTGTAAATGACATTGCATAAGGCAATTGGCTTGAAATTCTGCTATTTTACATTCTTTCTCCTTCAGAATCAAGGCAATGAATGTCACATTCATCACCTTCAAGGTACTAATGGATTTCTTAGATTCTTCTAGTACTTCCAGAATCTCCCCGCATTGAAATCTCGATAATGTTGATAAAACATTGCAGAGAAGTCAGCTGGATCAAGCACACTATCGCCTTCATCTTAAACAAAGCTTTCTTGTTCTCCTTCATCGAGATTTCTTGCATAAGATTAGTATTTTGAGTATCCCTCACTGGATAAGGTATATTTTGAACAAAAATCATTTTGAGTCTGTTCTCTGTCCAAATATCGCATTTTATGACCTTCAAGGTACTAGTGGATTTCTTGGATTCTTCTAGTACTTCCAGAATCTCCCCTCATTGAAATCTCGATAATGTTGATAAAACATTGCAGAGAAGCCAGCTGGATCAGGCACACTATCGCCTTCATCTTAAACAAAGCTTTCTTGTCCTCCTTCGTCGAGATTTCTTGCATAAGATTAAGTTTTTGAGTATCCCTCACTGGATAAGGTATCTTTTGAACAAAAATCATTTTGAGTCTGTTCTCTGTCCTCCTCTTCATCAGAAATTTGGCTTTGAAAATACATAACTAGTTCCTTGCTAACCTGGACTTTTCACCAGATCCGCCTTATTGTTTTCTAAGCTAACTTTTTTGTTGCACTGAATTCTGGCAATAGTTGTTTGGTTAAAAGATTTAGTATTCTTATCAGCTTTCTGTAACCCTCTGGTTCTAGTTTTTTGTTTATTTTCTGCATCCTTTTTGGTCTTATTTAACCTCATGTTTTAGATCTCATATAGAAGTTGTTGCATACTTGCTTCCAGCTCAGCTTTACAGGTAAAAATATTCTGAAACACATTCTTGTTCCAAAAGCTGAGCTTGGCTATTATCATATTCGATTTGGATGTTTCCCCTTCACGTCTAAGCTTCTGTGGAGAAGTGCAAGGCATGTAAATGTGGTTGTATTAGCTCAGCTAATTTTATTAACATGCTCTCCCAAATTATGGGTGGGTGTTTTTTGGTCGTTAGTTTTGGTCTCATTTTGCTTTATGGAGACAATTAAATTACTGCTGCTGTTATTGTAAATTGGTTGTACTTTTGCAGTCTCACTGACCTACTTTGGTCATCTATGGACATTAGTACAATTTCTTTCTTTCTATTTCCTTGTCATCACTCCATGATCATTTCATCAAACCCTTCTTGTACCAATTGCATCTCTTTGAACTTGAATAAACATCTTCTTGGTGTTGAGTTTTCAACAATCTTAAGTGTGACCAGCCAATGATCTGACCCTCCATCAAGTAGGACCTTAGATGTTAAAATGCTCATCCTGTTGAGCTAGTTAGCACTATAAATCTGTCCAACCTCTCTAGTATGAAATTGTTCAGGATGACAGACACTTAGAAGGAAAATGTCCCATAATTTGGAATTTGTCATGAATTGAAAAAAGTCATGTATATTTAGTCAATTGGCATCTTCATAGATTGGTTACCTCCATTCAAATACTCTTTAAATGCTCCTCATCTCTTTCTTCATGATAAGAGGGTGATTAATCAAGCAGTCAAAGATGATGTTTATTGACAATATATTGAGATCACTTGGTCACTTCATCTCAGCCGTGTAGTCCTGAGTTGGTCTTCTACACTAAACATTTCATGAAGATTGAGAATGACATTTGATTATATCTAGGATTTCTCTTTGTCAGCTTAGAGTGTGTTCATATTAGTTGTGAGTGGAGACATCCCACCATATTCCTTGTGAGAGGATAGGTTATGTTGTCTTTGCTCTCTTTGGAAGGGGGAGATTGAAGAACATTTCATATTTTGGTGTCTTGTTTATTATGAAATTTGAAGGAGGTACTATTTCTTGTATAGAGAGTTAGGTGGATCGCTTGCCACCTTTTTCACCTATCCTAATCAAAGATGCTTGGCTTTGTTAGTGAAGTTAGTTGTTATATGGGACACCAACTATTGCTTGACTAATCACCTCTCTTTCACTCCATCTCTATAGTCAAGAGTAACAAGCATTCATTTTAATAATTAAAAAAAAAACAGGCATTCATTTGAAGCTACAACTCTCCAAAATGTTAATGAGAGATCTGTGCACCCTTGTTTGAATATAATATTAGCTAGTAAAGCTTTGATCCATGTGACGAGATATGACTGCAGTTCTCCTACATCTGGTTTTGGCCACCCCTATGTACCAAGGAGTTGCAGATAGATGTAGCTTACCAATTTCATATCTTCTTGGTTCCATGGCCATGGATGCTAGAAGAGTCTTGAGAGGCCGAACTCCATGTCCTAGGTTTGTTCAAAAAAACCCCTTTAGTCTTGGCCATTCTCTTGGGTGCATCATTAGATCGACGATGACGTTGATTGTGCTTCACCCTACATCTCACTGCCAATTAATGTTGGTGCTTGAATCTACTGGATTCTTTCAACCTCTCTTTCACCTTGAATGTTGTCTCTCTCTTCATCTTTAGTTTTAGCATATTAGGGTTTATCCATATTGGGTAATCCTCAATGTAATTTTATATCATACAAGTGTTCCTTTTTACTATATACACTAGTTTCTTTGTTCTAATTTAGCTTATTTTCGTAGTACTTTTTCATTACTACAATGCATTGTAACAACTCTGTTTGATGAGTCCCATTGGCCTACTTTGGCCATCCGTGGATGGCAATGAAATTATCTTATCTGATACGTACTTCTACTGATCTTGACCTGCTTTTTTCCCTGAGAATCTAGGATGGCATTCAAATATCCATCTAATAGCCACCTGCCACAATCAATAACTTCCATACAGGGTCCCAATTGAGACCAACATTCTTTTCTTTATTCCATAGAGTGTGGTCCATATACATTAATCACAATGAAGGAGAAAATTGTAGCTATTTCTTGGACTCTGCAGGAGTTGTAGTCCCAATATCTAGAGAGGATATTGCATTCCACCCTAATGGTATTCCAAAAAATAGTCAGTCTTGTTTGCATTCAAACCCATCATCTCTTCATGACATATAGTGGCAATCATGGAAGATAAGATCTCTCAACTTAGCTTAATCTCCTCAATAGAATTTTTGGTCTCTCTCTCCAAACTAATTGTTTTAACCATGTTCTCTTGGTTAAGACATTTTAGGCTTTGATGTTCCTTGAGGCAACCTTAATCTACAGGGTGTCTGCTTTTTGGATATGCTTATGGTATCCTCTAATTGATCTTGGGTTCTTGTGGCTACCTTTGCAAGAGACTCCTTCTGAATCCTATCTTGCATGGTTTTTCTTTCGTGCTTGCTTTGTCCATGGTCAACAGGGTTCTTTTGGATTTGTAATTGCTTAATGTTTCCTTCACTTTGATTTCCTTTAACCTTATTTTCCATTGGCGGTATGATTGATAGATTTTCCTCCTCCTCCTTAGAAGCAAGTGTATTTTCAATTGTCTCTCTTCTCTCTTCCATTAGAAATAGAGCTGCTTTCTCCTTCCCCGAAGGATCCTCCAAAAGTTTATCAATATCTCCTTTAAAAGCATAAGTTTCGATCATCTGTTTCTATGCCTCTCCTTTTGAATCCTTTTCATCTTTTGTAGTTGTTGATTGAGTATCTTGGATTGCTTGAAGGTCCAATCTATTATGAGACGTATGTCTTTTCTTTGGTTTCTGGAAACAATCTTGTTCGTTCTCAACACTTTCATTCGTCTGAGATAGATATTGTTGCTTTGGTACTTTGTTATAATCATTAAATATGTGATCATATTCATGGGAAAAATTGCATATGAATGGGATGTACTTATAGTTAATTTCTTGTTATTGGCGGTAAGTAATGCAATTATATTATTGGTAATTGTATGAAATATATACAAATAATTAACGCTAACAATAGGCGCTAACCAACGAGCAAATAGCGCTTAACAACTAACCAAATAATCAAAATAATATCTGCCGACAATGTGAATGTCGGTAGATATCTAACCTAGGATAGAAACAAACTAACCTAGGTAGAAAGTAAAAGTAATCTACTCTAGGAGAATTAACTAATTACCAAATAAGGTAATATAACTCTAACATCCCCCCTTATTACATTATTTGGGTAATAATATAACTACTAGCTACACTATTATCCCCCCCATACAACAATATTTGGGTAAAGTATATAATTGCCCCAATACAGTGAAGAAGAAGAAGAGAAATGAAAGAATGGTGGCTCGTGCTTTGTCTTCGGCTCTGGCTCTGGATCTAAGCATACCTCTGGATTTGTACCTCTGGGTCTATCTCTGGATCTGCCGGTGAATCTGCCTCTGGATCATTGCCTCTAGATCTGCCTGTAGATCTGCCTCTGGAACTTTGTCTCTGGGTTTGTCTTTAGGTCTGTCTCTGGGTCATTATCTCTGGGACTACCACTCGGATCATCTTGGATTTTCCTCGGGGTCTACCATAGGTTTTACCTTTTCGGTAGAAGCCATACAACATTTATTTCATCATGGTCCATTGTGTGAGATCTGTCCATCCACAATCAATATGAACCTTGTTGGCCATTTTCACTTTGTACCAACATCTAGAAGAAGAGTGATTCGTACATCCACAAGAATCACAAGGATGTAATCTCCAACACTTAGTTGCAACATGTTCAGTTTTTGCACAATGACTGCAACAATGCTTTTAGGAGATGTAGGAGATTTAGGTTTTACAAACATGGAATTACTGGTACTTGCATGTCCAGTATAGCCAAGGCCTTCATTCTTTGCCTTGACATTTAGCATTATAGGAGTTTTAATGCCTTGTTCCTGTTTACCTAGTCTCTCACCATTGAATCCCATTTTCTTCATCAGTTTAGAACTAAATCCTTTGGTGTGTTGTTCAAAACACCCAATTTTATCATTTGCATCAATGCTTTTAACAATATTGCATTTGTCGCTATTGATGAGATTATGGAGCTCTGTTTGAGGAGGTTCAGTTGTTAAGTCACTAGTGTCGCAAGCAAAATATGCTACTGAAATGAGATCACTTGTGCTACAACTGATATCTACCATTGAAGGTAGGAGGTTGCCTGTATCACAACAAGCATTTGCCACAATTGGCTGAAGGTCACTCGTGTCACAACAAGCATTCACCACAATGGGCTGAAGGTCACTTGTGTCACTACAAGCATCGACCATTAGGACCTCTTTTTCCTCTTTTATTTCCATTTTCACTTTTTGTTGGGCACGATCAAGTGCAACAAATAATAGGTATATACCCCTTATAACGCCAATAGGAAATTGAGCACCATTTGTCTGAATGTCTTTGCAAGACTCATAATCATCGAGGAGGGCTACTAAACCATTGTTTAGTGTGAGAAATGTGCCATCCTCATAAAAATCCAACCCATCCATCTCTGGTGGAATGTAGGGACTTTTAACTGATGTAACAACATCATCAGTTTGTTTAGGGGTTTGCTTTTTCTTTGATCTGCCCATTTTAAGGTGTCGGTCACTATCGAAAATGCACCTTTTACAATGAATTTTGCAAAATAATGGACTAAGGTGTCGGTCGCTGCCGAAAATGCACCTTTACAACTTGTTCCCCCCTTTTTGCAAAATGTTCGTTGATAGAATGTTGCAAGAAGTGTGACTAAGGTGTCGGTCTAGGCCAAAAATGCACCCTTTTTAAGTCGTCCTTCCTTTTTAGCAACAATATTCTATGAGGTAGGAGAATGAGTATCCCCCCCTCTGTGTTGCAAAATGATGGTGGAGAAAAATTGTATTATCCCCCTTAGTGCCAAAAATATCCCCCCTTAGTGCAAAAGAATTGCAACAATAAAGCCTTTTTAGGCTTTTACAATGTGCTTTCTAGACAATGTTGTAAAAAAAAAAACACTCAAATTAAGCCTTACAAAAATTGCCTTTTAAGACAATGTATATGTTGGCCCCTACGTAATTTTTTATTTTTTTACAAAATATTAAAGCCGCTTGGGCTTTTTACAATATTTGAAAAGTTTACTTAAATTAAATGAATTTAATTTAAATAAAATAAATTTTATACAAAAATTACCTCTTGAGGGTTAACAGCCCAAGGCCCATGAGCAAAAGAGAATGCTCACGATGCAGGGTCGATCTCTGTACCTCGTGCATAGAACGCTCATGTCCTAGCTGTCCCAGCTACGGCTTGCGCGTGGAACAAGGGAGTAGCTTTCCCTATTTCAATCGTCCTCCATCGTCGTCAAGGTTGTACATGGCGTCGACGCTTTTCCTCTGCTGATGGTGGCACTCTTCTGCGGCAAAGGTCTTTTTGGGCGTGCATTCTGTAAAAACAAACTTATCCAGACCTGAAGTCGAACTCGGAACCTCTACCCCGTATGCGTCAGTTTGCTCCCGGCCGCACTGTAGTGGTGCTGGGGGGCTGTACTCAATCGAAGCAAAAAATTTGGCGTCGAGGAGAATTGATTCGGAAACCTCGCACCTTTGTATGCTTTAGAGTTGTTTAGCCAACTGCCACTGTATTCTGCAATGTCATAGACACAAAAATAAAACTGCAAAAAATGCCTTTTGTGTTGCTTATGGGGCAACAACATCGATTTCTTCAATCGCCTTTATCTCCAACGACGATCCATGAACACGTTCACTGCTGCAATTCGTTGCGATTGGCCGGCTTCAACCTTTACACAAAACTACAAATTTTACATGCGATCTGCTTTTCGCCTGGGGCATACCCCTTTTTTTAAAATTCCTGCAACGTCTGCGGTATATCTACGAAGAGCATAAATGGTGGATACATCTTCCACGTTGGCCAATCTGAGACGAGTTTCCTAGTGCTCTCAAGCGGAGGGACGCAGCTGAAAAAAAAAATAGTCAATGTGGGCCAATCGCGATCTCCGGATGCCTGCAAACTGTTGATCACCACGCTGAGACATCGTGCAACTACCGGTTATTATTGTGATCTGCTTAGGCACAGTATGAAGGATCTGGACTGCGCATGTCACCTACATGAACCAGACTGTAAAACAGGTGTCTGCACACAAACAATGCTGTGAAGAGACTGCGGTCGTCTAGTTGTCTGCCAATAAATCGTTTCTGCCAGGCCACATGAACCTGCAAATCATGATCTCACGGTGTTTGTTTCCTCCGACTGCGCCGCCGCTACGATCTGCTGGCGATCCACAACCACGATTTGCTGGCAATGGCAACCACAACCACGCAGGGTTGTTCCACTGGGGAAGTGAGGTTGGTTGTACGAATTTTTTTTTAAGCTCACTGTTTAGTCCCACATGGAACATGAATAATCCACACTGCTCTTTAAATTGAACAGAGCGCGTATGTGAAAATGTCCACCTTACGGTGGACTATCCCCCGCTGGCCTTTTGTCCACCAAAACCGTCAACGTTCAGGTCCCCACGTCAGTGTCTTGTAGGGTCCCAAGTCTTAGGTAGGTGGCATCTCTAGGTTGTCGTGTCCGGTCCTCTCAGTTTGCCGTCCACCGTGTCCGATCCGCCATAGATCACCCGAGCTTCTCCACGATTGTTGCTGAGGTGTCGCGTCTCCTGCGTTCGGGGTGCCCTTGTGTCGGCCGTCAAAAGTTTCGATCAGTCAGCTACGTTAGAGCCGGCGACCTCGCTTAGGTTGGTCCATGTAACCCGTCAGTCTAGCGCTCTGTCTCAGGTCTCCAGCTCCTCCTAGCAATGCCGATCTCGCCACGCTGTTGCCTCGAAAGACAGGGTCAGTTTCTAGGAGAGCTGTGACTTCAAAGCTTAGAGCTCAGGGACCAAACTAACTGTCACATAGTCCTCATATCTGGTCAGCCGCGTTGGCTGTCCACCTAGATCTGTAGTCTGCCGGCTATGTCTGGTAAGCCAACGTCCTTGGCCAGTCAGGGCTGGTCTCTGGTCTGGTCTAGTCCCCAGATCTGGCTATCAGCGGTCGGACATATTCGCAGTCCGTGCCCTTCTAGGGCCCACTGTTCCAGAGTGGTCAGAGCGATGTTAGAGCGCCAGTTCGCCAGTCTCCTCCATAGAACCACGTCACATCAGGCTTCAAACGAATTTTAGATTTGGAGCAACCCACGTCAGATGTGGAGCAGCCCCGCTGGCTTTGATACCATATTGGCGGTAGTAATGCAATTATATTATTGATAATTGTATGAAATATATACAAATAATTAACGCTAACAATAGGCGCTAACCAACGAGCAAATAGCGCTTAACAACTAACCAAATAATCAAAATAATATCTTCCGACAATATGAATGTCGGTAGATATCTAACCTAGGTAGAAAGTAAAAGTAATCTACTCTATTAGAATTAAGTAATTACCAAATAAGGTAATATAACTCTAACACCCATTTCTAGCTAAAACCATCCAACTCAAAAGCAATTGATTTTGAGAGGGAAATCTTAACTTGATATTGGCACAAATCCTTGCATAATGTGCTATGCTTTTAGATATAGTTATATGTTTCCAAATTTTCTCCATTGAAATTTCTGATGGTCTTAAAAACATGTTTACTCCAAATTCCTGTGGAAGCTCATGCATGCAAATCCAAACTATTTTGCTTTGGCAATGTATTGTGCAGGTTGAGTTGGGCACTCTTCCTCTTTGTCTTGAGAGCATCTTCACAATTATTTTTCAATTTCCTTGCCTTAGACCTGTTGTCATTTTTGCCACATTAAATTTTTTGATAAAATTTTGCCTAAGAGTTTGCTTTAAAGCGGCAAAGAGCATGCAAAGGTGTTGGCATTTTCGCGGGTCTAAACGGGGATGATAAAGTGGATGAAATGAGCTTTGGATATTTCTTCATTGCAGATATTTTCGCAAGCTTTCCGGCGATATATTATAATAGGCGATCGGGTCAGCGGATCAAAAGTTATGGCCCCGAGAAGCAGAACCAGAAAGCTCAATTTCAGGCTTGAAAAATTGACTAAGGCACGGCCAGAAAGCTCAAGTTCGCTCCAATCAGCAACTACTCCTGAGTTCGCTCCAGTAATGCAGCGGCTCCCAAGTTCGCTCCATTTCTGAGCGACTCCAGGGATTGCTCCCATCTTGCAGCGAACGTCGGCCAAAATGTCGGCCAAAATCTCAAGTTCGCTCAAATTTCGAGCGATTCTCAGAATCGCTCCCCTTCGTCAGCGAACCTCGGCATCGGCCAGAATCCCAATGTCGGCCGCATATCGGCCATATGTCGGCTAGAATTCCAATGTCGGCCAGACTTCCAATGTTGGCCTCATGTCGGCCAAAACAGCTGCGAACTTCAGCTCAAGACATGGAAAAACGGCTAAGGAAAAGTTCCTCCCGAGTTCGCTCCCAAAGACAGCGATCCCCGGCGTCGTTCTCTCCTCGGGCGACCAGCAGCTTCGTCAGCGACCAACGGCAGGAGGAGAAAAGATTGCAAATTTTACTAAGGCATGAGCCATTGCCAAGGTTCGCTCCTTTGGCCAGCGATTCCCGTCGTCGCTGCATCAAACCAGCGACTTTCGTCGTCGCCCAGTTCTTCAGCAACTACCAGCAAACCCCAGAAATCGCCGTAGCCGTCCAACGATTCCCGTCTAGCTTCAAGTTCCAGCGAGCCGCGGCAGGAGGGTGATTTAAAAATTGTCTAAGTGTAGGTCGCCGGAGGTCGCTTCATTTCGGAGCGACCCCCGTCGTCGCCGCTTCTTTCCAGAGACCGCGGGCGGATGAGCTCAAGAAAATGTTCTAAGGCATGCAAGTTGCCCGTAGTCGCTCCGTTTTGGAGCGACTCCCGTAGTCGCCCCTCACCCTCAGCGACTTCCATCGTCGCCCGCCTTTTCGGCGATCGCCAGCAGTTGCAGGATTTGAAAAGTTGACCGAGGTCGCTCCGTTTTGGAGCGACTCCCGGCGTCGTCGTAGCTACCAAGCGACCCCCGTCGCCGCCGACCCCTTCCAGCGACCGGCAGCAGCAGAGGAGTTTCAAGAAAAATTCTAAGGCATGTGAGCTGCCTTCGGTCGCTCTGTTTCCAAGCGACCTCCGTCGTCGCCATGGCTGCCAAGCGACTCCCGTCGTCGCCCCCATCTCCCGCGATCGCTGGCAGAAGCAAAGTTGAAATTTTGTCTAAGGCAAGGACTCCCGAGTTCGCTCCATTTCCGAGCGACTCCCGGGATCGCTCCCATCTCGCAGCGAACGTCGGCCAGCGAGCGAACGTCGGCCAAAAAGTCAATGTCGGCCGCGAATCCCGATGTTGGCCAAAAATGCCTATGTCGGCCAAAAAACCTCAAGATCGCCCTCAACCTTCAGCGAACCTCGTCCTCGGACCTAGTTTGGGCGAACTTCAGCAAGATTCAGCGAACTCCAGCGAGGGCATTTTTTAAATGCTAAGGCAGCCCTGAAGGGGTACTCCGGAAGGCACTCATCCCAAGGAAGGTAGGTAGGCATTAAGGCGCATCCGCAGCACACGAGTTCCAATCTCCAGCCCATCCCATCAGTACAACCATGTCAGGTCCCGGAAAAGCTCCAAAGGGCAAGATACACCAACCGCATTAATGAAGCATGCTGCGCCAGCTGCAAGGACCGTCCGGAGCCGCTCTAAACACGGGTGAGCCGTATTCCAGGTACACTGTCATCTGACAGGGGTCAAATCTCAGCTACCCTTAGGGTTTGAGCATTAATGTAATGGGGGGAAAATTTTTGCTATAAATAGCAGTGTGCTTTCATTGTAAAAGGGGGGGAACATATTGCTAAGAAAGCTGCTGTAAACAAACACTTGCTTCAATACAAGGCATCCTTGACTCTGACTCTTGTCTCTTTCTTTTATGCTGCCTTCTGCAAGTATTTCTGCTTCATGTTCATTTATCTTTCTGCTTGCTGTAATTCTGCACTCTGGATTAGGGCATTGGACAGTAAGTGAATCTGGAATCCTGGTTGAAGGATACATAGGAAGGAATCGTAGTGTTAGTTTCTGTTACATGCTTTGTTTTGATTGTTGTTGGTTTGGGTATTAGCTAGTGATTGTGTTGCTTGTTCTTCCCCACCACTATTGCAAGCCATTTACATTTCTTTCTGCAAATATTTTAATCTCTTTCCAGTTCCCTTAGCTTTTTCCCAATCTCTTTCCTGTTCCCTTATCTTAAACCCCAGTAGAATAGTATAGGAGCCGGCCTTCTCCGGAGATCGGCACGGAGGGCATCTCTTCCCCCCGGCCTTTCAATGTTGGTCCGGGTCTAGGGCGCGTATGCAAACCAAGTCCTTCCCAGGTGGCGGATTCGTGGCCAACAAGACCCATGGGTGACTGCACCTTAGGCTGAAGGAGATGCCCATATTTGGCACTTTGCTTGTTAGAACGGTTTTCCTGTAGAAACATTTCTAGTAGTCATTGTGGATGGTAGTCACAAGTTAGTTTGTTGTCATATCCATAGATAGATTTTCTCCATTCAATTAATCTTCAAATGCTCTGAACTCCTTTCTTCCTAATAAGGAGGTGATTAATCAAGCAACCAAAGATTATGTTTATTGACAATATATTCAGATCACTTAGGATCTGAAATCACTCCATCTCAGCCTCTTAGTCATCAATTGGCCTTATCTACTAAGCATTTATGAGGATTGAGGATTGCATTGTTACTCATTCTGATTGTATTCAATGACATTGGATACACAACCTCAGGATTCCTCTTGGTTAGCTCAGAGTCTGCTCACATCAGTTGCAAGTGGAGCTAAATCATCATATTCTTCGAGAGGAGAGGGTGTCATCTTTGCTCTCTCTGAGGGATGGAGACTAGAGAATATTAGGAGACTCCGAGGAGGTACTATTGCTTGTATAGAGACTCAAGTGGATCGCTTGCCACATTTTTCAGCTATCATAACTAGATATGGCTAGCTCTATACCTTTCGAAAGTTATCACTCTTTGGCATTAGGTATGATAAGAGAGACCCACTACCACTCGACTAATCACCTCATTCTTAAACCATATCTTTTCCACCAAGAGTAACAAACATTCATCTGAAACTACAACTCTTCAGAATGTTAATGACAAACTTATGCATCATTATGCACAAATGAGAGTGATCACTAGAGTTTTGATGCTTTCTTCCTCTTGAATGTGGTGGGACAAGATTGCAATTCTCCAATGCCATATTTCAACACTCCTCATGTACCAAGGAGTGCTAACTTTTCCTATGGGTTCCTTGCCATTGGATGCTAGGGGACTCTTGAGGGGTTGAACTCTATGCTCCCTATGATTATCCATCTAGATCCCCTTAGTCCCGGCCACTCTCCTGGGAGCTTTCGGGATAGTTGGTGATAAATGGTGACTCTATTTTTACTTTACATCCCACTATAGGTTAGGGTTGGTGCTTGGGTCCACTTGAACTCTTTTCTCAAGTGAACAACCATATGAATGTGATGCTAGATTCTTTGTGTTTAGAGCAGAGGGAAATTCCCCTTCTCAATACATCATGATCCAAACACAGGTAGAATTATTTGCAATAGTGGTAAGGGCCTCACTATACTTTTCTAGTGGGAATGGCCTCACTGAATACTTAACCAAGGATAGGTATAAATTCTTCTATCCATGGTCTAAGGATTGGGATTCATACACCCAATCATAGATAATCAGTCAGATTGATCTTGACTGATTTTTGTCTTCTTGTGAATGAAGACAACCATTCACCTTGAGTGTGGCATGGGCCTTCACTTGTCTTTGTACTTTCAACTGTTGGCTTTCTTTGCTTCTTCAACCATGAGTGTCCTTATGGTAACCTTCTCATCCTATCGGATTGCATGGATAACCAGTCGCTACAACCACTAGGTGTTATAGAGTAGATTACTGCTTACGAGGTTCACTCTATTATTTTTTCATCAAGCCTTCATTTCTTCGGTCACCTTGTGCTTACCAAATATAGTCTTCAACAAAAATGTTTATTAAGTGCAGTATTTCGTCCCTCCCCCCCCCCCCCTCAATATTAACTTTGCACTTGCATAATATCTAGGAGTGTCGGGTACCAATAATTATGCACTCCAAACATCCTCTAGTGAATAGGAACACACTCATCTATTCACAACGGTCAAGCTTGAATCAATAAATATATTCCTCCTCTCTGACTTCGTGAGGAGGATCTTTGTCATGTGTTGCCATGCATCCTATGTTGGTGGCTTTAATGACCTGTCACCATTTCTTGTCTTGAACTTCACTTGTTGTAGTGAGATCAATCACCTACTATCTCTTCTGCATCTTGGCTTTGTTCATCTGAATAAGACGTTGCTTGTGAAAAGCGATGTATTTGCACAGCCTTTGTTTGGCAAAGTAGTGTACCATTGATGTAATTAGTCGTATGTTGAGTGCCTTATGTGGGGACTCCTAGTCCTTGTTGACCTCTATTTCTAGCGCATCTACGGATGAAGAGGAATCACATTCAGAATGGATCTCTTCAACTTCGAGCTGCTCCACTTGAATTTGCTCATTTGTGGGCAAAGTCACTTAGTTCGGTCGTTTGTCTTGTTCTCCACTAGCTTGAGATGTTCAACTATGCCTTCAATGTCATAGGATGTGTTATCTCCCAAAGAGGCCTTTCCTATATGACTGAAACAATCTAGAGTTTGGAACCAATGTAATGTCCCCATTCTTGGTCACTTTAGCACCGTGGTTGACCCTGGCTCTTTTGGAGTCCGTCAAACATGTCAGAGGGGATTTCTGATGTTGGCATTGAGCTCAGGTGGTCTAGAGGACCCCGATGACACTTTTCGAGGTTGTACCCAGCTTCTAGTTTGTTACCCAAGATTCTTGGAGAGAGCGTCTATTTATAGTAAGTCACCCAGTCAGGTCCGTTCATCATTATTCATCATCGGTAACACTCTTGTGCAGTCGGTTTTCGATTCCGATGCTTTCCGACCGTTTTCGTAATTTGGGTGTTAATACGAGCTATATTTAACTATTTTCTTCTAAGGTTGCCATTTTAATTAAATAATTTAATGGGCACCGAAGTGTTATAGCTCGTTGGAAAGGTTATTTTGGAGCCTTGCACATCAGATATCTATATTTTAATTAAAAAGGGGTTTTTTGGAGCAAAAAGGAGTTTTAATTATAAAGTGACTTTATAAGGTGACTTTATGTTTTATCCCACATTGAGCCCACAGGAGGAAACTTCTCAATGAGGAGTCTATTTATTGATTGCTTGCTCTCATATTGGTATGCTTGGATATATTTTATTTTGGCTTCTCTTGGAGAGAAAACTTGCAGGGCATTTTGCAAGGGTTTGAGCTTGTTTGGAGACGAAATCCTCCGGCAGGAACATCATCTTCGGGATTGGAAGACATCCTTAGGGTGATCCAGAGCATTTCCATCATGGGGAATGTATTGTGCTTAAATTTGAGGAGATTTCAGAGGATTTTCAGATAGGGTTTTAGGGCAGATTTTAGACATTTCTTGCTGGCCATAATTTCCTCTAGCCTGGTCGTACCATATCTTGCCTGGCATTGAAGGTGGTTTTTAATATTCAGAGTTTGGGTGCCAATTAATGATTATAATTGAGGCATATAAGGATTGGAAGCTTTCCTTTGCATTGATATTGTAAAAAGACATCTTTATTTGTTGTTGGGAAAGAAATACATATATTCTTGTGTTGTTGTTCAGCTATAAAGTCGCCATTTTCAGTCTTGTACAACTTTCGGGTATTTTGATACTTTCCAAAGTCCTTTAAAGGGTTTATAGTTTTATATTATCTAAATTCCAAGTTTCATTGATTCCCGCCAAGTAGTTTGCTAGATATTATTTGTTCAAGTTAGCAGTTTAACTTTTTCCCTGCATTATTCCGTACTTAAATAAAAAATACAAAAAAAATCAGAACATTGCACAAAAACCGAAAACCTTGCAAATTTCCAAAATAACAAAACAAGGCAGAAATTTCGTATCTCAGCTTGGGTGGGATATTACAACCAATCTTTCTAACTGGTCATATGGTACCAAACATCATTGGACTGACTTAGCTGAGCACGTGCAACAAATGCATGCTCTTCTTCTTTTGAGTGATCTTTTCTTCTTCTCCAGAGTGGTTGTCTTTGGCAACATTACTATGTTGTTGATGTATCTTTTTCCAATTTGGATTTTTCTTTTCCGATGATTTCTTTTGTTGTTGATGCATTGCTTGAGAAGAGGACCCTTTTGTGAAGGGATTGTGCCAACATTCCTTCAATGTGTGGCCATTATTGCCACAAAGTTCACGTCTTTGCATGTGAAAATTGTTTCTTTGGTGCTGGAAGCGAGGTCTTATGCCTCTTCTGATTGGTTTCTTCCCCTTTTGATTTGTAAGAACTTGATCTTCTTCTTGTGTTGTATGAGAGGCCTCTACTTTTGAAGGAGATTCACTATATTTCAAATGTTGGTGTTTGCTCAATACCATTCAAAGTTATCACAGACACATTATACTATGAAGGGAGAGATCTCAAAATAATGGGGACAAATGTGTCATTAGACACTTTTTCTCCCAAAGCTTGTAGTGATGCACATAACTTTGCAATTCGCCTTAAGAAGGACTCGAGTTTTTCTCCATTATGCATTGTCAAGCAATGAAGTTGACTTTGGAGGAACAAGATTTGGTTCTTGTTCTTTGCCTCAAATACTGTCTGGAGCTTGTCCCATGCGTCTTTAGTTGTGGTCGAATCATGAATGTATGGTTGTACTTCATCAACAACACCAAACATGATGATTAACCAAGTCTTTTTGGCTACTTTGTCAAATTTTATCTGTTCTTCATCATCTATGTCAGGACAGGTAATGGACCCATCTACAACTTCCCATACTTCCTCAAACTCAAGTTGAGTTCTAAGTTTAGTTTTCCAAGCAGCGTAACTATTCACTTGCAATAGCTAGAAATTGGGCAACAGGAATTTTGGTGCACCACTAGCCATCTTAAACTTTCACTAAATTGGAAAATTTGAATTCCATTGAATTGGCCTTGAAAATGCTTTCGGACGAGTAAATATAAGCCTATACTCGCAAGTTGATTGATGTCTTGAATCGCAAGAAATCAGTGTCTTGTCGGGCAAAAAAATAGGTGGAGATGATTCTTCCTCCAACCACAATCTTTAGGGAATATTCTTCGGAATATTCACGCTTTAAAATATTATACTAGCATTTCCTTTTTCACGTGCATTCATTAAAGGAAAAGAGCAAACAATTATAGGCTTCAGTTAGCCTTCTCACTATCAATGTAGGTATTTCAAATACTTTTGATTGGACTCAGCCAAGAATGGTGACATCGATTCCAATTGCTCCAAGTGTCCTCTTAGTCAAGAACGTTTTTGATGTTGTGGTAATTTATCTTTGCCTACTTGATGTTCTTGAGAAATGCACCGCAACTTTGAAGCCTTGGTGTTGTTGACGAAATAGTTTGAAATGAGGCTGTAGAGCTTTGGGGTTTGCGTCGGGAGCCCGCGCTGGAGGAGTACGTTAATGGATTCCTCATTGGGTTTGAGAATATGTTTTGCTAAGACTGCGTAATAGTGGAAGGGAGCCGACGAGCTCTTTCCGATTTCTTCTTCGTCTTTGTTGACGTTCTCTATATTTTTCTAAAACTTTGCGTAGGATGATGTTCATAAGGCATTGGTATATTTGTCGTTTATGTTTAGGCCATTGGATTGCACTGCTACCAATTGATTGATCGATATGTGTCGTGTAATTTCAAATCAAATACTTTGAAAATGCAAGAAACAACTAGAGTATGTAGTGCTCGATTGTTAGCGATGTGCTCGATGTTCTCTTCTGCAGGCTCGAGCCTTTGAAGTGATTGTCATCGATTTGTAAGCTGCAGTCTAATTTTCTGATGCAGACTGCCTTAAAGAAAAGTGTGTAATTGTTTCCGTTGAGGCATGAGTTTTGCCTTCCAAAGATTCCTCAGTTACTTTGCCTGAGATACAAGGTTAAGATGTTTTCTTTGATTTACCAAGTTTTTGTGGCATTAATGGACCGGGAATGGCTTGTGATCAACGCGAATTTATTGGAGTCTTGATGCTTTAAGACCTTTGTTCTAACGCCAATTCGTTGATTGGACATGAGCTTTTTGGTGTTGATAAGGGCCAAGGAAGAGTTTGGCTTCCTTTGTACTGCCTTGCTCTAATTTTTCCACCATTTGTCACTGATAGTTTCTCAAGGAACATAGACGTTGATGGCGCTAAAAACTAAAATGAATTTGTTTTAGCAACTGCCTGTGTGTGCACCTTGGCAATCGAAAGTGGGTATTAACAGAGTGCCTTGGAGCTCCTCTGTATTGAAGCTTGAGGAAGAGTTTAGTTCTTTTCCTCACTGAGGCATAGAGACCTACTTTGATACTGCTAACGCTTCAATGTTATGCTTCATTGATATGGAAGCATTTATACAAAAGGCTTTGCCAAATATGGCATAACGACCTCCAAATGTAGACAACAACTACCCTTAACTAATACAATCACATAGAGCTTGTGATGGGTGGTTGTGACCATCTTATTATCACACTGATTATGATGGTGATAATGCCTAACAATAAGCACTAATTTTACCAGAACTGCAATTTTAATCCCTCACTTAGCTTTATCTAGTTTAAGCACTGGACTGT
Source organism: Wollemia nobilis (assembly GCA_028583015.1). Taxonomy (NCBI): domain Eukaryota; kingdom Viridiplantae; phylum Streptophyta; class Pinopsida; order Araucariales; family Araucariaceae; genus Wollemia; species Wollemia nobilis. The sequence continues at coordinate 8,990,446 of JAQPPZ010016381.1, forward strand.
CCTGGGGCTTACAGACATGAAATGCTTCTTGTGTTCAAGGTTGCCTCTTTCTATTCCTCAAGGGCCCTAAAAGCTTTTTAAACAATCTTCGATGAAGCTCCCTCATAAAGGCTTAGCAGAGCATTCCTGAAAGATAGGCTTGGTGGAGGGAGGCACCCCCAGATCTAGCTTTCTTTTACAAAATTGTCTTCCAAAAAAGCCCCTTACTACTTCCATTATTATTGTAAGAAATTGATATGGTTTTATTCATGATTGAGATTTCTGGTTTTATTATATGATATTGTTCGATTCGAGAGAGAACATGATCAAGGCAATTATTTTAAATTTCAAAGTCAACATGGTTTGGTTGTTCCTAATATCAAGAATGCTTTGACAAGGAAAAACGTTTTGACAGAAAATGGGCTGCTGCAAATTTAATGGCATTTTTTTGATGCGATACTTTCTATTTTCTCAATCTGTCTTATGAGTAAGTTTGAATTCTTGGCTAATTCGGACTTCATCCAGTGTAGGGAAATTCAGAAACCTTGTTTGTTTTAAACTTTTTCAAAGAAAACATTTTATTTTGAGAAGGATGTCAAACATAGTACAGTACATTTGCCATTGCAAATTCCTTCATAAAATTGGTAAACAATTTTTGAACATAAGGCAATGGGCATTGGGGTGTAATCATGAGACGACTTGCATTACGTTGTCATGTGCTGATCTATAAATATTTTGAAGATCAAAGACATTCATTGATTGGCTTGATTTTATTTTGCAGGGGCTTCCAGCGTGCCATGGTGAGAACTATGAACATGGCAGCAAAAGTTCCTCACTTCCATTACCTTGATGAAATTAATGTTGATTCCCTCATTAAGTTAAGGAAAGCTTTTCAAGATGCAACAACTGGCCAAAATGTGAAACATACATACTTGCCTTTTCTGATTAAATCATTATCGAATGCTTTGATGGATTATCCTTTGATGAACAGCACTTTCAATGAGGAAACTTATGAAATTACATGTAAAGGTATGTACATCAAAATTGAGAGCATAATATATAGGATTTAGTATGCACATACAAGAACATGCCGGTATGCGTGGGTGCTGAAGTTGTATTATAAAAAAAAATACTTTGTGTTCATCAGAATATTAGTAATTAAGTTAGAACAACCTAAATAGATTGAGATTTGGGGTCAGACCTTTTATAATGCAAAATATGGGCTAGGCCTTTGTTCCTTGTTTGAGAATCCATGCAAAAATAGTTAAAAGGTTCAGGTAAACCCAGCCTAGCTTTGGTCTAATGTGAACGTTTCTGATGTTCTAAACCAGTCCAGTTCAGATCGGTCCCTTTTTTAATTTTATTAACCACAGTTGCAATTTTTTTAGTGAAATTGAAAACATCGTAATTTAAAAAGGCTGCTGTCCAAGGAGGGTGTCATATAGATAGGAGCGTCGTTTTCTATTCTTTTAGATATCTTTTTTTTTTATATTTTAATATCTTTTAATGATTTAAATGTGTATGTATTATTTTAATTATTTGTATTTGTTTTTGAAATGAACCAAACCTTGTCCAAAATTCCAAACCTCTGGATCTTTTCACCTTCTATTCAAATTGAATTTTTCATACTTTGTAACCATGATGCAAACACTTTGTTTGATATACTTTTATACGAAACACACATTAAATCCAAGAATATTAGAAATGTCCTGATATAATTAATTATATCAATATTACAGTTGGAGATGCGATGATAACTCAGGGAGTCACAAGTCAAGACAAGACAATATTTGTAATAACTTTCGAATCAAAGAATACCAGTTGAGAGAGGACTAATTCAAATTTTTTTGAATTGGATTACCTTCTTCAATTTAGAGGAACCAGGCTGCATTTCCAATATCCAATCTGATGTATTATGTTGGTGGGTCCTGTTTATTGTGATTGCCATTATCTTTTTAATGGTTGTTATGTATCTTGTTATATATTTTGAAGTCGTGTGGACTTTTCTTGTTTTTTCCTTTTTTAATATTATTTTAAATTATTTGCATATCTCATCATCCAATTCACTCTTTTTTTGCATGGTGAGTTCTTATTTAGTTTGGCAGAGGCAAAACTTTTCGTCATAATGTCTTATTTTTAAACTAGTTATATGGGATTGAAATGGACCCCACCCATATTACTTCATGGCCATGTTATTGTGGTTATTTTAATAAAAAACATAGCGGTTTTACAACAAACCGTATTATTGCAACACCTTTTTCATCGTCATACATCTTAACTCCATTCAGGGTAAGCTTATTATTTATTGACCGTTTTTCAATGTTTAGTTGTAGAATGCTTATGTAAGCATCCTCATGGATTTTTCTTGTTTTTTCCTTTTTTTAAGATTATTGTAAATTATTTGCGTATCTCATCATCCAATTCACTCTTTTGTTGCATGGTGAGTTCCTATTTAGTTTGGTAGAGGCAAAACTTTTCGTCATCGTGTCTTAGTTTTAAACTAGTTATGTGGGATTGAAATGGGCCCCACCCGTATTACTTCATGGCCATGTTATTGTGGTTATTTTAATAAAACACATAGCGGTATTACAACAAACTGTATTATTGCAACACCTTTTTCATCATCATACATCTTAACTCCATTCAGGGTAAGCTTATTATTTATTGACCGTTTTTCAATGTCTAGTTGTAGAATGCTTATGTAAGCATCCTCATGTACTCTGTTGTATTTTCAATGACAGGTACTTATTTTGTGGATGTACTTGAACAATGTGTATGCTTTACCTTTATTGGTTTTGGTCCTTTTGTGGCTTCTTCACAATGATTGCCATCTTTCATGCAGGTTCGCATAATGTAGGAGTTGCCATGGCAACATCTCATGGTTTGGTTGTGCCTAATATCAAGAATGTTCAATTACTTAACATATTAGAGGTTTGACTCCTTGTCTATGCCCTTTGTATAATTTGGGTGTGTTCTACTTTCATTTGTGTAAATTTGATTTTTGTTAAGAAATTTATTATTGGATTAAACAGACACATGAATCACAATGAAATTTTTTATATTCGGTGAATGCATCTTTTTGATTCATTGCTTAAGAGCTTATAAGATAAAGTGACTTTTCTTTACCGAGTGTATCAAAAGAGAGCCTTACATTGTCTTGATCTTTCCTTTTTCCTGGTAGTACATTTACTTAAACTTATTTATTTCATGGAACTAATTGAACATGACAAACAAAATACTTACAACGAGCAGTCTATGAAGAGAGAACAATTCATTAAATGTCCATACTTGAAAACTTTAGATCAACTATGTAGATGTGATATCTAATTATATTAATATGTAAATGAATGTGGTAAATACATTATTGTATTTGCCCATAAAATAAAAAAGCTAATTGATGGTAAAGCATAAAATACAATATGGATTAGTTACAAACCTCTTAATTAAAATTGTTTTCCTACTTAGGAGCATGTAACTCATCAGTTAGAGAGAAACATAACATGCTTGAAAACATACATCACATTCATATTTACAACAGCTGAACTGAGACTCTATCCTATTTTATTGGTTGAATGGTTTTTCTACATTAATTCCCTCCAAAAAGAGCCAATGTGATTTACATTTTCAGGAGATAAACGGTACTCGTGAGAGGGAGATGTCCCTTAATTGCAGCCCTTCCAAATGAGTACTAACTAACTATTACTTAGTTACATGTACTTAACCTATCAGGGCTTAGGAAAACAACTCTTAACCAATCACTTGTTAACTTAATCAACCTGATCTTGTACATTCCAGTTTTCAACCTAGTGGTTAAAACTCAGTAATTTTGGGCAGTAAAGAGGAAGGATCTAGTGCTACTGTTGGAGTCCTAGCCGGAGGATCCATATCTAACCAGAGAAGGATTTTGTCCTGAATAACCTGTAAATCTAAAAGTGTAGTCAGAGTTTTTCTTTCTGCTAGACTGAAATTTCTTCTTCCTTTCCTGGAGCAGTCTTTCTTATTTTCTCCAACTAGGTCTAGATATCCTTCCTTTCAACTGTTCTTCCTTCAAGAGCAGTTGTGCGACATTAAAAACAGCACATGGAATTTTTTCAAATTCCACTGCCCTCCTCATGTCACACGGCCTGGAAATTTGCTGAAACGACCTGCTGAAAATTCAAAGTTTGTCATCCTGTCTTGCTAGACTAGGACCCATCTGTGTTGTGTGCTGATTCACCAGGTATAAATTTCAGTTTTTACTTTTTAATGCAATTGTTTGAAACGTAAATGTTGCCATGCTTTCTTCTAGGGCAGCAAACAGTTGGCTGAAACATGATATCTCTTGGTCACCAATTTATTTTTTGGTTTGCTTATTCGATGTCTTAATTTGCAACTGATTCTTGCCTATGAATTGGGGTTTGCATGGATTTGAATGTTCCTTGCTTTTCATTTGTGCAGTAGATACTAGAGACTTTTTTTGATTTACTATTTCCTTTTGTAATGTGGCCTTGTTTTTCTCTTTTGACTTGTTTACTGGTTTCCTTGTTTACAATTAAAATTGGAAATTGATTTTTATGGATACATTCGACTTGCTTGCTGGTCACCATGCCATCTGAAGGGCTGTTTATTTATTTAATTTTTATTTTTAGGTTGTGGGTGTTTGTTTGGATCCCATACCATTGCCCATGAATTCACATCATGTGTAATTCACCATCCAACTGCCCCATATTGATTTTGGTTTTGACGTCAACCTTGTCACCGATTCCTGAATCCACCACTTGTGAATTCAGTCATTTTCAAGAATGCCTTGCCAGTACTTGCTGATCTTTGTTCTTCATGTTATACTTAGAGTCCTTGAAAGAATGACCATTAATGGCATAAATTTGCATTAGTACACCCATTATTACAACATGCTGCACCAAACTTTCTTTGTGCCTTTCTTGGTTTCACCTTTTAATTCCTTGAATATCCTTTCTGCTGCAAATAATGTTACTCAACATAGTTATTGATGCAGTTTTCAAGGTATCACTGATATCTTCATTTGGATCACTTAGGTGTGTCACTTGCCTATGACCCTTGTTCTTGAGGTTCATTCCGTTGTCATAGTATTCCTTTAAGAACTCAATGATCTGTCCTTGTCTTTGATAGGTACTTTGGCATTAGTCTGTCAATAACTCACCGATTCTTCAATCCATCTGCTAGAAGAACTTCTAGCTTCAAAATTAACTCATCCAACCCCCTACAGTATACATAAACAATGCCATAATTGCCCTATAGCATGTCTTAATTGCAACAAACTTGCTGTTTGTCCATAACTAGAGCTCTTTCTTGAAGGCCTTCTTTAACCGTGCTTTTTTTTTTTTTGGTTTTGTTTTATCTTGTTCCATGTACTAGTTTAGGGTGGCTCCTCCTAGGGTCACTGGAAATGACCTGTACAAGTAACCCTCATTTGCTTGGCCATTGGCATTCCAAATCATGGTACAATTATTTGTAATAACCCAGTTTTCAGGATTTCTAAAAATAGCATGATTAAAAAAGAAAAAAGAAATTCTCATTTCATAAATAGTAATACCATATGATCTATTTAACATCAATTAGAATACAGTCAACGGATAGGTCTGGAACATAATTCATAAATTGTATTTTTACCCAAACTCACCTAAAAGTTTTCGTTGATGTTGATATGGTAAGCAATCCACTGTATCTGGTGATTCCCATCCTTTAGGGAAAACTCCCAATCTTTAAGGGTCATTTCCAATCTTTAGAGATCATCCCAATCATTTGGGAAACATTCCAAGTCTTTTAGTTCATTCCCAATATTTAGGGATCTTCAATTCTTATATTCATGTGATTTATATCATTAAATAATTTGGACTTGTTTGAGTATTAGGCCTAGGTTGGAAAAAGTATATTGTTTCCTTCAAATTTCACGAGAGATCACACAACAATTGAGTTAACCCATTCCAAATTACTTTGGATATCATCCCAATGTAGACCATACAAGTTACTCAAATCACAGTTTCATAGAGGCACTTAAGAAGAAAAAAGAATTCATGATAGCAAATCCATTATCATTCACAAGTTTCTACATGTAATGCAATACTTTGCTCTTATAGAATACCAATCAGCCCCTAGAGGAAGATTCCATTTCTTTCGAATACCTAGCATGAGTCATGTTTTTATCCATAGTCAACATTTTCTTTCGAGATAACATACCTATATCTTTCTGCAATTAACTTCTTGAGTTAAAATTCTACTATGACAGATTTATTTTTTCATTATAACCAAAGAAAGGGAGACAGCTATGTTGAGCAAGGTGCAGCAAAAGTATTGTCATTGTTGTCAACACAGACAGATAGATCAGTTGATGCAGTGGACAGGAGTTCAGAGGTCAGTCAGATCATGTACAGTGAATTTTCGAGAAGACAGAAGTGGCCCAGATTCAGAAAATCAAAGAAAAAGACAAGTAAGAAAAACTGTCGCGATATCGCGACATGTTTTCTGTCGCGATTTCGCGACATCACGGAGGAGAGAGAAAATGCATGCCAAACTGTCGCGATTTCGCGACATAACGGAGGAGAGAGAAAATGCATGCCAAACTGTCGCGATTTCGCGACACAACGGAGGAGAGAGAAAATGCATGCCAAACTGTCGCGATTTCGCGACATAGCCGAGGAGAGAGAAGGCACAAGAAAATGTGTCACGATTTCGCGACATGTTTGAGAGAAAGATCCTGCAAGGAAAAGTGTCGCGATTTCGTGACAATGTAGAAGAAGTGAAGGAGAAAAGTGTCGCGATTTCGCGACAGAAGAGAAAGGCAAGGAAGAGAAAGATGTCACGATTTCGCGACATGTGAGTTGCGAAGAGGAGTGTACGGAGAGAAAGATGTCGCGATTTCGTGACATGTCGATTCGGGAGTTTGCGAAGAAGAGTGTACGGAAGAGAAAGATGTCGCGATTTCGTGACATGTCAGATTTTCATTGGAGTTTGCGAAGAAGAGTGTACGGAGAGAAAGATGTCGCGATTTCGTGACTGTGAAGTTTTCGCTAGTTGCGGAGAAGAGTGTAAGGAAGCGAAAGATGTCACGATTTCATGACATGTCGAGTTTCGTTGGGTGAAGCGAGAAGGGACAAGAGGAAAGATGTCACGATTTCGTGACATGTCAAGTTTTCAGGGCTAGTGAAGAAGTGACAAGGAGGAAGATGTCACGATTTCGCGACATGTCGAGTTTTCACTGGGTGAAGCCGAGAAGCGCAGCAAGAGGCGGAAAGTGTCGCGATTTCGTGACATGTCGAGTTTTCGCTGGGTGAAGCCGAGAAGCGCAGCAAGAGGCGGAAAGTGTCGCGATTTCGCGACATGTCGAGTTTTCGCTGGGTGAAGCCGAGAAGCGTAACAAGAGGCGGAAAGTGTCGCGATATCGCGACAGGTCGTGTTTTCGCGGGTAGAAGGCGAGAAGAGTGCAAAGAGACAGAAGTGTCGCGATTTCGTGACAGGTGGCAACAACATGCTAACTGACAGTTAACTGGAACATAACTGCAGTTAAAGGGGCAGTGGTAGAGAAAAAGCAGGGAGCCAAAATTAGAAAAGTTAACTGGAGTCAGTGCGATGGTTACAAGTGCAGTGACAGTTAAAAATACATGCACGCATTAAAAGAAAAAATACATGCATGCATTGAAAAAGTATTCGAACAGTCGGATAAGAAGAATAAAAAAAATACATGCACGCATTGAAAAAGTATTCGAACAGTCGGATAAGAAGAATCGAAAAAATACATGCACGCATTGAAAAAGAATTCGAACAGTCGGATAAGAAGAATCGAAAAATGTATGCATGCATAGAAAAGAATTCGAACAGTCAGAGAATGTTATTCGACTGCATGCAGGATTCGAAAAGTCATAGAAGACGAGGAGTCTCGATGAGAAAAAGGGGTTATAAAAAGACAGTCGCACAGAGAATCAAGTTGCTGCTGTAAGAGTGAAATTACTGTGTAAAGAGGGTTAGAAGAGGGCCGAGAGAGAAATAAGCAGAGCCGTGAGAGTGTGCAGAGTTTGTTTAATTGCAGACCAATCAGGGTCGTGTAAACAGTGAAGGCATTTTTATGTCATTGTAATAACTCGAAATTGCAGTCCAAGTTGGTGCTTGGTATTAGGGGTTGGTGCTCCTATCTGTTGCAGCAGAAAATTAAGGGGTTGGTGCTCCTTCCAGTGGATGTTGGTAAAGTGTTTGTAAAATTGGTGTTTTGCACAGCTGGATTTGGATTGGAGTCCAAGCAGTCATTTTTGAGGAGTAGCCAAATTGGTGAACCTCGTTATATTGTGTGTTGTGGTGTGCTCTCTTGTGAAATTTGCTTTACCTATTTTCAAGTTCTCTTTGCTTCAGTTTTAAATACTGTAGATTTGAATTTTAATAGCTACACTGATTCACCCCCCTCTCAGTGTCATTGTGAGAATATCAATTGGTATCGAGCAAGGTTTCTTGAACAAGCTTAATCAGCTAAGGTGATCTTGGAAGAAACACAATGGCAGGTGGTGAAGGATTCTCATCCAACAAAGCTCCCTTGTTCGATGGAACTAATTACACTTTCTGGAAACTCGGGATGCAGACATATCTGAGTGCGTTGGGATACGACATTTGGGAGTCTATAGAAAGTGGATACACAACACCCACTACTCCTCCAACAGATACTGCCGAGAAGAAAAAGTTTGAGAACAACTCCAAAGCAAAGAATGCCATAATGTGTGGGCTAGTAGACAATGAACTGATAAGAGTCATGAGCTGTAAATCGGCAAAAGACATGTGGGATAAACTGAAGAGCATCCATGAAGGAGACAGCAAGATCAAGGAAGCCAAGCCGCAAACTCATCGAGCTCGGTTCGAAGCATTACAAATGAATGAAGATGAGAACATAGAGGCCTATATGCTTGAGAGTCAATGGAATCATAAATGCAATCAGAGGACTCGATGAATAAATTGAATATGTTGTTGTGAAAAAGGTTCTCAGAACTCTTCACAAAAGATTTAACTCTAAAGTTTCTGCAATAGAAGAGGCAAAAGATCTAAACAATTTTAGCATGGATGAGATGCATGGTTCCTTGACTGCATACGAAATGAGAATAGGACAAACTAAGCCCACAGACAGAGAAGCTGCTTTTAAAGCACACAAAAATATAAAAGCTGAACAAGAATCTGAGGATGAAGAGACACAGGATGAAACGGAAGCTAACTTTGTTCGAAAACTTACAAAGGGAAAAGGAAAGTATAGAGGAAAGTTACCATTTAAGTGCTTCAATTGTGGAGGAGTCGGTCACTTTGCAGCTAAATGTCCAATGCATGAGAAAACCAAAAATGGTGAAGGGTCACACCAAGAAAAAGGTGACTGGAAGAAGAAACAAAATTTTAGAAAGAACAACTTCAAGAAGAAAAGCTTCATATCCAAGAATGTCAGCTCTTCGAAGAAAGCTCGGGTGAGGATTCGAAGAAGAAACAGGTGAAGCTCTGTTCATGGCACTTGAAGAAGAAAGAACAGAAGAAAATCAGGAAGGTGATGAAAACTTTAAGGATGAGGCTGAAGTATATCCGGAAGGTGAGTTGGTTGCTGCACTTGAAGAGTTGAGTGTAGAAAGGAAAAAGAATAAAAAGTTTTCAAGAAAACTAGAGGATGCCAATGACATAATAAACAGTTTGAAAATACAGATAGAGGAATTTAAGAAAATGTCTGAAGAACTTGAAGTAAAATTAACCATGAAAATAGATGAGTGCAGACAAACTGGAAGAAGAAATAGATGGTTTAAGAATACGGCTAGAAGAACAGAATCAAAAATTGAGTTGCTATCACAAACTTGAAGGAAGTTCTGCACAGCTTGAAAAAATTATAAATAGTCAGAGGACCACGAGAATCAAATTCGGCTTGGGGTTTGTCGAAGGAGAATCTTCAAGTGGATCAAAAGCCATAACTGTAGAACCAACAAAGAAAGAAGATAAGATCAAGATTGACCAAAGAAAATCGAATCATGCTAAAGAAAGCAACAATGCCGGGCACGAGAAGAGTGTTGACAATGAGGGATTCACAAAAGTCACACATCAAAGGAGAAGAAAATTTGTGACTCCTACTACAAATTGGCAAAGACCAACTCCAAGGTTTAATCATTTCTTTTCTGGTTATTGTTTTAAATGCAACACTTACGGTCATAAGATTTCAGATTGCATTTATAATATAGGACAAAGAAATTTCACAAGTAGAAATGCATTTTCACCCTTGATGGAGTATGTTGTAGAATGCTATAACTGTCATAACTTTGGACACATTGCAAGAAACTGTAGAAGCACATATGCAGCAAATAAATTTCAGGGAAGAAGAACTCAACCAAACAGTTTAAAGCAAAACAGAAAATTCCCAGAAAAACATGCACAGAGCCACTGACAAAGAAAAGTCTAAACAAGTGACCAAAACTCTAGTCAAATCAGAATGGAAAGAAAAGGAGCAACTCAAGGAAGAAAAGGAATCATTGATTGTACAGACAACATTCAAAGCACAGAACAAATCAGCACCATGGATATTGGATAGTGGATGTTCCAGTCACATGACAGGAGATAAACAAAAATTTGAAAATTTACAGAAATATGAAGGAGGCTCTGTGAAGTTTGGAAATAATGATGGAGCCAAGATAGTTGGCAAAGGATCAATCAAGATAAGTGATGGAAAGATCAATTCCAAGGAAGTTCTGTTTGTGATTGGTTTAAAGCACAACTTACCGAGTGTAAGTCAAATCCGTGACAGAGGTCATGAAGTCATTTTTAAGAAGCAGGGGTCGTGAAGTGAGAAAAGCACACAGTGGGAAGGTGATAGCTACTGGATCGAGGACTTCTGGAAATCTATATACTCTCTCAGAAACTGCAGAAGGAACATGCTTGATTGGACAGGAAGATGAAAATTGGCTGTGGCACAAGAGGCTCGGTCATATTAGCTTTGACAATCTGGTAAAAATAAGTTCAAAAAGGGCGAGTAAGAGATATACCAACCATTGGCAAACCAGTAAATAGCATCTGTGCTTCATGCCAAAAAGGAAAGCAAACCAGATCCACATTTAAATCAAAGGAATACTTCACCAGCAAACCGTTGGAGATAATTCATACTGATTTGTGTGGACCCATGAGAACACAAAGCATAAACGGTGACAAATACTTTATGTTGTTCATAGATGATTACTCCAGGATGACATGGGTATTATTTTTAAAGCTTAAATCAGATGCCTTTGAGATGTTCAAGATTTTTAAAAAACAGGTTGAAAATCAAACTGGAAAAAGAATTAAATGCCTAAGATCAGACAGAGGAGGAGAGTTTATTTCAGAAGAATTTGCAGAATACTATCAAAAATATGGGATCAGAAGACAGTTTTCAGCAGCAAGGACACCTCGACGAGAATGGTGTTGTAGAAAGGAAGAACAGGACAGTGCAGGAAATGGCACGGACAATGTTGGCTGAGAACAAAATAGCTGACAGATTTTGGAAAGAGGCAGTCCATACTGCAGTTTACATTCAAAACAGGTGCATGCTAAGGCCGCATGAAAGCAAAACACCTTATGAGTTGTGGTTCGGCAGAAAGGCAACAACAAGATATTTCAAAGTGTTCGGCAGAAGTGCTACATCAAACGGACTGAAGATAATCTCGATAAATTTGAAGATAGAGCTGACGAAGGTATTTTTCTTGGTTACTCAACAAAAAGCAAAGCCTACACATGTTATAACAAGAGGCTAAAGAAAATTGTTGAGAGTGCTGATGTTAAAGTTGATGAAGGTAGAGAACGAGAAATTACTTATCAAGAAAACTACCCTATTTATGAAGAAGTCATTGAAGGAGATGATGAAAAGGAAACAGAAGAGAATCAGAAAATTGATCCAGATGTTTTAAAAACTGACTCAGAAGAAGAAGAAAACAAGAAATTTAAAACAGGCAGCTGGCAGAAAAATCATCCCAGTGAACAGATTATTGGGGACCCCACAGATGGTATTCAGACAAGAAGAGCGATAGTGCGGAACTATTCTCTGTTATCCAGCATTGAACCTAAAAATGTTGTTGAAGCAAGCACAGATGAAAGTTGGATGAAGGCAATTAATGAAGAACTAGATCAGATTGAGAAAAACAAAACCTGGGAATTAGTACCACGGCCAACAAATAAAAACATAATTGGCACTAAATGGATTTTTCGAAATAAATTAAATGAAGATGGACAGGTTGTCAGAAATAAGGCAAGATTGGTCTGTAAAGGCTATGCTCAGGTTGAAGGCATTGATTTTGAGGAAACCTTTGCACCAGTAGCCAGACTAGAGGCAATCAGAATGTTTTTGGCTTTAGCAGTCCATAAAAATTTCAAAGTATATCAAATGGATGTAAAATCAGCATTTTTGAATGGAAAACTGGAAGAAGAGGTTTACATTGAACAGCCAGATGGCTTCCAACTCGGTGACAATCCAGATTTTGTTTGCAGGTTAAAGAAAGCGTTATATGGTTTGAAACAGGCACCCAGAGCATGGTATGCAAGGCTGGATAACTATCTTATTAAACAAGGGTTCAAGAAAGGTTTGGTGGACAACAATTTATATGTCAAAACAGAGAAGGGCCATCTTATTGTTCTTGTTGTTTATGTAGATGATATAATATTTGGCAGCAGCATGGATGAATATTGCAAAGACATAGCAACTAAAATGAAGAAAGAATTTGAGATGTCTATGATTGGTGAACTTTCTTATTTCCTAGGACTGCAGGTCAATCAAAATGAAAAGGGCATTTTTATTTCTCAAGTTAAATATGTGAAAGAAATGCTGAAAAAGTTCACAATGGAAGATAGTAAACCTGTTAGCACTCCCATGACAACAGGCTACAAGTTGAGCAAGGATGACAAATCTCCAGATGTAGATCAAACAATGTACAGGTCTATGATTGGAAGCCTGCTGTATTTAACAGACCACTAGACCGGATATATTACGGGCGAGTATGCATGGTTGCAAGATTTCAGGCTAGTCCCAAAGAAACTCATGTGACAAGTTGTAAAGAGGATCTTCGGGTACCTCAAGGGTACTATGGATTATGGGTTGTGGTACCCAAAAGGTAAAGACTTCACTCCGATTGCATATTCGATGCAGATTGGGCGGGATGTATTGATGACGAAAGAGTACCGGTGGAGGAGCATTTTATCTTGGAGACAGGCTGGTAGCATGGCACAGCAAGAAACAAGAATCAGTCTCTCTATCCACAGTAGAGGCAGAATACATTGCAGCAACAACATGTTGTACACAGATATTATGGATGAGACAAACGTTGAAAGATCTTGGTATTCACTTCAAAGAGCCAATTTCAATTAAATGTGATAACACTAGTGCTATCAACATATCCAAGAATCCGGTTATGCATTCTAGAACCAAACATATTGCGATCCGGTATCATTTCTTGAAGGATAAAGTTGCGGAAGGAGAGGTCAAATTGGATTTTGTTCCAACTACAGAGCAGGTAGCTGATATATTCACAAAACCATTGCCCAAGGAAGTTTTTGAGTACCTTCGGAGTAAGTTGGGAGTGGTCACAATTCCCAAGAACTGACTATCATTTGGGATCACATTCTCAGGGGGAGCATTTATGCCTATGTTTATAGTTTTGCTTATATTTATGATTTTTGCTAACTATAACAATATTTGTCTGAGAATGGTGTGCATAGACTCAGGGGAGTCTGCAGCGCCCTTTGGTATTATTGTCAAAGGGGGAGAAGAATTACAGGAGAGTGCATGAGTGTTGCCAACAATTCCAAAGGGGGAGATTGTTGAGCAAGGTGCAGCAAAAGTATTGTCATTGTTGTCAACACAGACAGATAGATCGATTGATGCAGTGGACGGGAGTTCGGAGGTCGGTCGGATCATGTACGAGTGAATTTTCGAGAAGACGAAGTGGCCCGCATTCAGAAAATCAAAGAAAAAGACAAGTAAGAAAACGTCGCGATATCGCGACATGTTGGAGGAGAGAGAAAATGCATGCCAAACTGTCGCGATTTCGCGACATAATGGAGGAGAGAGAAAATGCATGCCAAACTGTCACGATTTCGCGACATAACGGAGGAGAGAGAAAATGCATGCCAAACTGTCGCGATTTCGCGACATAACGGAGGAGAGAGAAAATGCATGCCAAACTATCGCGATTTCGCGACATGGCCGAGGAGAGAGAAGGCACAAGCAAATTGTCGCGATTTCGCGACATGTTCGACGAGAAAGCGCTAAGAAGAAAAAGTGTCGCGATTTCGCGACAGGCTCGAGAGAAAGCACTAAGGAGAAAAAGTGTCGCGATTTCGCGACATTAGAGAAAGAGAAGAAAAGTGTCACGATTTCGCGACATGTACGAAGAAGGAGTGTACGGAAGAAAGATGTCGCGATTTCGCGACATTGGGATGCGAAGAAGAGTGCACGAAGGAGAAAGATGTCACGATTTCATGACATGTCGATTTTGGAGTTTGCGAAGAAGAGTGTACGAAAGGAAAGATGTCGCGATTTCGCGACATGTTAGAGGGAAGAGTGAAGGAAGAAGATGTCGCGATTTCGCGACATTTATCAAGAAGAAGGGAAAAATGTCCGATTTCGCGACATGTCGTTTTAGAAAGAGTGAAGGAAGGAAGATGTCACGATTTCGTGACATGTCGAGTTTTTGTGGGTGCAAGCGAAGAAGTGGACAAGAGGCAGAAAGTGTCACGATTTCGTGACATGTCGAGTTTTCGCTGGGTGAAGCCGAGAAGCGTAGCAAGAGGCGGAAAGTGTCACGATTTCGTGACATGTCGAGTTTTCGCTGGGTGAAGCCGAGAAGCGTAACAAGAGGCGAAAAGTGTCACGATTTCGTGACATGTCGAGTTTTCACTGGGTGAAGCCGAGAAGCATAACAAGAGGCGAAAAGTGTCACGATATCACGACAGGTCATGTTTTCGTGGGTAGAAGGCGAGAAGAGTGCAAAGAGACAGAAGTGTCACGATTTCGTGACAGGTGGCAACAACATGCTAACTGACAGTTAACTGGAACAGAACTGCAGTTAAAGGGGCAGTGGTAGAGAAAAAGCAGGGAGCCAAAATTAGAAAAGTTAACTGGAGTCATTGTGATGGTTACAAGTGCAATGATAATTAAAAATACATGCACGCATTAAAAGAAAAAAATACATGCATGCATTGAAAAAGTATTCGAACAGTCGGATAAGAAGAATCGAAAAAATACATGCACGCATTGAAAAAGTATTCGAACAGTCGGATAAGAAGAATCGAAAAAATACATGCACGCATTGAAAAAGAATTCGAACAGTCGCATAAGTCAGAATCGAAAAATGTATGCACGCATAGAAAAGAATTCGAACAGTCAGAGAATGTTATTCGATTGCATGCAGGATTCGAAAAGTCATAGAAGACGAGGAGTCTCGATGAGAAAAAGGGGTTATAAAAAGACAGTCGCACAGAGAATCAGGTTGTTGCTGTAAGAGTGAAATTACTGTGAAAAGAGGGTTAGAAGAGGGCCGAGAGAGAAATAAGCAGAGCCGTGAGAGTGTGCAGAGTTTGTTTAATTGCGGACCAGTCAGGGTCGTGTAAACAATGAAGGCATTTTTATGTCATTGTAATAACTCAGAATTGCAGTCCAAGTTGGTGCTTGGTATTAGGGGTTGGTGCTCCTATCTTTGCAGGCAGAAAATTAAGGGGTTGGTGCTCCTTCCAGGTGGATGCTGGTAAAGTGTTTGTAAAATTGGTGTTTTGCACAGGCTGGATTTGGATTGGAGTCCAAGCAGTCATTTTTGAGGAGTAGCCAAATTGGTGAACCTCGTTATATTGTGTGTTGTGGTGTGCTCTCTTGTGAAATTTGCTTTACCTATTTTCAAGTTCTCTTTGCTTCAGTTTTAAATACTGTAGATTTGAATTTTAATAGCTACACTGATTCACCCCCCCTCTCAGTGTCATTGTGAGAATATCATGAGAGATATAGATTCAGTTTCATTCCTAAGGAAGAATCAAATCTGGTTGTTCAAGGAAAATGGCAATAATGCATTAGTTCCAGTTCAGAGTCATTTGCTGTTTCCTATTCAATTTAAAGCTAGAGTCATTTCTTAAACCAAATACATCGTTGTCTTCCAGCAAATAGTGATTACTTCAACCTAACTACTAGTTTACTTGCAGATTCAATAAGGTTTTCAGCCTTTCCATTCAAGTGTAATCAAATTACAAAATCATCACACATTCCATTTGGTACTGACAGAATACAATTAATGCCACCAACAATTACATTGACACTCAAGTCTTACATCCAACAACATATTCCTTTTATGAAAGTCACTTAAGTTGGTCAAGAATGTAATTAATGGCAACAAGAGGGCTTTTGAAGCTAGATCCAAAACGTCATCCAAAAAACATCTACGTTGTGTTCCAGAGTTATTTTGTGTTTTATAGATGTGTCCAGTGAAAGTCTTAGATCTTTAAGCTTTTGCCTTACATCTCACTCATGATGACAATTATTCAAAGTATTGCCATAATTACATTTCTTGATACATACCAGCCTTGTCAAATGTTACTTCAGATAACAACAATCTAATGACCATAGCCGCTGCTGTAGAATAGGGGAGGTTGAGTATCATCGAGGTGTTTATCTGCCCAACTATAAAGAATCCCAACTGGAATTTTCCATTCAACTTCCTCCACGGAAGGTCTGCCCCTCCAACTAAGGTGCAGATGGGTAACACCAGCAAAACAGAGAGAGAATCATGTGTTAGTGTGCATACATCTTAATGCATCTTAATCAAACATGTAGCTATACATGATGAACATAATGATTATACAGTCACAACTTTGGCCGAAGTTTTTAGATATAGTGGTCAAAACCGTGTCTAAGGAGGAAAGCATCTATAGTGCATTTAATAACACACTAGCATACGACTATCTCCTATGGATCAAAGTCTGAATGCCTTCTCGTCATGTTCATCTGCACAAGCTTAGACATCTTAGCCTCCTCTCATAAAAGATGCTCAATACAATTATCTCAAATCCATAATTGGTAGGATTCATGTGGATTTAGCTATTATACTCTTTATCCATCACATAAAAGCACTAAGTTCATAACAATAATGCATATGTACTCAGCTTGAATGGAGCTTATCAGTAACAATATGGAAGCAGATTCCTAGCAGCAATCTTTTCACTAATACATCCAAGCCACAATTTTGCAACAGTAGTTCATAATAATATGCTTTCATGCATACCTACTGTTCCTTTGGATGTTGTAAACAGTCATCAAGTATCAAGAACACAAACATGCAATGCAATTAAAAGTCAGCAACAGTATACAAGCTTTTATTCCAGAGTTGGAAGGTCGCACAAGTGCATGAGTGCCCTACAGTCCTCTATCTGCTAGCAACCTTGTAAATTACAATAATCTCTTAAGGAGTACAAAGCATCCTAGATAGTTCCAAATAATCAAGGCTCTTGATGAATCATAGTAACACTTAGCAATGCCACTGCTGCAGACAGTAACAGATCACACTAAGTGCATTGTAACAGTTTCTCATGAGGTCAAGAGGACATGTACTTAACAGATCTCTAACTTCCTTTCAGCATGATAAAATGCTCTGACCTGCAGTAGCCCTAGTTCTCTTAAGGGATCTATTTCGTTACAAGTCATTCACAGAATACCCTTATACTTTTCTGAACTTGATAAAACTCTAAGAACTATGAATACAGTAAAGTCTGGCAGAGGAGCAGCATGCATCTGCTAAGTTCAATCCCATCAAAGCCTTAGGTTTATTGATTAATTCAATAGAATATATCAAGCGAGAACAAGGTATGACCACCAACTTCAACATTTCCTTTTATCTACAGACGCCAGCCAGTAATTCATTTGAGGAAGAATATACTCAACACCGAACCCTACATGCCATTATATGACAGAATGCTGAAAGGAAGAAAACCCGTTTGTACATATATCAAATAATTATCTGAAACTCTAGACCGGCATAAAAGAAACCCCCTTTTTATTTTCAGGGTATTCACATGCATGCATTCAAAACTAACATAATCCCCAAATAGGTTATATTCTCAGACG
This sequence comes from Wollemia nobilis, assembly GCA_028583015.1. Lineage (NCBI taxonomy): Eukaryota > Viridiplantae > Streptophyta > Pinopsida > Araucariales > Araucariaceae > Wollemia > Wollemia nobilis. The sequence goes on from JAQPPZ010016381.1 coordinate 9,008,501, forward strand.
AGTTTCAAGCTGAAAATTTCATTGAATCCATGGATATAAAAGGAGAACAATAATATAATATATAAATTCAGGGTCAACTCAGATTGCATTCAATTTTGCCGTTCTGAGGAATGAGGATTTTAAAAAATCTTCCTATATGAGGTTCAATCTCTGCAAAATTTCATGCTACAGAGCCCAGGAAAGATCTTTTACTCTAGTTCCTTTCCCAAATTCTGAAATGTTTTAATTTAAAAGACATTTTTCATTCCTCCATTGCAAATCAAAAAGGTTTCATAGAAAACAATCCACCACTTACAGAGTGCAACCCACATTTGTACTCAAGAAGAGAAAACGAAAACGTTTTCAGCAAGATCCATTTTCTGAAAAGCTCAAAGCAATAAAATGCAAAGTGGATTTAAGACATAACCTTCTGGATTTGAATAAGGCAGATCACAAGACTCTGCATCTTTCTTTCATGTTTCCAGAATGACCCTCCTTTGTCCAAGTATGCCCATGATACAGGCATTCGACCCCCATAAGAAACCTTCGATGCAATAACAAAAGTCCTATGCGATTTTTCCCTAAGGGTCCAAGAACTGCAATTGTTTTGCATAGGTGAGGTTTCAAATTTGTGATACATGCAGCCACCACCATGCTCAGCCATGGTTAGGAGAAGGATAGAGACACTCCCCATTTAACCCACTCACTCCTTTCTTCTCCTCTCTAACCCTAATGTTCAGTAACAATGAGGGCGCTCAGAAGATTTGGGCTTAAATAAGCAGCAAGTGGTGAATGGCCCTTATCCCTCCTTAGGGTGCCTCCTGCCATTCCCTTTCCTAATCAAATGTAAAGTAAAACAGCTATATTACGGTGCGTTCTCCCCTTTTCTCAAAAAGTGGCAGGAGATTTCTTTACCCATTTGCCCAAGAAAGCAATGAAATCAAACAACCGAGCAAAACCATCCAAGACTCAAGTTATGCATAACGAGTTTACAATTTTGCAACATATCTCCAAATTAAACTAATCAAATCCAATCAATCCATCATTAAAAACATGATGCAAATGCAATGTCAATCCAATGTAATTTCTATGAAATGTTTCATTCTCTTTGAATGCACTGGTGTTACATGTTAGAATAAATGGATATAAAAGGGATTTATATTATTGTATTGTTTGTTACAACATCATATGAAGGATAATTTGTTAAGATTTGTAGGGATAAGTTGTTAGGGTTTGTATAATTAACTTGTTAGGAATTTTAGGATCTGGTTTTATCAGCACCAACGGATTGCCAGATTGTAAATCATTATAAATTGGAGCTCAGAAATGCAAATAGAGCATCTTGTGTTACATTCTTTTATGGTATCAGAGCCACGAAAAGGAGGAGGGAGGAGTTTGTCTCACACTGTTCGTTTCAGCCAAGTTGATTTTTTGTCTTAGGCAGTCAGTGCCACTGCAGATTGTTACTCTGCAGTCAGTCTTGGTGTTGCTGCATTGTCAACGGAGATTTTCTCCTGTGTTGTGTTTAGATCTATTGGATCTGATAGACGATGTTTGGTGTTTTGATATTTGGCGTTTGGTGGTTTTCTCCTCACTTGATAAAGTTGTTGCTTGCGACATTCGGAGTTTCACCAGGCTGTGGTAAAGTGCAGTTTGGAGTTTGCCCATGTTTCCATCTTGGGCAAAGTGCCGGTTGGAGTTTGCCCACTTTTCCAACTTGGGCAAAGAGCTGTGTTTCCAATTTGGGCAAAGTGCTGCTTGGAGTTTGCCCAAGTTTTGAGCTTGGGTGGAGCAGATTGCAGTGTTTGGCATTTGTTGCTTTGAGTCTAGTGTTCAAGGCATGTTTGGCATTCGAAATTTGCCATTCAAGGTTGTCATTAGTGGAAGTATAACAAATATTCAGACTCTAATTCTTCCAGATTCATAGAAATTATTTGGAAGAAATTATAGTGTGTGGAGCCATAAGATACTTACAATTTGTGAGTATCAAGATTTGGCGAATATAGTACTCAAGAAAGAAACTAGACCAGAAGATGATGCTGATGACTTCAACAAGCGACATAGAGAAGCTTTGATGCTTCTCAAATTATTTGTTGTAGATGATTTAATTCCTGAAGTTCGTAATGAAGATAATGCTGCAACACTATGGACAAAGTTGCAGAATAAGTATCAGACATCTGAAGCATGACGTGCTTTGTTTTTGAAGAATATTCTCTATTCTTCCTAGTTGGAGGAAGGAGGGTCTGTTTCTGAGTACCTTATGCATCTGAAGGATCTAAGAGATCAATTGACTACTATTTAGAAGATAGTCGATGATGAGGACATGGTCGGCATTGTTTTGCAAGGTTTGCCTCCGTCTTATGAATCTTTTGTTGAGTCTCTGCATTTGCTTGTTGAAACTCAAACTCTTAATTTTGAAAAGATGTCTTCTTTACTTTTACAAAAAGAGAGGAGACAATCACAGATGGGAGTATTCACCTCAGGTAGTACAAAGAGTGCATTTACTACTAAAGCCAAACACAAAGGAAATCAGAATGCCAACCCCTCATCATCTGATCACAAGCAAGGTAAAACTTATAATATAAAGCAGTCCCAAGTCATTTGATTTTACTGCAGGAAACCTGGTCATTTTCAAATGGGATTGCAGTAAGTTGAAGAATAAACAAAATCAGCAAGGGAAGAAACAAGTAAATGTTGCTGAGATAGAAGATCAAGAAGAGAAGTTTGCTTTTGTAACAACTCAAAGTTCATCTAGTCAATCTACTGAGTGGTACTTTGACTCTGGAGCATCCAGACATTATACATGTTGGAAAGACTGGTATGTTAATTTCATTGAAGATCTAAGTAAGAATGAGTCCATTTCACTTGGTGATGGTAGATCATACTTTATTGAAGGGTGTGGTGATGTTAGTGTGACATTGAACAACAATGTTACATACACCTTCAAGAATGTTCAGTATGTTCTTGGTATGAACAAAAATCTTATGTCCATTAGTGAAATCACTAGGAATTCTCAACTTGCTGTGCATTTTCATAAAAACAGTTGTGAGGTGATGCATGTCGGTAAAAACAAGCTCATTGCTCTTGGTATAAGTGAGAAGAGGCTATACAAGTTAGTTGATGCCAAGTCTACCAATTCAATTGCCTTGGTAGTTGAAGACAATAGTTTCTGTACTTTAGCATGAGTGGTTTGGTCACCTCAATTATAAGTATCAATGAATTCTCTCTAACATGGTTCATTGATTGCCATCCATTTAGTGGCAGTAGCATTTGTGTGCAGGATGTCAACTTGGAAAATAGAGTTGTCAACCGTTTGAGATGGGTAAATTATAAGTATTAATGAATTCTCTCTAACATGGTTCATTGATTGCCATCCATTTAGTGGCAGTAGCATTTGTGTGCAGGATGTCAACTTGGAAAATAGAGTTGTCAACCGTTTGAGATGGGTAAGTCTTGGCATGCACAAGGTGTTTTGGATTTAGTGCATATTGATTTATGTGGTCCAGTACATGTTTGGTTTGTAGTGCAATATATTTTTTGCACTACATGGTGAGAATATGCTTGGTCACCTCAATTTTAAGTATTAATGAATTCTCTCTAACATGGTTCATTGATTGCCATACATTTAGTGGCAGTAGCATTTGCGTGCAGGATGTCAACTTGGAAAATAGAGTTGTCAACCGTTTGAGATGGGTAAGTCTTGGCATGCACAAGGTGTTTTGGATTTAGTGCATATTGATTTATGTGGTCCAGTACATGTTTGGTTTGTAGTGCAGTATATTTTTTGTTGATGGTTGATGATTATTCAGGGAAGATGTGGGTATACTTCCTCAAGTTTAAGTCTGAATGTTTTTCATACTTTCAAACATTTAAGCCCCTCGTAGAAAAAAAATCCAGAAAGCAAATTAGGGTCTTAAGGTTAGATAATGGAGGTGAGTTTACCCCAAAACAATTTCAATATTAGCAGTATACATAGGTAGAAGCAGTAAATACAAAGATAAGGGTATACATAGGCAGTATACAACTCCTTACCCTCCACAACAAAATGCGATAGTAGAGAGGAGGAATAGAACAATCATAGAGATGGCTAGATGCATGCTGCATAGCCAAAATGTATCATATTGTTACTAGGTAGAAGCAGTAAATACCAGAATCTTCATTCTCAACAGGTGTCCATGTAAAACTCTGCAGAATGTCATTCCAAAAGAAGCTTGGTCTAGAAGAAAACCTTTGGGTAGTCCATTTTTGTATTTTTTGGTAGTGTTGCTTGTGCATTAATTCTTAGGGAGAAAAGAACTAAGCTAGATACAAAAAGCAAAAAGTTCATGTTTGTTGGCTATAGTGAACAATCCAAGGCATATAGATTGCTTGATGTCTGTACTAACAAGATTGTAATTAGTAAAGATATCATTGTACATGAGAAGACTTATTTCTTCTTAGATGATGGCAGATCTATTGACATTTCTATATGTTTTAGAACTACTGATGGTACTGCAACAAGTGGTGAAGTTCACTTGGATTCAAATACATCAAAGACTGATGATGAAAAGAAAGATGTGAAGACTCAACCACATTGGTGTGTGGAAAATCCACTTCGGGATGACCTTGGAGAATAAAGCTTGACAGAGGTACACCCAAGTGAAGTTTGCCAACAACAAGAGCCACGTCAACTACCAAAATGGTATACACAAACAATGAAAGATGTCAAGGAGGATGAGAAAGTGGTAGTTGGGCGATCAAGGCGAGCTGGAAAAAGGGCCTAGATAAATGAATGAGCGCAAAAATTTTGCTAGTTGAAACACAAACTCTTAATCTGCACTTGGGTGTACCTCTTAATTTGCCTAGATTTCTAGCCTATATAAATGAATGAGCCTAGATAACTCCTCATAGCTTTTGAGCCCACTAGATATGAAGAGGCTAGAGGTAAACCAGATTGGGAAGCTGTCATAGAGGCAAAATGACTTATTCATGAAAAATAAAATATGGGAGCTATGTGAATTACTCCATGGAAAGAAACCCATTGGTTGTAAATGGTTTTACAAGGTAAAATGTAAATCAAATGGTTCAATTGACAAATTCAAAGCTCGCCTTGTTGCCAAAGGGTATACACCATAGTTGAGAAACTTGGATTCAACTTGGACTTGGCAAGGTCCACTCGGGATTCAGGCTTGGGACTCGACAAAAAAACTCAGAAAAACTTGTCCAAAAAAGAAAAAAGGGACGAAAAAACAAATTTTCATTGAATTTTTTTTTTTTCATGCATATCACAATGAATTAACATTATGCAAATAAAAAATTAATACTGTAAGTGATACAAGCTTAAACTACACATGAAAGTGACAAAACACATCTTAAATAAAGAAATTTTAATGCATCCAAAATTCAAATATTCTTGTATTGCTTATAATATAAAAAAGGTACAAATTACAAAATGTGTCATGAGTCATGACAATGCCTCAAGATCTTGCAATGCCTTTGCCCTTTGCCCTAGTAGAAGCTCTAGTCTCTCTTTGTTGTTGTGCCCATGCCTCTTCCTGTGCCTTGGCTGCTAACTCCTTCGCTAGGTTTTCAAAATCATCCATGGAGAAGAGAGGCTCTTGCTGCTGCTCCTATAGTGGCTCTGTGATCCATTCAGATGATGGATCAATCTCGTCTATGTTAATGGCCTTGTTTCTGTTCCTGTAATTCTTTTATGGTGGAGGCGAAGGTTGTACTGAACGAACACAAGATCATTCAACTATTCTTGTGTAAGTCTATTGCTCTTCTTGGAGTGTATGTGCTCAAACATACTCCAATTGCACTCACAACTTGAAGTGCTGCATGGTTGAGATAAAACTTTGATGGCGAAGTGTTGTAGATTGGGTGTATATGCACCAAAGTCCCTCCACCATAAATCTAGAAAAAGCCAAGAAAAAAGAAATTTAATAATTCACATGTAAAATCGTAAATTGAGATTCTTTTTTAAAACAAAAACAAAAGACAATAAAAAATAATTCAATGAGGGTTACTTGGCCTTAGTTGACCTTGCTTGAATGCACTGAGAGGATGGGAAAGGATGCCCTCACATTTCATATAAGCCTGCATCTCATTTTGTATCTTAGTGCACATTTCCTCATTAGAGAACATGTGGTCAATGTCTCGACATCACCTCATAGCCGGCATGGGGTTTTGAAGAAAAAGAGCTCATGCAACTCTTTTGTATGGCAAGCATGGTTCAAACTTAAAAGAGATTGAAAATGTTGTAAAGAGTGCAAACAAGTTTTGAGATAGGTACTTGGTGACATAAAATCTTATGCGACCATTCTAAAAAATCAAGACTTACAGATCGTTTAATTGCTGGAAACAACATGAAAATCAACCCCTTGCAATGCAGTCTTTGTTAGAATATAATGTGCACTATGCCTTGTTCTTGACACTTGTCATGTTTTTCATATAGGCTTATGCCTATATATTGTAACTTTTCTTGTATCAATATATCTCATCTCATTTTAGTTCCAACATTTGGTATCAGAGCTCCAGGCGTTCTCTCATTCTTTCTCCCCCCATTTCTCCCTCATTTTTTCAAAGTCGCGCATGGAACGCAATCTTCTATGGACAAAATATCCCAAGGTGTGGGAACTCGGGAAGCCGTTGGAGGAAAACATGGTAGCCCAACCACACGAAAAAAACAAATTTACTTTTACCGTACATTGTTTTTACAGGCTCATTTTTAACTGATTTCATACGGATCTGATAGATCCGACAGTTCTGTTCAACGCTTTGTATGGATTTTCCTGCACAAAGGGCCAAAAAGGGCTTCTCCAAAAAATAAATCTGCACACAAACGGATAAAGAAAAGAAATTCTACACCATTAAAAAAAAAATAAACTGGTTCAACATCTCATGGCTCCAAGCAATGAAGCTTCAGGGGAAGCCATGAGTTCTTCTCCATTGCTTTCTGGTTGGCTAAGGACTTTGGCCATGAGGGCATAATTCACTTGGTGTCTTAGGGCTGAAGGCCTTTTACTTGTATAAGTGGGGAAATGACTTTGGGCTTCATCTATGGTTGCTTGAACCCATTTAGGTAAAGGATTGGATGATGTGGCTTGATCATTAGATGGAGGAGGAGATGGAGGACATGAATCATTTGTGGGAATTTCTTCATGTGGAGGAATTTCTTGATTTATGAGTGAAGGGGAAGGACTAGATGATATTGTATGCATTAAGGGAGCAACTGTTTCATTAGTTAATTCCAAAGTGGGGCCATAGGAGGAGGATTAGATGGGGGGTACTCATGAAAGGTAACATCACTAGATAGAATGATCCTCTTGGAAACAGGCTCATACAACTTATATGCATTGGCACTATCACTATAGCCAACAAAGATGCATTTTTGGCTCTTATCATCAAATTTCTTTATTTTCTTATTAGGAATATGAGCATAGGCATCACATCCAAAGACTTTCAAATGACCCACATAGGGCATCCTTCCACTCCATGCTTCTTCAGGTGTTCTTTCATGTAAGGCCTTTGTGTAGGACCTATTAGTCAAGTATGCAATAGTAAGAACAACTTCTCCCCAAAATGAGTTAGGCAATGTAGCAACATGTAACATTGATTTTGCCCTATTTGTGATTGTTTGATTCATCCTCTCAGCTACTCCATTTTGTTGCGGGGTATAAGAGGTTGTGAATTGCCTCCTTATCCCATGGCACTTACAAAGATTGAAGAATTCATTGGAGACATATTCTCCACCATTATCTGATCTTAAGGTGGAGATTTGATAGCCACATTCTCTCTCAACAAGTGCCATGAATTCTTTGAACTCATCAAGGGCTTGCCACTTATATTGGATTAGGTAGATCCATACCATTCTGCTGTAATCATCAATGAAAGTGATGTAGTATTTAGCCCTAGTATAAGATTGAACAGACATTGGCCCACAAATGTCTGAATGAACCAATTGCAAAGGTCTATTGGCTTTCCAGGCCTTTCCTGACTCAAAAGGCTGTCTATGGTGTTTGGCTATTACACATTGCTCACAAAAACATTTTGACTCCTTAAGATGTGGAAGTCCTTTTACTAAACCTTTCCTTGCCATCATTTGAAGATTATGAAAATTTAAATGCCCCATTATTTCATGCCACATGTACTCCAAAGAAAAGTAGTAGTTGTATGCAAAGATGTTTGTGTTACAGATTTGGTAAGGAGGTAGTAAACACCATCCTTTTTGACTCCCATGGCTTTGACATTGCCATTTGGTTCCTGAATGTAGTACTCTTCTTTTTCAAAATAGACAGTATAGCCCTTATCTGTAAGCTGCCCAATAGAAAGAAGACTTCTTTTAAGACCAGGTACATACAAAACATCTGTTGCAGGAACATTATTCCCATCATGCAAAGCAAGTGGTGCCTCCCCAACACCTTCAATAGGAAAGACACTTTCATCACCAAAAGTAATGAATTGATTTGAAGTAGGTTGAACCTTGGTCAACCAATCTTGTCTTAGTTGGAAAGACGCGCTCGTGAGAAACTCGGCACGTGGATCTGAAAGTGAACGTTGCAGACGTTGCTCGCCTCTTCGAGATCCGGAATTGCAGCCGTAAATGCATACGCGATGTACGTCAGCATCACCATACGCGATGAACGTCAGCCTGCAGTTCACTAGAGTTCGACGACCAGTCGCCGGAGTTCGTAATGCGATTTGATCCGCGTATTTGATGGAGAAAATGCTGAATCTTTGATGTGTCTTCGGTACCGTTGACGTTGTTTTCCTCGCCGCATGAATCTAAGCCAAATGCGTTTTCTGGGTAATTGGTGGTCATGTGCCAGTCAGACTGTTTTTTTCCACGGCCATTTGTCGAAACTCTGATCCAATTATTGCGTCAAGATCCACCATTTTTTGCCTACATCAGACTATAATGGTTTGCGTATACTGGGTGCACCAAATGGATATTATCTCCTGCAAAACTACTGGGCTCGTCCGTTTTTCATCTGAGTACAATATTTCTTTATGTGGGAGGTGATTTAGAGCAGTGAGCCCATTGGAGGAGCCTGCAAGTTCAAAAGTACCAGGCGAGGAGTGCCAAGATGGCGTGCTGTAGTGGAAGACTGGTGCAACATTGAAATTTGCTGAAAGAGGGCAGTGAAGTGTGCAGACGCTGAAACAATCCACCCCAAGCTAGACGACGAGCACGACGGAGGCGCTGTAACAGGCTGACTACTGTGTGATTGTGCAGTTCTGTGCCTTTATTGAGGAAGCCCATTGGTTTGCGTTGTTGTGCACGTGTTTTGGTTTGAAGTCGGCTTTGAAGTTCATATGGGAATGGGCCCAAATATTTTTTTATTAAAAACAATGGGGGCTTTTTTAATTAAAATGAATGGCCATGAGAATAGGGTTGGCCCATTATTGTTTTATTAAAGTGGAAGGGAACCATTTTACTTTTAAAATTGTAAGGGGAGTAAGTGTTTGTGAACATGGTCGAGCATATTGTATGGGCACAGTATTTTCTTTATCCCACATGGATAAGTGGGTGGGGTATTTTAATTTTCAGGCATGCATTTCTAATTGGAAAGAATGTTTAAGAACCTTGGTGTGGTTCGGCGTGTTGTCAAGTGCTCACGTGACGACCACATAAAGCAAATTATTAAGATTACCAACCAAAATTTTAACATGCTATTTTTATATTATGACACCGGAACATAGGGGTATTTATAGTCGTCGGAAAGGTTTTTTCGCAACGGACACAATGGTGGTGTCAAATTGTAATTTTGAGGCTGTTTCATTTGTCTTTTTTAGCCTCAAATATTGTTGTATCATGGAGTGCACTCTCGGTTGAACCCGACACTCCCAAGGAAATTTGTATGTGATCCTAGTATCTAGTATTCTCCTCTATCATACTTGGCGGATGCAGCGGCTGGTTACCCATGCATTCCGGTAAGATGAGGTGATTACCATAAGGACACCTACTCTAGGGACTATAGACATAGACACCCTAGACTCTATCCAAGGACTTTTCCGGATCAACTTCTAAAGACTATAGACGAAGACACTTCAGAAGATTCTATTCTCTTCTTTCTTCTTCTCCTCCACATTTGGATTCTATGGCTCATTTTATTGTATTGAGTGCATTTTCGGCAGAGATTGACACTCTCATATGGCTCGTATTTCTTTTGTATTAAGGTGCATTTTCGGCAAGACAGACACCTTCTAGATTGAGTTCACCATGAGGGGGGATGATATTCATGGTGAATCTAGTCAATGACCTACGAGAGGTAACATACCTAGAGGATGACCTGCAGAGGCAACAAACCCGTGGAAGTGGCTGACCCTGAGGCACCCAGGATGACCTTGAGGCACTTAGACGGCTGATCCAGAGGCAACAGACCCATGAAGGGGCTGAAATTGAGGCAACAGACCGAGATGTATACACCGTTGATCAACATTATTCACAGTTGAAGAGCCAAGCGCCAAGACCACGAGCCTAGACCAAATCATGTAATAAAGGAGGATGTTAGGGTTATTTTAGAGAAGTCAACATTAAGGGGGAATGTTACCTAATGTTGACTTATTTTTTTCTATAGTTAGGATAGTGCACATTAAGGGGGAATGTTAGAATATAATGTGCACTATGCCTTGTTCTTGACACTTGTCATGTTTTTCTTATAGACTTATGCCTATATATTGTAACTTTTCTTGTATCAATATATCTCATCTCATTTTAGTTCAAATATCATATGTGCTCTCAAATGTTGAAATGGAAATGCATGATGCATGCAATCACTCTTCTAATATGGCTTCATTCAGGGGTCCCCAACAGAAAAAGCTATAGCTTCAGCTTGGGATTGCCACCCAAGCACAAGCATAGATATCCTTTCAACCCGACTGCTTTTGGGAAGGACATACTAAAATTACGATTTTCATATTTAACATAATTCTTCCATACAAGATTCTTCTGCTTCTGCTTAGAATCTGTTGCATTGGCGACAATATATCTGTACCCGAGTTTATCTTTCTGCCTTTGATCCATTTGAATTCGATTCAATTAAGTTACTCAGCAACAGGTGAAGAATAGGATATCCAATCCCATAGCTATGCAACTGGGTCATTAGGGGTGTAAGCAGAAAGAAAATATGTTAAAGTGCCCACAGCCAAAGCATGCCATAGATTTCTTTCTTCCATATACTGTATGGGAGATATTGCAAGTGCAAAGGCCCCATTAAAAGTGGAATGCACCTATACATATTGTAATATTTTCTATATTTTTTTTCATAGTTTTGACAATGGGTTTTGGACTTGTTACTTGGTGTGAAATTTAGAAGTCTATTAATTAGAATAAGTGGTCAGATTGCTTAGGGAGTGTTGGAGGGTGATAAAACTGTGGGATTATCTATTTGTTCATCTGAGAAGTCAAGTGTATATATTTAACTGTCTACCTCTTTTGTGTGCTTAATGTTTTAGAGAGTTGAGTCCGTTTCATAAATTGAGATAATTCACAAGTGAGTATCAGTGTCATTCATTAAAATTTTCCCTAAGAAATTTAGGTATAAAAGTGCATCTCTCACAGTCACATCCATCAACTTGTCCATGCTTTATATTAACTGCTTTCAGATGGAAACACTTCTCCATGATTCTATTTTTCTCCAGCTTATGAGAGTGGAAAACTTTCACCTTCTTGAAGAGCGTGGCATCTGTTATTGTGTCTAGAAGGCATTCCTGAGACTTGCCTGATAGGTCAGGGGTGGCACCCCTGTATTGCAATAGTGTATGGTCGGGTGAGACTCCATAGAAGTATAAGCAATCTGGTAGATGTTTCCTCTATGGACAGGCAACTGCTGAACAAAAGGCATTGGTTATTGATGTGTCCATGCCTGCTATAAGATTTTAATTCTATTTTAACAGTCATGTTTAAAATTAGAATCACTTAAGTATGCATGAACCTTATTATGTAGGCTGTCAACCAGTCTTCAAATTTAGAGAATTTTCATATATAAGGCTTGGATGATGGATCTATCCCCAGCAGTGGAATTTCTGTGTTCAAGGCCGAAGGATATCAAAATTGCATTAAACAAGTGTTTTAGATCTATCCTAGTTGTCTTGGTTGACAAAAGGCTCTGCTGTTTCAACTGACACTGGCTGTCCATAGTCAGTTTGGTTCAAGATAAGTATGACAATAGTATTGTTGGATAATTGAGGGGCTTCTAGCAACTATGCTTTTCAATAAGAAATTCACTTGACAAAATTTCATTGATTTTTTAGTTCATCTGCCATAGAAACGTTTCCTAAATTCCTTGTTGAGAACTGCCTCATAACAATTTCCACAATTTAGTCCCACAGCTGCAATTCTTATAGGATATTCCATGTGTCATACAGACTGAAGCAAGTATATTCTGAAGCTTCTTTTTCCCATGTCACGACTGGATTTATAAATTTAGAATATTGTAGTTTTAAACACGACGTAGATTTCATTCCTCATTTTCTCTTCTTGGAATTGGAAAATATAGTTATTTCATATGGGTGGGAGAAGTCTAACCTCTACTTACTTCCCTTCCTTTGATGGCTCTGTCAATAATTAAGGATACATGCTTTGGGAGATTTTCTTCTTGTTAATGAAAATGTGCAGGATAAGTAGATTTTGAATGAAATAGTATATTTAAGAAAGAATGAACGAGTTAGGAACTTTCTATCCAATTTCAACTTGTTAATTTTTGTTAAACACCATTTGTTAGATATTTTTTATCTACTATTTTGTCTAATGGCGTTGCTCAAAATTGTTGAATATGACAACTTTTTATTTCTATAGATCACAAAGGAACTTCGACGCCTTATCCAAGGATCCTCAAACAACAAGCTATCTTCAGATGACGTGTCTGGCGGAACAATAACCATAAGCAACTTTGGCACTATTGGTGGTAAATTTGGTTCTCCGCTTCTGAACTTGCCTGAAGTTGCTATAATAGCAATTGGCAGAATCCAAAAGCTCCCTCGTTTTTCAGATGATGGAACGGTTTATCCTACTTCAGTTATGAATGTATGTTACCCTCTCCTTGCCTCTCTTACATATACACATTCATACACAGGGGAGTTAACTCATATCTATGTGCTAACTCATCTTGTGTGATTTACACCAATTTTTATGCACATAAGATTTTTTTCATTATCAAACTGACATATACATATGATTTAATTTCCTCTCATAATTTCTTAAAGTGGCTGGTGTTTTTATCACACTGAAGTCTAGATGTTTCTAGCCAATGATTAAATTTTCAAACAATTGTACACCAACATGTGCTGGGAGTTATTACTTTTCATTTGTAGGTTACATTTGGCGCTGATCACAGAGTCATAGATGGTGCGACCGTGGCACATTTTTGTAACAAGTGGAAGGCTTTGATTGAAAATCCAGAGCATCTTCTGCTTCATCTGAGATGAAGAGTCATCCTAAAGGTTTTTGATGCATTTCTTATTTGTATCAGTTTCTGATTGTGTAATGTTTGGTTTCTTTTCACTTAAAGCAAATTCAAATAAGTTGTGATCAGCTTCTGATTGTGTAATGTTTGGTTTCTTTTCACATACAGCAAATTCAAATAAGCTATGAAGTATGCATATGATGATTATTTAACTTAATTTGGAAATTTGTTCCCTGCAGAGTTCATGGATATTTGTAGCCTGAGCACCTTCAAGGACATTTATGGTTGTAAATGCCTCCATATCCTTGGGATTACTTTATTTGCCGACATTTTTCATTGGCAATGAAGATTATTCGTACTCCCAGCATATTTTTTAAAGTGTAGCATGCATTTAACTTGCATATTTCAAAGGTTCATCTCCACCTAAGCAAGTGGGAATTAGCAATGTGCTAATCTAATGAAAGGAGTAATCAGTAAACTCTCCAAAATGTATTTTGTCCTTGTTTCAAGCAGTAACATTCAATATCTTTAATGTAATAATCATGTCAAAAAGAGAAATGAAATGCAGATTGAACTCTGAAGGGTCACTGAAATATTTTTCAAGTTTCAAAACTTCCTGATATGTATCGAGAACATCATTTCTTTTGATTTTTATTGTTTTTGGTATATGGGAGATTATGAAATGCTGAGTGAGAATCATTTCTCCCCTTTTTTGCAATCAATATGATCTTTACTTGATTCCATTATGACACACTCGTAATACATCATGTAATATTGGTATGTACTTTTGTGTATATGTTCTCACCTTAGATTGTTGTAGAAAAATGATTGGGAGCATGATCAAGTCTGCAATATTTTGTTCTATTGCACCTGATGGTTTTAGCAGCATTCCATCATATCAAGAGAAAGAGAGGAAGAAGAGAAAGATAGCTATACAACTTCTTATTATGAAAAAAGAGTGATACAATACGAATGGAACTATGAGGCCCTTTATATAGGAATATGGATTCCTTGGCCAACACTCTACCTAGTTGTACAAAGGGACACCTTGCATATTACAACATGCACATTGACACTTGTGCATTTATTACATTGTTTGAAGTAACTAGATAACTTCCCCCTAAAGTAATCTCCTATTATAGTGATATACATTTCATAACCAAATAATGTAATATATTCTAACACCCCCCTGTATTACATTATTTGGTATGAAGTTCCTTTGAATTGCATAGATGATCTTTGAATGTTTGAAACTTGGTTTTTCCAAGTGCTTTTGTAAAAATATCTGCTAGCTGATCTTTTGTAGAGACATGCTTGAGGATGATATGACGGTTCTAAAAATGATCTCTAATGAAATGACATTAAGCTTCAATGTGTTTGGTTCTTTCATGTATAATTGGATTTTTGATCAGATTGAGTGCTCCTTGATTGTCACAAAATATCATGGTTGGGGTTCGTCTGATCCCCATATTTGATAATATGTATTGTAACCAGAAGGCTTCATAGGTTGTCTCTTGCTGCTCAATATTCTGCTTCAATTGATGATTGTGCCATTGTATGTTGTTTCTTACTGTGCCAAGATATGGGTCCTGATCCAAGATAGAAGACATATCCTGAGGTAGATTTTCTATCATCGATAGACTTGCATAATCTGAATCTGAATATCCTTGAAGGCAAAAATATTTGACGTTTCTTATATAGGGTCCATAATCTGTAGTCCTTTTGACATACTGCAATATTCTTTTTGTAGCTTTCTAATGACTTTCTCTGTTGGAAATAATGTCTATTCCATCATTTGGGTTATGTAAACGTATCCTCCAAGATACATACCTAGATTACTTCCTGTGCAAGTTATCTAGTGACTACCTACAATGTAACAAATGGACAAGTGTCCATGTGCAAGTTGTACATGTGCAAGGTGTCCTATGCACAACTAGATAGAGTGTTGGGCAAGGATCCTTTTTTGCATATATAAGGATGACCTCTTAGATAGATAGATAGGACAACCAGGAGACATTGTTAGATAACGTAGGTTAGTGGATTGTGTTCCACACCATTTACCAGTGATGGATGTTATGTAGATCTGTAGCGTTTTTAATGGAGTGCTCACTTCCTCCATAGCTACATTGTAATCTTTTATATGTTTTATATTTCAGCATACTTCAATCATCTAGCAGATTTACTTTCTTGCATATTATTTTGCATCTTGTGATTGTTATCTCTCATTGCTCATTACATCAAAAGCTAACAGTGGTATCAGAGCCATGTGTAGGTCATTAGGGAACCACCATTATTGGTTAGCTTGAGAGTTTTGTCAAACTGACGCGCCATTGGACTAGTCGTTGGTAAAAGATCTCAGGAGTATCTAGGTGGTAGATTTTGGGAGAGTCACAAAGATAGGATTGAAAGGAATCTCAGTTTTAGAAAATATTGAGATCATTTTCATATAGAGTATTTTCCAGAGTTGTTATAAAAACTCGTGAAGATTAGGACTCAACATTTCAATCCACTAAATTGACAGATCTAGTGAAGATCATCCAGGTCATCTGGAATTTGCCAACTGGTGCCTAAAGTTTATTTTGTTGTAGGAAATTAATCCTCAGAGGATTGGGACTCCTACGACAGAAAGATAGGAGACTCCAACTTCATTGCTCAACGGTCGATGTGCCCTCATAGTGCAAAGGTTAGTTCATCATGCAAGAGAAGAATACTACTGAAGAAGACTTCTAGTGAAGGATCGCGGTGAAGATAGGTGATTGAAGATCTCCATTGTTGGATTGCAGAAATCCACACTTGAAGAACATGCCACAATAGCCTTGATATAGAAAGGACATAGAAGCCTTGCAGAACATGCCACAAGAGCCTTATTACATAAAGGCCATAGAAGCCTTGCAGAAGAAGCCACATAAGTCTTATACTGAAAAGGCCATATAAGCCTTTATATTGAAAAGGCCATAGGAGCCTTGACATTAAAATAGGCCACAAAAGATTCCATAGTCAAGAAGTGGGATAGGAGACTTGTGGCGATGATGGAGGGAGCAGGAGTAGGAGCGGGCGCAGGAGCAGGAGTAGGGCTGGGGGCAGGTTCAGTGCATGGTGCAGGTCCCCGGTCGGGATCGGGCTCGGGGTCGGGGTCAGGCACGTCAGGGCCCGGTCCCGGGCCAGCAGGACCCCCGACGGGCCCAGAGGATGGTTCTGCGCTTGATCCGTTTGGTGGCCAGGGTGGGGTCGGCATCTTGGGCCCTGGCCCACAGGACAACCTCGATGCGAGCGCAGGGCTGGGGAAAAAGCCCCCTGTTCCTGGGTTGGGCTTTGTCCCGAGCGGGCCCAAACCCTCCTATCAGCAGATCTTGGCGGGCACCAGGGCCCCTTCCCGGGCCTCGAGGCTAGGTCTTTCCCTCGAGGGCACTCACATTTCTATCCAGGAGGAGGTCTACTCCTCCTTGGTAGCTGGTTCTTCTGCCTCCCTGGTAGGGAAATTCCTGGGAGGGCGTCCCGACATGGAAACCATCCGCAGATGGGCGGCTACCAAATGGAAGGTTTTCGGGCACATCCAGCTGGTTGCCCTGACCAAGGGCTTCTTCATTATCAAATTAAACAACAGTGAGGACGCCGAAAAGATCCTATCGGGCGGGCCCTGGTTTTTGGGGCGCAAGAGCCTCTTCCTCAGGCGGTATGGAGCTGACTTCCACCCCAGCACCCAAAGCATCAACTTCGCCCCGGTCTGGGTTCGGCTCCCAGACCTTCCCTTCCATCTGTGGCACGAAGACGTCCTCAGACTCATTGCTCAGTCGGTCGGGGACCTGGTGGCCTTTGACCCTGCTACCAAGGCAGGATCCCGGATGGTGCATGCCCGATTTTGCGTCAACGCCAATCTCGAATCCGTTCTCCCCTCCTCGGTGACCATCTCTTCTGGGTCCTACTTGGAGCCAACCCGATCTACGAAAACAAACCCGCCTTCTGCCCCACCTAGCACTCAGGGCCACCTCTCCCACCAATGCCGATTTCCAGAAAGGTGAAGGCCCTCCCCCCAAACCCCCTTCTCAATCAGGTCGGGCCCCGTCTCGCGGGCCCCCTCGCGACGACCCCAGATCCCAGGCCTGGACCACCAAGGGGCCCCCCGGCCCCAAAGGATTCTCATGTGGACCTCGGTCTGGAGGGCGATCTCCCCCAGGTTTCCCCTTCTGCTGCTCCCTCCCCTGGGTCATCTTTCGTGGCCCCGATCCCAGGTTCTCCCGCCCAGCCCGCTTTGAACCCCTCCCCGCAGGGCCTTGCTTGCCCCCAGGCAAGCGAGCCGACCAGGCTCTCTTCCCCGTCGGCTCCCTCGGTCGGGGCCCCCTTTCCCCCCCACCCCCGCTCCTCCCTTGACCCCCTCCCGGCCCTCCCGACGATCCCTGCTGGGCTTCCTCCCTTGGAGTGCGGATCTGAGAAGTCCGATGAAGAGATCGAAGCTAGTTCTTCGTCCGGGCCCGACGAAGTCAGCCCTAAGATGACCCGGAGCAGGTCTTTTGCCATAGACTTTGGCAGCAAACTCAAAAGAGGGCGCCCCACCCTGGGCGATCAGCGGACAAGGATCACTGAAGATGACATAGCCAATGGCTCCCAGGCAACTCTCTCTGACGTGGGGGCAAGCTTCTCCAAGACGGACGCCATCCGACCCAAACCCCCCGCTCATTCCGGGAAGGGGGGCAAGCGACCCCTCAAGGGTGTCAAATGAAGCTCATCACCTGGAATATCAGGGGCCTCAATGGGGCCCCCAAGAAAAGGATCCTCGGCCAACTCCGCAGGGATCACCGTCCGTCCTTCCTCCTCCTTCAGGAGACCAAAATAGATGAGGCTGCTGCCCGGCGTGTAGCCCAAGCTACCTGGCGCAATTGCGAGTCCCTGTCTACCCCTACGGCTGGCTCAGTCGGGGGTCTGCTGTGCATGTGGGACCCTCGGTGCTTCGAGGGAAGACTCATATCTTCGTCCCCCAGAATCATCAACATGTTGGTCCATTGCGTAAAGTCAAGGTGCTCATGGATTCTGTCCAACGTCTACGCTCCTAATAGTCCCGTCGAGAAAGCGGCCTTATGGAAGGAAATTAGCTCGATGAGAGAAGCCTTCGCCCCCTGCCCTGGATCCTGGTCGGGGACTTCAACAGCCCCTTGTTCCTCTCTGATAAAAGCGGGGGCTCAGCGGTTCAGGGCAAGAGCATGGAGGACTTTGGAGCCTTTACTGCCCTCAACGAGCTCATGGACGTCAGCCTGAAAGGAGCCAGGTTCACTTGGACCAACAGAAGAGCGGGAGCAAATCATATCCAGGTCAGACTAGATAGAGTTTTCTTGTCCAAGGAAGCCCTGCCTATGTTTGTCGACGCCACCCTGCTGGCCCTCCCCAAAATCGGGTCTGATCACAGCCCCCTCCTCCTTGAAACCGACCACAGGCCCTCCCCCAAGAGGCCTTTTCGGTTCGAGTCCATGTGGCTGCATCACCCTGACTTTCGGGCCCAGGTTGGGCGTTGGTGGGCTCCCCCAGTCCCTGGACGCCCTGCTGAACAAATCTTCCATAAGCTGAGATGCCTTAAGGACCAACTCAAGGTATGGAACAAGGAGGTGTTCGGCAATATCTTCGAAAACAAAGCAATTCTCAAAGAAAAACTCGAAGCCCTCGAGTCCAGATTTCAAGCTGGCTCCCAAGACCCGGGGCTCAGGGATGAGGAACGCCTTGCTCTCAGCGAGTATCATAACATCCTGGCCCGGGAGGAAATCTTTTGGAGACAGAAGTCGAGAGCCCTGTGGCTCCAAGATGGCGATGCAAACACTAAGTTCTTCCACGCGTCGACTCTCAGGAACAGGGGCTCCAACAGAATTGTTGAGTTGGTGGGCAGCGATGGCAGAATCATCAAGGAAGAAGAGGACATCCGGGCTGAAACCACTCGCTTCTTCCAGGAGCTCCTGGGTGACAGCCCCCCCATGTCCCCAGATGCGGTTGATTCCCTTCTGGAGCATATCCCGTCTTCTGTCTCGGCCATGGCAAATCAGATGTTGTTGCAGCCTCTGTCTGACTCCGAAATCCATGCTGCCACCTTTTCCATGAAGGCTGAGGTGGCCCCGGGCCCGGACGGATTCCCCCAGATTCTTCCAATCATTCTGGGACATCGTCGGGCCGGAAGTGTGTGCTGCCACCCGGGACCTGCAGACTGCCCGATCCATCCCCAGAGGTATCAACTCCACCTTCATAGCTCTGATCCCCAAGACCCAGGCAGCCCGATCCCTCTCGGATTTTTGCCCCATTAGCTTGTGCAACGTCCTGTACAAAATCTTGACTAAATCCATGGCTTCCCGTCTCAAGGATATCCTCCCCCTGATTATTGCCCCCTGTCAGGGCAGTTCGGTCAAAGGCAGATTGATCACTGACGGGGTCATTATCATGCATGAGGCCATTCACTCGGTTGTCCTATCCAAAAAGGCCTCCTTTCTGCTCAAGCTGGATATGAACAAGGCCTTTGACAGAGTTAACTGGGATTTCCTGTCCAAGGTTCTCCTCAAGTTCGGGTTCCACCCTTCCTGGGTCAGGCTCATTAGCAACTGCGTGTCCTCCCCGTGGTTCTCTATCCTCGTCAACGGGTCCCCTATCGGATTCTTCCCCAGCTCCAGAGGCCTCCGCCAAGGTGACCCCCTGTCCCCGATCCTCTTCATCATCCTGGCTGAGGCCCTGGGGCGTACCATCTCGGGCGCTGTGACCCACGGTCTCATTTCGGGCATCAGGCCTGCGTCGGGCCTACCCCTTGTGTCCCACCAGCAGTTCGTGGATGATACCATCCTTGCCACCTCTGCCTCAATTCCCCAAGCCAAAACTCTCAAGCATATTTTGACCCTGTACGAGGAGGCGGCCGGCCAGAAAATCAACCTCCAAAAAAGCACGATTTTCTTCATCCATACCCCCTTGGCTAGACAGATCAGAATCGGGCGGATTTTGGGCTGCACCCCTGGTTCCCTCCCCTCCTCGTATCTCGGGCTTCCCCTATTCACAGGTGCGTCCTCCAGGGCCCTGTGGGGCGGGGTGATTGAGCGGATTCAGAGAAAGCTGGCCCCCTGGAAAGGTCACCTCCTTTCACAGGCTGGCAGAGCCACCCTCTTGGCGGCGGTCTTGCAAAGCATCCCGATATATTTCATGTCGGTCTTCAGAATCCCGGCCTCCATTGCAGCGCACATCGAACAAATTTAGAAATGCTTTCTCTGGTCGGGAAGTGAAGACAAGAAGAGGATTCCCCTGGTCTCCTGGCCCCTGGTCTGTCGCCCCAAAGCTGAGGGAGGGATCGGGCTCAGGCGGGTGGTCCCCATGAACAAGGCTCTCTTGGCCAAGCATGCCTGGAAGGTGCACACCAACACCCCTGATGAGTGGGTCAGCATTGTGCGCAGAAAATACTGCCATAGCCACCCCTTCCTCAGCGATTCTCAGCCCCGAGATGGATCAGCCTTTTGGAAGTCCCTGATCTCCACCAAAGACATAATCCGGAAAGGGAGCAGATGGATCCTCGGGGACGGAGCCAAGATCGACTTTTGGGATGACAGATGGATTCATGATGAGGCCCTGTCTTCTGACAGAGAGCTCCTCGTTCTCAAACCAGGACTGGCGGACAGAGGTCCCAGGGTAGCGGCCTATCTCTCTCAGAACCAGGGGCGTGCTACCTGGAAACCCATCCTGGACCCCAGGCACCCGCTTCAAGCTGCCAGACTCCAGTGCCTCCTCAATGTGACTGTCATCCCGTCCTCCGGAGGAAACGACAGATGCGTTTGGCATGGGACTCCCAGTGGAGTCTTTTCTATCAAATCTGCCTACAATTTTCAAAGAGTCCCTGACGAGGCTCCCTTCCCAACCCGACAGGTGTGGGCCAAGAAGCTGATCCCCAAAATCAGCCACTTCGTTTGGGCGGCCGTCCAAAATAAGATTCTGACGATCGAGAATCTGATCAAGAGGGGCTTCCAGATCCCGAATAGATGCTACCTTTGTTGTGATGCCTGGGAATCCACCAATCACCTCTTTATCAACTGTCCCTTTTCGTCTGAAGTCTTGGGCCTCATCCTCTCCCAATTCTCTATCCAGTGGGCGGGCCCCAAATCCATATCTGACCTCCTGTTGCAGTGGCCCAACCCCTTTGCCCATCCCTTCACCCGCTTCCTCTGGAGTTCTTGCCTTCCCCATATGCTTTGGCAACTCTGGCTGGAGCGCAACAGCAGAGCCTTTTCCTCCCCGGGCCATTCCCCCAGTGGGTTGCGACCAAGGCAGTGACCTTTGCCCTTGAGAATTCCTGATCCATCCCCTTGACCGAGGCGCCCCGACGGTTGGGCGAAGCCACTCTCCTATCCTCTCTCGGAATTCAGCTCCCCCGGTCCCCCCCGCCCCCTCCTGTCGATCTTTGACCAGGTGGACTGCCCCCCCGGATGGGTCAAGCTCAACTTCGACGGCGCGTCTAAAGGCAATCCCGGGCCCTCTGGGGCGGGTGGGGTCATCCGTGACTGCCACGGGGCCCTGATCATGGCGTTTGCTGCTCCGCTCGGCTTCCAGACTAACAACTTCGCCGAAGCAGCAGCTCTGCTAAGCGGGCTGACCGCCCTCAGGGAGTCTCCCTCAAGAGTCATCATTGAGGGCGACTCCCAAGTCATTATCAAAGCTGCCCGTAGTCCGGGCAATTGCTTCTGGCGCATCCACAACTTCATCCGGGAAGCCCTCTCCGTCCTCCAGGGATTCCCCGATCATAGCTTCCGGCACGTGTACAGGGAAGGCAACAGGGCGGCCGATTTCATGGCAAACCAAGCCATCTCTGCTGACGCCTTCACTACCTGGACTACGAACTTTCCCAAAGCTCTGGTCCACATTACCATGCAAGATCAGCCCAACAATGTGGAGGACCCTGGTGTCTAACTTGCCCCGTGTCGGGGCCCCGACATTCCACCGACGCGGTTTCCAGAGGACAGAGGACTTCCTCCCCTGTGGCGCCACGTCGCCTGTTCCAGGCCCGTCTCCTGCCCGTGAGTTGGTCTCCCAGATCCCCCTCGCGGTGGCAGGTGTGCTCGGCCACGCCAGAAGATCGGTTGTTCCCGACGTGGACCTGCATTGCTCCGTTGGCGCCTCTGGCAGTTCCAAGACTGTCTCCACGTCGGCCCTCCCCGATTTTTTTGCCTCGATCGCTTCGTTGACGGATCCCCATGCCGCGTCAGTCCGCCCGTGGCATTATCCCATGTTGTACCCTCAAGACGCTCCCCCGTTCAGGTTGCGCCACCTGGCGTGCTGGCAGTGGCCCCTCCCCCTTGCCCCGCGTGGCAACCTGCAGTCGCGCCCCCTCAGCCCCTCCCCCCTCGTGTCGCACCCGACCCCGAGCGCTCATTCCCGACGTCGGTGGCTTCCCCCCTCTACGGCCCCCTGCATGGTTTTAAATCCGCCACGCACTGAGTCTTCCCGCTGTGTCTGTTTCCCCCGTTCCCTGCCCCCTGTGTTTTTGGTCAGATATCCCCTGCCTCCCCTGCCCCATGGCTGCCAAAAATGTTTTCATCGAGCCTTCCACGCTCACTCTGAGCGAGTCGGCCAGGCTGTTTGCCAACGCCAAACATTTCACTCCTTTCTTCAGTAAATTCGCAGGAGCTGATGACGAGATCACCCAATGCTTCCTGGACTCGTGGAACGACGGTGAGGTTACGGTCAAGGGGCTTCATTTCAAAGTTAACAAAGAATTTTTAACAGAGGTTACAGGCCTCCACCACGAGGAAAAGGGGCGAGTAGTCAGGCGGGACAAGCATAATTGGGAGGAGGAGCTGTCCCGCTTCCCGGAGCAACAATGGGACAAGGCCAACCTGTTCCGCTCCAACCTCCCGACCCCCTTCGATGAGGCCATCGTCCCGGTAATGCAGTACATTACCTGCGACGACCCGGACCAGAGGCTTTTCAGCTTCCACCTGAGCTACTTCAACCACCTCCGAGGGGCCACGGTGGTCAGCACTCCCCATTTTCTGTTGTATTCCCTGGGTCTATCCATTGACCATGCCCGCAAAAGCCATTCCCGGCCCTCCCACCAAGGCCTCATGGTCGTGCTGTACAGGCACGCCCTGGCCAACCAGTCGCAGCTCCATCGCATTCCTCCCCTGTCTGCTGTCCCCCCCCGATACGGCTAATTCCCCAGCTGCCTCCCCTGTTGCTTCCATTTCTAAGGAGTCCCCCTCGCCCGAAGGCTCCCCTGCCCGGAAGCGTCGCAGACCCACTCGGAAGTGCAGGACTCCGGCCCAGGGCCCAGGTGGGGCCCCGACTCCTGGGGGCGCTCGCAAAGGCCCCTTCCCTGGCAGCAACAGGGCTGCTGGCAGTGCCAAGAGGACCAAACAGGAAGCCCCGGAGCCCGCCGATGTTAGTTCCGAGATCGGCAGCAGAATGCAGAATCTGGCTATCAGAGCCCTCCTTGACACGGCTATTGGCTCTCTGAATGCGGCTGCCCAAGCAGCCTCCTCCGCTGCCAATGCCCTGGCTGAGCTCCGGCGCAGGCTGGGAGATGGCCCCGATAGGGAGTAGTGTTGGCCGGCGTGGGGCCCCGTCCTGGCCAGGACCGGCCGCTGGGTCCACCGGTTCACTGGCGTCCAGCTTCTGCGCGTTTGGCGGTGGCATTTTCTGGTTTTTGGTGGCTTCTAGCCAAGGTTTTGATGCTGATTGTCCTAGTTGTTTTTGTAGGCACCAGGGCCCCGGGCCCCGGATCACTGCCTTTGGGCGCAACCCCGATTTTTGTTCATTTTTTCAGCCTAGGCTTATGATGTAACTAAGGTTTTGGGATCCTGTTCTAAAAAACCCATTGTAAATATACTGTTACTTACCAAAAAAAAATAGGCCACAAAAGCCTTGATCCTGAAGAAGATTTCGAGAAGAATATTTGATTCAGAAGCAGATTAAAGATTTCAGTACTAATATCTTTGTTGTAAGGAACAGAAGGTTCGGTGAGTTGGGAGACTTCCTACAAGAAAGTTAGGAAGGGTATCTTCTTCAAAATTAGCTTAATCCTAAAGCAAAAAGGAAGAGATCAAGAGAAGATCTCATTGAAGAACTTCCAGTCTTGGAAGAAAGAAGAAGAAGAAGGACTAGGAGAGTCTCGCTCAAATCTAGAAGCGAAGAAAATAGAATATCCAGGAGAAGATCTCACCACCAACACTTCAAGGAGTAGAAGGTTGAAGAAAAGGTCCCAAGGAAGACCATCAGAAGATGCCAGATCAAAGACCTTGAGGTCTCATCAAGCATCCAAGAAAGGCTAGGAGAACCTTGTTGAAGATAAAGAGAGTTCTTTGAGAACTCATTGGAGAGATCCACTATCTAGGTGAAGTCCCTGATAGTGAAGGACTTGGGACAATTGTCGCCATTCGACAACAAGCCGTTGGCATCCCTGCCACATTGATTTCCTCTGTGTACATTTTGCTATTCAGTAATTTCTTCTTCCCTGAAACTCTGTTCTTTTTTCAAAATGTATTCTTTGTTTCCTGCGTTTTGCTGTCAGAATTCGTTGGCTGCGCCCAAGGGAGTGTGCAGTTTTTCCTGTTCACTCATCATGCAAGGTCCTTGTCTTTTCGAGGGCGAGGGTGGTTTCATGCACCAAGTGCCAAGCGCAAGCCCATTTCGGGCTAAAAAACAACGAAACCCAGTTTTGGAGAAGAAAACATAGATGGGGCCTAGGCATTTTCGCTCCTGTGTGAGAGTGCAAGGCAGTTTCAGGCCTTGATTGGGCGAAACTCAATTTCAAAGGAAAAATGCTAAGTGGGGCCCAAGTGTTTTCGCCCCAGATGGAGAGCGCAATGCCTTTTCGGGGCTAACTTGGGCGAAAGTGCCTTCATGTTGCTCTCAAAATCAACATCAAATCTGCCTTAGGCAATGTGGGGCCCAAAGTGTTTTCGCCCAAATCAAGAGCGCAAGCCCATTTCGGGCTAAAGGTTGGGCGAAACGTAGGTGGGGCCCAAGTGATTTTGCACCAATTTGCAAGCGCAATTCCTTTTTGGAGTTAGAAGGGGAGAAATAGCCTTTGACTTTTCCAAGGTGCAACCCAGTTTTCAGAAAAATGCAAGTGGGGCCCGAAGTGTTTCGCTCCACAATGCCAGTGCAAACCAATTTCGGAGTTTGACAAGGCGAAAGCGCCTTTGAATTTTCCACCAAGGCGTAGCAACAGTTTCAAAGAAAAAATGCTAAGTGGGGCTCGAAGTGTTTCGCTCCAGTTTTCCAGTGCAAATCAAATTCGAGCCTAGTAAGGGAGAAAGCACCTTTGACTTTTCTCACTCCAGTGCCACTCCCAAGGCAGCAAGGTGTTTCGCTCCAGTTTTCTAGCGCAAGGCAGTTTCGGGCCTAGTGAGAGAGAAAGCGCCTTTGACTTTTCTCACGCCGGCGCCACTCCCAAGATAGCAAAGTGGTTTCGCCTCAGTTTTGGAGCGCAAGCCCATTTCGGGCCAGAAAGACAGCGAAACTCAGTGGGGCCCAAGTGCTTTCGCTCCCACTTGGGAGCGCAAGCCCTTTTCGGAGCTTGCATGGGCGAAACGTAAGTGGGGCCTGCATCCGCAAAGCGCCTGTTTCCAGTCTAACTCCCCTGCCTCAGCCAGAATTCCCCAAAAATGCTTCTCAACGACGAAACAAGGCGCACCCTCACCAGTTTAATTGCAGTCGGTCAGAGAAGCTTCCAGATTTGATTTTCCCGGATCTCAGAATCCGATCTTCCGTTGAGGCGGTTCCAGCAAGTGAGGAGGCGACGCTACAGGCGAATCATATCGTCGCATTGAAGCCATGCAACCACTTCTCCATGAGTCATCGAATTCAGGCCATGCCTCATTACTTTTTGATGAGTGCTGAAATCCTATCTTTGCTGCCACCGCGATGTTTTGTGGGTGAGCATTTATGTCTCAGAGGCGGAATCCTCTATAAAAACTAGCAATTCTAATGTAAGATGATGGACGTTTTGCTAGAGACTTGTTGTACATGAATTCTACTATGAATACAAAGAAACCTTGGCTCTAATTCTGGATTTCTCTTTATGTGTATGTCTTCTATCTTATATTTCTATCAAATTCTCTGCTTTGTCTGTGGGCTATAATTCTATGTCTGGATTTAGCTTCCGATAGAGGGTGAACACTGGAATAATTCTGGAGATTGCACATATAAGATATCTGGTTTTAATTTATGTTACTTTCTTTGTGTGAAGTGCTATTGATTCAGAGTGCAATTAAGTTATCGTGTTGTTTGTTCATCACCCCTATTCATCTGGCTTGAGGCCATATTTCCCATCCCTTTCAATCATTTCTAATCTCTTTCCTGTTCCTTAATCTCAAATCCCCAAGTTAAAATAGTAAGGGAACCAACCCTCTCTAGAGATTGGCACGGGAGGCATTTCTTCCTTTCGGCCTTTCAATGTTGGTCGGGTCTAGGGTGCATGGATGAAACATTCCATACCTAAGGCGGATTCTTGACCAACAGTTTCTGGCACGCTCGGTGGGACGCAAACGTTCCACATCAAAGCAATATTAAGAGTTGATGTTCATCTTGTTGCTGTCAAATAAGAACATCTGGCGACTCAGCTGAACTCAGAAGCCTCCGAATCTTGAAGCCGGTTAAAAGCCCTCACCTTCATGATCACAAGATCAAAGGCTAAAAATCCAGAAGAAGCAGTTGAGTTCTTCGAGCTCAACATCGACGCTTTGGGAGAGCATCCTAGAGTAGTCCCCTCGACTATCCCATTGGTTCAAGCACCCTCGCAAGTAGCTGTTATAGTTTCACAGACTCCAAGTCCTTCCAGCACTGCAACTAGCTTGCCCCCTCAACCAAACGTTCCGGTCCAGATGGCGCAACCTCCACCCAGGCAGTTTCCACATGGAATCATTCGAGACCTCTCAATCTACAAGCTCAGAACCAAGTCCCAACCGCAGCGTTGAAGGCTCTGCCCACGTATGATGGTACAGGAAAGACAGCCTATGAGCATGTCCAAGATGTCATTGCACTAGCAACCATCCACCACATCACGAAAGAAGATATCATGGTGAGACTGCTAGTTCTCTCGCTCAGAGGTAAGCTCCTCTACTGGTACCGATCACTGCCACCCGACACCATCACTACATGGGACCAGTTAGCAGAACAATTGATAAAGGGTTTCAATGAACAAGCGGACCCTTTCTCCTTGTTGCACCAGTTCACCACCATCCAAAGACACCCTCAAGAAGAGGTAGCAGATTTTAATGTCAAGTTCGCTCGAACCTGGTAGAGAGTCACTACCGACCTTCGGCCCACTCCGGAGCAAGCGACATTTTATTACTTAAGAGCTTTCCATTCCGACATCAGCATGAGCATCCGACATGCTAATGTCAATACATTCCCTACCTTGTATGAACAAGCACAGAAAGCTGAGGCTGACTTAGTCGCTATCAGTAAGTTACCTCCAAAAATGACTATGCCAATTTATCCAAACTTTCCTCAAAATTTGTATCCTAGTGCATCCTCTCAATCACTACCTACATCCCCGATGTACCCCAATCAATCATGGAATCCCAATCCTCAAAATCAAGTGGTATCCACCCCATAGTTTCAAGCACCCATTGTTCCTCAACTCCCAACTCCTATCCCATATCCGCATTACCTACACCATTGGCACCATTGCCATTACCCGCACCTCGCAGCTGCAAACCCGGATCAGGCCAGAGAATTGTAGGATCTACGATCATCAATGAAGACGATGGTGAATGAGATCACCGTCTTAAGGAGGAGGCAAAATGATCAAAGCTTCCAGCCAAGGAGATTCGCTCCTCCTCCCTCGATCACTAGGGAGCAAGTTGCTTCCACTAGTAGGGCTCCCGAGAGAAATGCGATGATGTTGGAAAATGAAGAAGTTGGTCCATCTAATAGAGCTTATTGGTGCTCCACCTGCAATGACCCGCACGGCGAAGAGACTTGCATGGTCCATTTGAACTATGTACAGACCCTTGCGGACAACGTTCCTGGTGGGCAAGTAAATATGATCAGGGAAGTAGATCGTAACTTTATGATTCCCCCTATCGAGCAGGTCTCCGTTCTTATGAGGACGGGTAAGAAGCCCATCGAAGTTGATCCGATTCAAATGGAACCATTGAAGGTGCCTGCCAGTTCCAAGCCACCAAGCGAGAAGGCGCTGCCACTAGAAAAAGAGCCTGTCCAGGTGTCAGAACCGGGGGATTCCATCTTATTAAAGGATTTCTTGCCTCCGAGAGCAAAAGGGAGAATTCCTCAACCACAGGCTTCGCCCTCTCAACCCCAAACCGAGGCGAGGGATCAAGCGAGAGAAAATCTCAGATATCCCTCACTGACCAAGCGTCAGAGGGTAGAAGCGACGCAGCAGTATCAGACCAGATACGAGACTGCGAAGGAGGGAGGTGAGTCTGGTACAGGAGCGTACAACATCATCGAAGAGCTAAAGAAGACTCCAGCTAAGGTAAGCCTCTTTGATGCGCTTCAACTACCCGGTCAAGTCGATCTATTGCAGGAATCGCTGAAGTCTGCTAAAGGCAAGGGAAAGCCGACTCAGACTGTCTTGATGCAGACGTTGACTACCTCAACCACCGAAAAGAACAGGCCATCACCATTCTACCTGTCCCTCAAGATGGAGGGGTGGGTTGTGCATAACTGCATGATCGATTCTAGCGTTGCTACTACTATGATGCCCAAGGTTGTTTACGAGATTATGGGCATGGAGTACACGAGTAGTCCTAGAGTGCTTCAACTAGATGAAACTCCGATCAAGATAGTAGGGGTGATCAAGGATATCCCGATCGTATTGCACAAGATGCCGTAGATCACCATAATACAAGAAGTTGTGGTGGTGGATTTAGAGCCCTATTTTAGTATGTGCCTATCAAGGGAATTCATCGCCAAACTTGGAGGCTATTTGTCTCTAGACTATTCGCACCTGGAAATCCCCTTCAAAGGAAGGAGGATTAAAATTTTTAATGAAAAGCCCTCTACCTTTCACATTGAAAGGATCCAGGATGCGGAGAAACAATTGGACTCAGTCAATATGATTGAGGAAGTAGAGGAAGAAGGAGGAATAGAGCTGATGGAAGAAGCTCTGGATGAGCTCCGCATAGAAGATGAATTTTCTATGCGTGATTTTAATGCCATGATCGAATCCGAGATAGGGTGTTACTCGATCACCAAGCCCGAAAAGGCTAAGGTACCGAGTGATGAAGACCCCATCGCCGATCAACTATGGAAGCTCTTCTTTGATGGTGCCCGATGTAAGAATGGCATCGGGGTAGGAGTTGTCCTTGTCTCTCCTTCGAGAAACCAGAAAACTTACTCTTACAGACTCGCATGGAGTTGTACGAATAACGTTGTTGAGTATGAAGCCCTATGTTTGGGGTTACGAAAGGCAGAAAAACTTGGAATAAAGCAATTGCAGATCTTCGGAGACTCGGAGTTGATCTGCAACCAAGTAACCAATAAGTGTGTTGCAAAGCAACACTACCTGAAAGCATACCGTAATAAGGTATGGGACCTGCTCGAGTCTTTCTCGACCTTGAATATCCGGTCTATTTCGCGAGAGCGGAATAAGCACGCTGACGTCTTAGCGTCTATTGGAGCCAGATACTCCCCCCGAAAACATGATGCAAAAGCCGAAGATAGTGAGGGTGATCTACAGGCCTTCGGTACCGGACAAAAATATTCATTGGCAGGTGTTTGACAACGATGAGCAGATCATCAATTTTTTGATTAACGAAGCCAACACTATTGAAGATAGGACCCTCAATGAAGAAGAGTATGAGGGGTTGATTCAATTGAAGAATAACCACGTCCCGAAGGGCTTAATCACCCTTGAAAGTTTGTTTGATCAAGATGATAGGTCACTCGCTCACAAGATCAAAGTGGACGTGAGAGAGTACAAGGAACTAGAGTTAGAACCCGAGAAAGTCATCAAGGTGGGAACCGATTGCACGCCATTGGAGATTGAGCAAATCAGGACCCTGTGCAAAGAATACCCAGATATAGTCGCTTGGAGCTATCAAGACCTGAAGGGATACGATAAGAGTGTCTTCCAACACACGATCGAGCTGCAGGAAGGGGTCAAACCTTTCAGGCAGAAGCAAAGGCCGGTCAACCCAAAGATAGAAGTGTTGATGAAGGTCGAGCTCCTAAAGATGTTGGAGGCGAAGATTATCTATCCTATCAAGCACTCTTCTTGGGTGGCAAACCTGGTCCCGGTGCAAAAAATAATGGGGACATCCGCTTGTGCGTTGACTTTCGAAACCTCAACCAAGCATCTCTGAAGGACCACTACCCGCTGCCCCAAATCGATCAAATTCTTCACGTAGTGGCGGGAGCACAGAGGTTTTCTCTACTGGATGGCTTCTCCGGGTACAATCAAATCTGGGTAAAGGATGAAGATCAGTACAAGACCGCCTTCACCACCAAGTGGGGCACTTTCGCCTACCAGCGCATGTCGTTCGACCTCTCAAATGTCGGGGTGACCTTCCAAAGAGCGATGGACTTAGCCTTTGGTGAGTTACTCAATCGCATCATTGTGATTTATCTAGATGACATGACTATTTTCTCCCACAAGAGGGAGGAACATGGTCTACATTTGCGTCAGGTATTTGAGAAGTGCCGAGAGTTCGGAATCTCCATAAACCCGAAAAAGTCCATTTTCACGGTAAAAGAAGGCAAACTCCTGGGCCATGTAATATCGGAGAAGGGACTAGCTGTTGATCCTACTAGGGCTGAAGCCCTCCTCAAGCTACCTCTGCCAGCAAACAAGAAGGGCCTCCAATCCTTCTTCGGGCAGATCAATTTTGTTAGGAAGTTCATCTCTGATTTCGCCCAGGTAGTAAAGCCGATGACCGAACTCCTCAAGAAGGATGTTGAGTTTCAATGGACCGAGGAAAGGAAGTGGGCATTCAGAGAGATCAAAGAGAGAATCGCTCAAGCCCCTATTCTGGTGAACCCCGACTACTCCAAGGACTTTATCCTTTACGTCATCGGTGAACCGGAGAGCTACGCAATTGTCCTTACTCAGAAGAACGAGGATGAGGATGAGCGATCGATAGCATTCCTGAGCCAAGTCATCCACCCGCACGAGGAGAAGTACAACTTCATTGAGAGGCAAGTGCATGCGGTGATGCGGTCATTAAAGAAGTTTCACCATTTCATCTCCCAGAGCAAGACGATAGTGTACGTGGTGCACCCTGACGTCAGAAACTTCATCATTCAAGGTGAGCTTGGCAATAAAAGGGCAGGATGGGTCTCCAAGATCCAAGAGTTCGACATAGAGGTCCGACCCACTAAACTGGTCCATGGTCGAGCCTTATGCCAAGAACTCGCCAGGAGCACCGCATCCGAGGTGATAACATGCCAGTGGGATGATCCAGCACAGGAGAGCAATCTTGCGAATCGATCTGTACTCGGTAGGGATTGGACAGAAGACCTAGTGGAATACTTCAGTACTGGAAGGTGCCCTTCTGACCTCAATGCTTCGTAGAGGAGAAGGTTCAGGCTCCAAGCCTGCAGATATGTGTTGTTACCGAGTGGTTTGTTTCATAAAAATATAGATGGAGTCCTCCTGAGATGTGTCAGGGGGACAGAAAAATAGAGGGTCCTAGATGAGTTTCATTCTGGAATGTCAGGAGGACATTTCACAGGAAGGCCTATGGCCTTAAAGATAATAAAAGTAGGCTATTACTAGCCTACTATTTTTGTTGATACCTTCGAGGTTAGCCAGAAGTGTGATAAATGCCAGAGGTACGTTGGTCGGAGCAGGAATGCTTCTTTGCCTTTGCACCCAATTCAAGTCGAAGCTCCATTTCAGTAGTGGGGCTTAGACTTCATTGGGGTGATAGATCCCAATTCCTCCATGGGGCATAAGTACATCCTGACGGCTACAGATTATTTTACCCGATGGGCCGAAGTAGTGCCAACCAAGCAAGCTAACCAAGATGTAGTCATCGCCTTTTTGGAAGGACTGATAACCCATTTCGGGATACCGGATGCAATAGTAACTGACAATGGCACCCATTTCACCGGTGCCAAAATCTATGCATTCGCAAGTATGGTATTTACTTAAAGACTTCATCTAATTATTACCCGCAGGGCAATGGTTTGGCGGAGTCCACAAATAAAAACTTACTCAAGATCCTGAAGAGAACCTTGGAAGGCAACAAGCGGAGCTGGCATCTGCTTCTGGACTTAGCCTTATGGGCTGACCACATTTCAATTAAGAAATCAATCAAGACGTCCCCATATTCCCTGGTATACGGGAAGGAAGCAGTTCTCCCCACGCATATTGAGTTGCCCGCATTGCAGTCTCTCCGATCGTTAGATGGTGAGGATGAAGAGTTTGATCCCATAAGTGTCAGGATAGCCCAATTGTTGCAGTTGGAAGAAGAAAGAGAAAAGGCCTACGAGGCTTTCATGAAGCATGCCGAGACCACAAAAAATTGGTTCGGCAAGAGGACCTCCGATCGGACCTTCCAGATTGGTGACTTGGTGCTGAAATGGAATGAGAAAAAATCCAAGCCAAGAAATCATGATAAATTTGATGCATTTTAGGAGGGTCCATTTCGAATTTTTGGGTCAATCAGGTGAACTCTTTCATTCTCCAAGATTTAAACGGGTTTACTCTTCCAATATCAGTCAATGGCCTTCATCTGAAGGCGTACTACCAGTAAGGGGTAGTTGAAAAAATTTCTCAGCTATGTACATATTTTTATTCCTTTGTTTGCTTGTATATATCTTTTTTCTCGGAGTATAAGTCTCTTCGCTCCCTTTCGCGCTATCAGTAGTGCAGTTTTGGCCAGACTCCTCGCTATGGTGAGGATCGAGCTGGCAGAGAAATGGTGCGGAAGAGCTTAAATAAAAGTTTTTTAGTTTAGTTTGTGTTTTTTAGCGCTCCAAAGAAAATAGCAGTTTCAGGCGCCCAGATTCAGCTAAGGTGTTTTCGCTCTGCCTTTGAGCAGAGGAGTTCATTTCACCATTTTTAGCATCACCTGGCAAGAACAGTTCAACGTTATGAAAAGCGCCCTGTCATCTGGCGAGAGGGAGTTTCGCTCTTGTATAGGGGTGAAACTACGTTTCGACGCTCTAAGGAGCGAAAGCTATAAACAGAGGTGGAGCCAAGTCAAAACCAAAAGTCAAAACCAAAAAGTCAAAGTCAAATCCATTTCAGGACTTCATTGAGCGAAAGGCGCTTGCACCCTCCTTTGTGGGCGAAATTCAAAATCATGGCCCTTCAATCCATTTTTAGTGCAAGCGCCACGTGGCGGGGATCAAAGGAAATGATTTTCACCCCAAGGCTTTAAATCACGACGCTTTTTCCTATTTTGGGCTTTAAATGAGCGAATGGGCCTTTCGCTTAACTTTTCAAGCGAAAGCCATTTTTGGCTCTTGAAAATGATGAAAACGTTGCTAGAGCGAAAGGGTTTCGCTTTCTCCAATGCCACGAGCACGCAGTCCAAAATAAAGCCTAGCAAGCGCACCCCCAAGGAAGGTCGTTGAAGCATAAAATAAATTTAAAAAAGGTGGCACATCACGTCTTTCAAGAAATATTATGGCCCACGCAGTTGGCCAACATTGGGAGGTGCGCTCCACCACCGGTTAACATGCAAGAGATCTCCCACCTTGCCCATAATCCCTCCAGGCATTTACTCCGCCCCAAAGCATAATTAATATGGTGGGTAAATTGCAGTGCTATAAGAAGGCCATCGATGCACCTCAAATGAACTCAAAGAAATTACTGAGGGTTTTGCAGTAGTGCCATTTACCTTGCCAAATCAGAGCGAGAGAGTTACTGATAAAACAGTGCATTGAGCAGCAATGAGGCGCTGTCCTTTTCAGAGCAAGCGCTTGGGCAAGTACATAGTCATAATGGGCAAGAAGAGCACCGAGCCCAAGAAGGAGAAGGCCTCAAAGAAGGTGGAAGGTGAGAAGAAACAGAAGAAGGAAAAGAAGAAAGTGCCGCCACCACCACCCGAAGATAGGTTGAGCAGAATCCGGGATTGTGTGCTCACCAAAACGAGTGTGGAGAAGTTACGCCAGACTATTGACATTATGATGACCAAGGTGTCTACCGAAAGTAGGCGGACAACCGCCTATCACTCTCACCTCTACTGGTACCTATGCACACCTGTGCATCATTACCCGAAGCTGATATGCACAATTGCTAAATTCTACAACCCGCGGACCAGGACGGTCCAAGATGCCAAAGGGAACAAGTTGTTCGCCATCTCTACCCAAGACGTTCGAGAGGCTTTCACCTGTGGAGAAAAGCCCTACTGACTACATAGTTATAAAAATCAACAACGAGAGAATGAAAGATACGCCAACACAGTGCAGATGCGCTAGTTCATGGAGACACAACTGCTAGAGAAGTCGATGCTCGAAATATTGCTAGACTTACCCAAACCCTTGAAGATGTTTAAAAATCCTGACATATACTCCATGTTAGCATGGGTTATGGGGCTCTCCACGGATGCAACGGTGTATAAGTGGCAAGTTTCCCTTACCGAATGTATTTCGCATGGTGAGTTCTATTCTCCCACTGCCATGAAGTCGGAGACAAAGCCTGTATTTTTCGACTGGGCAGAATGGGTGGCATGGATAGATGCATATCCAACTGAGTGATGTAGAGCGAAAAAGACATGTCATTCCGAATCTGCTCTTTCCTTGCGTGGTACTTCTTCTACCACATGCACAGTCATTTTGCCTTCATCGCCAAGAACCACACAAATAAAGAAGGCAAAGCGCTCCCAGTTTATCAGTGGACTCAAAGTCTATCAAGACGCGAGTCCTACTACAATTTCAACAGAATGTTCCTCGGCCCAGCTTTGGAGCTCATCTATGGTGTTTGTGAACGAGTGTCGAGGCGGATGAGAGACGAGGTAGTGCAGGGGAGGCTGGGTGACGTATTCCAACTGACGCAGGGCCTTGTCAAAATTTTCAGGTTTACCGGAAAACCCTTCCTATTGTCATACTACACCATGGAGTACCTATTTGCCCTCGAAGTTGCCCGGCAGAGTGACTTCACTGATGACACATATGGGCACGGGAGAAGGAAGCCGCACACATGCACTTTTCCTTTCCACTTCGATGACATTAAAGTGTCGGTCAATGGGTAGAACACCTTTCTGGCAGTAACATTGTATGACTTTGGCCTGATCGATCTCCCCCAACATTGGAAGTATGACCCACTAGACATTTTTAGGTAAAATATTGAGGCAAAAAGCTTCCATAGCTATCCACGCCCAGATATCGAAGCGCAACGCAACAATCCCTCAGGGCGCGACCTGGAATGGCACGTGGAGAGGATGATGTCACTTCCCCATGGCATGACTTCTACATGATAGAGGTAGAATATGACCCCGCATCAAATCCAACGCATGCGCCTGATGAGCAAGTGTTTAAGGCGATGAAGAACAAAGTGCCCGACTAGTCAGATGAAAAAATTGCAAACTGGTGGATCATGAGGGTCCACAATAAAAAGGAGGCATCCGATCAGTTTCTTGTATTGGACGAGAACTTCTCCAAGATATATGATGCAAATTGTGACACTTACCGACCCATCTTATTTGTTGACATCGTGCCTAGAAGTACTCAAAGCCCTAGCAGAGTGGAAGACGCGACGGAAGGATAGGAGCAGCACACTGAACAAGACCCACTTGTCAAGGAGAAGGGCAAGCAACTGCCCTTTAAAGAAGAGGTCACTCCAAGGAAGAGGAGCATTGGTGCAGCACTTTCGCTCCCCCATGTTGCAAAGAAGCCTCGGACTGGTGCAGCCCGACCTCTCACCACAAACCCTTCTACAACATCGGCAACCATGGAAGCAAGCGTCCCTGAAGTCCCTGTTCCGGTGTAGCAGGAGCGACAAGAGGTGGAGTTCATTGACCTAGAAGTAGAACCTTCAGACATAGAAGAAGGAAGAATGAGCCCTATCACGCAGCAGTTCACCGTTTCGGCTCCGGCAGTGTCCGAGCCCGCAGGTGCATTCTCTCTTTCTTCTTCTCTCTCTTCTGTGCCTCTAGCAACTATCCCTTCCAACGTCGAAACCCTCATTTCCACCCAACTTGCATTCGACATCCCCATGTCTGCCATGCCTTTCCCTACATCCCAGTCATCGCTCCCCTCAACATTCCCTCCTGTCTCTCAGACGTTTAGTTCCTTTGCATCTGTCTCCAACGCATTTGCATTCCCTGCATCGTCCACCCACCCTCCTCAAGTTTCTATCAATCCAGTCCCGTCTGTCGTCTCAATCCAAACCTATTTTACTCCTCATGCACCTCCTCGATTAGACCATCGTGCCCCTTGATATTCCAACCCTAGGTCCTAGTACTTCAGTCGCAACTATCCAAACCCCGACATCTCCCAAAGTCGTAGTCGCTGCCCCGACCGTCCCTGATTCGTCTGCTGAAGCTAACCCACAACGAGCTCTGTTCCCTTTCACGCCACTCTTTGGAGTACAAGAACCGATGGAAATGGAGCTAGAAGTTCTGCAGGAGGGCCCAATTGCAGAGAGTATACTCAGCGGGATGTTCCTCAAGTAGCTCAAGGGTCGGAAAAGAAAAATGCGCAAGGCTCCAGCCAAGTGGAAAAAAGGGCTATCTTCGACCCGGAGAAGATGGAACTCCACAAGATGGAGAAGGTGCCCAAGATCCAAAAGCCCCTAGAGGAGATGACACCAGCAGATTATTCCTACCATCATACAGTTGAAGACATGAGAACGATCGATGCAACAGAGAATATGGGGAATATCCAGGTTGAAATGGGCTCCATCTATTTTCATGGGGAGCACTACAAAGCTCGCTTCTATGAGGCTGAGGCCAAAAACGTAGAGCTTGAAGAGACCTTAGTGCACACAAGGGCGCAACTCGAAGAGGCTCCTAAATCCGAACAATTGTAGCAGCGCGTGACCAGTTTGGAGCAAGAGGTGGATAATTACAAAAAAGAAAATGAACATCACCTCAAAGCGCATGCAGGAAAGCCAGTTGCAAGCCCTGAATGCTCAGATCCAAGAAATACAAGCCCAGTTGACAGAGAAGGTGGTGCAAGCAGAGGTCTTCACAAAATACCATATTAAGGAGGTTCGCCATCACTTCCTGACAAACTTTCGAACAAGGGCACGCAAAGCAATAGCAGTCCTAACATTCATTTGGGAGGCCAAGCAATCAGTCACTTACGATGCACCTATCATGGAGGATGCTGAAAAAGACATTGATCGATGGCTGGAACTGGCTATGAAGGTGCAAACCCTAGAAAAAATGGACCTCGAGCTTACTCCAATGTGCCCACTTGCTCGGTCATGGGCAACTACAAAGGTAACACTATGGGCTTACTTCACGAAAATGGAAACAGCCCGAGAGGCGAGAAGGTTGATAGAAGTGTTTGAGCAGGAAAGGCGCATTTCTCTGATGTATTTCGAAGCTCTCGCGCAACTCGGTTTCCCTGGCTTCACTGACGAGGAAGAAGCTATTTTGACAAAGGAAGAGCTGAAGCCAGTTTGGGATGCCTTTGAAAGCGATACTTCGGAGATTGACAGTTGGAGTGAGCCTATTTAGAACACCAGGTAATGGAGTTAATAACCAGGTTCGCACGGATTGAATCCTGTTTGGTAGACCTCAGCCAGAGAGCTAACTACGCTGACGTAGACCAGCTTGAGACTTTTGGATACCTGGTCAGGGAGCTCCAAGATCGTGGCACACTCAAAGAAGATGCCTGGGCCCTAGTCCAAGCAACCTATGATCGTATCCATGAGCGTCTCCCACAATCGAAGCCTTCCCAATAGCATGAAGATCAAGCACAAGAAGGAGACCAAAGAGAAGAAGAGGATCATGAGCGCAAAGAGAAGAAGAAGCAGAAAGGGAGAAGTTGGAGGAAGAGTCTACTACCATAGTGAGCATTCAGAAAAGGACAGTGATGATGACTCTGAGCCCAATAGATAAGGCTTAGGATCTTCACATTGAGGTGAGCTCAATCCCCCGCGAGCCGCCAGAGATGTTGGCATCCCTGCAACATTGATTTCCTTTTAAATTTTGCTATTCAGTAATTTCTTCTTCCCTGAAACTCTATTCTTTTTTAAATGTATCCTTTGTTTCCTACGTTTTGCTGTCAGAATTTGTTGGTTGCGCCCAAGGGAGTGTGCAGTTTTTTTATTCACTCATCATGTAGGGTCCTTGTCTTTTCGAGGGCGAGGGTAGTTTCTGCACAAGTTCAAGCGCAAGCCCATTTCGGCAAAAAGCAACGAAACCTCTTTGGAGAGAAAACTAAGTGGGGCCCATTTTGCCCCTATGTGAGAGCGCAAGGCAGTTTCGGGCCTTGACTAGGCGAAACTCAATTTCAAAAGGAAAAATGCTAAGTGGGGCCCAAGTGTTTTCACCCCAGCTAGAGAGCGCAATGCCTTTTCAAGGCTAACTTGGGCGAAAATGCCTTCATTTTCTCTAAAAATCAACGCAAATCTCTTTAAAAATGTAGAGCCCATTTTTTCCCCCAATAAGAGCGCAAATCAATTTCGCATTGGCAAATAAGTGGGGCCCAAGTCACTTTCCACCAATTAAGCGCAATTTCAAAGTTAAGGGAGAAAGCCTTTATTTTAAGCAAATTTAAAAAGTGGGCCCAATTTTCGCCCAATACGCAACTATTTGTTTAGAAAGCACCTTTAATTTTCAAGCCAATTCCAAGAAAAAATGCTAAGTGGGGCCAAAGTGTTTCGCTCCAGTTTTCCAGCGCAAATCAAATTCGGGCATAGAAAGGGAGAAAGCGCCTTTGACTTTTCTCACTCAGCCACTCCAAGCAAGTTTTCCTCATTTTCAGGGCAATTTCGCCTAGTAAGGGAGAAGGCCTTTGAATTTTCTCACCGGCGCTACTCCCAAGATAGCAAAGTTTTCACCTTAGTTTTGAAGCGCAAGCCCATTTTCGCAAAACAAACTCGGGGGCCAACAAGCTTTCACTCCCACTTGGGAGCGCAAGCCCTTTTCGGAGCTTGCATGGGCGAAACCAAGTGGGGCCTGCATCCACGAAGCTCCTATTTCTAGTCAAACTCTCCTACCTCAGCCAGAATTCCTCAGAAATGCTTCTCAATGATGAAACAAGGTGCACCCTCACCAGTTTAATTGCAGTCGATTAGAGAAGCTTCCAGATTTGATTTTCCTAGATCTCAGAATCTGATCTTCCATTGAGGCGGTTCCAGCAAGTGAGGAGGTGGCGCTACAGGCGAATCATATCGTCGCATTGAAGCCATGCAACCACTTCTCCATGAGTCATCGAATTCAGGCCATGCCTCATTACTTTTTGATGAGTGCTCAAATCCAATCTTTGCTGCCACCGCGATGTTTTGTGGGTGAGCATTTATGTTTCAGAGGCGGAATCCTCTATAAAAACTAGCAATTCCAATGTAAGATGATGGACGTTTTGCTAGAGACTTGTTGTACATGAATTCTGCTATGAATACAAAGAAACCTTGGCTCTAATTCTGGATTTCTCTTTATGTGTATGTTTTCTATCCTATATTTCTATCAAATTCTCTTCTTTGTCTGTGGGCTATAATTCTATGTCTGGATTTAGCTTTCGATAGAGGGTGAACACTGGAATAATTTTGGAGATTGCACATATAAGATATCTGGTTTTAATTTCTGTTACTTTCTTTGTGTGAAGTGCTATTGGTTCAGAGTGCAATTAAGTTATCGTGTTGTTTGTTCATCACCCCTGTTCATCTGGCTTGAGGCCATATTTCCCATCCCTTTCAGTCATTTCTAATTTCTTTCCTGTTTCCTTAATCTCAAATCCCCAAGTTAGAATAGTAAGGGAACCAACCCTCTCTGGAGATTGGCACGGGAGGCATTTCTTCCTTTCGGCCTTTCAATGTTGGTCGGGTCTAGGGCGCATGGATGAAACATTCCATACCTAAGGCGGATTCTTGACCAACACAATCCCAAGAGGATATTTTGGCAAGGAGTGTCAAATCCGAGAAGAAGTTTGGCAAGGAGTGCCAAACCCTATAAGAAGCTCCTGCTTGAAGTTAGAACTCGGTAAGAGGAATTGAAGACAAATGAAGCTCGCCAAATCTTGGAGATTTGAAGATTGCCTCTCACAGCGAGAAGGCACTGCCCTAGAGACATAGACTTCTCCAAATCTATAGCAGGAGGAGAACACAAGAGGAGAACAATCCACCAAATCCTAGGATCATAAAAGAAAGTTCGAGACCATCATTTGGTGAAGGCATTGTGCAGGACATCCACTGGAAGCAGCAACTTGGTGTTTCTAGACACCAAGGTCTACATCCTCTACAAATGCGGGAGAAGAGCTACATAAAAAGGTATGAAACTTATGGTGCAAAAATATTCATTAAATTGAACTACTTATTAGATATATTAGAGCAACTAAAATTGATTAAAGCTGCAAAAATGAAATTATATTTCAGTCTTCTAAAGTGCAAAGAAAAACAATTTCTTTTTAAGGATTCAATTGCACATTTATTAGGAGTTTATTAGATTCCAGATTAGTTTCTATCAACTACCTATTATCTATTATTGAAAAAAAGACTAAGTCCTACAACGTTGATTGTAGTGAAATTACAGAATAAAACCTAAAGATTCATTTTAGGTTATTATTGATTAGTTGTAGTAGATTATTAGTGCATTTATTTGAGAGTTGATTGGAGTGATAAAGTGTAATATTAGTGCATCAAAATGAAAGAGCTTGTACTATTATACAACTCTAAAAAAGAAAATTAGTTTTGTGTTTCCTGAAAGACACAAAGTTTGATTTGTATCAAGTGTCTAAAGACACTATTGAAACACAAAAATATGCAACTTTATGTGGCCAATAGAAGCCACCAAAAAGGGTTAGAATCCTCCATATTTGAAGAACTTAAATAACCAAAAACAAAGATAGAAGCTTATGAAAGTGAGACTTAGCGAGTCTCAAAATCAAAAACATTACAAGTGAATGCAAAAGAATATAGAAAATTTACATCAATTATAAGAACTTCTATCTACTGTTATTGAAGCTTGAACTTCTATCTACTGGTATTGCAAGAAATTTTCCAAAAAACTAGAATTTAATTTTTTTGAAATAGAGTGCAAAAGAAGGTATATTAAAAGCCTTATTGTACAAAAATAATACATTATCTTGCAGTACTCTAATTTCTCCGCTATTAATCCCTGGTTGTTTTTGGGAAACACTAGATTCATACATAAATATTTCAAATTTTTGATGTGAGCAGATTACTTTAAAAGCGTAGATGTATAGCATACTTTTATCAGATCTGCAAACCCTTATATGTCTTAGGGTTCTTACAACAGTATTTTCTCAGAGTGGAGCTTCCTCACCACCTCGGACGGGTTTCCTCTGAAATCCTACTGAAGACTGGTTCTCTAACAGGAACTCAAGGTCGGACAAAGCCAGTGGATCAATTGAGTATGCAAGGAAACACAAATTTGATGAAGCTATTCCCCTGGGAATAGGTTGGAATCTATTCTCGCCAGCAGAGAGAGCAATTAGCTTAACACAATAAAATTCTCGATGACAAAAATGAGCATCAAGTCTCATTTTATAATTGTTACATGATAAGAACTCTCGAGAAGAAATGAGAGCTTAGAACACATGTTACACAAGATAAAAGTAGTTACAACATGTGTTGGACTAACAAACTTCTCAACACGTGATGTAAAAGTGGGTATAAAAGATAAACCCAATCTAACACGTATTGGACTAACAACCTTATCAACATGTGATGAATAACAACTTACTTCACATGTGATAACTAACACGTATTGGACTAAAAACCTTATCAACATGTGATGAATAACAACCTACTTCACATGTGATAACTAACAAACTATTCCAACAACTTATTCAACATGTGACAATGAACAAACTAGTCACATGTGATAACTAACAAATTAGTCAACATGTGCAACTAACAAACTAAGCACATGTGATAACGAACACATTATTCAACATGTGACAACTAACAACCTTGTCACATGTGATAACAAACAAATTATTCAACATGTGACACCTAAAAACCTTGTCACATGTGATAACAAATAAATTATTCAACATGTGACACCTAACAACCTTGTCACATGTGATAACTAACAAACGGTGGTCTTAACCTTATTGATGAAGGTCAGTGTCTAACCGTAGTAGTTTATGTACAATTTAATTTCTACCGGCGTGCAAAGTATTCATGTATGCGGCACATGCGGTTAGTGATGCTTGGCAGTCTGTGCAGTCTTGAATCATACGAGCAACTGCCG
Source organism: Wollemia nobilis (assembly GCA_028583015.1). Classification (NCBI taxonomy): domain Eukaryota; kingdom Viridiplantae; phylum Streptophyta; class Pinopsida; order Araucariales; family Araucariaceae; genus Wollemia; species Wollemia nobilis. The sequence goes on from JAQPPZ010016381.1 coordinate 9,051,114, forward strand.
CATCAATATTTTCATCTTCTGGTTGAGCATCCGAAGGGGGTTCTGGAGTAGGAGGATCTACACTGTGAACTTGTTCTTCATACGAAAAAACAGAAACCTGTGGAGCCTCTGTAAAATTGATTCTTACAATATGTGTGAATAAATTTCTTTGCCAAGATGAATCTAAAATGAACATATTGAAAAAATCTAAGAAAGGAATAGACATTGCCCTGGATGAATTTCTAAGAATAATCACATCGTCCAAAACTCCATTATTGAGGCAGTGCAGTATCATGGCTGAAATAAATAGACTCCAACGACCTGAATTGACAAACACATTAATGCGACCTGTAAAATTATATACAAACTCAATGTAAGGCACATAATTTATGGAAAATCGAATCTACGATGCTTGAGGAAAGAATCCCCATATCCTTTGACAAAATATTTATCTTTCAATAGGTGTTTGTAAAGGCTAGCACTGCCATGCCTGAGGATGTCCTCCTAACATATGCATATGTGCCAATTCTCTGGTTAGGGCATCTGGTAGAGAATTATCCTTTCCTAGAATGTACTCAACTGAAAACTGGTATTGTGACAAGAGGGTCTGCCACCACGCATAGCGACCACGATAGAGTTGGGAAAATATTTTCTTACCCATGAACCATTTTAAATTTTTACTGTTAGTTCAAATTATAAATTCTTCAGGCAATAACAATATTCTGTATTTTTCTATGCCTTTTATTATGGCCAAAATATCTTTTTCTGCTGGCCAATAGTTCAATTCATGCTTTTGGAACTGACCTGATTTGTACCTTGAAATTTTCTCTGTCTGATTTCTTTTAACTAAAAGAATGCAAGCCCAAAACTCCTTGCTTGCATCTGTCTGTAAAACATATGGCCCTTAGAGTGCAGGTTCTAAAGGCGGTAAATTCTCACAAGAATATTTTAGACTAACTACTGCCTTTGTTGCTGTAGAGGACCAAATGAAAGGCTCGACTTTCATACAGTCTCTGATGGATTTTGTAATCATGGAGACACACTAAAAATAATCATGCAGATAGTTAATACATCCTAGAGAATGTTGACATTGATATTTTGAAATCAATTGGTCAGGGAACATTGCAATTTTTTTTAGAACATATTTTTGCATTACAATTTTACCATATTTAAGTAGAACACCCAAAAATTCCACTTATTTTACAACAATTTGGAATTTCTTTTTGTCTCTGTTGAGACCTACTCCATGTTTTAACATTAATTGTTTAAATTGTAGAACATGTTGCTCATGTTCTGCTAGAGACTGGCTAAAAACCAAAAAGTCATCAATGTAATTGGCCAAGAACTGATGGTAAGGTTGACAAATCCTATCCATCCTCATATGAAATTGTGCTGGTGTGTTCTTGAGCCCAAATGGCATCACAAGCCATTCATATAAACCTATAGGTGTTGTGAATTCTGTTTTATGGATATCTTCTGGTTTTATTTTAATCCAATGATAACCAGAAACACAATCAAATTTTGAAAAATTATTCCCCTGTCCTACTCTTTGAATTAATTGTTGCTTGTCTAGTAAAGGCCATTTTATATTTTGAGTGATAACATTCAGTGGAATGTAATTTATAACCATACATGCCTTACCTCTTTTCTGCTCTGAATGTTTTCTAACAATAAAAGCAGAACAAGAATAGTTAGGTTCTGAGGGATGAATTAAACCTTTCTGCAAAAGTTCCTGTGTCTAATTTCTGGCCTCTTGATGATCTTCTTTGTTTAGAACAATTCTTTTTCCAGCAATTGGTTGATTGTGAAAAGTAGGAATTTTATCCATTGGGGACTCGGTGCTCCATTTCTCTAATGGATGCTCTACACAACATTCTTTCATTTGTTCTACAAGTTTTTGTATTCTCTCTGGATTGACATCCATATTCAAAGCACTTAAAGAGTGTAAAAACTCCTGCTGAATTCTTTGTTTCTCCAATGCTTGTTTATGACTAATAATATCTTCGAGAGAAGGATCAGTACACTGTGCCTTTAATTTTTGAGCATTAAACATAGTTGGTATTCTTGGAAAATAAAAATTTTGATAAAAAAGCTCCCAAGGTTTGTTTTTCTTCAGAGACTTATACTCAACATCCATAGCAGCCTTCCATTGTGGCTCACTAAGGGCATCTTGTACAAAAGTAGGTTCATGTTCATTCATTGAAGACATAAACACCCTGTCATCATCTATATCCATATCCTTTGTTTCTATGTATGTATCTATAGAAATTTCCTCAAAATATTGAAAAATATCATCAACCTCAGTAGTCTTTGTTGCTGCTCTCTCCTGTCGAGCCATGTTACGAATACGAGGTCTATTCAAAGTCAAATCTAGTGGAGTGGATAACTTTGAGTCTCTGATTGTACTTGTATACCATTTTGGATTCTTCTTCTATGGTGGTGAAGAAGATGAAGAAGTAGATGAACCTCTAGTCTTTGATGACGAAGGGAACTTCTCAACTTTAGTTTCCACAAGATCTAGGTATACATCAGATGTGCTTTGTGATGTGAAAGCTTCATCAAAAATAACATCTCTACTGACATGAATCTTCTTGGTCAAGGGATCTATCAAACGATAACCCTTAGTGTGCTCATCATAGCCAAGAAGAATACACTTCAATGTCTTCTCATCTAGCTTCTTCCTTTTCTCTTTTGGTATATGCATGAAAGTTTTACATCCAAAAATACGTAGAAGATAGATGGAGGGTTTTCGACCACTCAAAGCTTCCTGTGGAGTCATTAAAAATACCAACCTATGCTAGGAAAACCTATTTTTCATTACCTCCTGTGCAGCTAGATCGAGAAAATTTCTTTTGGGATCTATTTTTCTGACTACTCCGATGAATTTGGCCGGATCAGATTTTTGATTTAACCTCTAAATTGCCCTGCCTAGCCATCCACCGTCTTCCTTGGCCATCAAAACACGCAGTCGAATACTATTTTGCAGGGAGATTTGCAGGATTGGAGGGTTGATTTGTAGGTTGGAGGTCATTTTGCTGCAAGGTGAGGTAGCTATGGAGTGGTTGACGTTCTGTTGCAGTCGTAGAGGACGTAGAAGTGCAAAGGACATAGCGGTCTCCAAGGTGCAGATGACACAGAGAGCCGTTGCCACCCGCGCGCCACCAACGGAAGAGCCACGGCGGAGCGGCGCTTTGGAAGCACATCGCCCCGTGGCCCTTCAACTAGGGGAAGGAGTCCCCTAGTTCTCGCCGAGCCGCCTAGCTCGGTTGGCAGGCGGCCCCGACGCTAAGGCTTTCGAGGAGCAGAGGTCGCGGGATCAACTCCCGTCGACCCCCCCACCACGTACCTTTTAAGGTATATTATTTTCTTTGTTAAGTTTTTGTTAATTATTTTTTTTATAAAGTTCTTTTTAATATTTTTTTATTTAGTTTATTTTAATTAAAATTTAATTACTTTTTTCATTATAAAAATTATTTTTTTAATAATTTTTTATGAAAAAGTAATTATTTAATTAATTAAACTTTATAAAGGAATTTAAAAAAAAAAGACTTTAGAAAAGAATTTTTTTTTTCAAAAACTTAACAAAGGGGGCCATTTTTTTTCAAAAACTGCAAAATTCAAGGGGGGAAGTGAAAGAATTTTTCAAGCATTTCTACAAAATTGGCAAAATTTGTAAAAGGTGCATTCTCGGTGGTAACCGACACCTTAGGTTCATTTTTTTGGATGCTTTAAGTGATGTATGTTGCATTTTCCTTTCTGCAATATTTCTAAAGCAAAAACTCCTAAGTTCCAAAATTTGAAACCCATCCGTGCAATTCAATTGCACAGCAGCGTTCGGTATTAATGATACCTCTGGCCCACGCTTACAGGTAATGTTGTCGTGATCGGGCTATTGTATCTATAGCCTAATACAACTGCAACAATGACGTCTGAGCTTGTTCTCTATCAATCGTCGGGGAGAAATAAGGTTGCCATTTTTTTGCTATTTTTTCACTCCATTTCCACTACCCTAATCGCTCTCGTGTTTAGGCGTAAATCCTGACGAAAGTTCTGACATCCGAAGTGTTTAGGGGAAGTTACGCCCCACGCATGAGGATTGATGACTTTCTAAGGTAGGTGCCATCAACGAGGCGATTCCCTTTCAGTACCGCCTAAGTACCACGTATCGTATAATCTTTAAAATTACCTATAGTCTCCCTCACGTAAGGGCGGGTAATTTTTCTGATTTTTCAAAATACCTATAGTCTCCCTCACGTAAGGGCGGGTATTTTGTATGGTATAACGGCTTGGCATTAAGGTATATCGAAAGGGGGACCATTTGGTGTTATAAGGAACCTTCACAATGTCTGCAAAATTAATGACTGATGCTCATCAGTTGTTGAAAGGTCCTAATTACACACCATGGAAAAACAAGATGAAGGCTATCCTAGTCATGGATGACTTATGGGATGTTGTTTCTGGAGCAACAACAAGACCTTCACCAGCTGTTGGATCAACAACAACCACAGCTCCATCTGCTGCTCAGATAGACTTTGACAAGAAAGACAACAAGGCAAAAGTGCTCATCTTGCTTGTTGTTTCAGACGAAGTTCAACCCCACATTGCTGACTGTGCACATAGTAAAGAGGCATGGGATGCCCTTAAAACTATATATGAGGGAAAGAATGACTCCACTATTCTTTTCCTTCAATCTCAATTACACAGTCTAAGCATGAAGTAGGGAGAGACAGTTGAACTCTTTCTTTGCAGAGTGTCTGAGTTGAAAGCAAAATTGAGTTCTTTGGGAGAAACTATAGATGATAAGCTCCTTACTTCAGTAGTATTGAGAGCTTTACCTGATTCTTATAGGGTGTTGATCACCTCACTTCAGGTGTCACAGAGAAAAGTTACCTTTGTTGAGTTGGTCAATCTGCTTCAAGAAGAGGAGGCACGCCAACTTCAGAGAGATGATTCTTCTAATACAACCCTATACTCCAACAAGAAGGGTTCTAAGAAGAAGGGTAATTTTCAAAAAGGAGGAAATTCTCACAAAGATTCAAAAGGGAAACAACCTCAACAAACGAAGAGATATTGCAAAATTTGTGACAAAGACAATCATGACACAAACAGATGTTGGCACAAGAATAAGCAACCTAAACAGAAAGGCCAAAACAAACCACAAAACAAGAACAAGCAACCCAAGGTGAATGTTGTTGTTGAAGAATCTGACTCGGATTTTGAGTGGGCACACAAGGTGCTCATGACTACCACAACCTCCAAGAAGAAGGATCCTGTATGGTATGTCGATTCCGGCGCTAGTAAGCACATGACTGACGACAAATCATGGTTTGAATCATTTGAGGCCAAAGAGGGCAAACCTGTCACTATTGTTGATGACAAAACCTACAAGGTTCAGGGAGAAGGTACAGTTTTAGTCACTCTTCCTGATGGCAAGTGTCAGATTGACAAAGTCCTCTATGTTCCAGGATTGGCGAACAATTTGTTGTCAATCACACAAATTCTGGATAAGGATATGGTTGTGAACTTTCGTGTTGAGGATGGCAAGAAGTGTTGTTCTATTACCAGGAGGGGTAAGAACATTGCAACAACTTCATATAAGCATGGCTTATTTGCCTTAGATGCTATCTCTACTCCCCATGTAGCCATGACAGTCCCTACAAAGGAGGCAACTTCCCTATGGCACAAGAGATATGGGCATCTTAGTTCTGGCTACTTACTTGAGCTAAGTAAGTATGAGATGGTAAAGGGTCTTCCTTCCCTTTCTTCCACATTGCCAGTGTGCTCTGACTGCTTGGCAGGAAAGCAACATAGAGTACCTTTTGAGAAGAGCTCTACAAGAGCAAAGAAACCTCTGGAGTTGATTCACACCGATCTGTGCGGTCCTTTCACACCCATCAGTTGTGGGGGGAAGAGGTATTTTCAGTTGTTTGTGGATGATTACTCATGAAATATGTGGGTGTTCTTTCTTAATCTGAAATCTGAAGCCTTTAGTTTCTTCCAACAATTCAAGAAATCTGTTGAGAAGGAGTCAGGGACTTCTATAAAGACCCTCCGCTCAGATCGAGGGGGGAGTTTACCTCTAAAGAGTTTTTTGCATTCTTGACTACACATGGGATCACGAGACAGTTAACTACTACTTATACTCCTCAACAAAATGGAGTTGCTGAAAGGAGGAACCATTCCATCATGGAAATGGTTCGTTGTATGCTCACAGGAGCTAGTCTTGGGCAACAATATTGGGCAGAAGCTGTCACCACAATAGTATATCTATTGAATAGGGCACCCACAAAGGCCCTACAAGGAATGACTCCACAGGAAGCATGGAGTGGTCGAAAACCCTCCATCTCTCATCTACGCATTTTTGGATGTAAAGCTTTCATGCACATACCGAAAGAGAAAAGGAAGAAGCTAGATGAGAAGACATTGAAGTGTATTCTTCTTGGCTATGATGAGCACTCTAAGGGTTATCGTTTGATTGATCCTTTGACCAAGAAGATTCATGTCAGTAGAGATGTTGTTTTTGATGAGGCTTTCACATCACAAAGCACATCTGATGTATACCTAGATCTTGTGGAAACTAAAGTTGAGAAGTCCCCTTCATCATCAAAGACTGGAGGTCCATCTACTTCTTCATCTTCTTCATCACCACAGAAGAAGAATCCAAAATGGTATACAAGTACAATCAGAGACTCCAAGTTATCCACTCCACCAGATTTGACTTTGGATAGACCTCGTACTCATAGCATGGCTCGACAGGAGAGAGCAACAGTAGAGACTACTGAGGTTGATGATCTTTGTCAATATTTTGAGGAACTTTCTGTAGATCCAGAGAGAGAAACAGAGGATATGGATATAGATGATGACAGGGTGTTTATGTCTTCAATGAATGAACATGAACCTGCTTCTGTACAAGATGCCCTTAGTGAGCCACAATGGAAGGCTGCTATGGATGTTGAGTATAAGTCTCTGAAAAAGAACAAAACTTGGGAGCTTGTCGATCTGCCACACGAAAAGAAGCCCATTGGCTGCAAATGGGTGTACAAAGTCAAGTACAAGGCAGATGGGACAATTGATAAGCATAAGGCCCATCTTGTTGCAAAGGGCTATGCACAAAAGGAAGGCATTGACTATGAGGAAACTTTTGCACCTACTGCTCGGATGACCACCATTCGAGTTCTTTGTGCTATGGCAGCACAATATGGGTGGAAAGTTCACCAAATGGATGTCAAGAGTGCTTTTCTGAATGGTGATCTCCAAGAGGAAGTCTACATGACTCAACCTGAAGGATTTGAAGTGGAAGGCCAAGAGCAGAAAGTGTGCAAGTTGGTCAAATCCTTATATGGTTTAAAACAAGCTCCTCGAGCTTGGTATATAAAAATGGATAATCACCTCCTGCAACATGGATTTAAGAGATGTCCATCAGATGCAAACCTCTATTTCAAGAAACAAGGTTCTGAGATAGTGTTGCTTGTACTCTATGTTGATGATCTGCTCATTACAGGGAGTTCAAAAACTATGATCTCTGCTGTCAAAAGAGACTTGTGTAAATATTTTGAGATGACAGATCTCGGACTTCTCCATTATTGTCTTGGTCTGGAAGTGAGCCAGAAGGAGCACTACATCAAAGTGTCTCAGAAAAAATATGCCAAGACATTGTTAGAAAAATATCGCATGACTGATTGCAAGCCGATGGCAACTCCGATGGAATCAGGGCTTCAGTTATCATGATATGATGATTCACCTCAGGTAGATGGTACTCTCTATCGACAACTGATTGGGAGTCTCATATATCTGACTAATACTAGGCCAGATATCATATTTGTTGTCAACTATCTTTCGAGGTTCATGCAGGAACCTAAGACTACTCACTGGAAAGCAACAAAACGTGTTCTTCACTATGTCCGTGGCACAATGGAATATGGCCTAGAATACAAGAGGAATGACAAATTCTTCTTGCAAGGATACATGGACTCTGACTATGCCGAGTCATATGATGATCGTAAGTCAACTTCAGGATATATATTTCATCTTGGATCCGGTCCTGTCTCTTGGCACAACAAGAAGCAACAAGTGGTTGCTATCTCATCTATAGAGGCAGAGTATCGCGCCGCACGTGAAGCTATGTGTGAAGTGATATGGTTGCATCGCATTCTGACAAGTATGGGTCATCCATCAAAATCTCCAATACACTTGTTCTACGACAACCAGGGTGTTTTGAACCTTGTTAAGAATCCAGTGCATCATGAGAAAACCAAGCACATTGACACACAATGTCACTTCATTCGAGACGAAGTTCCAAGGCACCGAATTCAGCTTCAGTACATCTCCACCGATGCTCAAGTTGTAGATATTTTCACTAAGGCACTTGCACGTGTCAAATTTGAATTGTTTCGCAGCTCTCTATGTATTGCAAAATGATGTAATCAGGGGGGATGTTAGTATAGCTAGTAGTTATCTTATTACCCAAATAATGTAATAAGGGGGGATGTTAGCGTAACTATGTTATTCCATTATTGGCTATGTTGTTATATTGTTGTAACCAAGCCTATTTGGTGCCTAGGTGGTTCCGTAACCTACGGGCTAATCTAAGGCTTGCTATGTATTATTTATTCAATTCAATTCAATGGATTATTGTTCGATTGCTCACAAAACCTTGTTCTTAGACCTACGTCTTGGACTCATCTGATGCATGTACCCACCATTGTAATACCATACCAGCAAAGTGTCTGGTGCATAACTCAATGATTGCATTGTTATTAAAATTATGTATTGCTTGAAGAGAGCTATAATGGTTAACCCAAATATGGATAACCTCTTGAGGATTAGAGTTGCCATCAATGTTTAGAATAAATGCACCTTCTTTTATGTTGAAAGGGAACATAAAATTATACTGTTGTGTTGTTCCTTCAACTCTGGCTATGTTCATTTGTGGTTTAACAAAAGATGATTTTGTTGCTTTTTGTTTCCCTAATCTCTTTTGTAGGGCTTGGTAACCCGTAGGAGTTATGTTAATTGGCTTAGATGCTTTAGCCAATTGTATAGGGATACTTGCTTTTACCTCAGACTTGATTATTTTACTTTCTGTCTTTATTGCATTTTCCTGTTCTTCTTGGAATAATCTGACTACTGCCAAATTTTCATTTACCTTCTGTAATTCTGATTGAATTTCCCCTAAATATTCTTCCATACAATCAAAATGCTTTTCAACATACTGATTCCAGTTGATGTAATTCATTTGTCTAACAAATTCAGATTGATCTACAATATCATCAACATCATGTTCAAGAATGCAAGATACAATTTCCCGTACTATGGGTAATTTAGTATCTGAAGTGGTTATGCAATGTTTCTCTTTAAGGGACCATTTGCCACCTTTATGGAATATTTTATTTTTATGATTCCATTTTAATGAAGAAGAGGAACCAGGAGAAAACATCATCATGTGCATGTTATTTACAGGTTGCACATTCACTTTCAAATTTAGATCCGATGTATGGATATGAATACTGGAAACTAAAGAAGGAAGAGTAGCTTTCTGACTGTCCTGATTCTGCACAAGATTCTGATACTGTTGAGTTTTTAAACTTGGAATCCTTCAAATGAAAGGTAATTGGCGAGGTATTCTCAAAGAAGTTGCCCTTGATAAAGGAGGCTGATTAAATGTAATTTTGGATTTTTTCTTATCATCAGCTAAATCAATTTGATACTCAAAAAAATATTTCATTGGATCCATTGAGTGTAGACTCAACTCCCATTCTCTCGGGATCTCAAAATTAGAAAATGTTATAGGCATTGAAGTTGCCTCATAAGAACAAATTCCGACTAGCACTGCATATTTACTCTTCTCAAAATTAAATTTTATAGGAACTAATGTATTACACACTTGACACAAAAATTTAACTGTAATTGAAAGTTCAAAACTTCCTGGTTTCAGATCCAAGCCTCTGGTTTCTATTAACATCTGCCATATTTTTCCAAAAGTATCATCCTACAACGAATATGGGAAGTCAGGGTAAAAAGTGACATATTGTACCCCATGTGATAGTGAAGCCACAGTTTTCCCAATAATAGCTTGGTAAAATGAAGTGAATCGGCTGTCTACTTGACCACAGTAAGTAGATTTTGGTAAACCCTTACAGAATAATGGAGTAATTACAATTTGGATTGCACCAAAATGTATAAAATTATATCCCTGTAATTTCAACTGAGAGAGGGCTTTTAATTCAAAAGGATTGAACACTGATATTTTTCTACAATCTTTGGTTCTGTTGACCTTAATATTACTTTTAGGAATTTTGAATAACTGTTTAATTTTTGGACTGTAAATATTCAGAGGCATATGTCTTCGAATAAAACTAGACTCAGATTATTTCAACAATTTCTTCTGTTTGTCTTGTTGATATACTTATTTTTCAGATAATTTAGGAATAAGTAAAGAAAGATCATAACTGCTAATATCTGAATTTTTTGATTCTATTTCATCAATTTGACACCCATAATTTATCAAAGTATCATCTGAACCAGAATTAGATGCAAAAGAATCTATGTAATCTGGACTTACAGATTTACTATTATTGACTATAGATGCTTCTAAGGCGTGCTATCGAGTTGCTTGCATATGGCGTTTGATCATGACTGATACTGAGAAGGGCGAGAATAAATTAAATTCAAGCTAATGTTTATTTGATAGTTCTAGGGTTTAAGTAGGCACCCAAATGCCAAATACAAACCATATGCCCTAAATTCGTAACTCCTCGCACAAATCACGTAGGAGCTAAAATAGGGAGGCAAAATAAAATACTTTGGCTAACTTAATCCTAAAGTTCGCTAACAACTTAATAGTGCCAACTATTAACTAAACCAAGCCACAACCTACGTGAGGATTAACTCACATGGTAAGTGGTAAATAAAAATATAACCTAGGATATAATAAAAGAATAACTATGCTTAATTAGATGCCCTCATCATACCTCCCCACTCAATAAGCATTGGACTCCAATGCTTTTACAACAGGAGGAGGCACTGAGGCTGGAGATGAAATATTCTCTTTAAGAACAGAAGGGCAAGTTTCTTTTGGCCATGACACTAAAGACATTCTTGGTAAAGATGCCAAGAAATGTGTATGAGGAAGATTACGTATAAGAAAGCTCTTATTCTGATGATGCAAAGAATAGGTTTTATGATAAGCATCATAGGAATATCTCTTATCATATTGATAAGGCTGGCCAAGAATCATTCCACATAAGTCCATGGGAGTCACATCACAGGTGACTCGATCCACATAGTGTGGACCAAAGGCAAATGACAAAGTACAACGTTTAGTGATTGCAGAAGTAGTTCCCTCATCCTTCCATCCAAGTGAATAGGGAGAAGGATGGGGTTCGAATGGCAATTTGAGGCGATCAACCACATCTTCAGAAATGAGATTGGTCGTGGAGCCATTGTCGAAGATGCAACTCACAGAAAAGTTGGGAAGAAGATGGGCTCATGTGAAGAACAAACTCTCCCTATGTTTTTGTTGATGCAGGAGGGTCACTTGGTTTAGTTTCCCTTGAAGTTCTGGATACTCAATATCTTCTCCTATATACTCAATGGGCCCATCTTGTGGTGCCTCCTGTTGAGGTTGTGCCAACAAATTTTTCTTCTTTTTGAAGCATTCAGCTTCATTGTGTCCTCGTATCTTACAATAATTACAAAACTTTTTCCAATTATAAGAAGAGGGGGAAGAAGAAGAAGGAGAAGTAGAAGAAGAAGAATTTGTTGAAGCCTTGTCGGACTTGTGGTGGTCCTTGTTTGGGTAACTTGGATGAGGCCCCTGACTTCATAGCAATTTTCTCTTCTTCCAATTGTGCTTTATTATAGACCTCATTCAAAGTGGCACAAGGTGCATATTTCAACTCTCTAAAGAGTTGATCTTGCAATCCACTCTTAAACTTGTTGATAAGTTTAGGAGTGGGATCAAGGATGCTATTGAGAATCCTTAATTTGTTGAACTTCCCAATGTAATCTTGAACACTCATGTTGTGTCCTTGCCTCAAACTAAGCCATTGGAAATCCAAATCCTCAAAAAAATTGGAAGGATAGAATGTATCCTTCAATGGTATGACCAGGTCATCCCAAGTGTCTATGGGATCCTGGGTGCTTTGACGATCCTGTACCAAAACTTTAGCAATGCCAGAAAGTTTCAATTTTGCAAACGCAACTTGGTCATCTTTTTTAATTTTGCTGTAGTCGAACCAGGTATCCATATCGAGAATCCAGCTATTGAGGACATCTGGATCTCGAGATCCATTATAAATGCTAACTTCACATCTAATTTGATGTCGAGGTTCAGGAGCTGGATTAGGTGGATTAGGCCCAGTCATGTATTGAACCTTGTCAGCCAAGAGGCTAACAATGTCAGCTATGGCGGCAACTTGTTCTGCTAAACTAGCAGCCATCTGACCTCTAGTGTAAGCCAGGAGGTTTAAAGAGTTACAAAATTTTTACCTCGCAGGGCAATTTACAATGAGTGCTATGAGTTCCAAGCACAATAAGCCTTGTAAGCTTTACAATTTGTTGCCTCTTAGGCAAGTTTTTTTTTTTTTTTTTTAAAACACTCTTTCCCCAATGTGTGGGTGATTACAAAATTTTGCAAAATACTGGGCCTCTAGGCTTTATAATGCTTTTGAAATTCATGAATTGCAAAAAGTATGCAATTATAAATGTTTAATTAAATTAAACAATTTTAAAATTAATTAATTTAATAAATTAAATCAATCAATTTTTTTTTTTTTTAAATTAATGCCAAGCGTGAGGCTTAGATGTTTATTAGAATGACGATCTAAATGGCTATTCTAAAAACATGGTAAATGGAACCTAAATCCGGCGCCAAGTGTGTCTTGTCCGCCATGTAGCTGTAGTCCACGTCTTACGCAGATCTGCTTGCCCCTAGGTGTCTACTCTGAGCGACGTGGTGGCCGGAACGACCGGAGTGAAACGAGAGCGTGAGAGCCAACAGTTCGAATCGTCGCCCTTCACTTGAATCCATGGGACCAACTGGGCGGTCGCTACGCAATATCACGTACAGTTCTAGGGTGTGTCCTGTTCTGGTCCAGATCGCTGTGCGGGTGTAGGTAGCGTCACGTCCAGATCGCTGTGTGGGTGTAGGTAGCGTCACGTCTAGATCGCTGTGTGGCTGTATTCTGCATCGACGAATGTGTTCTCCGTTGGAAGCTCGTACTTCTCATCCCCTTCAAAATTGAAGGTCATCGTGGGTAAACCTGAGTCACCACTTGACACTCCGACGTGCCTTTAGGGAACCTCTCTAGAAAAATATATTTTTTTAGCAGGCCTGACAAATGACAGAAATAAAAACCTAAATACTAAAGAGAATAGGCCCTAGCTACTGCAGGAAATGCCAGAAGGCATGGGTGATGGAGCCCAACGGGCAGCTCTGCCCCTTTCCCTGCCCAATCACGGTGTCGGAGCTCCTCCGCCTGTATCCACACCACTACATTTGCCACGCCGCAGGCCGATTCTCGCCCACCGATGTGAAGCTCAATGGCCGCACCATCGAGATGAAGATCAATATTTTTTTTTTAGAACTCTTCTGTGCAAAAATAAAAATGTGTCTGGAATGAGTACTTCATGTTCGCTCGTCGGAACGCCACAGGGAAAGACTGCGCAAAAGCATACAGCCTTGCGGAATGGATGACGTTGATAGAATTTCTCCACTGTTGTAACCCTGTTAACGCTTATTCCTTTCACCGGAATGTAATAGAACATCGGGAAATTCTGGTTCTTGATGAATGAAAAGGTCTGGATGCCTTGTCCACGCGGCCACATGGCGTGGATGAGCGGAGTACTGAGCCAAGGCCTATCGGCTGTAGTAGCGGCCGTATAGGGCGTGCGGGTAGTTTCCAGAGGCAGTGCCTCACCGCAGAGGCAGGGCTTGCTCGGAGGTACAACACGCAGTCGAGGGAACCCAGCTTGTTGAGGGCAAAAAGCCACCAAATGAAGCGAAGCGCGAAGCGGTGTAATTTCGAGAGAAATTCTAACCACTCAAGGAGCCCGATCGATCGATCGGCTCTGATACCAATGAGAAGGGCGAGAATAAATTAAATTCAAGCTAATGTTTATTTGATAGTTCTAGGGTTTAAGTAGGCACCCAAATGCCAAATACAAACCATATGCCCTAAATTCGTAACTCCTCGCACAAATCACGTAGGAGCTAAAATAGGGAGGCAAAATAAAATACTTTGGCTAACTTAATCCTAAAGTTCGCTAACAACTTAATAGTGCCAACTATTAACTAAACCAAGCCACAACCTACGTGAGGATTAACTCACATGGTAAGTGGTAAATAAAAATATAACCTAGGATATAATAAAAGAATAACTATGCTTAATTAGATGCCCTCATCAGATACCTTCTACAATGCTTTCCTCAAGAAGTACACAAGAGCAACAACAATTTTTGCAGTGAAGATTGATGAGATGACTATCTGAACTTTTATTATTCAAACTCGCTAACACGGGGCTTTGGGATTTGAACAAGGCTCTGATACCATAAAAGGGGGTGAATCTATAAACGGTCTTCTCTTCTCCGCTATTAATACCTAGTTGTCGTTGGGAAACACTAGATTCATACACAAATATTTCAAATTTTTTATGCGAGCAGATCGCTTTAAAAAGCGCAGACGCTAAGTGCAAATTTGAAAGCACCATATTAGGGCACATTTTCCTACAAGGAAAAGAACAGCAAACAAAGGCCAAACATCAACACTCTTCCTCCCAAGCTAGAAGGAGCCATTCAAGGGCTCATATTGGATGTATGTACCTTCAAAATTAAAGCTCATTTCAGATCATCCATGAGCTACATTTACGTAGATAAGCGAGTGCAAATCAATATAAAAAAGGACATCAAAATAGCAACAAGAAAAACAATGCATTTGGAGGCATAAAATAAAGGGATAAAGGTGTTACATTCGTGGTCTCAACCTTGGAGAAGACCATTTACCAAAGGAAGCATTGAACTACTGTCCAAGCTCCATAGCTCATCGCCCATCCACTTGCAGAAAAGAAATATTGTCTGTTACCCAAGGAATGTTGCAAAGCAAGAGAGTTATGGAGTTATAATCTCCATATTTGAAGGAATTACAAGAATGGTCTCCATGCAAAAATAACACTTGGTATTCTTCACCAGCTTCACACAAGGGCCTATACATTTTAAAGAAGCACTGGACAAAGATTTTGGAGCGTTACGTAAATAAGGGAGCGCTCACTTGTAACGAACGTGACACTTGTCAGAATGCCTATGATCAAAATTGCTTAAAAGTCATCTTTTAGCCCAAGATCAACATGCAAGAGTGAAGCACAATCAAGATGTTCGGAGGACCATAGCACAACCAAGGCATGAGAGAAGCAGCAAAAACATTCGAACCGCAACGTGGAAGACAAAGGAGAAGGAGCATTAAAAGCTTCTCATTTTTGTTAGGTTAACATTCATCGCCTATGCACAACATTCATGTATAGCATTCCATAGAATATCCATTAAACCGAGCACTCAAGGTACATTTTAGATGTTGTTATATTCAATCATGGAAAGCACCGAAAATCAAGGAGATATTGCATATAGGGTAAGGTCTAAATCCCATTTATTATTGCTTTCATAAGTTGGAGTTATAAGGATTATAAACTAAGGTTAAAACTAGGGTTTTTGAAAGCTAAGGGGGTGACTTATCTTATTATTTTAATATTTGCAATCTTATTTAGGAGGACTAAGGAATCTAACTTGGATTAAACTATATTGCAAATATTATTATCATTTCTCTATTTTTCCAGACTTAAGAGTCATAAGGGTTACTCCATCAAATTTATTTTATTTGAAAATTAAAATAATCCAAGGGATATAAAAGAGGTTATTAAGTGATTTTATTAAGGTTGGATAAATTTATTTTTACTTGTCTCAAATATCTAAAAAAGGGAAAAAAGTTTTCCAACATCAAAACCTCTTCAAAACAGAAATAGTGCTTAGTTCAATTAGGAGCAATAAGAGGTTAAATGTTGATTTTTGATTCTTGCAAAACTTGTACAAAATCAACCAAATTTGAACTATTTCTTTACAAAAGCACTATATCATACTCTTATCACTAGGGAGCCATAAGATAAGACTATTAGGTCCTATAAAATTTCAATTTCAAAAAAGCATTATAGATGATATTTTGAGGAAAGCATTCAATAATGAAGAACTATTCCATGAAGTGGAATTCTACTCCCAAAACCTAATATATACTTTAGAAGGATACAAGTATCTATTTTCTAATGATAAGATGAAATTCTCCTTATTTCTTAAGGAAGCAAAAAAAGGCAGCTATACGACCTTGATTAAATATCTTCATGAAATTCTCTTCATAGCATGGTGGAAATCACAAAGATTGGTTATTTTTTCTCCAGAATAATGTCTGATGATTGGAAATCACAAGTTGATGTTAAAAGACATACTTTTATGATGATAGACTAACTTGTTTTAAAGTTGATGTTTCATCTACATCAAAGCATAATCATAGGAAAAGAAGGAAAAAGAAGAAGACATGCAAAAAGGAATCAAGACATGAAGATTAATTCAACAGAGGAAAAACCATGTCATGTCCCCTTTCTGAGCTCGTCAACATTGGCACAGTGCATAGCCTATTCACGCGATCCTGTAGGCTATGGGAGCAGTTTAAGGATCTTGGAAGTCAGTTGGAGCAGTTTCCTATTTTTTAGGGCCGTGCTTTTTTCAGAACAGTTTCTATATTTGGACAGTTCGACCAAAAGGGTATCCAAAAATGCTATCAGATGTTGGCTTGGGTCTTCTGGTGCAATTATTTTAATACTCGTAATTATTTAATTATAAAGTCGTATTTAATTAAATAGACTTTATATTATGTGTGCACATAAGTCACTTAAGTGAATTATTAATTATTTGATAAAGTGACTTAGGGAGACATAAGGATTTATTAAAAAGGGGGTTTTTTATCCCACATTGGTTATGTTATGATACAGCCAGGCCGAGTCAATAATAAATAAAGTGGTCGGGCTCTCATTCCAGGATCCTTGAACATTGAATATATTGCTTGATGCATTTTGGAGAATTTGCTTGCAGATTCGAGCTTGTTGAGAACGGAAACTCTCGGCAAGGACATCCACTACGGCTGTGAAAGATCAGCTCTATTGGATTTTGATTGTCTTCATTCAGAGGGCAAATTGGAGATCAAAGAGAATTTTTTGGTTCGTCATTGATATCTTGTGTGTGTTGGGAGATAGCAGCGATTTAGACCTGTAGACGGTACTTATTTGGAGGCTGTAGCAGTTTACTATTCATGCGGTACTGTAGCAGTTTACTATTCAAGCGGCACTGTAGCAGTATATTAGGGTACTATTAGGGACATTAGGGATAGCAGTTACTATTCACGCGGCACTGTAGCAAATTACTATTCACGCGGCACTGTAGCAAATTACTATTCATGGCACTATTCACAAACTATTTCCAGAACGTGGATTGCTGCGATTTGTTTTCAGACTTGAGGAAAATCGGGTATTTTCAGTGTTGTTCATCATTGTAAATTTCCCTTGAAATAAGTTTGTTCCGGTTTTGAAGTTTTTTTTCACCAGTTTATTTTTTTACCCCCCAAAAAAAAAAAAAAAAAAAAAGAAATTATTTGAATAAAAAGAGCAAAAATTTGTGTTTTTTTTACTAGTCAAAATAGATAGGAAACAATCCAGAATAGGGTGGGTTGTTACAGTGGTATCAGAGCGAGTCATATCTGCCGACTTGTGGGTTTAATTAATGAGTGAACCAGTTGGTAAAGGGAAAGAGAAAGATTTTCATCTTCAGTACGAGCGACATAAGAGATCTACTGAATTACTAGACAATATGGGTGATGATCAGCATCGGGAGAACCCTAGTATATTTGGGGCTCTTAATGCTTTGTCAAAGGCACAGATGGATATGCAGGATCAGATGATACAGGGACAGGAAGCATTAGCAGATGCTATTATGGCTATGACTAATACTTTGCAGGGGCTACAGACAGGGACTAATCAGGATGGTGGGCCTAGCTCATCAAACAGGCGTATTCCGAGCAAGGGCAGCCAGGGCATGACTGATCAGAGGCAACATACAGTTGTTACTTCTCGACCGACTCAGCCTACGTTCTTATCTAGAGCTGAAGTTCCAGCACCTGAGATGCACACAGCTCAAGGGCCTATAGAGGATCAGTTTGAGGAGTGGTATCAGCGGTATAGTGCTCTTCCGGAAGGCCTTAGGGCCCATTGGTCATTTGACCAATACGTCACTCAGAAGCAGAGGAGTATGGGACAGGGAGGTGGTCACCGTACTGATCAGGCTAGACCAGCATAGAAAGAATTCAACCAAGCACTGAACAAGGTTTCTTTACCTCAGTTTGATGGTAGTGGCAAATGTACAGCCAGGACATGGGTGGATAAACTTGATAATTTCCTCTCACTTCGACCTATGCTGGAAGAAGAAGCTATAAAATTCGCCACATTACATCTTGAAGGAGCTGCACACGATTGGTGGTTTCATGGGTTGATCACTTTGGGTCATAATTTGATTACATCCTATGAGGAGTTCACACGGCTACTTATCGATCGATTCGATAAGAAGGATCCCGAGTTGTATTTTCGAGATCTGGCACAGTTGAGGCAGAACAGTTCAGTAGAGGCCTACATCACAGAATTCCAGTCCATTTCTGTCAAAGTGGATGATATCTCAGAGAGGCGTCTAATCATACTCTTCTATGAGGGATTGTCTGAGCCGCTACGTGGTTGGGTAAAGGCATTTGATCCAGTCACTTTACAGGATGCCATGAAAAAGGCGAGAAGCATGGAGTTCGCTGTTCCGAAACAAAAACCAGCCTTCAAACCTTTTCAGAATAACAAAGATAAGAAGGGGTTTGTCCAGAACGCACCTAAAACTGAAACTAAGAAACTATCAGATAATGAGCTCAATGAATTAAGAAAAAGGAAATTATGCTTCAGATGTAGAGAACCATGGGAGTTGGGCCACAAGTGTTCAGTTAAGGTGAAGCAACTAGAGGCTAGAGAATATTTTGAAGTTGATGAATCTGGTTCAGAGCATTCAGATCAACAGGAGGATGAGGAGAATTGTGGAGCAGGGGAGACAGAAGAAGAGACTGAGGTACAGATTGCACAATTGTATAGTTTTAAAAAGGGATCTTCTTTCAAGGTCCGAGGAGTCCTTCAGGGGCAGCGGGTGGTGACACTGATTGATACAGGGGCAACTCATAACTTTATTGACGCTGGGTTGGTTGATAAGAGAGGGTTGCAGACAGAAGAATTTCCAGGATTCAGAGTAATGGTAGCAGATGGGACAGCCATACAGTGTAACCGCAGGATCCCTAAACTACAGATGAAGTTAGGAGGCTATGATCTTACTGATGATTTTTATGTGGTTAATATTGGGGATACTCATATGATTCTGGGAATGCAGTGGTTAGAATCCTTGGGCGAATTCACTATGAACCTGAGGGCTATGGAGATGAGTTTCATGACAGGTGGCAAGAAGGTGACGCTGAGAGGCATGTCAGACGGCGGACCCCGAGTTGTCTCCATTAAGCGAATGGAGAGGCTTTTCAGACATGATGAGGTTGAGTGGGCAGCAGAGTGTCTCATTACTTCAGCAGGGGATGTACAGGTTAAGTCCACTTACCAGCCAGAGATTCAGGACATCTTGACTAAACACTCCAAGGTGTTTAGTAATATTCCTCCAGGGAGACCTCCGGAGAGAGGAATGGAGCACATTATTGAGTTGGAGGAGAGTGCTAAGACAGTTATCACTACACCCTATAGGCACCCTAGGCGACATAAGGATGAGATTGAGAAAACAATTCAGGAATTGCTTGACATGGGACATATCCGACCAAGCAAGAGTCCTTTTGCTTCGGCTGTGGTTTTGGTAAAGAAAAAAGATGGGACTTGGCGTATGTGTGTTGACTATAGGGAGCTAAATAAGAAAACAATTAAGAACAGGTACCCTATTCCACGCATCGACGAATTGATTGATGAGCTACATGGAGCTCAACTCTTCTCAAAAATAGACCTGCGCAGTGGTTACCATCAGATCAGAATGAGAGAGCAGGATATAGAGAAAACAACTTTTCGCTGTCATTGTGGGCACTTTGAGTTTCTGGTTATGCCTTTTGGGTTGACCAATGCCCCAGCGACTTTCCAGTCTTGTATGAACAAGATTTTTAGCAGGCAGTTGAGGAGGTATGTTTTGATATTCTTTGATGATATTCTGGTTTACAGTCGATCATGGGAGGAGCACCTACAGCATCTTGAGGAGGTCCTCCGTATCCTCGAACAGGAATCCTTTTATGCTAAGGAAACAAAATGTGATTTTGGGTTGACAGAGCTCTTGTATCTTGGGCACATTATCAGTGCAGATGGAGTACGTATGGACCCGGATAAAATCAAAGCTATCCAGGATTGGCCAGCTCCAACAAATCTATCTCAGCTTAAGGGATTCTTTGGACTTTGTGGTTTTTACAGACGGTTTGTGAAGGGATTTTCGCAGTTGGCAGCCCCACTCACAGATTTGACCAAGAAGGGTGCCTTCAAATGGTCTGATGAAGCTCAGAAGTGTTTCGAACACTTCAAACAGGTTATGTGTTCTTGCCCGGTGCTTGCTATGCCAGATTTTTCACAGCCTTTCGTTTTACAGTGTGATGCTTCCGGTGAAGGGATTGGTGCAGTTCTGATGCAGAACAGACACCCAGTGGCTTATGAGAGTCGGAAGCTCCAGGGGGCAGAAAGGAGTTATTCTATTTATGATAAGGAGATGTTGGCGATAATGCATGCTCTCGCCAAATTCCGGCAGTATCTGGTTGGAGGTAGATTCACTGTCAGCACGGATCATAACAGTCTTAGATACTTCTTGGCTCAGAAGGATCTAAATGAGAGGCAGCAGAAGTGGGTCAGCAAGCTACAAGCTTATGATTTTGACATAGTTTATGTTAAGGGAAAGTCGAATGTGGTTGCTGATGCTTTATCTCGAAGGCCTCACATTTGTTCAGTGACTGGTATTTCAGCAGAATGGCGAGATGTTATTATTGCAGAATATGCCGAGGATGAGTGGGCATCCAGTTTGCTAGAGGGCAAAGTGCAGGATGACCGTTATATGATTTCACAGGGTTTGATCCTTTATAAGGGTCGCGTTTTTCTTCTATCTGGGTCACAGTTTAGGAAGAGAGTTATCCAGTATTTTCATGATGATCCGACTGCAGGTCATTCAGGTTTCTTTAAGACTTACAGGAGCATTCGGGAGAGATTTTCTTGGAAAGGGCTTAAGAATGAGGTTCTTCAGTATGTTCGTGAGTGTTCTATCTGTCAGCAAAATAAGGATGAACATACACACCCAGCAGGTTTATTGCAACCCCTTCCAATACCGAACCAGAAATGGGAAGGTATATCTATGGATTTCATTACTGGGTTACCCACAGTGCAGGGCAAGGATTGCATTTATGTTGTGGTGGATAGACTCACTAAGTTTGCACATTTCTTTGCTATTTCAGCTACTTTTACGGCTGCTCAGGTGGCTGATTTATTTTTCAGAGAGGTGTTCCGTTTGCATGGAATACCCAAGACTATTGTGAGCGACAGGGATACACGGTTCATGAGCATTTTTTGGCAGGAGTTATTCAGGTTAGGAGGAACCGAGCTCACTCCCAGCACTAGCTACCACCCTCAGACCGATGGGCAGACAGAGATAGTTAATAAGTGGATAGAGGGTTACCTGAGGAATTATGTTTCAGGGCAGCAGAAAGCTTGGGTGAAGTGGCTTCATCTTGGGGAATTCTGCTACAACACAACTCACCACATGACTATTGGTATGACACCTTTCATGGCTTTGTATGGTTATGAGGCTCCAAGCTTCATTGATCTTCTATTGGGTGACAGTCGAGCTCCGGGAGCTAAGGATTATTTGCAGGACAGCCAGGACTTGTTGAGGTCCCTCAAGGATAATATCCTTCAGGCTCAGAATCGGCAGAAGCTTTATGCCGATCAGCACAGAGTTGAGCGCAGTTTTGAGGTGGATGATCTGGTCTATCTTAGGTTGCAGCCTTATAGACAATCTACTCTCAAGAAGAGTGGGAAGGAGAAGTTGAAGCCCAGATTTTATGGACCCTTTCGGGTAATCAGGCGGATTGGTGAGGTAGCTTATGAGTTGGAGCTACCTGGTGACAGCAAAATACATAATGTCTTCCATGTTTCACGCCTCAAAAAGGCGATTGGTGCACGCATTGTTCCTTCTACTGAGTTGCCTCCATGGGATGAGGAGGGTAAACTCATTTTGGTTCCTGAAGCTATTATTGATTACAGGGAGAAGGTGTTGAGGCGGAAGGTAATTAAGGAATATTTGATTAAATGGAAGAACTTACCTGTTGATGATGCTACCTGGGAACATGAAGACATTCTACAGCATCCGGCACTAAGATTGCTTGGGGACAAGCAATTTTTGGGAGGGAGGACTGTCATGTCCCCTTTCTGAGCTCGTCAGCATTGGCACAGTGCATAGCCTATTCACGCGATCCTGTAGGCTATGGGAGCAGTTTAAGGATCTTGGAAGTCAGTTGGAGCAGTTTCCTATTTTTTAGGGCCGTGCTTTTTTCAGAACAGTTTCTATATTTGGACAGTTCGACCAAAAGGGTATCCAAAAATGCTATCGGGATGTTGGCTTGGGTCTTCTGGTGCAATTATTTTAATACTCGTAATTATTTAATTATAAAGTCGTATTTAATTAAATAGACTTTATATTATGTGTGCACATAAGTCACTTAAGTGAATTATTAATTATTTGATAAAGTGACTTAGGGAGACATAAGGATTTATTAAAAAGGGGGTTTTTTTATCCCACATTGGTTATGTTATGATACAGCCAGGCCCGAGTCAATAATAAATAAAGTGGTCGGGCTCTCATTCCAGCATCCTTGAACATTGAATATATTGCTTGATGCATTTTGGAGAATTTGCTTGCAGATTCGAGCTTGTTGAGAACGGAAACTCTCGGCAAGGACATCCACTACGGCTGTGAAAGATCAGCTCTATTGGATTTTGATTGTCTTCATTCAGAGGGCAAATTGGAGATCAAAGAGAATTTCTGGTTCGTCATTGATATCTTGTGTGTGTTGGGAGATAGCAGCGATTTAGACCTGTAGACGGTACTTATTTGGAGGCTGTAGCAGTTTACTATTCACGCGGTACTGTAGCAGTTTACTATTCAAGCGGCACTGTAGCAGTTACTATTCATGCGGCACTGTAGCAGTTACTATTCACGTGGTACTGTAGCAGTTTACTATTCAAGCGGCACTGTAGCAGTTACTATTCACGCGGCACTGTAGCAAATTACTATTCACGCGGCGCTGTAGCAAATTACTATTCACGGCACTATTCACAAACTATTTCCAGAACGTGGATTGCTGCGATTTGTTTTCAGACTTGAGGAAAATCGGTCAAAATAGATAGGAAACAATCCAGAATAGGGTGGGTTGTTACAAACTAGCACACCAAGAAGGAAAGCACAAAGGAACGAAAGGACAATTGCATTATGCCATACTTATTCATCAACAATAAAAATAAAATCAAGATACTTGCAAGGAGGACTTCAAAGGTGGCTAGATAGAAGATGAATCTGCAAATGTCAAAGATTATCCAATGAGAATAGAAAGCCTAGATGCATCCTACTCTGCATCATATGAAGACATAAACTACCTGTCGAACCTGAATACAAAGAATACAGAAGAAGAAGACTTTTAATACCAAGCAAAATTAGATGAAGAAATTCCATATTAAAGACTAAAGTCTTCAATACCCAAATAATGTAATACGAGAGGGTGTTGGAAATAATGTCTATTCCATCATTTGGATTATGTAAGTGTATCCTCCAAGACACATACCTAGATTACTTCTTGTTATCTAGTGAATACATGCAATGTAATAAATAAATAAATATCAATGTGCAAGTTGTACATGTGCAAGGTGTCCTATGCACAACTAGATAGAGTGTTGGACAAGCATCCTATTTTGCATATATAAGGATGACCTCTTAGATAGATAGATAGAACAATTAGGAGACATTTTTAGATAGCATAGGTTAGTGGATTGTGTTCCACACCATTTACTAGTGATGGATATGATGTAGATCTGTAGCTTTGTTAATGGAGTGCTCACTTTCTCCATAGTTACATTGTAAAATTTTATATGTTTTATATTTAAGCATACTTCAGTCATCTAGAAGATTTACTTTATTGCATTTTATTCTGCATCTTGTGATTATTATCTCTCATGGCTCATTTATAAAAATCTAACATTCTCTTGGTTCTTGCATGAATCATGAAATATAATTTACTGCAAATATTATGTTTGGTCGACTATTTGTTAAGTATAGAAGACTTCCAATAAATTGGTGATACATAGTTATTGAGACCAATGGTGTTTCATAATTTTTGGATAATTGAATCCCTTGTTCCATTGGTGTATCTTTAGTATTACATTCTTTCATTCTATACTTTTCAAGTAGAGCTTCTGCATACTTTGATTGAGTAATAGTTATTTTATCCTTTCCTTTATGAATCTCTAGACCAATACAATAGTTCATTAGACCTAGATCAATCATTTCAAATGCTTTTTCTATATTCTCTTTGATGTCACTTATCAATTTTCCAAAACTTCCAGTAGTTACTATATCATCTACATATACTATGAGAATAATTATGTCATTTCCATTCTTCTTGGTATATAAATTGGGATCTGATGTGCTTCTTTTGAAGTTATGTTGTAATAAGTGATTGTTGATCTTTATATTCCATGCACTAGGAGCTTGTTTTAAACCATACAGATATTTGTTCAATATGCATACCTTATTTTCTTGTCCCTTGATGATGAATCCTTCTGGTTGTGATATGTAGACTTCTTCTTCTAAGTCACCATTAAGGAAGGCACTTTTTACATCCATCTAATGAAGTTTCCAACCCTAATGAGATGCTAGTTTACAAACTATTCTAATGGTAGTCATTCTGGTTGTTGGTGAAAATGTTTCTTCATAATTGATTCCCTCTGTTTGAGTATATCCTTTGGCTACTAGTCAAGCTTTGTATTTATCAAGTGTTCCATCTACTTTGTACTTGATCTTGTAAACCCATTTGCAACCTACTATTTTCTTCCTTGGAGGTAGTTTTACTAGATCCCATATCTTATTCTTTTGAAGTGAAGTATATTCTGATTCCATAGCTACTTTCCAGTGTGAATCACTCAGTGCCTGAAGTGTCGATGTTGGTTCCATTGTATTACTTAGCATTTCTCTATTCATTCTGGTCAAGCTTCTAGTTTGAGGTCTCGTGGTGGTAAGATCTGGCATTCTTTCTAGATTTGATTCTCTGAGAGTATCTCTAAGGCATATTGGTTATTTCCTTGAAGGAACTATAGATGCATCGATATCTTGTTCTTGAGACTTTGATTCTTAATCCTCACTTGTTGTGTCTTCATTAGAGAGATTTAGAAGAATTTCTACATCATCACTAATTTTTTCTGTATTAATCTTGACATTTTCATCAAAGATTACATCTCTACTAATGTAAACTTTCTTTGTATATGGATCCAGTATTCTATACCCTATAGATTCATTGTCATAACCAACAAATATCCCTGCCATGGTTTTGTCATCTAATTTTGTTCTCTTTTATTTTAGAATATGCATGTAAGCTTTACACCCAAAAATATTCAATTTTCCTATATTTGGATTTTGCCCTGACCATGCTTCTTCTGGTGTAATATGTTTGAGTACTCTTGTTGGTAATCTATTTTGTATGTAGACTATTGTTTGCACTACTTCTGCCCAATATTGATGATCAAGTTGAGCCTCCTTCAACATACATCTCACCATTTCCATTATTGATCTATTTCTTCTTTTTGCAATTCTATTTTGTTGTGGTGAATATGTTGTAGTAAGTTATCTTTTAATTCCATTTTCTTCTAAGAATGAGTCAAATTATTTTGAGACAAATTCTCCTCCTCTATCTGAACGAAGTGCTTTTATAGTCTTACCTGATTCCTTTTCAACTTGAAGTTTGAATTGTTTGAAACGGCTAAATACCTCTGATTTGTACTTCATGAAATACACCCACATTTTTCTGGTGTGATCATCAACAAACAATTGAAAGTACTTATGTCCTCCAATGCTATCAATTTTCATTGGTCCACACAAATTTGTATATATTATTTCCAAGGGTTTTTGAGCTCTGTGTTGATGGAGTTCAAAGGGAACTCTATGTTGTTTTCCTACTAAGCATTCTGGACATACAGTAGCTTCTAGAGAGAAATTAGGTACTCCTTCAACCATTTGGTACTTGAATAGTTCTTTTATTGAGGATTCACTAGTATGGCCTAGTTTCTTATGCCACATATATGATGTTTTGACTAAAAAGGCTAAGTGTGTAGCAATATCTAGAACAAATAGACCATTTTTATAAGATCCTAATGCTATCCTCTTTCCTTGTTTAGAAATGTGACATTGTTTTCTTCCAGTGAGAACTTTAAACTCAATAGTTATGTTTTGATCCATGAGTTGGGAGATAGAAAGAAGATTAGTAGTTAATCCAGGAACATATAATACATTTTTTATTATCCCATTTCTTTCTTTTAGGTTCACTGAGATGTTCCCAATTCCCTTCACCTCATATGTTTTGCTATATGCTACAACAATTGGCTTTTCATTTACCATTTTTAGGGAATTGAACCAATGAATATTTCCAGTCATGTGCTTACTTGCTCTTGAGTCTATATACCAATAATCCATGGTATCTCTTAAAAACTAGGACCTTGTTGAATTCCTTATGTCTCCCTAGTGTTTTTGGATATGCTATATGATAGATAAAGTGCTTTTGAGAATAGTAGTTCAATTTTGGTTTGATTTTGTAATGTTTTGTAAGTAGCAAAAATCAACTTCTATTACACCTTATTACTCCTATTGAACTTAAGCACTTTCTAATTTGATGAGGTTCTAATGGTTGGATTTCTTCTATCCCTTTAATATAGCTTTGAGACAAGTATATCAGTTAATTTCCAACTTCTTGATGAACCTTCCTTTATAGCTTTTGATATTTAATATTTAATGTTTCTAATTTCCAATTACCTACTTTGATGTAGTATTCTTTATAACTCCCTAATATGGAATATGAGAAAATAATATAATATTTGCAATAATAGGATTTTTAATTTCCAAGTTGAAATCCTTATTCCTCCTACTTTATTATTTGCAAATATAAGTATTTTGAAATATGCTTGCTTAATATATTACTAATGCTAAGTGAATGAATTGCAATAGTAAATATAATGTGCCCTTATAACTCCAATATATCCTTAGTTTATAGCAAGCAATAAATAGTATATGATTTACCTTCATATTCCTTTGCCTTGACACTATGAGGTGGTAGATTTGATCCAATGTCTAGTTTGATTGGCATTGAATTCTCCCTTACGTAGCACTTCTTTTCTCTATAACCGATGTTGGTATTCCTTTAGAGAATGCTTGGTATTATCCTCTACAAATTGAATGTAGGTATGATTTATTCCTTCTATGAATGAAATGTTGAATTGCTGATTGAATGAGGTGTTGTATTTGTTGATCTTATGATATCTTCTTAAATTCTAGCTTTCTCCTTCGAATGGCGCACAGGCTTGAATTAGCCTTCTTCATCTGAATATGCTTCATACCATTCAATGCTAATCTTCTCTTTGACCTCTGGTGCTTTTCCTTCTTCAATATGGATGCCTTAAATAGGATTGCTTCCTTGTGACTTTCGAACAAGTGTCACTTGAGCGTTACTTATTAGGCATTGATATTCCAATGTATGCAATGATGAGTTTGGTGGTAACCTCCCAAAGACTTTTAACTCCTTTTGGGTGAGCATTGGATGATTAGAGCTCTTGTGCCAAGTGGCACTCATGGCTTGTGCATGTAAACCTTTCTTCTAATGCTCCAATGATGGGCGTTGATACCCTATCTTTACCTATATCTTTGAAATGTGTGTTGGCTTGCTATGTTTCTTGAAACACAAGCATTCCCTCTTCTCTGTTTACATGTTGTCTTGATGAGGATAATGGATGGTACCAACTGTATTGCTTATTGGTTCTATGGCACTCTCAATGGCGGTCCTATGGTAGCTTCTTGTGCTCTTCAATGGTGGTCATTCTCTCCAAGTAAATACCTTGGGTATAGCACTTCTTCCTTTGTATCTTTATTCCTGTAATATATTGTTTGTATATTTTTTATAACAGCCAATTGCTAGCCTTTTTTTCTTGGCTTTGATAGTGCATCTTCTACATAGATAATCTCCCTCTGTATGCTGCCATTTTCTCTACGTAGACTCGGATGGTAATGGATTATTATAATAGCTCCAATGTTGTAGGTGACACGCTTGCTTCTAGGGCTAGATTGGACGTGGAGAAATGGTGTTTTTAAACACCTTGATTCTTAGACGTGTGAGATCTTCGGTGGCTCCTTCCTCTTGGTCAAACTCTACCCTTCAACCTACAAAATATGACGTCTACGCTTCTTCCTGTAAATATGATTACTTTTGTCCTTTAAAAGGAACAAAAGAGGTGCTTTTTAATAGTTAGATTTGCACCAATATGAAGGATCTTTTTATGAAATCCTTCTTGCCTCTTTTAATCTTCTTCCTTGGATATTTTAATGATAGTTAATCCAAGCTAATGAGATGTTATTTTTGAAGTAAGGATTTTTGCACTCTATACTTAAATGAAATCCTTATATTCTCCTTGAATATTGAGACTCACCAAGTCTTTATTTGAGGCTTCTTTCAAGGACATTAATGGTGGCTTCATTTGGCCTCGCAGTGCTACAGATTTTTGTGCTAGTTTTGTGTCTTTAACAACACAAACTAATTTCTTGAGAGTAACTAGTTAAATATCAACTAATATAGTGCTTAATGGATTAATAATGCACCCTTAATGATAATATACTCTCAAAATGAATTCTAATGCACTCAATAATATTCTACAATCCCTTTGAAGACTCAATATGCAACCCTTTATTTTGTAGCTTCTAAATCTTAATAAGATGCTCAATGGATTTAAGTAGTAATCTGAATAAGTGTTCAAGTAATGAACCCTCTGCACCTTAAGTTGCTTACCTTTAATGTCCTTTGAAGATGATGAATATCTTGATGATTTGATTCACCAAGTTTCTATCTAGAATGGAGGTTTCTCATAGCTATGAACCTTTCTAGTACTTGTTGTAGAATGTATTAGTCCTCCTTTTTGGGCTTGTTATCATATGGCGATAATTGTCCCAATTATTTTACTATCGAAAGCTTCTCCTCGGTAGTCTTCGATCAAGAAATGATATCACTAACATCCTATTTCTCATATACTCTTCTCTGGAATCTCTCCTTGAGTCTTGCAATAAGGCTTCTAGAGCCTTCTCCCCCTTTTTTTAAATTCATGCAATAGTGCACAACAACAGGTCTAGTTTGCAAATATGTAATCCAATAGTAGCAATGGTAGTTTTCCCTATTCCTATCTAGATTCACTGTGGCTTTGATACCACTAATGGTTTTAGTAGCATTCCATCATATTAAGAGAAAGAGAGGAAGAAGAGAGAGATAGCTATACAACTTCTTATTATGAAAAATGAGTGATAAAATCCGAATGGCACTATAAGGCCCTTTATATAGGAAGATAGATTCCTTGGCCAAAAATCTACCTAGCTGCACAAAGGGACACCTTGCATATTACAACATGCACATTGACACTTGTGCATTTATTACATTGCTTGAAGTAACTAGATAACTTCCCCCTAAAGTAATCTCCTATTCTAGTGATGTACATTACATAACCAAATAATGTAATATATTCTAACAACACCATCTCTTGTCATTGTAATAATGTAATTTTTATTCCTTACATCAATGTTTGAATCATGAATAATGAATCCATTAACAAATATGAATTTTACTTGATAATTCAATTATGATAGACTCTGGATACAACATACAAATTTTAATATGTATTTTTATGTATATGTTCTCATATTGGATTGTTGTAGAGAACATGATTGGGAATATGATCAAGGTTGTAATATTTAGTTCTATTGCACACCAATTATTTTTTGGCATTGTAATCATGCAAATATTATGCTTAATATCAATATGTGAATCATGAACGATGAATCCAATAATGAATTAAAATTTCCCATTGCTCCAAGGTAAGTTTATTTTACCTCTCATGTTTAGAAATTAAAACAATAAATGATTAAAAATTTTAGTTCACCTCTTATGTTTAGAAATTAGAACAAGAAATGATTCTAATACTTGCACTAATGTCATGTACATAATCTACATAGTGACAATTATTGATCATAACAAATAAACTATAATCTATAATCATCTGAATAATTCCAAATCTATGATGCCTTTACAGGTTACATGTTGTCTAAGCCAAAATTTGAATTTACTAATTTTTAAATTCTAAGAGCTATATCAAAACAACAAATTTAAAAAAAATTCCCCTACAATCCTAGAAAACAATCAAAATTGAAAGAGTAAGGATGATGCTGCAATAATACCTTGTGATTGCTTAAGTTTAGTTCTCTTAGAATGAATTTGTTGAATGAACTTCTTCATTAGTATCTTTATGAAACTGATTTCTTGCTGAATTATATTAGGTTTTTCTCAATTTGGATTAGAAAAATAGGTAAAGGGGCTAGTAGTTGTACTCAACATGATTTCCATGGTCTCTTGATGCTACCTCACCGTATAATATCCATTGATGTCATGACTCTCTTTGATGGAATTTATGACATTGAAAAACAATGTGTTAATTTGATGGTACTTTAATACTTGGTTTTGTGCAATTAAGTAGTTATGTGATGTTAGTTAATAGTGAATAACATGCTACTATTAACAAATTACCAATGTGTAGGAACAGGTACACTCGTAGGTGGAATAAGTTGAGCCATCTACCAAAGGCGAGGGTACTTGAGGTTGGGAAAGACATGAGAAGGCATATCGAAGGTAACATTGATAGATACCTTCATATAGGCATGCATTTCAATTAGGAATAATAATCAATAGCTAGCCACCTTGAGCCTCAAGTTGATAGTCTAGTAGCTATCGTAAATCCTTGGACTGAGACAAGTGTGTGAGTTGATGAAAAGACTCCCTTTTTGTTTGTGCATATGCTTGTTTATCTTTTACTTTAGCACTATCAACATCTTGGTTTTTCTTTAAAAATAGTGCATAGATTTGATTGCCTTCTAAACTCTCAATATAGCTATTAACAAGTATCTTACTAGCTATGCTAAGAAAAACATGTTTGTGATAGAGAGAAATCTAAATTAAATAATAATTGAGCTTTATTTAATTAGATAATAAAATCTAAATTAAATAATAATTGAGCTTTATTTAATTAGATAATAAAAATCTAAATTAAATAATAAGTGAGATTTATTTTATTGGATAATAAAATCTATATTGAATTATAGAAAGAGATTACCAAAAAAAAAAGAGAATTAAATCCTATTCAATTAATAATAAAGTTTGCATAGGTTTAATTATAAGAAATGGTAAGCCCTCATTATGAAAAGTAAGATTTGATTTATAATTCTTTTAATAAATAATATAACCTAAGAAAACTAAGGTCTCCCCTTGTAAGATTCTCTTCTTTGGTGAAAAGGGAGGCTATGTGGATTCAATTTGAGTTTGTGATAATAGTCTCCACCAAACCATTAAGGAAGATCTCAACATAGATATGGTAGTTGCAAACACTTGTAGAGGAAGTTTCTTATTGCTATCAAAAGAAGGAGATCCTCTGTAGTGTCCCCCCCTGTTTTGATATGTTTAATATTTGGGACACTATACTATTTCTTAAAATTAGAAAATACAACTCTAGGAAATAGGAAATAACTAGCAATTTTATTTTTCAAATTTCTTCAAAATAGAGTTCAGATTACAATATTTTAAAAATATAATATTTCCACAATACGTATGCAAACCCTTGAAATATACTAACTCATTAAACATAGAAAGATACCTCTGAAGACTGATGAAGCTCCAAGTGTGAATCCTGTGTGTATTCACCAATAGAGAACTAGGGTTTCGTCCAGCTCCAAAAATCTGAGGGGTTTCATCCTTAGCCACACCGTTGGGGTTTCCATCCCTTCAAAGAAAAAGTCTTAGCCACTAGCCTCAAACTCCAGAGAAAATAACCAAAATCCAGAATATATCAAATGAAGATCTCAATGCCCTTTTATAACCCACAAGATGCAATGCCCTAATTAGGGTTGCACATAATATAAAATATTATAATATCCCTTTTTGCTCCAAAAATTAGTTACTTATATAATATATTTCACTTTTAAGTGACTTCCCTTTAAGTTCTTTAATATCATAAAGTTTGACTATATAAAAATAATTAATATTTCACTTTTCACATAGCCAAACCTTCAGGCATTAAAATATCTGACCTCCAGCGAACCGATTGACCAACTGAAACCTGTTATGAGTACCCATTTCGCTGAAGAATATAATTCCACTATCTGCTCGACCAAAAACCCTAAAAACTAACTTACTAAAAATAGTAATTCAAGGCTCTGTCCATCCGATTCAACATCTGAGAGTGGATTCAAATACCCATTTCGCTCAATTATCTACTCCTAGAACTCCAATTAGGCTCCCCTACAATCTGCCCTAGCCTACGGGAACCCGTGAGTAGGCTAAACCACTACATCTAACTAACTGCTCCAAAAGGGGACATTACAATCCGCCCTTCCTAAAGATTGCTTGTCCTAAAGCAATGCTCATGAATATCCTAATCAACTACCAGGATCCCAAACAAACCTAATGAATATCCCATGACAGTGACACAACCACCAACTACCACCACAAGAACTGACAAAGCTGGTAACCCTTGTCATCCATATGAATCTGCTAAAGTTGACAACTCTCCCAAAATCTGTCACTAAACTAAAAATGATCCATCTTTAAAATCAAGTAGATTCCCAGGGTACCAAACCAATATCATGTCAGCATCACCATGCTGATGCTGCATCACTCTGATCATAACTATAGAGTCCATGTGCCTCAGCTGAACTAGCCTCACCAATAACTCGATAATGAATCCATCATAACCATCCAAGCTGCAATCCCTATGAGAACCGAAATCTAAAACATGAAAATCCCTCCCTTGAACACAAATACAGGTCAATTTTTACCAAATGAAGCAATACAATTAAACAAGTTGTAGAACAGAGGAATATTACCAACTTAACAATCATCTACGATATATAATCATAATCTATTATTATTAGCGGCTAATTTGCTGAAACTAAATTTTCTTCACGGGGCCATTCCACGTCAACTCTTAACTCCAGCAGGCGAGGCAACACAAAATTTTATATTACTTGCGCTTGTCTTTGTCGCTAGCTCCAAACGATGCCTTTATGTTGAGTCTGAAAGAGGACCCCGTCAGTCATACCCAAATCCTATGTGGTTGGTTGGTAGTGATTGGCAAGATTTTTTGTTGTCCTTTTTTTAAACCCACAGAAGGTGCGAAATGACTTGGTGCACTTAAAAAATAATATTACAGTTTCCTTAAAATAATCACATGGCCCACAAATAGGAATAAAATCAAACTTAAAAATACCATTGATCAATATGTACTCAGGTCCAAGAAATATTCTTAATTTACCCGATCCTTATTTCCCTTGTTTAATATGGCACGACTTTAAGAAAGACCTTTATTTCTGCACTGGCAATATTATGCCTTGCCTTCTATAAATGACGATTACCCAGATTTCAAGGCTTAATCAATGTGGGTCTAAATAATTTTAATTTATGTAAGAACAACTGTATTTCTTGAAGCCGTGATTATTTATCTCTGCCATTCCGTCACAATACAAAAAATTGATAGAAATTTTCTTTCAACGTTCCACAACTAAAAACCCCAGAAACCAAAATCTTAACTCACACAATACTAAAATCATTTCTAAAATTTTTAGCAAACCTTGAACAGGCTAACAGGAAAAACCAGCTCTGATACCACTGTAGTGTCCCCCCATGTTCTGATATTTTTAATATTTGGGACACTATACTGTTTCTTAAAATAAAAAAATACAATTCCAAGAAACAGGAAATAACTAGCAATTTTATTTTTCAAATTTATTCAAAATAGGGTTTAAATTACAATATTTTAAAAATGTAATATTTCCACAATATGTCTGCAAACCCTTGAAATATATTAAATTAGCAAACATTGAAAGATACCTCTAAATACTGATGAAGCTTCAAGTGTGAATCTTGTGTGAATTCACCAACAAAGAACTGGGGTTTCGTCCAACTCTAAAAATCTGAGGGGTTTCATCCTTAGCCACACCATTGGGGTTTTCGTCCCTTCGAAGAAGAAGTCTCAGCCACTGGCCTCAAACTCCAGAGAAAATAACTAAAATCCAGAATATATCAAATGAAGCTCTCAATGCCCTTTTATAACCCACAGGATGCAATGCCCTAATTAGGGTTGCACATAATATAAAATATTATAATATCCCTTTTTGCTCCAAAATTAATCACTTATATAATATATTTCACTTTTAAGTGACTTCCATTTAAGTTCTTTAATATCATAAATTTTGACAGCGATGAGGTACTTCGATGGGGTCGCGAAGACGTGGTGGTGGAACACTGTCACGGATGCTACGACGGGCAAAGGAAAGAAGCCAGACAGCTGGCAAGAGTTCAAGGAAGCCTTGTGTGCCCAGTTCAGGCCTGAGAATGTAGACTGGTTGGTGCGACATAAAATTTGCACGCTTCGCCATACTGGTAGCCTGCGGGAATATGTGAAGGCCTTCCAAGAGCTGATGGTGGACATCTCAGACATGGCAGAGAAAGATCATCTGTTTAACATTGAATTTGGCCTCCAGTCGTGGGATCAGGTCGATCTAAGGTAGCACAAGCCAAAAGATGTTGCCATAGTAGTTGCCATGGCAAACTCTTTCCTCAACTTCAGAACGAAGGGTGCTGGCAAAAAAGTTTCACAGGCTACGAGATACACTAAGACCAAACCGTCAGTTGGTGGGAAAGGTCACAGCAAAGCCTCAAGTCGGTTGAAGGGTTCTTCGAAGGTAAAGCAGAAGCCCATGCCCTCCTCCTTTATGGCCTCGGGCAAGTCTGGAAAGTACATCATGGGTTTCAAGCGAAAGCAAAGTGATGGCAAGACATCTAAGGTAGAAGGCGGTAAGCCTTGGCTACGATGCTGGACTTGTCAGGGTCCACACCCACAAAAGGAGTGTCCCCAGCGTGCGAGGCTGATCGCGGTGCATCAAGACGCGCAGCCGAGCTTGCCTGTGGACAAGCAAGTGTCCATATTGTAGGAGCTTAATGCTTTGGCCATAGCTCAGCCGATGGCAGAAGACAGGTTTGAGAAGAATCGCTTGTTCTACGTGGACACGATGATCAACGGGCATCGGGTTCTTACCTTAGTCAATTTTGAGGTGACTCATAACTTCTTAAATGTAAACGTTGCGAAGTGGATGGGTCTGGAGTACTCAAGAGGTGGCCACAAGCTGAAGTCAGCCAACGACCCCACCTTGCAAACTTGCAGCACGACAAAGTAGGTGCCTCTCTAGCTGGGAGAATGGCATGGCAAGATAGATGTTTTGGTGGTGCCTTTGTACAAGTTTGACCTCATGTTGGGTCAAGAATTCATTTTTTGTGTGAAGGTTGGCTATTTACCTTGCCTTGGCTGTATGCTCATATTTGACAAAAATGGGCCATGCATCATAAGACTTGTACAAAGGAGGCAGACGGTGGTGGTTCCCAAAAAATAGCCTAAGGTGCATGAGATATCGGCAATGAGTTTGCATAAGGTAGCCTGAAGGAAAATGAAGGAGCCCATGTTCCTCGAAACGTTGCTCGAGGGATGGGAAGCAGAGGAGTCGAAGGTGCCGGTTTCGCCAGATTTGAAGGAGTGCTAAAGATGTTCAAGGACTGTATGCCATAACAACTTCCACCTTGCTTGCCATCATGGAGAGCAATCAACCACCATATCGAGCTGCTACTAGGGTCGGCTTCGTCAACAAGGGCATCGTATCGTTTGAGTGAGCCGAAGTTGGTCGAGCTACAGAAGCAGTTGCAAGAGTTGCTTGAGGCAGGCTACATAAGGCCGTCACGATCACCATATGGCACGTCGATCTTGTTCGTGCGAAAGGTGGACAACAGATTGCTGCTCTGTGTGGACTACCGTGCATTGAACAAGTAGTCCATGAAAAATAGTTACCTGCTTTTGTGCATCGACGACTGCTTTGATCGACTGGGAGGAGCACATGTGTTCACTAAATTGGACCTGCGCTCGGGTTATTACCAAGTAAGGATTGCATCGGGTGATGAGCAGAAGACAACTTGCGTGTCTTAGTATGGTAGCTTCGAGTTCCTCGTGATGCCGTTCGGCTTGTGTAACGCATCAACAACTTTTTGCAACCTCATGAATGACGTGTTTCGACCATTGCTCGACAAGTGCGTGATTGTTTACCTTGACGACATCTTGGTGTATTCAAGGTCTATGGCAGACCACAAGGTGCACCTGGCGGAAGTGTTTGAGTTGTTGAGGGTGCATGATATTTACGTGAAGAAGGAAAAGTGTTCCTTTGGACAGCCCAAATTCAAGTTCCTCGACCATGTGTTGAGCAAGGGCAAGCTCAGGCCAAAATCGAAGAAGGTGGAGGTAATTCATGACTGGGAAGCGCCAAAGGATGTCAAAGGGGTGAGGCAGTTTATGGGACTGGCTCAATGGCACACCTCAAAACTTAACCTCGTTCTTGAAGAACAACTCAGCCGTCGTCTCCATCGGGCATGGTTGTGGGCATGGCACAAAAATGGCGTACTTCGAAAACTAGTCAACAATGACCATGATGGAGCTAAACCCCTTCACTTTTGGTAGTTCGACCACAAAGTCCATACTGACACTCACCCATGGCCTGACAAGAACCGGTAGAGGCTGCAACAAACCTTCTAGAAAACACTATTTTATTTAATGGGGACGCGACTGCAAATGTCGAGTCATTTTCACCTCCAGACAGATGGACAGACAGAGCGGATCAACGAGGTGTTGGAAACATTTTTGCCACATTATGTCAGCGATGACCAAATGAATTGGCTAGACCTCCTTGACATGGCCCAGTTCTGCTACAACAGTTGGAAGATTCACACCAGTCGGTACTCATCGTTCAAACTCGCCACGGGCCAACAATCACTTACTCCTCATGTTGTCTTGGTGGGTTATCTGAAGACCTATCCACCTATCGAACAGTATCTACGGTAGTGGCAGGTGAAGATCGACTTGGCCAGAATGCATCTGCTAAAGGT
Organism: Wollemia nobilis; assembly: GCA_028583015.1. Lineage (NCBI taxonomy): Eukaryota > Viridiplantae > Streptophyta > Pinopsida > Araucariales > Araucariaceae > Wollemia > Wollemia nobilis. Next base: position 9,088,531 of record JAQPPZ010016381.1, read on the forward strand.
AGCAGAGAAGATGAAGGAGAAGGTGGACGTTCGACGTCGGTCGGAGGATTTTGCTATCGATGACTTGGTGTGCTATTGAGGATGGAACATGAGGTCTTCAAACCATCGAAGGGGAAGTCCAAGGTCCTCATCAAAAATTTTGATGGCCCTTTCGAGGTGGTCAAGCGCATTGGCGCCATCGCCTACAAACTAAAATTGCCTTCCCACATGAAGGTTCACCCTATTTTCCACGTGAGTCAGTTGAGGCGTCTTCATGCCAATGCTGTTGCACCTGAATGCATGCTGTCGACCTGACCTCCCATGAACATTCGAGATGTTGCAGGGCAAGAGGTTCAAAGGATTTGGGATGCACACACGGTTGTATGGGGCAACAGGCGGTACAAAGAGTACCTCATGACTTGGAAGGGAGACACAACGGATAGCTGGGAGTGTGAGGAGAGTTTGTTGAAATGGTCTGGTAAGATTGCTGATTACTGGAAGCGACAGGCTTCTGGGGAGTCCTCAATCCCTTAGTGCTTTTTGGGTTGCCCGACTGGGTTGGTGGTAGTCAGGCCATGACGACGAGGGCATCGTCGAACTCAGGAGGGGAGGATATGGTAGGGGCATCGGTCCGATTGCTCCTACTGTGACTGTGGGCATTTTGTGGGTCTCGATGCCACAATGGGTTGGGTGGTTCGATAAAGTCCCTAGCCAAGGGAGCATCCATTGTGCCATGGGGGACTTGGTCAGTTGAAGCGTTTGGACGTCTCGATGAAGGCAGGTGTCTTAGGCGATTGGTGATGCAACAACAGTGCGAAACCCTAAGGCGATGTGATTGAAGTGAATGTTACTTGTGTGTCAGACAAGCAACATGTCGGATGCAGATGGGCGACTGCCATGCGGTATGGCAGTACGCTGCCAAGTAGGCTGGCAAGTACCTTACCAGCCTGGCTCCTCGGTAATGTAGCGAGGGATGTTCTTTTGCACAGATGGCAAAGGCAGAAGCCATATGATGCCATAATGGCTACAATGTCCCAGTAGATGGTGAACTTGACTGGCAACGGGTGAGAAGGGTAGTTAATGCAGTTTTTGTTGGATTGCCAGGGCGACATGGTCGCGTACAAGTTTGCCATGCTGCAGTTAATGCGGGTAGGTGGCTATTGGTCGTTGGGCAGGTAACCATTGTAAATCTTAGGCGCACGTGTTGTAAGTGGCCTTCTTGGCCACGTGCTATATAATCTGGCCACTATACCTATTGTAAGGGTTGACGAATGTTGTAAGGGTTAATTTCTTGAAGCCGTGATTATTTATCTCTACCATTCTGTCACAATACAAAAAATTGATAGAAATTTCCTTTCAACGTTCCACAACCAGAAACCCCAGAAACCAAAATATTAACTCACACAATACTAAAATCATTTCTAAAATTTTTAGCAAACCCTAAACAGGCTAGTAGGAAAAACCAGCTCTGATACCACTGTAGTGTCCCTCCCTATTTTGATATTTTTAATATTTGGGACACTATACTATTTCTTAAAATCAAAAAATACAATTCCAGGAAACAGGAAATAACTAGCAATTTTATTTTTCAAATTTATTAAAAATAGAATTAGATTACAATATTTAAAAAATGTAATATTTCCACAATATGTCTGCAAACCCTTGAAATATATTAAATCAGCAAACATTGAAAGATACCTCTAAAGACTGATGAACCTTCAAGTGTGAATCTTGTGTGAATTCACCAACAAAGAACTGGGGTTTCGTCCAACTCCAAAAATCTGAGGGGTTTCATCCTCAGCCACACCGTTGGGGTTTCTGTCCCTTCGGAGAAGAAGTCTCAGCCACTGGCCTCAAACTCCAGAGAAAATAACCAAAATCTAGAATATATCAAATGAAGCTCTCAATGCCCTTTTATAACCCATAGGATGCAATGCCCTAATTAGGGTTGCACATAATATAAAATATTATAATATCCCTTTTTGCTCCAAAATTAATCACTTATATAATATATTTCACTTTTAAGTGACTTCCATTTAAGTTCTTTAATATCATAAAGTTTGACTATATAAAAATAATTAATATTTCACTTTTCACATAGCCAAACCTTCAGGCATTAAAATCTCTGACCTCCAACGAACCGATTGACCAACTAAAACCTGTTCTGAGTACCAATGTCATAGAAGAATATAATTCCATTGTCTACTCGACCAGAAACCCTAAAAAAAAAATAGTAAGTCAAGGCTCTGTCCATCCGATTCAACATTTGAGAGTGGATTCGAATACCCATTTTGCTCAACTATCTGCTCCTAGAACTCCAGTTAGGCTCCCCTGCAATCTACCCTAGCCTACGAGAACATGTGAGTAGGCTAAACCACTACATCTAACTAACTGCTTCGAAAGGAGACATTACAGTTTGTCCTTACCAAATATTTCTTGTCCTCAATCAATGCTCATGAATATCCCAATCAACTAAAAATTCTTGGTTGTCGTCAATGAAAATACCAGGATCCCAAACAAACCTAATGAATATCCCATGACAGTGACAACCACCAACTGCCACCACAAGAACTGACAAAGCTGGTAACCCCTATCATCCATCTAAATCTGCTAAAGCTAACAACTCTCCCAGACTCTATCACTAAACTAAAAAATGATCCATCATTGAAATCAAGTAGATTCTTAGGGTCCCAAACCAGTATCATGTCAGCATCACCATGTTGATGTTGCGTCACTCTGATCATAACTGTAGAGTCCATGTGCCTCAACTAAACTAGCCTCACCAATAACTCGGTAATGAATCCATCATAACCATCCAAACTGCAATCCCTATGAGAATCAAAATTTGAAACATGAAAATCCCTCCCTTGAACACAAATACAGGCCAATTTTTACCAGATGAAGCAATACAATTAAACAAGTTGTAGAACAGAGGAATGTTGCCAATGTAACAATCATCCAAGATATATAATCATAATCTATTATTATTAGCGGCTAATTTGCTGAAACTAAATTTTCTTCACAAGGCCATTCCACGTCAACTCTTAACTCCAGTAGGCGAGGAAACACCAAATTTTATATTACTTGCACTTGTCTTTGTCGCTAGCTCCAAACGATGCCTTTATGTTCAGTTTGAAATAGGACCCTGTCAGCCATACCCAAATCCTATGTGGCTGGTTGGCAGTGACTGATAAGATTTTTGTTTTTTTCCTTTTTTTTTAAACCCATAGAAGGTGCGAAATGACTTGGCGCACTTAAAAAAATAATATTACGGCTTCCTTCAAATAATCACACGACCCACAAATAGGAATAAAATCAAACTTAAAAATGCCATTGATCAATATGCGCTCAGGTCCAGGAAATATTCTTAATTTACCCGATCCTTAATTCCCCTGTTTAATATGGCACGACTTTAAGAAAGACCTTTATTTCTGCACTGGCAATATTATGCCTTGCCTTCTATAAATGGCGATTACCCAGATTTCAAGGCTTAATCAATGCGGGTCTAAATAATTTCAATTGATGCAAGAACGATTGTATTTCTTGAAGCCATGATTATTTATCTCTGCCATTCCCCCGCAATACAAAAACTGATAGAAATTTCCTTTCAACGTTCCACAACCAAAAACTCCAGAAACCAAAATCTTAACTCACACAATACTGAAATCATTTCTAAAATTTTCAGCAAACCCTAAACAGGCTAGTAGGAAAAACCAGCTCTGATACCATTGTAGTGTCCCCACCTATTCTGATATTTTTAATATTTGGGACACTATACTATTTTTTAAAATAAAAAAATACAACTCCAAAAAACAGGAAATAACTAGTAATTTTATTTTTCAAATTTCTTCAAAATAGGGTTCAGATTACAATATTTTAAAAATATAAAATTTTCACAATATGTCTGCAAACCCTTGAAATATACTAAATTAGCAAACATGATACCTTTGAAAATTGATGAAGCTCCAAGTGTGAATCCTGTGTGAATTCACCAAAAAAGAATTGGGGTTTCGTCCAACTCCAAAAATCTGAGGGGTTTCGTCCTCAACCACACCATTGGGGTTTCCATCCCTTCAAAGAAGAAGTCTCAGCAACTGGCCTCAAACTCTAGAGAAAATAACCAAAATCCAGAATATATCAAATGAAGCTCTCAATGCCCTTTTATAACCCATAGGATGCAATGCCCTAATTAGGGTTGCACATAATATAAAATATTATAATATCCCTTTTTGCTCCAAAAATTAGTCACTTATATAATATATTTCACTTTTAAGTGACTTCCCTTTAAGTTCTTTAATATCATAAAGTTTGACTATATAAAAATAATTAATATTTCACTTTTCACATAGCCAAATGATAAGGCGTTAAAATCTCTGACCTCCAGTGAACCGATTGACCAAATGAAACCTGTTTTGAGTACCCATTTTGCTGAAGAATATAATTCCATTGTCTGCTCGACCAGAAACCCTAAAAACTAACTTACTAAAAATAGTAAGTCAAGGCTCTATCCATACAATTTAACATATGAGAGTGGATTTTAACACCCATTTTGCTCAATTATCCACTCCTAGAACTATAATTAGGCTCCCCTACAATCTGCCCTAGCCTATGGGAACCCGTGAGTAGGCTAAACCACTACATCTAACTAACTGCTCTGAAAGGGGATATTACAACCTCTTACATGGTGAACCTCCAAGCAAGTTAAAAATCATAATATCTTACTTGGATGGGAATGAATTGAATGGAGGTTGGTAAGAACTCTGGCGGATGGGAGAGCACGTCAGAGGAGAGATGTGACATCAAGTCTCCATGGACATAAGGAAGAAAGGAGGAGAGAAGGTTTTTGTTGGGAGTATGGACTGGAAATGAATGCGAAATCCAAAGAAGGGGAGAAGACGCAAAAACTAGACGAAGAGGTGGACGCATATTAGAGAAAAGGAGGTGAACATGAATCTTAGGGAGGCAAATCATTGGGCGAAAGAAATATCTCGGTACGATGATTCACAATTGGCAAGGATAACCAGGTTGGTGTAAAAATACGTACTCCTTGCTGGTTTAATCTTTGAGATACCCTTTGTGTTAGGTGTTTCATTGTTATCTCGTGCTTGAATGCTTTGGGTTCATCCCTTTAGCTTGGCCATCATCGCTTCTCTTGGATAAGATCCCTTTGTAGACAGTGAGTCGTGGGCTCTAAACTACTACCCAGTCCACTAATGCCTTAGTCTAACTATAGAGTGGATAGTTTGGCATCATGGTTAGCACACTGCTAGCTGGGCACCACGTTGGTCTACCCAGTCGAGTAGCATTGTGCTACAAGCCACCCAATAGGGAATCCCTTGTTGTATACTCCCTACATCAACCCCACGATGGTAGGTCTGTGACTACATTGGTATAGCTTGTTTGGTTGGAGTTGCCTACCCAATTAGTTAGGCCATGTGGTTGTATCCCTTATGGAGATGTCACTTCAATATCATGATACCCCATCCTCTCTTCTATATTGGGCAGTGTTAACCCAACCTATGGGAGACTAGTGTAAGGAAACCCAAGCGTGAGGCAAAGAGAGAGATCTATAGGTGGGATGGTGGTTTTGGCCCTGTGATATTAGTGCCTTTCCTTCTAAAATCTCTTTGCTAGGCATTACCAATGATGGCTTTGTCTTGCGCAGTGGCTTTACCTTAGATCCATAGGAAGATGTAGTTCACAGGCACCGATGTCCTTTAAAGCTCCCCTTGTTGGCTGTTTAGAGTCTACCGAATCATATCTGGCTCTAAGCTTGTAGAGTGTGGTCCTTGCATCAATCGTTGTATGGTTTTGAATGGATTAAAAAGAAAGAAAAGAACCTTGAAGCTATTTTAATCTAAAACCATGTTGTTTGATTAATGGAAATAAAGAGCATTGGGTTACTACAATGATTAAATACTATGATGTTCTATTTAATGGATTATTTATTAAATTGAAGTAGTGAGACTTTAGTTTAATAAATGAATGGAATGATTATTTTGTAGATTAAGGGTATGGGACCTTGATTTGTAAAATAATGAAAGTAGTGGATTATTTATTAAATTGAAGTAGTGTGACTTTAGTTTAATAAATGAATGGAATGATTATTTTGTAGATTAAGGGTATGGGACCTTGATTTGTAAAATAATGAAAGTAGTGGATTATTTATTAAATTGAAGTAGTGAGACTTTAGTTTAATAAATGAATGGAATGATTATTTTGTAGATTAAGGGTATGGGACCTTGATTTGTAAAATAATGAAAGTAGTGGATTATTTATTAAATTGAAGTAGTGAGACTTTAGTTTAATAAATGAATGGAATGATTATTTTGTAGATTAAGGGTATGGGACCTTGATTTGTAAAAGAATGAAAGTAGTGGATTATTTATTAAATTGAAGTAGTGAGACTTTAGTTTAATAAATGAATGGAATGATTATTTTGTAGATTAAGGGTATGGGACCTTGATTTGTAAAATAATGAAAGTAGTGGATTATTTATTAAATTGAAGTAGTGAGACTTTAGTTTAATAAATGAATGGAATGATTATTTTGTAGATTAAGGGTATGGGACCTTGATTTGTAAAATAATGAAAATAATAGATTATTTATTAAATTGAAGTAGTGTGAATTTAGTTTAATAAATGAATGAAATGATTATTTTGTAGATTAAGGGTATGGGACCTTGATTTGTAAAATAATGAGAATAGTGGATTATTTATTAAATTGAAGTAGTGGGACTTTAGTTTAATGAATGGAAGGAATGACTATTTTATAGATTAAGGGTATGGGACCTTGATTTATAGAAAAGGGAATGATTTGGTTAAAATGGAAAAATAACCATATTTTAAGTTGTACATTTGAATGACTCTCTAAAGGAACTAAGAGGGGAAAATAAAAGTAAGGATTCTTTTATGATGTCAACTTTGCATTTGATGATTAAATGCTTAATTAGATTTATATAGTTGCAATTTGGTAATGTAAATGTTAGATGCATTTAGAGGCATGCCTATCCTGAACCATGAGTGCCTTGATCCCCTACTATCCTCAAATGATCGATGGAAAGAGTAGGAGGACCAAAGTGGTAGATGGACCAATGCACCAGTTTGCTCTCTACTTTCAACTCATTTACTTATGCTCAAATAGACTAGATTTGTGGGGATATTTCCCTGATGAAACTGATGTAATACTATTCTGTAAAAGTATGGAGGATTTACCATACTTTCTTAGATGTAATAATTGCTTAAATGTTGGAAGATGTATCTTTAAATTACTATTTGATTTATTTATGTTGGTATTTAAATTCTTTCTAGCTCATGTTTAACTTCCTTGATATTGCTCTTTTTAGCTTTTTCTTTTATGTTTTATGAGTTATATTTTGTTAGATTTAGTATCTAGATCTATCTTTATTTCCTTCTTGATGTTATTAAAAAAATAAGTAATAAGTTCTAGGGTGAACTTAGAGGGTAACCTAAGGGCTTGAGACCCCCTTAGGGTGAACATAGTGGACCTAAGGGATTAATACCCCTTAGGGAGAATGGCAACTAGGTTGTGGAAAGACTACATCTGAGTTAAGATAGCTCATCAAAAGATGAGATGGATAGCTTAACTCATAGTGCATGTAGCATACCTACATAGACTAACTTGTGTAGGGTATGGAGATGCGTGTACACCTTTGATTGATTGAAGGTGATAAGTTTAGCTCATCAAGATGGATGAGATTGATAGACTTATTTGCATGACATAAGGATGTGCCTACGCAGATGGACTTGCATGAGGAAATATTATGAGATGTAACTCTTTGAGAAACTTAGGGGATTTTTGTTAAAACATTAAGTTAATCTAGGTTGGGTAGGGGTTTATGAATCCCTCTCCTTAGAAAAAAATTCTTTTATTTTCTGTGTGTTTTTGTTTGCTCATTTTTGGGTTGTTACATTTGGTATCAAAGCTCTAGGTATGAGGGTATAGAGCTTCTTATGTGCTAAAAGATATTTGGATATCTCCAATGAAGGTTTGCTTAAAATTTTAAGCTAAATTTGGGATGACCTAGAATCTCTACTTGCTAGAATCTAATGGGAACTAATCCCAAGAGAGGATGGATGTTATGATACTAAGTATGGGCTTGGTGTTGATGATACACCATAATCTTGGAGTGTTATCCTAGTTATATTGTTGATGCTTTTGGAAAAAAGAACTCTGTATTATGGCTTGAATAAATGGTACAGTTTAAGGAGAAGTTGTAGCCTAATCCTTTTCTTGGTTGTAACTAGGTCAAGATGCCACCCAAGGCCCAAAAGGGAAGGCCTATGCCTCCACTTAGATAGACTCAACAAAGTAATATCAAAGAAGAGGTCCAGAATGAGGACCTAGGATCTCCCAATCGAGGGGTGGAAGATCTCACTGCTATGGTTGCTGCCATGCAAGATCAAATGAGGTAGGTGATGGAAACCATCATGAATCAAAATTTGCAAGCTAGAGACTCAGAGGTTAACCAAGTTGAAGAACTGGCTACGAAATAGTTACAAGCTAGAGCCCTTCTAGAAAAGAAAATGATAAGATAACTAAATAATGTATGTATCTCCAATTTTTATGGAGAAGGAGAAGGAGATGCAGCTGAGGCTTGGTTAAGGGAATTGGAAGTTTACTTCATAGTAAAGGGGTATTCTCCAGGAACCTAGACTGTTTGGGCTATGATTTACCTTGAAGGGGCCACTCTAGATTGGTGGGAAACCTATTATGAGAAAACTAAGATTGAACCAGTAGACATTCCATGGAAGGAATTCATAGTCATATTCAGAAAGAGGTTCCTTATGGAGCATTTCTATACCTTGAAATTTGAAGAGTTTTCCAGTCTAAGGCAAGGAACCAACATAGTGGAGATATACTACAAAAATCTGGTAATATTGTTGAAGTATGTACCTACTTATGATGAGAAAATACGGGTTCATAAGTTTATTCATGGGTTGGAATCTAAGATAAAGCATGATGTAAACATGTGTGAGCCTAAGTCATTGTAAAAGGTGTACGACTTGGTGAAGAAAGTAGAGTCACACTTCCATTACAAATATGACACCTTATCCGAGCAAGATCGATAGGCACTAAAGAAGAGGAATAGTGATGGGTTCATAAAATGGGAAGGTGAACAAAGTCAGAAGGCTAAAAACCCCTAAAATTTTGAGAAGAAATTTAATGGAAATCAGAAGAAGTTTAAGAATTTTTATAAGAAATGCAACAACCCCAACAATACTAAGCCTCAATCGAAGAAGCCATAAACTTTAGTTCTAGTGATCAAAGAAGAGGGGCAGAAGTTAGAAAAGTGGCAAGGACCCAAATATGGGTGTTACCATTATAGAGGCCCACATTATGCTAAGCAGTGTCTGCACCACCCAGGGCCTAGCACATCCAGCATTAAAGGAAAGGAACCTATGCATCAGATCTATGCTACAACTGGGAGTCAGAAGCTTGAGGGGCAAGTTACTCCATTGATTATAAAAGGTAAGATTTTTAACAAACAAGTGAATATTTTAATTGATAGTGGGGCCACTGATAGTTTCATTTCTTGTAAGTTAGCAAAGGATATGCTAGAAAGGCCAGGATATTTGGCCTATGGATGGAAGGTTGAGTATGGTTTCGGATAAACCTAAACAGTAAGAAGCCAAGGGAAGACTAAGAACTTGTATTCAAAGTTTTCCCATGATAGAGCTTGTTTTAACAAGTGGAACCATGAAAGGTTGTTTATATGTAGCTCCACTTCATGCCTTCAATGTGATCCTAGGGATGGATTGGTTACAAGCCCATAAATATGTAATCAATTTCTAAGATAGATGGATCAAGTATTTTGAAGAAGGCAAGGGAAGACTAAGAATTCATAGCGAACAAGGGGTATTCAAACCCTAGATGTTGTCAACTATGTAGTTGAAGAAAGCCCTCAGGAAAGGAGGGATAGTCTATGTGATTAAGCTCAATGAAGTTAGAGGAGATCAAAATAAGGAAGTGTTGGAAACACACCCAATTTTGTAGGATTTCAAGGATGTATTTCTTGAGGATTTACCTAGACTTCCTCCTATGCGAGAATTTTATTTTACTATCGATCTTATGCCAGGAGTGGAACCTATACATAGATCTCCATATAGGATGACCCCTATTGAGATGCAAGAATTAAAGGTACAAGCTGTAGGGGATTGTTGGGGATTTTTCCTGCATCCGTAGGATGAGCTGTCACGCTACAGGAAAACCTACTACCAATGAGCTATTACAGGCTCTGGTCGACCTGCCTCTTTAACTTGGGAATAGAGTTCTTTAATATTTTCTAGATAGACCAAGTATGGTAAGGATACCCTTGAGGTGAGCTTAAATTCTTTAAGTTCATGCTCTTCCAGATTTATGGTGATGAATTAACAATTATAAAATTTGATCGAGCTAAAACAATAACAGTTCTATTATGCCTTATGTATGACCGGTGCTTTAATCCTTTGGGCTATTGTAGCAAGATTTAATAACATTTCAATGAAAATAGAAAGAAGGAGAGAAGAAATAATCGGTGCAATTACGTTCATTCGAATATCATAATAAACATAATAGTTGACCAACGAAAGAAGCGTTCATTATGCGTTCAAATAATGTAACCCATAACAAAGACACACACAAAGCTAAACACAGAAATATAATAGGAAAGAAGCCCATAATTGTATTAATATTTGAATGAGATTACATGAAGAGTTGGCTTGGAATCACCATTTAACTCTTAGAAAGATTAATACAATAAAGATCCTCGTTCGAATATCGTAACAAGGACCTTTCACTCTTCCATTCGAATATCGCAACAGTCGAGTCTCTAGACCTCTGGCTCAATAATCTGGAAATATTCTCAGCTTCTTGGGCACTTTCCTATCAAAAACCTGCACAACAATGGGAGGAATGAGGAGATGAAAAAGGAGAAAGAAAACAAAGGAGATACAACAGCAAAGAATGGGCACTCGAGTATACCTCTTAGAAAAAATATGCTATGTCAAAGCTCGATCCTTATTCTGGTTGTAGACATCCTTCTTATAGTCGTAGCAGCTCTGTAACTACCTGAACCACTTGCATCTGAACCGTCCACCTGGTGCCATCTCCTGCCTTGTCATCGATCGGGTGTTGTACAGTCTATTTATCTAACTGTCTCAAAAATATTTTTAGCAAAATTGGTCAAAGCCCTACTTAGTTGTCACTGACCTTCTCTTTTCCTTTTTCTATCATCGTGGGCCCCATGCTACTTGTTGACTCAGATGCCTTTTGACTCTTTTTAATTGCCTCTCGCTCATCTTGACTTGCACCAATGGAATCTGCTATAAGGATCCATATTTCTTCATCGATCTCACTGATCGTGTGAATCCTATCTAATGCTCTGATTCCTTTGCTTTTGTCTTCCCTTATGAATGGTTGTCTACTCTGGAAGAACCTGACGATGTCAAGGGAGTACGTGGTCAATGAGATGAGTTGGTCGGAGAGCTTGTCTTCATCAACCTCTTTGCAAGAAAATTCTCTGATATCTCGGATGATTATCTGACAGAAACCTTCTATGTTGAGTAATTTTTGGGGATCAACATTAAGGTGCTTCAGTTGGACAACTGTATCCTTTTCTACTTTCTATTTTCCGCTCTTTGATCGAGTTGTTCCATCTGGGTCTTTCTGCCTTGAGACTTGTGACTTTTTCATACTCTCCTAGGCAGCTATGAACCTTCCCATCAATGGTGGTCACTTGCATGGACCTAATCTATTCATATTTGGCCTTGCACCTTTCGTAGACTAGGGATATAGCTGCTATCTTCTCATATACATTTACTAATAGGGATTTTATCTCTTTATTTATCTCCATTATCTTTCCAAAATTCTTGCAACAAGTCTCTATCATTTTTGCTTCTTTCTCAATTATTTTGACCATATTCTCCTTGAATCTAGTTGCAAGCTTTGGAACTTGTAATGAATCTTTTTCAGAAGGCATTTGTTTTTGAGTTTTATTTATTTCAACTTTTAGCTTCTCATTTTTTGATTGCAATAATTCTACTTTGGATCTCCAAGCCATCACTTCCTTCTCGATGGCTAGAGCAGTTTGTGCATGAACTTGCACTCCATGTTTTAGTAGTGAGATTGAGTCTCCTCCTATTGTTGCATCACCTATGTTGGGATCTATTTGGAGTGATTGTATTCCATCAGTGGGAATGATGATGGTGGCCTTGGAAGTAGGCTCTAAACTTGATGGAGGTGAATTATGAACTTCACTTCTACTTTGAAACTCTATCACTCTATCTTCCATTATAGCTTCAATTTGTTCCTCTTCTTCAACAGTGAATTGTATAAAGTCTTCTTTCTTGATCAAGGTGATGCTCATAGGCTCATTGGTGCTTGATCCAATCCTTGCTCTTTTGTGAGGAGGAGGTCCTATAGTATCAAGCATCACTACCTGATAATTTTTGAAGATATCATTGAATCCTCCAACTTTCTTTATTCTCTCCCATGCCATGGTAGAGATCTTAATTTCTTTATTGTTTGCCATGAAGGTTGTTGGTACTACCCGTGGTGAACCTGTAGCTATTTGTTGTAGATGTTGTGAGGCCATTAGAGTCAATGCCAAACTCTTAATTATGAAACTCCTTGGGGTAGTAGAAATAGGCACAATCTCTTTTCCTCTACTTGTATTGGGGGACTGAGAGGCAGAAGAAGTACCAACTTTTTCTTTCATTGCTTGATCCTGTACCTCAGCTATGATTTTGATTTGCTCAAGATTCAGGCTCATAACCTCCATAATAGGATCGATGAAATCTTCTGGTGGGATGGCGGTTACTTGAGGTGCCTTTTTATCTAATGTATCTTTTCTTACCATCCTCAAGTCCATGGAGTAGTCCCCAACCATCTCTGTGTGAGTATGTGCTCTTACCAAGTTTTTGTTATTCCATATTTCTTCGAGATTAATTCCATTATTTTGTGCCCATAGAATATTTTTCTCATACTCATCTTCTCTATGTTCCATTGGATTAGACTCCAAAGCGATACTTTTGTAATGACCATTGGGATCATATGGTCTCCAAGTGATTTCTATAAAACAAAAGAAGTCCATTATAGGTAAAGCTTTTATCATCATTGGATATCCTTGATATACATACTCCCCTATTTTTCCTAGAGCTATGAGCCAAGGAACTCTGGTTTTCTTCTTCCTCCATATTAGTCTGGCTTCTTCTACAGACTGCCTTACTATCTCTAAGGCAGCCAACGATTTGGGGCAATAAGTGGGTAAGGCTTTCGATGGCAATTTGCCTTCGTATGTTCTAATAAAACTAAAATGTTCATCAAGAAAGTAATCTCCAACTTCCATATCTTGGAGATACTTGACTATACCTAGGCTCATTCTAGGTGGTTCTTTCTTGGTGAGCACATGGTACATTGATGCTAAGAACCTTCCACAGAACTTTGAATAAGGGGAAGTGCCATCATAGATGCAAGGCAACCTATCCTAGATAATTTCCCTCGACACTCCTCCAAGTTGTTGGATAGCATCATCTTTGAACTGCTTGATGATTAGGTGCACAAGGAATGAGTAGTGCGAGAAATGGGGCATAAGATCCATATTTTTCTTTATGGCATCTTATAATTCCTTGAATTCTTTGTCTATTGTGTCACATATTATGTCTTGCCATCTATACATGGGCATCTTCCAGGTCTTGTTGCATTGTACTATCAAATACATCACTTCAATGCTGACCCAATTGAGGTCCTCGACTCCCAACACTACATGAATCATGTCGGCGTAGTCTCTCACCCATTTGTGGAACTGATTCTTATGAATTGGAAAATATATTGACACTGGTTTGTCATAGTCAAACAACTTCTCATAGAAGGTGGTGTCGATCATGTGTCATGCCTACCTTGAAATCACCTTCGCATCATAGCACTGTTTGGTCATTTCTAACCCAAACACCTGTTCGAACTTTTTGGTGTAATCCTATAAATGGGCTTGTTTCACCCATTAACGATGGCCCTAGTCCTTGGATCATATGAGATGGCTAGCCATGTCAACAATTTAGGGGAGAAATGCACTCTTGGGCACAAGAGTTTTGCTAGGTTGGTTCTCCATTTGTTGCAGTGGGAGCTCTCTTGTCTTTATCTTCATATGCTTGGTTGAAGATGTTCTTCAATAGGTAGTGGGCATCACCACTCTTCTGTGCTGGACTGGAAGCAGAACTCAACGAGTTCATCTTCACCCCATACTTGTTCTCCCATATTTCTATTATTCACCTTCTTGAATGGCACCTTCTCATCCAATGCTTCAATTCTCATCTTGAGGGCTACCCTATTGGAGGAGGCCATTGCTCAAATCTCTATCACTGGTCTTCTCAGCTCATCAAATAGTTTGAAAAATTTGTTAGCACTATGAGTTGCTTATGACTATGGCCATGTATTTAAATTGGTTCATGCATGAAGAATTATTAACATCATACCAACTATCATTGCATTGTTGCTATTCTTGGCTCACCACCTCAATCTTCCATAATGATCGATCGATCATGAATCATCATTATCTATTGATTTGCGTAAAAGATCATCAGATTCTATAGGTGTTAGATTTTGAGTTATTTCGATCGGTACACATTGCCTTAAGAATCATGCCTAGGGAGATCCAAGGTTGAGGTCTATAGTTGGCTTATGTGCCCATAATGCTTGAAGTGGTTTGGCCATGTTAGCAAGATCATCATTGGTTTGAGTGTTGCATCAAATTTTCTTAGGTGAGGGTCCACAGATTTGGATTTTATGCTTTGACTATCATTGATGACTGATCATCCGATCAATGGTTTAATTTAGTTAAAAATATATAGTCCATGATTGGATGATTCAACGATTACCTCTTCTCTTATTCAGATATCGATCGATGGATCACTTTGATTTTGCACGAATAGATATTCGGCTATTGGATGCCATTATTCGATCGATATGGCTTTGGGTACTTCTACATGCATTGCATTTTAAAACTCGAGATAGCTTTTATCAAGGATGTTAGCTAATAATAACAATTTTAATTAAGATCTTATGCATGTAAAATTAAATGGTGACATACCTTAATCTTGCTAATTTTACCTTTGATTGGTTAGGTTGATCTCATCCATTGATTTCATTTGATCGATGATATTTTGATGATGAGGATGTGTTCGATCATGGATACTTAATGCTATTATTCTCTTAGCCAAAATATTTTCAATGGTAGCACTTTGACCAAATTTCAACCGATCCTTTCCATTGTTCAATAGACAAAGGCTTTTCTTTGGCCAAACAATAATTTCACTTTCTTTTGAGCAGCCATATTTTGTTTTTCGCCAACTAAAGGAAAATTATTGACTTTTTGACTTTTTGATCATCTCTTAATTATTTCGATCGATGACATATTTTCATCAAGCAACTTTTTGTTGATCGATTTAAAATTTGTGCGTTCTACTTGCTTTGGCTCTTCGACTTGACTGGTCGATCAAAACCTTTTATCGATCGACCAAAAATTTTCTTACTTGTAAAAATATCAACTCTTTTTCTCATGGCATCTCAAAAATTTTTAACAATATTTAGGCTCAATCATTTTTCTTTTTGTCAACAATGTTTTTATGTTGACCAAAAATTGATTTCATCATTTTGTTTCAAATTGGTCAAAAAGGTGATTTTTGCAAGGAAAATGTGGGGAACCCCTTAAATTTTAATGAAAGGAAAACATTAGCTACTTAGGGGTTGGAGATGTTCATGAAGAAAAATATTTTACTTCAATTGAACCTATCACAAAAGTGTACCTTCTTAGGACCTTCAAAATTTTGAAATTATGGGTACATTCATGTTGTATCAATTTTGGCTACAACATAGGCTCTGACTAGGATAGATGGTGAAAACATGAGGTATTTGAGAACTCTAGAATCTCTAGTTAATGACAAGACTATGATGACAAGGATATGACCTTATTTTACCAGATTATTACAAAAAAAAATAGTAAAGAGATATAAACAATCTAATAAGAGAGAAATATTTAATCAGATAAAATCAGAGATTATGTTTCTTCAAAACAAATGAACCTTTTACTCCTAAAGTTTTAGATGTTCTAGAAATATCTTTAAAGTATTTTCAAACAAAATTAATCAAAAATAACTGCCACATCAAGCCTAGTCTCAGTGTGTGTGCTAATGTGTTCTTTTATTACTTTCTCAGATCAGGTAGAATTTTCATCAATTTGAAAGGAGTTGGGCCTATTAATGATTTCACTCTTTTAAATATTTTCACCTTGTCATTGCTCCACTACCAGTCAAGCATTTATAGCTTTGGTGGAGGTGACCTTGATCCTTAGGACCTGCTCTACTACTAGACAGGCATCTATAGCCTCGGTAGAGGTTATCCAGATAGCCCCAAGCACTTGCTCATTTTGCATTATAGAGATTTTTCTTCTTTTAGGAAGAATTTTGATAAATTGCAAGTTATTTTAGAGTATGCTTTCTAGGTTAAAGATCTATAAGGCTATATTATTGAGTGTATTTGTATTTAGCCCAATTACCTTATCAAAGTTGATTAGATTCCTTGATTTCTAGAATTACTTTTGAGATCATGATATTATATGGCTTTGGCTTGATGTGTCAACATTCCTAGTTTTCTCTTGTTATATTCCAATCCTTATGAGATGATCACTAAAACTTAGCTTCCTAAGTTTTATCAGCTCACCTATATTCAATCCCAAATTCTCTTCATTCATCAAACTAAAGATAAATCTCTCATAGACAAGCAAAAACATAACAAGAGAACTTAACAACTTTCTAACAATATGAAACAATAAACAGATAAGCAAACAAATAACTTAAAAGAAAAGAAACAACAAAAACAAAATTTTTTTTTTTTTTATTCTTTTTGGTTCCCCAACGAGGGTGGTATAACTTCAAGTGTAGGCCATTTATTGGGATTTCCATGAGATCTCCTTGCAAGGTTTGTAATCTATAAGTATTAGGGCCAAAAATTTGAATTATTTGGTAAGGACCTACCCACCTAGGCTCAAGCTTACCCTTTTCTCCATGTTTATCATTTTTAGGATCCCAATATAAGACTATGTCTCCTTCAAAGAATGGGGTTCCCTTGGCTTTCTTATTAAAGAGTTGCATGGTTTTATGAGTCTGTTCAAACATCTTATCTAGTGCATTTCTTCTCTCTTCTTGTAAATGTGCAATATGATCTAATCTCCTCTGTAAGGCATCGGGACTTTCATGATCTTGTAGTAATAAAGATAATGCTATTCTTTCTGTACGAGGAGGTAACAGGGCTTTTTCTCCAAATACCATTTCATAAGGAGTCTTACCTATGTTCCTCTTAACAGACAATCTATCTACCCATAAGGCAAACTTTAACTCACTATCCCATCCTCTCTTATTCTTGCCCAGTGATATTTTAATTCTGGTAATCAGATTCTTGTTTGATGATTCGACAAGACCATTTCCCTAAGGATAGTAGTTTGTTGAATGAGAAAGTTCAATTCCATACTTTGCACAAAATTCTATCATTTCAAATGAGACAAAGTATTTCCCATTATCTATTACTAACTTCTTTGGGACTCCAAATCTAGTCAATATATTCTCCTCCAAGAAATTGATGACTACTTCAGTTGTTGAGTTTCTTAGAGGAGCTGCTTCCACCCACTTAGTGAAATAATAGTTGTTATGATAATCCATTTGTGTCAACCTGAAGAGTTTGGTTTAATTTCCCCAATGAGGTCAATTCCCCACTATGTGAAGGGTGCTTCTATGATCACTGATTGGAGAGGCATTGCTGCTAACTTTTTCTTCCCTACAAATACTTGATAATTATGACAGCTCCTTACATATTTATGAACATATTTGAATAAGGAAGGCCAATAATAACCTGCTCTCATAATTTTATTTGTAGTTGCTTTTGGGGAAAAATGACCTCCACATAATCCATCATGAAATTCTTTTATGACCTCTAAAGTCTCTTTTTCAAATAAGCACAACAATAAGATACCATCAGGATGTTTCCAATAGAGTTTACCTTCCTAAACATAGTATTTCTGAGACTACTATTTTACTGACCTCATTTTATTTGTAGACATACCTCTAGGAAATGATAGGGTTTGAAGGTATAACAGAATATCATCATACCATTTGCATTCAACATTGTCTATTCTTTTGATATCATGCATGTCATCAACTATGGCAATGTTCTGCATGTCTTCTCCTTCTTTGTTAGCTAGATATTTAGCTAGACCTTACCCTCTGATTATTTTCACTACTTTAAATTCAACATCATATTGCAGTAACTTGACCATCCATCTAGTAGGACTACCTATTGGCTCAAGTTGGGTGAAAACATCTTTTATAGCAGTAAAAGGGATACAACATATAACCTTATTTGATCCAAAAATACATTTAAAATGTTCCAAAGCTTGAATCACAACATAAGCCTATTTTTCAATCATTTTGAATCTCAATTGAGCTCCTTTGAGTCCAGCACTCATGAAAGCTATAGGTATTTCATTCTCTTCATCATCCTTCTAAGAAAGGACTACAACAATGGTATGTTCAAAGTGAATGAATATATATTGAAATTATTTGAGTAGTTAGGGCAATTCAAGACTAGGGCAATGGTGATAGCATCTTTGATTTTCTAAAAAGCTTCAAGATTTTCCTTCTATCCATTTGATGTCAACATCCTTTTTAATCATGTTATTGATAGGTTGAGCTATTTCAACAAAATTTGGCACAAACCTTCTTACAAAATTAATCTTACCAAAGAATGATCTGACTCCTTTCAAATTCTTAGGAGGAGGTATCTTGGCAATAGCTTCTATTCTTGATGGGTCAATACTAATCCCTTTTTCAAAAACTATGTGGCCAAGGAGCTTTCCTTGTGTTGCTCCAAATATACACTTCTTTGGATTCAAGGATATCCCAAATTCTTTACACCTAGCAAAAACTATAGCTAAATGTTCAAAATGATCTGCAGGATTTTTTGAAAACATTATTATGTCATCCAAATAGACAACCACTATTTTAAACATCAAACCTTTAAAAGCAAAGTCCATGGCTCTTTGGAAGGTGGCTCCTACATTCATTAATCCAAATGGCATTCTCAGATATTCAAAGGTACCCTAGGGGTAGTGAAAGTAGTTTTATATCTATCTTTAGGATTTACCTGAATTTGATTATATCCTGAGAATCCATCCAATAAAGACATCCTGGATGAGCCTACTACAGCTTGTAGTAGTTGTTCCATATTGGGCAAGGGATAATTATCCTTGAGAGAACTTTTATTTAGATTTTGAAAGTCAACACAAAGTCTGATCTCTCCATTTTTCTTCCTTACTAGTACTAAGTTTGCTATCCAAGAAGAAAATCTCACTTTTCTGACTATCTTGGCATCCAATAACTTCTGAACTTCTTTTTGCATAACTGGATGCAATGTGGGATTGAATTTTCTTTACTTCTACCTGAAAGGCTTAGCATCTTCCTTAAGGGGAATTATGTGAGTCATGACCTCTATTTTAAATATCTTTAGGTCTTCATAACTCCAGGCAAAATATTCTTTATTTTTCTTCAAAAAGCTAATGTACTATTCTTTTTCTTCTTTTGGTAAAGCCTTATCAATTTTGACAAACCTAGGCTCCTCTTTTGTTCCAATATTTATATCATCAATTTCTATTTCTTTGAGGAGTGGTTTGTAAGATTTATCAAAATCATCAAATAAGATTTCTAAAGAGACTAATCCTTTAGGGATCCTATTGGTTTTGAGTTGAATTACTTCAACTAGCTCTCCAATAATATTTTTCAATTTTTCTTCATCCTCCTCTTCACATATAACATCAGAATACATATTCTAGAGGGTCATGAAGTCTTTGATATCCACATCATCTTGAAAAACTTGTAGATATACAACATTATCAGGCACAGAAGGTTTGTATACAGAGATAGTTGGGAACCTATCCATGTACTCAGTGTCTATTTCTAGACAATCTAAACCTAAAGCATTAATAGCTAACAAATCTACAATGTGATTATGTTCTCTAGGAATGTATGAGATGTTAAAGGCTAGGAACTTGTCAATTTCTATTAGAACTACAGATTTATATTGTTTTAATCTAGGATGTTTTATCTGATACTTACCTTTGATCTATTGTATAATTAATTCAACATCTCCAGTAACAGTCAAAAAATTTATCCCTAGTTCTTTAGCTTTTCTCAGACCTAACAATAAGGCTTCATACTCAACTACATTATTAGTGCATAGAAATTCTAATCTATAAGGGATCCCAAGATAGTTTCCCTTAATATATATTAAATTGACACCAACACCTACCCCTATTTGAGACTTAGCCCCATCAAAGGACATGGTCCACATTTCTTGGGTAAGAATCCTATCAGATTCTACATCTACTAGTTCTCTAGTTTTAGGATCCATATCTTTGGCTTCAAGGACTTCGATTAGGAAAGGGTTATGCCAAACGAGTACACTCCTATTTATTTCTCTTCTATAGAAGCTAACCAAATTAACCATGGTGTCATCTGATCTAACTAGTTCGACTAAGTACTTTTTAAAAGGTTCTCTCCTTAAGGTTACATTCTCTTTTCCTAAAATAGGGATTGTGGCATAAGACCAATCTAATTGTATGGAGCCACCTAACTATTCTACCCAATGTCTACTCAAAAGTAATGAGAAGAAAGGGTCTACATCAACCACTACAACATCCATAACTATACCTTTCTTAGGATGTTGATCTAGGTAGACTAACAAACCAGTGATAATACCTACATAGGGTATCTACCTACTATCCATTACTGATACAGGGGGAGACTCCCTAGTGCAAATCAACCCTAATTGGTCTACTATCTACTTGGGCATGATGTTATGGGATGCACCACTATCTAGCATGCAATTGTGAATGACATACCTTTCTCCTTCATCTAAGTTATACCTGAGTGACACATAAAATGGTCTGATAGATGAAGGGGTTCTAGTTTCATGATTGGAAGGTTTGACAACATTACAAGACTAAGTTCCTTTTTGTTCAATTAAGCCAAAAGCCTTACAGACTTGTTCTCTATACTTTTGAATATTCATTAACTCACCAAAGGTAATGTTGACCTTCTATTTACTCAACTCTGAACCAACATCAAATTCCATTTTCTTAATATCTAAAGTTTTGGAGCATTCTTCATGAGAGGGTGGTTCATTTATTCCTATATTTTTAGGAACCTTTTTATTTTGATCTTTCTCAATGGATTATTCTCTAATATCTTTGTTTAAATTCTTATCAATTTTGTTAGGAACAATCCTATTTCTCAAATTCAAGGCATTTGCTTCTAGCTCCTCCACCTCTTGTGTTATTGGAACTAGTTTGCCTTATTTCATTTTATCATACCTAGTCTCTTGTCCTCTTTGTAGGATCTTTGTATTTTCTGCAACTAGGATTTTTGGGTGGTGATTCGAAGCATATAAATCCATGTCTTCTTCGAACAACCTTTCTCTAGATTCATCCTCAAGGGTCCAACAAGCATTAATTCTGATATCCTCTTCAGATTCTTCTTCCAAATCTATAGGATGGTGGATACCTAAGTAAATACCACAACAATCTAGATTATGAGGAGCATCACAGGCTGAACAGTAATAAGGAAATTTTTTGCTAAATTTATAGTAGGAATAGGATTTGGAACCAAGTCTAGGTCCTTCTCTATTTCTCTCTTTTTCTAATTATTTCCATTATTCCTATCAAGATTATTATTATTCCAATTTCTATTAAAATTTCTCCTGAAAGGTGGTCTATTGTCACCTTGTTGTCTATCAACCTGAGGGTGAGAAGTTTCACCATTACTCTCTTTATTTATTTCCATCCTGGCCAACCTATTGTTCATTGTGTTGAACATTTATGTTACTTGATTGGTCAACTTTTCCATGGGATCATGTTCAACTCTCTTTTGTAGGTTAAATCCTACTTTCTTAGGCTTCCTATCAGGATGATTATCTTCTAGAGAGTATGGTTTCATTTTCCCACTATCTAACATATTCCTTTCAATGTCTATGGCTTTATCCATGCACTCATCTATTGTGTTAACCTATTCTTGTCTTAATTCATAGTTGAATTCTCCTAGGGAAGGCATTCTTATAAAAATAGATGGATTGGATATCATTTGGCCTTAGAGTAGTGGGAATATTATTTCTAGCTTTAGAAAACCTTCTATTGAAATCACTTACTGATTCATTTTCTTTCTTTTTCATTGTTTCCAGATCTGTCAATAATGATTGTTCATTCTTCCTTTCACCAAATTTCTTTAAAAAGATAGTCTCCATTTTGGTAAAATTAGCAATGTCATTATTAGGAAGAGTATTAAACCATTCTCTAGCATCTTTCTCTAGAGTCTGTAAAAACAATCTTAACACCACATCTTCATGTTCTACTTCTAGACTATCTAAAGCATACAAGAAGCTTTTGATGTGATCTTCTCTAGTAATTGCATTGTTTCCTTGAAACTTAGGTAAATATTTGTGTGCTTTACTAGGGAGATCATGTAAAGGAGTTGGTAATTGAAAAGGTCTATATCTATTAGTCCTCCATAACTGAACAGGTGGTGGGTTAGCCATGTTAACTAATGGAGGTGCTTGAATTATAGTAGGAGGTGTGTTAGTAATTCCACTAGGAACAGTGGGAGGTGTTTCAAATAAACTTCCTAATGTAACAATATCTACATCAGAAATTTTTGGAGATGAATAAGAAGGATTAGTTCTAAAAAATACCTCTAGATCTAAGAGTTTAAGGTACAGCTCCTAAGCGGTTCTTCTCATTCACGCCAACACATTCTTCTTCTTATTTTAATATTTATGATATTTTTAGATTTATCTAATCAGAGTCACCAACACAATGTGTGTAGAAGGAATAAACATCTAGTTGAGATTGCTCAACTTATAAAACTCTCAATCACTCAAGGTATAAACTTTTTCAAGAATTAGAAAATCAAGAAACTCAAGAGAATCAAGAAAATAATATAACTGATCATTCTTGAAAAAGGAAAATTGGAAACTACGAGCATAGAAGGGAAACAAATTTAAAATATTTTAAATAAACTGATATTCTGATTCCTTATTTAAGCTAACTATTGCCAATAAATATTTATCATTAGGTTCCAAACTATAATGAAAATTACGCATTCGATCCCTGACAATGGTACCAAAAAACTATTGGGGATTTTTCCTGCATCCGTAGGATAAGTTGTCATGCTACAGGAAAACCTACTACCAACGAGCTATTACAGGCTCTAGTCGACCTACCTCTTTAACTTGGGAATAGAGTTCTTTTAATATTTTCTAGATAGACCAAGTATGGTAAGGATACCCTTGAGGTGAGCTTAAATTCTTTAAGTTCATGCTCTTCCAGATTTATGGTGATGAATTAACAATTATAAAATTTGACCGAGCTAAAATGATAATAATTCTATTATACCTTATGTATGACCGGTGCTTTAATCCTTTGGGCTATTGTAGCAAGATTTAATAACATTTCAATGAAAATAGAAAGAAAGAGAGATGAAATAATTGGTGCAATTACATTCATTCAAATATCATAATAAACATAATAGTTGACCAATGAAAGAAGTGTTCATTATGCGTTCAAATAATGTAACCCATAACAAAGACACACACAAAGCTAAACAAAGAAATATAATAGGAAATAAGCCCAAAATTGTATTAATATTTGAATGAGATTACATGAAGAGTTGGCTTGGAATCACCATTTAACTCTTAGAAATATTAATACAATAAAGATCCTCATTCAAATATCGTAACAAGGACCTTTCACTCTTTCATTCGAATATCACAATAGTCGAGTCTCTAGACCTCTAGCTCAATAATCTAGAAATATTCTC
This sequence comes from Wollemia nobilis, assembly GCA_028583015.1. NCBI lineage: Eukaryota > Viridiplantae > Streptophyta > Pinopsida > Araucariales > Araucariaceae > Wollemia > Wollemia nobilis. Next base: position 9,112,419 of record JAQPPZ010016381.1, read on the forward strand.
AGCTTCTTGGGCACTTTCCTATCAAAAACCTGCATAGCAATGGGAGGAATGAGGAGATGAAAAGGAGAAAGAAAACAAAGGAGATACAATAGCAAAGAATGGGCACTCGAGTATACCTCTTAGAAAAAATATGCTATGTCAAAGCTCGATCCTTATTCTAGTTGTAGACGTCCTTCTTATAGTTGTAGTAGCTCTAAAACTACAACCACTTCTCACCCGATCTCCTACCTTGTCATCGGCTAGGTGTTGTACAATCTGTTTATCTAACTATCTCAAAAATATTTTTAGCAAAATTGGTCGAAGCCTTGCTTAGTTGTCACTAACCTTCTCTTTCCCTTTTTCTATCATCATGGGCCCCATGCTACTTGTTGACTCAGATATCTTTTGAATCTTTTAATTACCTCTTACTCATCTTGACTTGCACCAATGGAATCTACTATAAGGATCTAGATTTCTTCATCAATCTCACTAATCGTGTAAATCCTATCTAATGCTCTGATTCCTTTGCTTTTATCTTCCCTTATGAATGGTTGTCTACTCTAGAAGAACCTGATGATGTCAAGGGAGTACATGGTCAAAGAGATGAGTTGGTCGGAGAGCTTATCTTCATCAACCTCTTCGTAAGAGAATTCTTTGATATCTCGGATGATCTGATAGAAACCTTCTATGCTGAGTAATTTTTGGGGATCAACATTGAGGTGCTTCAGCTAGACAACTGTATCTTTTTCTACTTTTTCTAGCTCTTTAACCGAGTTGTTCCATCTGGGTCTTTCCACCTTGAGACTTGCGACTTTTTCATACTCTCCTAGGTAGCTATGAACCTTCCCATCAATGGTGGTCACTTGCATGGACCTAATATATTCATATTTGGCCTTGCACCTTTCGTAGACTAGGGATATAGTTGCTATCTTCTCATCTACATTTACTAATAGGGATTTTATCTCTTTATTTATCTCCATTATCTTTCCAAAATTCTTGCAACAAGTCTCTATCATTTTTGCTTCTTTCTCAATTATTTTGACCATCTTCTCCTTGAATCTAGTTGCAAGCTTTGGAACTTGTAATGAACTATTTTTGAAAGGCATTTGCTTTTGAGTTTTATTTATTTCAGCCTTTAGCTTCTCATTTTTTGATTGCAATGATTCTGCTTTGGACCTCCAAGCCATCACTTCCTTCTCGATGGCTAGAGCAGTTTGTGCATGAACTTGCATGTTTTAGTAGTGAGATTGAGTCTCCTCCTATTGTTGCATCACCTATGTTGGGATCTATTTGGAGTGATTGTATCCCATCAGTGGGAATGATGATGGTGGCCTTGGAAGTAGGTTCTAAACTTGATGGAGGTGAATTATGAATTCCACTTCTACTTCAAAACTCCATCACCTTGTCTTCCATTATAGCTTCAATTTGTTCCTCTTCTTCAGTAGTGAATTGTATAAAGTCTTCTTTCTTGATCAGGGTGATGCTCATAGGCTCATTGGTGCTTGATCCAATCCTTGCTCTTTTATGAGGAGGAGATCCTATAGTATCAGGCATCACTACCTAATAATTTTTGAAGATATCATTGAATCCTCTAGCTTTCTTTATTCTCTCCCATGCCATGGCAGAGATCTTAATTTCTTTATTGTTTACCATGAAGGTTATTGGTACTACCTATGGTGAACCTATAACTATTTATTGTAGATGTTATGAGGTCATTAGAGCCAATGTCAAACTCTCAACTATGAAACTCCTTGGGGTAGCAAAAATAGGTACAATCTCTTTTCCTCTACTTGTACTAGGGGACTGAGAGGTAGAAGTACCAAATTTTTCTTTCATTACTTGATCTTGTACCTCAGCTATGATTTTGATTTGCTCAAGATTCAAGCTCATAACCTCCATAATAGGATCGAAAAAATCCTTTAGTGGGATGGTGGTTATTTGAGGTGCCTTTTTATATAATGTATCTTTTCTTACCATCCTCAAGTCCATGGAGTAGTCCCCAACCATCTCTATGTGAGTATGTGCTCTTACTAGGTTTTTGTTATTCCATATTTCTTCAAGATTAATTCCATTATTTTGTGCCCATAGAAGATTTTTCTCTATGTGTTCCATTGGATTAGACTCCAAAGTGATACTTTTGTAATGACCATTGGGATCATATGGTCTCCAAGTGATTTCTATGAAATAGAAGTCCATTATGGGTAAAGCTTTTATCATCGTTGGATATCCTCAGTATACATACTCCCCTATTTTTCTTGGAGCTATGATCCAAGGAACTCTAGTCTTCTTCTTCCTCCATATTAGTTTGGCTTCTTCTATAGATTGCCTTACTATCTCTAAGGTAGCCAATGATTTGGGGCAATAAGTGGGTAAGGCTTTCGATGGCAATTTGCCTCCGTATGTTCTAATAAAACTAAAATGTTCATCAAGAAAGTAATCTCCAACTTCCATATCTTGGAGATACTTGACTATACTTGGGCTCATTCTGGGTGGTTCTTTCTTGGTGAGCACATGGTACATTGATGCTAAGAACATTCCATAGAACTTTGAATAAGGGGAAGTGCCATCATAGATGCAAGGCAACCTATCCTGGATAATTTCTCCTGACACTCCTCTAAGTTGTTGGATAGCATCATCTTTGAATTTCCGATGATTAGGTGCACAAGGAATGAGTAGTGCGAGAAATAGGGCATAATATCCATATTTTTCTTTATGGCATCTTGTAATTCCTTGAATTCTTTATCTATTATGTCACATATTATATCTTGCCATCTATACATGGGCATCTTCCAAGTCTTGTTGCATTGTACTATCAAATACATCACTTCAACACTGACCCAATTGAGGTCCTCAACTCCCAACACTACATGAATCATGTCGGCGTAGTCTCTCACCCATTTGTGGAACTGATTCTTATGAATTGGAAAATCTATTGACACTGGTTTGTCATAGTCAAACAGCTTCTCATAGAAGGTGGTGTCGATCATGTGTCGTGCCTACCTTGAAATCACCTTCGCATCATAGCATTATTTGGTCATTTCTAGCCCGAACACCTGTTCGACCTTTTTTGGTGTAATCCTGTAAATGGGCTTGTTTCACCCATTAACGATGGCCCTAGTTCTTGGATCATATGAGATGGCTAGCCATATCAATAATTCAAGGGAGAAATGCACTCTTGGGCACAAGAGTTTTGCTAGGTTGGTTCTCCATTTGTTGCAGTGGGGAGCTCTCTTGTCTTTGTCTTCATATGCTTGGTTGAAGATGTTCTTCAATAGGTAGTGTGGGTATCGCCACTCTTCTATGCTGGACTGGAAGCAGAACTCAGCGAGTTCATCTTCACCCCATACTTGTTCTCCCATATTTTTGGTATTCAACTTCTTGAATGGCACCTTCTCATCCAATGCTTCAATTCTCGTCTTGAGGGCTGCCCTATTGGAGGAGGCCATCGCTCAAATCTCTAACACTGGTCTTCTCAGCTCATCAAATAGTTCAAGAAATTTGTTAGCATTGTGAGTTGCTTGTCACTATCTTCATGTATTTAAATTGGTTCATGCATGAAGAATTATTAATATCGTACCAACCATCATTGCATTGTTGCTATTTTTGGCTCGCCACCTCAATCTTCCATAATGATCGGTCGATCATGAATCACCATTATCTATTGATTTGCATAACTAGCCACTAGATTATACAGGTGTTAGATTTTGAGTCATTTGATCGGTACACATTGCCTTAAGAATCATGCCTAGGGAGATCCGAGGTTGAGGTCTATGGTTGGCTTGTGTGCCTATAACGCTTGAAGTGGTTTGGCCATGTCAATGAGATCATCATTGGTTTGAGTGTTGCATCAGCTTTTCTCGGGTGAGGGTCCATGGATGTGGATTTTGCGCTTTAGCTATCATTGATGATTAAATCGATCGATCAATGGTTTAATTTGGTCGAAGATGTATAGTCCATTGATTGGATGATCGATCGATTACCTCTTTCCTTCTATCAGATTTTGGTCGGTGGATCACTTTGATTTCGCACGAATAGAGATTCGGTCGTTGGATGCCATTATTCGATCGATATGGCTTTGGGTACTTTTGCATGCACTACATTTTTAAAACTTGAGATAGCTTTTATCGAGGATGTCAGCTAATAATAACAATTTTTAATTAAGATCTTATGCATGCAAAATTAAATGGTGACATACCTTAATCTTAGTGTTTTTACCTTTGATTGGTTGGGTTGATCTCATCCGTTGATTTTGTTCGATCGATGATATTTCGACGGTGAGGATGTGTTCGGCCATGGATACTTAATGCTCTTCTTTTCTCGATCGAAATATTTTAATGGTAGCACTTTGACCAAATCATCGATCGATCCTTTCCATTTCGATAAAGGCTTTTCTTCGATCGAACGATAATTTCACTTTTTCTTGAGCGATCGTCTTTTTTTTTTCCAACCGAAGGAAAATTTATTGACTTTTTGACTTTTTGGTCATCTCTTAATTCATTTTGATCGATGAATTTTTGTCTACCAATTTAAAATTGGCACGTTTTGTTTGCTTCAGCACTTCGACCCAAGTGGTCGATCAAAACCTTTTATTGGTTGACAAAAAAATTTCTTGTAAAAACCATTAGCTCTTTTTCCATGGGTGTCGGCCAAAAAATATTTTAACATGATTTAGGCTCAACCAATTTTTCTTTCTTGTTGATCAAATGCTATTTTATATCGACCTAAAAGTGGATTTCATCATTCTTGTTTGGCCAAATGGGTCAAAAAAGGTGATGATATTTTTTGAAGGAACTAGATGGGGAACCCCTTAATTTTTAATGAAAGGAAAAAATCGAGCTGCTTAGGGGTTGGAGATGTTCATGAAGACAAAAAATGTTTTATTTAGATTTGAATTCTTTATTAGCCTATCACAAAAAGTGTACCTTTTAGGACCTTCAAAATTTTGAAATTATGGGTACATTCATGTTGTATCAATTTTGGCTACAACAGGGCTATTGGATAAAGGATTAATAACACCAAGCGTGTCACCTTGGGGTGCACTGGTTTTATTTGTAAAAATGAAAGATGGTTCTTTGAGACTGTGTATATATTACATAATGCTGAATAAAGCTACAATAAATAATCGATACCCCCTACTTAGGATCAAATATTTATTCGATAAACTAAGATATGCCACAATGTTTACTATGATCGACCTGATATTAGAGTATCATCATTTAAGAATACGCGAGGATACTTACAAGATAACATTCAAGACTAGGTATGGGCATTGTGAGTTTATAGTCCTACCCTTTGGGCTAACTAAAACCTCAGTCGCCTTCATGAATTTAATGAATAGTGTGTTCAGAAGGCAGAGTTGTCCTATCCTAATATACTCTTGAAACAAGGAAGAACACGATAAACATATCAAGACCGTGTTAGAGTTGTTAAGGGAAAACCAACTCTATGGAAATATAGCCAAGAGGGATTTCTATATTTTAGATGTGTGATATCTAGGACACATTATATCAGTAGAGAGAATCAATGTGGATCTAGAGAAGATTGAAGCTATATTAAACTGGCCATCGCTTACTAATATCACTGAAATACGAAGCTTCATGGGGTTAATGGGCTACTATAGACATTACATAAAATATTTCTCTAAGATTGTTGTGGAAATAACTAACCTTCAAAAGAAATATAAGGAATTCAAATGGACAGAAAATTATGAAGCTACCTTCACATTACTGAAGTAGAAAATCACTACTGCACTAATATTACAAATTCTAGACCCACAAATAGATTTTTTGGTATGCACTGATGCATTGCTAGAAGGGCTAGGAGGAGTACTCATGCAAGAAGATTCAATAGTAGCTTATACTTCAAGAAATATTATAAAGCATGAAGTTAATTATGCTACTCATGATTTAGATCTAGCTATTGTGGTGCACACTCTTAAGGTCTGACACCACTATTTGGTGGTGAGACCTTTTAAATTAAAATATGATCATCAAAGTCTAAGGTACATATTTACTCAACCAATAGTCAATGCGAGACAAATAATATGGATCGATTTTCTCATTGAGTATGACTTTGAAATTGAGTACATGAAAGGAAAAGAGAATAAGGTTTTTTATGCCTTGAGAAGAAGACACGTAGCAACCATAACTAGAAGTCACATGAAGTTAATGGACCAACTGAGATGAGAGTAATATTGGGATGAGTATTACCATGAAATTCGAGCTAGGATGGATAGAGATCCTAAGGGTAATAAAGAATTTGGGATGATAGATAACATTTTGTGTTACAAATTTAGGATCATTGGACCAAAAAATTGGTGATTTAAGGAAGCTATTAATGCAAGAAACCCATAGATATCCTTACTCTGCTCACCTCGGAGGGGCTAAAATGAGGGAGAACATGAAAATAACCTTCTTTTGGGTAGGAATGAAGAAGGATATTACCAATTTTATTGCTCGATGCCTCAAATTTTAGAAGGTTAAGGTAGAATGCAAGCATCCCACAAGATAATTGTATCCACATGATGTACCTACGCAAAAATGGTAGCTCATATCAATGGATTTTATAGTAGATTTACCTAAGACTCAGTATAAACATGATGCAATCCTTGTAGTAGTTGATAAATTGACTAAGGTTGCATATTTTATACCTGAGAACACCAAATATGATGCTCAAGTGGTGGCAAATAGATTTGCCAAAGAAGTGTTTTGATTGCATGGATTTCTTGAGGTAATCATATTCGATAGGGATTCCAAGTTTGCTTCTAAATTTTGGAAAACCCTTCATCATGCAATAGGTATGAAATTGAATATGAGTTTAGCATACCACCCTGAGACAAATGGTAAAACAGAATGGGTAAATCAAGTACTAGAGGATATGCTCTGCGTGTACTGCATGGATCACAAGTCTTAATGGGAAGACTATATACATCTGGTAGAATTCACCTACAACAATGGGCATCACTCATCTCTAGGAATGGCACCTTTTGATGCCTTGTATGGATGAAAGTGTAGAATACCCTTGTCTTGGGATAACCTAGAGGATAGAGTTGTGATAAGGCCAAAAATGGTTAGGGAAATGGAAGATCAAATGAAAGTAATCAGACAAAGACTCAAGGAATCTTATGATAGGCAGAAGAGTTATGTTGATTTAAAGAGAAATCTGTGAGAGTACTCAGTAGGATACAAAGTATTTCTAAGGGTTAAATCAATGAAAAGTATAATTAAATCCATGAATTTGGAATGTTTCTTAGTCTGGTTTCTTATTGACTTGCTTTACCTCCTAACTTGTCAAAAATCCATGAAACCTTCTACATATCCTTGCTTATAAAATATATTGTTGATCCTAAATATGTGTGGGATGTTTCTAATTTGTAGATGGCCAAAGGCAATTGAAGTAATTCTAGTAAGGATCCTTGAGTTATGTTCTAAGACTATGTGGAATTGAACTCTTAAGCAATGTAAGGTCCAATGGGATAATTTATTGAAAAGGAATGCCACTTGGGAGAAAGTGGAGGATATGCAAAAATATTTTTCCTTTTTGTTTGAAAAAATTTAAATGTAATAATTTACTATTGATTGTTATTATTTATAATACTGGAAATACACGGGATGATATTTAGTTCTAGCAGGGTAGGATGTCATGACCCTCCTTGATGGAATTTGTGACATGGAAAAACAATGTGTTAATTTGATGGTACTTTAATACTTGGTTTTGTGCAATTAAGCAACTATGCAATGTTAGTTAATATTGAAGAACATGATACTACTAACAAATTTCCAATGTGTAGGATCAAGTACGCTCGTAGGTGGAAGAAGTTGAGTCATCCACCAAAGGCAAGGGTACTTGAGGTTGGAGAAGTGATGAGAAGGCATCTCGAAGGTAACATGGATAGATACCTTCATATAGGCATGCATTATCGGTTAGGGATAATCATCAATATCTAGCTACCTTGAGCCTCAATTTGATAGCCTAGTAGCTATCGTAAATCCTCGGGCTGAGATAGGTGACTGAGTTGATGGAAATACTTCCTTTTTTTTGTGCATCTGCTTGCTTATATTTTACTTCAGCACTATCAACATCTTGGTTTTTATTTAAAAATAGTGCATAGATTTGATTGCCTTCTAAAATTCTGATATAGCTATTAACAAGTATCTTACTAGCTATGCTAAGAAAAACATGTTTGTGATAGAGAGAAATCTAAATTAAATAATAATTGAGATTTATTTAATTAGATAATAAAATCTAAATTAAATAATAATTGAGCTTTATTTAATTAGATAATAAAAATCTAAATTAAATAATAAGTGAGCTTTATTTTATTGGATAATAAAATCTATATTGAATTATAGAAAGAGATTACCAAAAATAAAAAAAAAGAGAATTAAATCCTATTCAATTAATAATAAAGTTTGCATAGGTTTAATTCTAAGAAATGGTAAGCTCTCATTACAAAAAAAAAAAGTAAGATTTGATTTATAATTCTTTTAATAAAGAATTTAACCTAAGCAAAATAAGGTCTCCCCTTATAAGATTCTCTTCTCTGGTGAAAAGGGAGGCTATGTGGATTCAATTTGAGTTTGTGAGAATAGTCTCCACCAAGCCATTAAGGAAGATCTCACCATAGATATGGTGGTTGTGAACACTTGCAGAGGAAGTTTCTTATTGCTATCAAAAGGAGGAGAACCTCTTAAATGACAAACCTTGAATTAAGTTTTAAAAATCATAATATCTTACTTGGATGGGAATGAATTGAATGGAGTTTGGTAAGAACTTTGGCGGATGGGAGAGTGCGTTAGAGGAGAGACATGACATCAAGTCTCCATGGACATAAGGAAGAAATGAGGAGAGAAGGTTGTTGTTGGAAGGATGAACTGGAAATGAACACAAAATCCATAGAAGAGGAGAATATACAAAAACCAGATGAAGAGGTGGACGTCGATTCGAGAAAAGGATGTGAATACGAATCCTAGAGAGGCAAATCGTTGGGCAAAAAAAGTCTCTAAGTATGATGATTCGTAATTAGAGAGGATAACCAGGTTGGTGTAAAAATATGTACTCCTTAATAGTTTAATATTTAAGATACCCTTTGTGTTTGGTGTTTCATTGTTATCCTGTGCTTGAATACTTTGGGTTCATCCGTTTAGCTTGGTTGTCATTGCTTCTCTTGGATAATACCCCTTTGTAGATAGTGAGACTTAGGATCTAAGCTACTAATTAGTACACTAATGCCTTAGTCTAACCATAGAGTGGATAGTTTTGCATCATGGTTAGCGCACTACTAGCTGGGTACCGCATTGGTCTACCAAATCGAGTAGATTTGTGCTAGAAGTTGCCCAATAGGGAATCCCTTGCTATGTACTCTCTACATAAACCCCACAATGATAGGTTTGTGATTGCATTGGTATAGCTTGTTTGGTTAGAGCTTCCTACCTAGTTGTTCAGGCCATGTGGCTATATCCTTGTTCTTATGGAGACATCACTTCGACGTCGTGAGACCATAGCCTCTCTTCTATCCTTGGCTATGTTAACCCAACCCACAGGAGACTGTTGTAAGGAAACTCGAGTGCGAGGTAGAGAGAGAGAGCTTTGTAGGTGGGATGGTGGTTTTGGCCCTACAATATTAGTGCCTTTCCTTCTAAAATCTTTGCCAGGCATTACCAGCGCTGACTTTATCTTACGTAGTGGCTTTACCTTAGATCCATAGGAAGACATAGTTCACAGGCACCAATATCCTTTAAAGCTTCCCCTGTTGGTTGTTTGGAGTCTGCCAAATCATATATGGCTCTAAGCTTGTAGAGCATGGTCCTTGCATCAATCATTGTATGGTTTTGAATGAATTAAAAGAAGAAATAAAAAGAATCTTGAAGTTGTTTTAATTTAAAACCATGTTGTTCGATTAGTGGAAATAAAGAGCTTTGGGTTACTACAATGATTAAATATTATGTTATTCTATTTAATGGATTATTTATTAAATTCAAGTAGTGAGACTTTAGTTTAATAAATGAATGGAATGAATATTTTGTAGATTAAGGGTATGGGACCTTGATTTGTAAAATAATGAAAGTAGTGGATTATTTATTCAATTGAAGTAGTGAGACTTTAGTTTAATAAATGAATGGAATGATTATTTTGTATATTAAGGGTATGGGACCTTGATTTGTAAAATAATGAAAGTAGTGTATTATTTATTAAATTGAAGTAGTGAGAATTTAGTTTAATAAATGAATGGAATGATTATTTTATAGATTAAGGGTATGGGACCTTGATTTGTAAAATAATGAAAGTGGAGGATTAGTTATTAAATTGAAGTAGTGAGACTTTAGTTTAATAAATGATTGGAATCATCAAGAGGAATGAGTGAGCTGAAGTTTAGCGGGTGCGGCAGGAGTGAGGGTTTAAATTTTTTGGGCAGGAATCTTAGCCAAGGAGATAGAGGTACAGCAGGTATGGAAGGGGTGGGTGGGAACCTCGAGCATGGATCAAGCAAGGATCTAGAGGAAGGTAGTCAAGATACAAAATATTTGGAGGCGAGCATCACATGGGAGCCCGACCCTCCTAAGAAAGACATCGACAAAAAAGATACAAAGGAAAATGCGGGGCCCAAGAAGTGGCTATCTTTTGCTGAGACTCTTATAGGAAAAAGAAAGGAGTTTCCCTCTCTTTTGCCTCTAGTTCCAGTAAATAATAAAATTTCAGCCCCGACAAGTTCCATGAGCCCTTTTCTTTTAATGGAAGAATTCTCCCTGGTAGGCAAGTTTTTGGGAGGTAGGTTGGACATGGAGACTATAAGGGTTTTGGCGATGGGTAAATGGCGACTGGTAGGCAGCTTGAAGTTGGTAGCTCTAACTCGAGGGTTATTCATTATCTGTTTTAATAATATGGAGGATGCTAACTGCATTTTAAAAGGAGGTCCTTGGTTTCTAGGCAAAAGGAGCATTTTTCTCAGATGATGGGGTGAATATTTTGACCCTGAAAAGCAAAATATTAACATTGCCCCTATTTGGGTTTATCTCCTGAGTCTACCTACCAAGTTCTTCAATGAATATTGGCTGCAAGGCCTAGCCAGAACTATAGGGGACTTGATATCCATTGACCATGTGACCTTGTCCAAGACAAGGATGACTCATGCACGAATATGCATAAATGCTAATTTGAATAATGAATTACCAAGGTTTGTGGAGCTAGAGTATGGAGAATACTATAGAAAATAGTCGATAGAATACGAGAACAGACCAATATTCTATGCAGAATGTAAAAATCAAGGACATCTATGTAATCAGTGCCCTAACCTGGAAATGAATAGAGAAAAGCAAAAGCAGGAAATGCTAGATAGAGGAAATTTGAGGAGTTTCCCTAGCAAAGGCGATTTCAATCAGGAAAACTATGTCTACCAAAAAATAAAAGAGAGGGTGCAGGGTCCCAGCAAGACAAAGGAAAACAACAAGTTGTTGGCAACCAAAATACTCAGGTAAGTTCCAATCCTCTAGTTTCAAATAAATTTTCAATTCTATACAATATGAGAGTAGAAGGATTATTAGAAGATATGGAATCCCAACACCTTCAGGCTAACATTTCTGACTCTCTAAAATCCCCATCCAAGTCAGGATCCTCAAACCCTAATGTTGAAATTACTATAAGCCCTGTGGGCATCACAAATCCAAACCCTAATGCACAATATCTAGAATCCACATCCAATTCAGGATCCTTAAACCCCAATGTTGGAAACACTTCAAGCCTAGTGGGCATACCAAAGCCAAACCCTAATCTTTGAAGAACTAGGAAGAAATTTGAGGCATTGGAAAATTAAAAATCTCATCTCCCTAACATCATCACTAGGAGCCAATTGAATCCTACTAAGGGGCCGTCCCGCAGACCAGGGGAATACAAGATAAAAGGAGAAGATTTGGATGTAGGGGTGGAGATATGTGAAACTCTTTAGACTGAGGAATATGGCAGTCCAATTCTACAAAAAATTAGCTCCCCTCAGTTTAGTCCTAAACAAACTAGGAGCACTGTGAAGTCTCCTATAGATTTTGGCAGTGAAAAAAGAAGAGGGAGAATGTCAAATCCTGAGCATCAAAAAATTAAAACTGATAATGACATTGCCAATGGAAAATAGAGAACCTTGTTTCAATAGGTTATTCCGGGTTATGAAGACAAAAAATTAGGAAAACCCCCTCAAGGGAGGGGGAGAGGAAGAAATCCCAAACAATATAAATGAATTTCCTCTCATGGAACGTGAGAGGCCTCAATGGCCTGCCCAAACACAGGGAAGTCAGTGCAATAAGAAATCAAGTGAATTCAACTATTATCATGTTGCAAGAAACAAAAACTGATGAAATTCAGTAAAAAAATAGCAAAAAAAATCTGGAATCAAGGGGAGATGGTTTGCAAATCAACCAGAGGAGCATCTAGAGGCCTTATGACTTTGTGGGATCCCCGGATAGTAGAAGGCACCATTATTCAAAAATATGATAGGGTTCTTAGTATTTTATTTAAGGAAATAAACAACAACAGGTCGTGGATACTTTCAAATATTTATGCCCTAACTTCAATTCAAGGGAGAGATCTACTGTGGGAGTACTTAGGCAATCTCAGTGAAATCTTCCATAATGTCCCTTGGATTTTTGTTGGGGATTTTAACACTCCTATTTACCCTTCAAACAAAATGAGTGGAAATGGACCACCTATCAGGAGCATGGATGAGTTCAATGACTTTGTGAACTCCAACATGTTTATGGATGTAAAACTTAGAGGAGCGAATTATACCTGGAGCAATCGACGGATTGGGTGTCATCTCATTCAATAAAGGCTTGATAGGTTTTTTCTATCAAAGGAGGCTACAAGTTTGTTCGGTGATTCTACCTTGCAAGCCCTTCCTAAAATTGCCTCTTATCATAATCCCATTTTGTTGGAGATCCCTAACTCTCTGTCCTTCAAGAAACCTTTCAGATTTCAATCTATGTGGATCAAACATTCCAGTTTCAAAGATAACTTAAGTTAGTGGTGGCAGCAGCCTGTTAAGGGTAGTGCAACTTTTAAACTTGCTAGAAAATTAAAGTTTGTTAAGGAAAAGCTTTGAACTTGGAACAAAGAGGTCTTTGGGAACCTCTTTGAAAATAAAAAATAGGTTGTTGAAAGTTTGAAGATAATTGATCAGAGGATCCAACATGGTGATGCTGATGAAACTACTAGGCAGGAGGAACGAACAAAACTAACAGAGTTTCATAACATTTTGGCCTATGAGGAAATCTATTAGAGGCAAAAATCAAGGGCTCTTTGGTTGAAATATGGAGATTCAAATTCCAAGTTTTTTCACGTCACCACGCTTAGAAACAAAAGCAATAACAAGATAAAATTTTTAAAAAAATTAGATGGTTCTATTACTCAAGACTTAACAAAAATAAAAAAGGAGGCAGTAACTTATTTCAATTCTATCATTGGTCAGGAATCAGAATGCAATGAGGAGGCCAAAGATATTCTCTTACAATATATTCCTAGCATAATAAATGAGGATATAAACCTTAAGCTTCTAGCTCCCTTTTATGATGAGAAAATTAAGGAAGCCTTGTTTTACATGGAGTCAGACAAAGCCCTGGGACCTGACGACTTTCCCCCTCGTTTCTATCAAGATTTTTAGGACATAGTAAGTGATGATATAATTTATGCTGTCAGAGAATTCCAAGCAAGCAATCATATCCCAAAATGTATCAACTCTACTTTTATTTCTCTAATTCCTAAGAAGCAAACCCTTGAATCTATGGCTGACTTCAAGCCAATCACTTTGTGCAATATTTCTTACAAGATCCTAACTAAAGCCATTGCAAATAGAATGAGATATTCTACCCCGCATCATAGATCCATGCCAGGGAAGCTCTATCCAGGGCAGGTCAATATTGGATGGAGTTATCACAGTTCATGAAGCTTTGCACTCTGCTCATAAGACTAATAGGTCTATTTTTGCCCTCAAGCTTGATATGAACAAAGCATTTGACAAGCTAAATTGGGACTTTCTAATTGCTGTCCTCCTTAAGTTTGGTTTTCACCACCAATGGGTTAATTTTATCAAATAATGTATTTCTAAAGCATGGTTCTTGATTCTAGTTAATGGAAAAACTATTGGTTACTTTCAAAGTCGTAGAGGAATTCGGCAGGGGGATCCTATCTACCCCATTTTATTCATCATTATGGCAAAAGCTTTAGGCAGAACCATCAAAAATACTTGCAGTTCAAGGCTAATATTGGGAATAAAGGCAACATCTCTCACTAGGGCTGTTTCTCACCAAAAATTCATCGATGATACCCTTATATTGACTAAGGCATCAGTGGTTGAGGCTAAAATAATTAAATACATCATGCAACTCTACGAGGACGTTGCTAGTCAGAAAGTTAATTTCAATAAAAGCAAGTTATATTTCTTGAACACCCCCATTCAGAGGAAAGGAAGGATTGCAAATTTTTTAGGGTGTGATATAGCAAACCTCCCCACTTCGTATCTTGGTCTCCCTCTTTTCATTGGTTCTTCGAGAGAGTCAATGTGGGACAGGGTTATTGAAAGAATTCAAAAAATACTTGCTGGATGGAAATGTCATCTTCTATATCAAGCAAGAAATCTGACCCTCACTAAGGCCTATCTTCAGAGCATTCCAGTCTATTTCCTCTCTGTTTTCAAAGCCCCTATGAAGGTTTTCCAAAAATTTGAGAAACTCCAAAAAGAATTTTTATGGACTAGATCAGAGGAGAAAAAAAGGATACACCTTGTAGGATGGACCAAAGTGTGCAGACCCAGGTAAAATGGGGGCTTAGGTCTGAGGAGAATTGTTCATATAAATTTAGCTTTACTAGCTAAGTAGGCATGGCATCTCATTTTTAGTGAATAAAATGAATGGACAACTATCATCAAATGAAAGTATCTTCAAAATATGGAATTTCTAAGTGACTCAGTTCCAATCAAAGGTTCTGCTTTTTGGAAAGCAATTCTTAATTGTAAGGAAATCATCAAAAAAGGTTTAATATGGGTTTTAGGCAATGGTGAGAGGATAAATTGCTGGAATGATAGGTGGGCTAAGGATGAATTACTGACGCAATATCCTAACTTAGCCCGAATCAGAGATATCACAGAAGAACACATTGGCAAAAAAGTCTCTGATTATATGGTTGAGGACAGAGGTAGAATGAAGTGGAAAAAAATAAGAATTCAAGGATTTCAAGCAAAATAAAATGATCTTTGTAACATTCTCGGGCAAAAATTTATCCCCATGAGACCCAAGGAAGATCAAGTGACCTAGGATCCTACGAAAAATGGGTAGTTCACTGTTAAATCAACTTACAAGATTATGCTTGATGATGAGGATTTTGTCCTCCAAAAGGACTTAGTTTGGATAAAAAATTTAATTCCAAAAGTTGTAGTCTTTTCATGGCTAGTTATCCAAGGAAGAACTGTAACCATTTATAATATGATGCATAAAGGTATTTGTATCACTAATCATTGTTATTTGTGTAGGACTAATTGGGAGACCATTTATCACATTTTCCTTGAGTGCCTTTTTTCCTTGACTGTCCTAAGTGGGGTTTTTTAGGCCTTTAATATTTCATGGGTTAAACCAGCCATCATACTTGATTTGTTCATCCAGTGGCCTTGCCCCTTTTCAAGCCAAAGACTTAGATACATGTGGAAAATTTGTCTCAATCACTATCTTTGGCAGGTGTGGTTAGAAAGGAACCATAGAGTCTTTAATGAGTCTATCCATGATCATAAAACTATCATTTCCAGGATCCTATCCTTTGCCAATGAGAATGTGAACCTTATCCCTTTTGATAGCTATAAACCTCATCTGCAGGAGACCACGATTGCTCAATATTTAAGCTTAACCTTGTTAGATGAGTTTGTGCCTAGGGTAGTCAACCCCAGAGCCAATGTTAAGTGGTCTCCACCTCCTACAGGTTGGTTTAAGCATAATTTTGATGGAGAAGCTAAGGACAATCCTGGAAGAGCAGGCACTGGTGGCATTATGCGAGATCATAATGGGAATATGATGCTTGCATTTTTTGAATATTTGGGAACAAGGACGAATAATGAAGCTAAAGCTAGAGCTATGTGGAGAGGCCTTCAAATGAATCAAGACTTAGAAGGTAATTTGATCATATAAGGAGACTCTATGCATGTTATAAATCTCCTTAATAATTGGAAAATACCTCCTTGGAGGATTAAAACAATTTTTGAAGAGGCTAGGATCCTTTTCTAGGGAAGACAGGACAGAAAAGCCCAACATGTCTTTCGGGAAGCTAACAAAATTGCTGATAAGCTAGCCAATTTGGGTGTCGATGGTGACAAACTTTTCAAATGGGAACACGGTGTCCTGAGTGAAGTAGAGGAGCTTATTCAACAAGAATTCCAAGAATGATAGTCAAATTTACCAACAAGGAAGTCACTGTAAGTTTGAAGGCTAGGAGTATTCCCGTATCTTTTTTGAATTGGAATCATAATAAAAATTATCTGAGCTATCAGTATTCATGGATGCTGCTTATAAATACCAAAAAGACTAATGGGGATAGTCACATGTTAGATAACATGGCTCCTAGTCGTATTAGTAATTTGAGGTTGGTTGATAATCACAAGGAAGGAAAGAAATGACAATATAAGACTTCGAACCAAAGCCACATGGACCACCAGATAGCCACCACCATAAATCTAGCCAGCAGGTTCACTTCTCCAAGGCTGATTGGCCAAGATAGTATGTGGTACCAAAGCATGTCATATACGGAAGAAAGCAATTACCAAAGAATTATTAAGAGTAACTGTCAATACAGAGCTTGTGGGAGTTTTTTTCAGTACTCTGCTATGTGTGTCTATAGATTTTTGTTTCTCCATTGTCTCAAGGAAGGGATCTATGTCTGTTTCTTTTTGGTAATTATGATGCATGTGTGTTTTATCGGGGTATACCCAAAATGTTGTATGGGAAGTTTCTTTTTGATAACAGACTATGTGCCTTACCGGATGTAATGGCTTTGGTGGCATGTAGATTTTACATATATATGATCCTTAGTAAGGATATGTTCATCAACAGCCCTGGGCTGATTTTTGTAAAAGGTTTTGGGTCAACTTGTAAAACCCGGTATTAATGTTATAGTATCTTATCTACCAAAAAAAAATAAATGATTGGAATGATTATTTTGTAAATTAAAGGTATGGGACCTTCATTTGTAAAATAATGAAAGTGGAGGATTATTTATTAAATTGAAGTAGTGAGACTTTAGTTTAATAAATGAATGAAATAATTATTTTGTAAATTAAGGGTATGGGACATTGATTTATAAAATAATGAAAGTAGTGGATTATTTATTAAATTGAAGTAGTGAGACTTTAGTTTAATAAATGAATGGAATTATTATTTTGTAGATTAAGGGTATGGGACCTTGATTTGTAAAATAATGAAAGTAGTGGATTATTTATTAAATTGAAGTAGTGAGACTTTAGTTTAGTAAATCAATGGAATGATTATTTTGTAGATTAAGGGTATAGGACCTTGATTTGTAAAATAATGAAAGTAGATGATTATTTATTAAATTGAAGTAGTGAGACTTTAGTTTAATAAATGAATGGAATTCTTATTTTGTAGATTAAGGGTATGGGACCTTGATTTGTAAAAAATGAAAGTATTGGATTATTTTTATAAATTGAAGTAATGAGACTTTAGTTTAATAAATGAATGGAATGATTACTTTGTAGATTAAGGGTATGGGACCTTAATTTATAAAATAATAAAAATAATGGGTTATTTATGAAATTGAAGTAGTGTGATTTTAATTTAATAAATGAATGAAATGATTATTTTATAGATTAAGGGTATATGACCTTGATTTGTAAATTAATGAGAATAGTGGATTATTTATTAAATTGAAGTTGTGGGACTTTAGTTTAATGAATGGAAGGAATGACTATTTTATATATTACGGGTATGGGAACTTGATTTATATAAAAGGAATGATTTTGTTAAAATGGAAAAAGAACAATATTTTAAGTTGTACATTTGAATGAATCTCTAAAGGAACTAAGAGGTGAAAATAAAAGTAAGGATTTTTTTATGATGTCAACTTTGCATTTGATGATTAAATGCTTAATTAGATTTGTATAGTTGCAATTTGGTAATGTAAATGTTAGATGCATTTAGAGGTATGCCTATCCTAAACCATGAGTGGCTTGATCCCCTACTATCCTCAAATGATCGATGGAAAGAGTGAGAGGACCAAAGTGGCATATGGACCAAGGCACCCGTTTGCTCCCTCCTATCAACTCATTTAATTATGCTCAAATAGACTAGATTTATGGGGAGATTTCCCCGATGAACTAATGTAATACTATTTGTAAAAGTATGGAGGATTTACCATACTTGCTTAGATGTAATAATTGCTTAAATGTTGGAAGATGTACCTTTAAATTACTATTTGATTTATTTATGTTGGTATTTAAATTCTTTCTAGCTCATGTTTAAATTCTTGATATTGATCTTGTTAGCTTTTTCTTTTATGTTTTATGAGTTATATTTTGTTATATTTAGTATCTAGATCTATCTTTATTTCCTGCTTGATGTTTCAAAAAAAGTAAGTAATAAGTTCTAGGGTGAACTTATGTTGGAAAACAAAATACTTCATATTTATTCAATAAAAGAGACCTTGCTTAAATATCAAGTGTTTACAATCTGATCCATTGAATCATAACTAACTGAGTTAATATCAACCACACAAATTATCCTAGTAACAACTTAGGATATAATATACTCTAACACCCCCCATTAAGTGATACTTGGAAATAGTGAAAAACAACAAAATAAAACAAGTGGCATATCAACAGATATGAGTCCCAACAACAAGGCCTGATATGGTACTGTTGGAACAAAATCTGCCTTCGGTTAATAGTGTTGCGCCTTAGACTTTGCCAACATTGAATAGACAGATCTTGCTTGAGATCATCTGTCTAGTCTCCAGAGAAGGCTGGTTCCTTTGAGTTTTTTAGAGAAAAGGGGAACAAGAGATAAGGGAAATATAGCCTAAGCTAGAACTTTTCTCACGGTACAGATTAGACAACAACAAACATTGATGATGCAGTTTAGACAACAACAAAGCTAGAACTCTTCTTTATAGAAAACATGAATTCCTGAGTGTGACTTTTAGATGTTCGTCTAAAAGCATGTAAATATCTTTTAATGTTCAACTCTAGAAACAAGATTTATACATGCACAGTCCAGATTTCAGAACAGATACATTATAAAACTTAGAGTGAATAAAAGTTAAAACACCAGATACATACAAGCACACAGAAGTTTCGGAAGCCAGAGGAAGAAATCTTTTATTGCTTGTAATCCAGTACATGCACATCAAGCTTGTAAACGTCCAAGAGCCGACCCTCTTTCTGGTCGACTCACTCCTATTTATACCCTAAAAAGAGTATCTTCTACTACGTACTTTTAATTTCTTCAATCAATTACAAGTAATTGTCTGTAGTTTCTAATAATACACAAAGGATTTCCCGTAGATTGGATAAATTTCCTTCTGGCTAATTTTAGGTGAGCCTGTTACTCTGCAATCATCCAGCGGACCTGCCAGGTTATAATCAACAGACCATTCTTCAAAAATCAGCACCTGATGTCAGTGCATGTCCCTAGTTGCCAAAAATATACTTTATTCCTTTACAGCTGGCATGTCACGAAATCGTGACATTCGTCTCCTGTTTTGCTCCTCTGCCGCTTCCAACCATGAAAATGAGACATGTCACGAAATCGTGACATTCGTCTCTTCCTTTGCTCTTTTGCTGCCTCCCACCGTGAAAATGAGACATGTCACGAAATCGTGACATTCGTCTCTTCCTTTGCTCTTTTGCTACCTCCCGTCATGAAAATGAGACATGTCACGAAATCGCGACATTCGTCTCTTCCTTTGCTCTTCTGCCGCTTCCAGCCGTGAAAATGAGACATGTCACGAAATCGTGACATTCGTCTCTTCCTTTGCTCTTTTCTCGCTTTCCGCCATGAAAATGAGACATGTCGCGAAATCGCGACATTCTTTCCTTGCTTTGCTCCTCTACCACTTCTAGCCACGAAAATGAGACATGTCGCGAAATCGTGACATTCTTTCCTTGCTTTGCTTTTTCTCGCTTCCACCGAAAATGAGACATGTCACGATATCGTGACATTCTTTCCTCTTTCTTTTCTTGCTTACCAGAAAATGAGACATGTCGCGAAATCGCGACATTTAAAAAACATGTCACGATATCGACACTTTTCCTCTTGCTCTTTCTCTTGCTTTAGCCGAAAATGCAACATGTCGCGATATCATGACACTTTTCCTCTTTGCTTTAGGAAAATGCAACATGTCACGATATCGCGACACTTTTTCCTCCTTGCTCTTTCTCTTGCTCTTAGCCGAAAATGCAACATGTCGCGATATCGCGACACTTTTTCCTCTTGCTCTTTCTCTTGCTCTTTAGCCACGAAAATGCAACATGTCGCGATATCGCGACACTTTTTCCTCTTGGCTCTTTCTCTTGCTTTTAGCCAGAAAATGCAACATGTCGCGATATCGCGACACTTTTTCCTCTTTGCTCTTTCAAAAGCAACATGTCGCGATATCGCGACACTTTTTCCTCTTGCTCTTTCTCTTGCTTTTAGCCGCGAAAATGCAACATGTCGCGATATCGCGACACTTTTTCCTCCTTGCTCTTTCTCTTGCTCTTAGCCGCGAAAATGCAACATGTCGCGATATCGCGACACTTTTTCCTCTTTGCTCTTTCTCTTGCTCTTAGCCGCGAAAATGCAACATGTCGCGATATCGCGACACTTTTGCCTCCTTGCTCCCTTTTGTTGCTCTTAGCCGTGAAAATGCAACATGTCGCGATATCGCGACACTTTTTCCTCCTTGCGGTGTTTTGCTTTTTCTTTGATCTTTAGCATATGGGCCACTTTGGTCTTCTTGGGAAATATGCAAAAAAGGTGCATCAACTATTTTTCTGTAGTTAGTCACTTTTTGACTAACATTCTTGGCGCCTTTCGGGGGAATTTTTGCTAGCAAAAAAAAAAATAGAGACCAGGCCTTTATCCATTGGGAAGCGGAGTCACCAGCACAGTTGTGAAAAGAAAAATTTTGAGCGGAAAAACAAAAGAAAAAGAATGCACTTTGGAATACAAGTGATCTTCACCTTATCAGAACCTTTCTTTTACCGCTTAGGTATTTAACCTTTGTCTGAAGAACACAAAAATTCAATTCTGGGAGCTGGTCCCAGCTCTGGTCGTTGGATGCTACCCCTGATGTTTAGATCTTCTGATTCTGTCCATGGCTGCAATTATCTCTTGATAAGTTTTGCACACTTGATTCTTATTAGGCCGAAAAAAGGGAAATATTTACAAAACTTCAAACTTATAATATACTGTACATATAATGGTGATCTGTAGCTTTTACTTGGAAATACAATTTTAGGTGAAAAGCATTCACCGTGATGGGTAGAACCCATCCATCTTGATTTTTTAACTGGAAGGCATTGAATTGCTTTTCTGAAACAATTTCGAATGGCCCCTCCCAGAAAGCATCAAACTTGTCATGGTGTCCTGGCTTTGCTTTCTTGACATTCCATTTTAATACCAGGTCACCTGTTTTAAATTTCTTGAAAGTGGTTTTCTTATCGAACCACCCGACTATTTTTACCATATGCTTTTGATGATGATCGTAGGCCTGTTCCCTAGATTCTTCAAGCTGTAGAAGTTGCATCAGTCGGGCATCCATTGGATGACCTTCATCTTCGTTAACTTGGTTTAGCATCCTCAACGCGGGTATCTCCATATGAATCGGCAGAACAACTTCTTTGCCATAAACCAAAGCATATGGCGAAGTATTGATTGATTTTTTGATTGAGATTCTATCGACCCACAGGGCTTGATTCAGGAGTGAGTGCCAGTTCTTCTTATTGTCCTCTAATGTTCTTTTTAGAATTCTCAGAAGATTCTTATTAGTAGACTCAGCTAATCCATTACCTTGTGGGTAATAATTAGAGGAAGTCTTCGAGGTAAATTCCATATCTACTGACGAATTCGATCATCTTTGCACTAGTGAAAGGGGATCCATTGTCCGTAACCAAAGAATCTGGTATGCCAAACCTTGTGATTAGACTTTCGATGAATTCTATCACCACTTCTGAATCAGCTTTCTTCGTAGGCACTGCTTCTGCCCACTTGGTGAAGTAGTCCGTGGCGGTGAGAATGTATTTGTGGCTTGATGATGAGTTTGGCTCTATTATCCCTACGAAATCCAACCCCCACTGTTGGAATGGTTCCTCAACTTGAATAGCTTTTAAGGGCATAGGTGCATTCCTGTTTCTTCCCACATACCTCTGACATTGTTCACACCTCTGGGTCACTTTGTACGCATCTAGGAAGATGGAAGGCCAATAACATCCAGCTCTAAGGATCTTCAAAGCTGTAGTTCGGCCTGCATAATGTCCCCCTGAAAAACCCCCATGAAATTCATCTAACACTTTTTGCTTTTCATTATCGGGAACGCATTTTAACAATACACCATCGATGTTAATCCTGTACAACCCCTCTGTTCGAAGGGTATATTTCAATGCTTGGGTTCTGAATCTCCTTCTTTGGGAAGCGTTCATATCTTCAGGACATGACCCAGTCTGAAAATACCTCACAAAGTCATCGATCCAACCCGAACTTGCTCTGTCTTGGTGTTGCTCTGTGTTTGCCATGACGGGGTGGCTCTCCCCATATCCACTTGCAACTTGCTTGGCCAATTCCTGGCACAAAGCTCTCCCTCTGACTATTTTAGTAGGATGTATTTCTACATCATACTCTTGGATGCGAGTCACCCATCCAGCTCTTTTTTCACCCAATTCTCCTTGAATTATGAAGTTCCTTACATCGGGATGAATAACATACACCATCGTCCGACTCTGGGATAAGAAGTGTTTTAGCTTATTCAAGGATTTCATAATTGCGTATACTTGTTTTTCTATGAAGCTGTACCTTTCCTCATGTTTGTGCATGGTGGAACTCAGAAAGGCTATGGGTCTTTCTTCGTCATCTGCTCCTTTTTGAGTGAGAACTGCAGCATAACTATTTTGCTCTCCAACGACATATAGTATGAAATCTCGGGAATAGTCAGGGTTGACTAGCACAGGAGCTTGAGCGATGGCTTCTAGAATTTTTTGGAAAGCTTCTTTCCTTGGCTCTGTCCATTTGAAAGGAGCGTCCTTTTTCAATAATTCGAGTCATTGGTTTAACTATTTGGGCAAAATCCGCAATGAATTTTTTGACGAAATTTATTTGCCCAAAGAAAGACTGCAAACCTTTCTTGTTAGCTGGGAGAGACAACTCAAGAAGCGCCTTTACTCTATCGGGATCAATTGATAGCCCAGCTTTAGAAATAACATGCCCAAGGAGTATTCCTTCTTCCACAGCAAAAATAGATTTTGTAGGATTTAGTGATATCCCAAATTCCCTACATTTCTCAAATACTTGCTGCAGATGAGTGGCATGGTCCTTTTTGTTGTGAGAAAAAATAGTCATGTCATCTAAATAGACGACAATAATTTTGTTCGCAAGCTCCCCAAAAGCTACGTCCATGGCTCTCTCGGAAAGTTGCTCCTGCGTTAGATAATCCAAAGGGCATCCTTTGGTATGCAAATGTTCCCCACTTAGTGGTGAACGCAGTCTTGTATTGATCTTCATTTCTCACCCAAACTTGATTGTAACCAGAAAAGCCGTCTAACAGAGAAAACCTTTCTGCTCCCACCACGGTATGAAGGATTGGGTCAATGCGGGGTAAAGGATAGTGATCCTTTAAAGAGGCTCTGTTCAAATTTTTGAAATCGATGCATAGTCGTATTTCTCCATTTTTCTTGTGGACTGGAACTAAATTTGCCACCCAGGTAGAGTGCTTGATTGGGTATATTATCTTAGCCTGCAGGAGTTTTAACAACTCTTGTTTCATTAAGGCTTCAATCTTGGGATTCACAGGCCTCTGCCTCTGTCTGAAAGGTTTAGCTCCTTCCTCCAGTTCAATGGTATGCTGAATGACCTCTTTCCTGTACACTTTCAGATCACTATAAGTCCAGGCTATTATATCTGGATACTCTCTACATAACTATTTTATTTTCTCTAGTTCTACCACTGTACAATCGGTCCCTACTTTGATCATTTTTCCCGGTTCTAGTTCTACTTCTTTATACCGGCGTTCATCTACCTTGATCCTTCGACCTACAGATCTGTCGCTATTGTCGAAAAGGCTCTCCAGGGTGATCGGTCCCCAGGGATATGGTTGTTTTTCAATTGAATAAGGCTCTCTTCGTCCTCTTCTTGTAACGCTCTATCTATAGAGCAATTCATCTCATGAATCAAAAAATCCAGGATCTGCTCATCATTTTCGAATACTTGCCAGAAAATGTCTTTGTCGGGCACTGAAGGCCTGTATATAAGTCTAACTATTTTAGACTTCTGAATAACATTGCTGACTGGGCAAAAATTTGATCCTACTGATGCTAACGAGTCTGCATGTGTGTTCTTCTCTCTGGAAATGGATTTCATGTTTAGTGCTTCAAAATTTTCCAATAGATCTAACACTTTGTTTTTGTAAGCTCTTAGGTAATGTTGCTTACAAATGCACTTGCCAGTAACTTGTTTAACGATCAGCTCTGAATCTCCATAGATCAACAGCTGTTTTACACCCAATTTTTTAGCTTTCTTGAGTCCCAAACACAAGGCTTCGTACTCAGCTGCGTTATTGGTGCAACTCCATGTCAACCTATATGAAAAGACTTTTTCTTTTCCAGTGGGTGAAATCAGGACGATCCTAGCTCCTGCTCCATTTTTGCACCTTGACCCATCAAAGTACAATTTCCATAACTGGTTGACTGAATCATCTATTTTAGGGACAACAATAGGGAGCTTTTTTGGTTTCTCAATGGAATAGCTTCCCATTTCTGTCTCTATCATAGCATTGAAGTCTTTCATTGAAAACTGATCTTCAGATTGGAGTTCCTCCAGGGTTTCTTCCATTAAATCAATATTCTCAAATTCCTCGGACATCATGTTGACAGTAGCTGTTTCTTCTAGTCTTTCCACATGAAAAGTAGATGGTTTCTCATTGTAGATCTTGACTCTTTTACCTTTGAAAGGTACCTCCAAATGTGAATAATCTAGTGATAGATAACCTCCCAGTTTGGCTGTGAACTCTCTGGATAAACACATACCGAAATATGGTTCTAAGTCTACAACGACTACTTCTTGTATGACGACTGCTTCTGGCATTCTGTGGAGTTGAATAGGTATATCTTTGATCACCCCGATAGTTTTTACTGGAGTACCATCCAATTGCAACACACCAGGATGACTTCGAGTATATTCCATCCCCATTATGTCACATACGGCTTTCGGCATTACCGTAGTTGCGGCCCCTGAATCAATCATGCAATTGTGAACTATCCACCCCTCCATTTGCAAAGATAAATAGAATGGGGGCGGTCTATTTTTTCCAGAGGTTGACACAACATTTGCTTGTATAACATTTGAGGAAGAGGTATTATTCTTTAAAGTTAAAGATTCTTGGAGGAGGTCAATCTGACCAGGAATTTGTAGTGCATCATACATGCTTATTTTGGAGGGGGTCCTCTTCATTTCTTCTGCAATGTTGAACGAAAGAGTTGCAGCTGGGGATACTTCAGCACTTTTCTCCCTTCCACTAGTCGATGCGTCATATCTGTCTCTGTAGACCTGCGTAGCTTCTGTTCTTTGCCTTTTTGTCAATGAAGGAAATCTGAGTCTTTCCTTCGCTTGCTCTTGAGCTTCGCTCCCTTTTCTAGGAGGAAATTCTTTTCTTGGTGTAGTCGCAGAAGTCTGAGGAGGGTCAGAACGTCCTTTCTCACTGGACAGGTTCTTCTACGGAGTTGCTCTGGGGGCAGGAGGAAAACCTAGTGGTTGGAGTTCCTTAGGGTCAGCTTGTAATGACTTTTTTCTCGATCTTGTTAGGACCGATACTTGCTCCACTGATGGCATTGCCAAATTGTGGTGGACCTCTCTGATTATGTTCACCTGTCCCTTGCCGATTTCTTTGGCTCTTTCATTAATAACCGCTTGCACATGATGTTGATGAATCATGCATGAATCTTCTCCATGAGGATCATTGCAAGTGGTACACCAGTAGTCGAAATTAGTGGGTTCTCCATTATCTCCTATCTCATTTGCATACACCACATTTTTTTTATCTTGTCCTCTTCCACTTGTTGAAGCACCTTCCTTTTGTATCTATGGAAATCTTCTTGCTTGGATATTCCTTTTCGCCTCTCTCTTTTTCATGGACGCCATTTCATTTGACAATGTCTTCATTGTATCAATTATGGTCGTGTATTGATCATTGGGGGGAGCTGATGCAAGGGGTGTGGCTGGTAATGCAAGGAATGTAGGAGGTGCAGCTATAGATGGGAGAGCACGCGTTGATGGGAGTGTAGGCAGTTTAGAAATTGATGCTTGGGAAAGCTCTGGTAAAATAGGCAATAGACTTTTTGATGGATATCTTTTTGTAGCGATGAGATCAGCTTCGCCCCTTGCTGCCTCTACATAGATCCCAGGAAAAGTGGTTACACGGGATTGCCTTATTATCATACTGAGATCTGAATCAAAAGCCCTTAAATAATAGCATATAGCTTGTTCTTCCGTGGGCTTTAGGCCTTGCGGTACTCTATCACGAGTTTTGGTAAATCTGATGTTGAAATCTTGGATTTCTTCTTGTGGATGCCTTTCAATGACAGTGAATTGATTCAACAATGTGAAAGGATCTGCATGTATATTAAATTCATCGACCAGATGGCCGGCCAGTACTGCCCAAGAAGTAATGGATCCAGCGGGAAGCGCTCTGTACCAATAGAGCATCTTTCCTTTCAAAGATATAATCAACAATCTGACCATTACATCTTCTTGAGTGATGTTGTAAATAGATGCTAGCTCTGATACATCTAAACAGTGTTCATCTACTATTTTTCCTGTTTCGTCGAAGCTCGGCAATGCTTTTAGTGCAGCTTGTGGAATTTGGTGGTGTGTTCCCAAGTTCAAAGGGCCAGTTTGATTCCATACAAGATGTGTTGGGGCAGGGGCGGCTGCCATGATTGCTAAAGGAGTTACAACCGCTATAGGATTGCTTGCAGACACTCCTACAATGGGTGTTAAAGAGGTGCTAATGGTGCCGGGCGGATTTGATCTTGCGGCTAGCACAGGGTGTGCTTTTAGGCTTCCGAGATGTAGTTCAAAAAACTTGATAGGTTCTTCAGAGTTTCTAGCTCGGGATCCGGTTATCATATGGCTATATAACCAGAAGGTTTCTAGACAAGGTCTTTCTTTTATGGTCTAAATGCAACGGAGTCGCCAGGTGATTTTTCTTGA
Organism: Wollemia nobilis; assembly: GCA_028583015.1. Classification (NCBI taxonomy): domain Eukaryota; kingdom Viridiplantae; phylum Streptophyta; class Pinopsida; order Araucariales; family Araucariaceae; genus Wollemia; species Wollemia nobilis. Next base: position 9,139,826 of record JAQPPZ010016381.1, read on the forward strand.
GATTTTTCAAACAAAAGGCTCTTAAGGTAAAACACCAAAACTTATACAATACTGTGGGATTGTTGGTCCCACCGGGCATGCCAAAAACTGTTGGAACAAAATCTGCCTTTGGTTAATAGTGTTGCGCCTTAGACTTTGCCAACATTGAATAGACAGATCTTGCTTGAGATCATCTGTCTAGTCTCCAGAGAAGGCTGGTTCCTTTGAGTTTTTTAGAGAAAAGGGGAACAAGAGATAAGGGAAATATAGCCTAAGCTAGAACTTTTCTCACGATACAGATTAGACAACAGCAAACATTGATGATGCAGTTTAGACAACAACAAAGCTAGAACTCTTCTTTATAGAAAACATGAATTCCTGAGTGTGACTTTTAGATGTTCGTCTAAAAGCATGTAAATATATTTTAATGTTCAACTCTAGAAACAAGATTTATACGTGCACAGTCCAGATTTCAGAACAGATACATTATAAAACTTAGAGTGAATAAAAGTTAAAACACCAGATACATACAAGCACACAGAAGTTTCGAAAGCCAGAGGAAGAAATCTTTTATTGCTTGTAATCCAGTACATGCACATCAAGCTTGTAAACGTCCAAGAGCCGACCCTTTTTCTCGGTCGACTCACTCCTATTTATACCCTAAAAAGAGTATCTTCTACTACGTACTTTTAATTTCTTCAATCAATTACAAGTAATTGTCTACAGTTTCTAATAATACACAAAGGATTTCCCGTAGATTGGATAAATTTCCTTCTGGCTAATTTTAGGTGAGCCTGTTATTCTGCAATCATCCAGCGGACCTGCCAAGTTATAATCAACAAACCATTCTTCAAAAATCAGCACCTGATGTTAGTGCATGTCCCTAGTTGCCAAAAATATACTTTATTCCTTTACAGTTGGCATGTCACGAAATCATGACATTCGTCTCCTGTTTTGCTCCTCTGCCGCTTCCAACCGTGAAAATGAGACATGTCATGAAATCATGACATTCGTCTCTTCCTTTGCTCTTTTGCTGCCTCCACAGTGAAAATGAGACATGTCACGAAATCATGACATTCGTCTCTTCCTTTGCTCTTTTCTACCTCCCACAAAATGAGACATGTCACGAAATCGTGACATTCGTCTCCTTCCTTTGCTCTTCTCGCTTCCCGGAAAATGAGACATGTCATGAAATCATGACATTCGTCTCTTCCTTTGCTCTTTTGCCCTCCCTGAAAATGAGACATGTCACGAAATCGTGACATTCTCTCCTTGCTTTGCTCTTCTCCGCTTCCAGCCATGAAAATGAGACATGTCACGAAATCGTGACATTCTTTCCTTGCTTTGCTCTTTTCCGCTTCCACCGCGAAAATGAGACATGTCACGAAATCGTGACATTCTTTCCTTGCTTTGCTCTTCCTCCTTCGACCATGAAAATGAGACATGTCACGAAATCGTGACATTCCTCTCCAGAAATGACATGTCACGATATCGCGACACTTTTTCCTCTTGCTCTTTCTCTTGCTTTTAGCCGTGAAAATGCGACATGTCGCGATATCGTGACACTTTTTCCCTCTTGGCTCTTTCTCTTGCTTTTAGCCGTGAAAATGCAACATGTCGCGATATCGTGACACTTTTTCCTCTTGGCTCTTTCTCTTGCTTTTAGCCGTGAAAATGCAACATGTCGCGATATCGTGACACTTTTTCCTCTTTGCTCTTTCTCTTGCTTTTAGCCGCGAAAATGCAACATGTCGCGATATCGTGACACTTTTTCCTCTTTGCTCTTTCTCTTGCTTTTAGCCATGAAAATGCAACATGTCGCGATATCGCGACACTTTTTCCTCTTTGCTCTTTCTCTTGCTTTTAGCCGTGAAAATGCAACATGTCGCGATATCGTGACACTTTTTCCTCTTTGCTCTTTCTCTTGCTTTTAGCCACGAAAATGCAACATGTCGCGATATCGCGACACTTTTTCCTCTTGCTCTTTCTCTTGCTTTTAGCCGTGAAAATGCAACATGTCGCGATATCGCGACACTTTTTCCTCTTGCTCTTTCTCTTGCTTTTAGCCACGAAAATGCAACATGTCGCGATATCGTGACACTTTTTCCTCTTTGCTCTTTCTCTTGCTTTTAGCCGTGAAAATGCAACATGTCGCGATATCGCGACACTTTTGCCCCCTTGCTCCCTTTTGTTGCTCTTAGCCGTGAAAATGCAACATGTCGCGATATCGCGACACTTTTTCCTCCTTGCGGTGTTTTGCTTTTTCTTTGATCTTTAGCATATGGGCCACTTTGGTCTTCTTGGGAAATATGCAAAAAAGGTGCATCAGCTGTTTTTCTGTAGTTAGTCACTTTTTGACTAACGGTACTCATTTACATAATATATCCATAATAAGGTCTGTTGGAGAGATGAAAAAATCAATGTCAGAAGAGAAAGAAGAAGAAGGAATATGTGGCCTCTCCAAACCCCCATAGGACAACTTCCATCAAAAAAGGGCCTACAAAACATTTATGAGATGTCTCAAATAGTAGAGAAGCCTCATCGCTAAACTGAATGAAATATTACTCCTAGACAGGTTTTGGTGATAATGAACAAAGCTATGAAACATGAGAAAGAGTCACCAAAGAAAACCCCTTGAAACCAAAGTGTCTCACAAAAGGAGAGTGAGAAGATAGGATGGAGAAAGAACCACAAAAATCACAAGGGTAGTCCAAAATGACTCCACAAGCATAAATATGTGGTTTCCACCTATATGAACACAATGGGCTAATAACAAGGTCCAAAACTTGTGGACAAACAACAAAACAAAGGGAATAAAAAAATGTAAGGGCACCAATGTAGCTTTCAAACATGTCCTTATGGTGACCTCCTCATCCTACCGGAATGCATGGGTAACCAACCATTGCATCCACCAAATGCTATAGAGAATGTGACTAGATACTAGGATCACATATAAAAGCCTTGGGAGTGTCAGATTCAACTGAGAGTGCACTCCATGATACAAAAAATTTCAATCCATAAAAAAGTATGGAAAATAATTTTGAAAACTAAAAATGATACTACCATTGTGTCCATATCGAAAAAACATTTCTGACAACTATAAACACCCTTATAATCGAATGTCAATTTGGCCTTCATCTGTAGGAAAAACAATAGTTTTTTTATTTCCCTCACAAGGAATCTTCCGAAATGGTAGAATACATTTTAAAAACAATTTTCCATTTTCCCTCACAAGGGACTTCCAAAAATGTCCATAAAAAATAAAGCATTATTTGAAAGATTTATCTCACAGGAGAAAAGATTTTACGGTACTGCCATACAATAAAGTCTCCACTTTTCACATGCTTTTTAATTTGAAATAAAAGAGGGAATAAAAAATGCATTTCCCCCTAATTGACATTTTCATTTTAATTGCTTCCTTTTATATTAAAATACTCCCCATATAAAAAGTGGTCCCCTTTAATATTTTTAATTATTTAAAAAAACCTTCAAATGCATCAATTAAAGGAAAATGATCACCATTTAATTAAAGTTGATGGAACCTAGATGTGGTCATTCTCCGTATCAGAAAAATAAATAACTTCCTCTTATTGTATCAAAGGAGCTTTTCTTAAATATCAAATATGTACAATTTGATCCATCGAATCATAACAAACTGAGTTGATCTTAGCCACACAAATTATCCCAGTAACAACTTAGGATATAATATACTCTAAAACCCCCCTTAAGTGGTACTAGGATATCTCTAAACCCCCCCTTAAGTGATACTAGGAGGTAGTGAAAAATAACAAAACCAAAATAAGTGGCATATCAAGAATTATGAGTCCCGACAACAAGGTCTGATAAGGTACTCATGTACAATATATCCATAAGAACTCTACTCGAGAGATGATGAAAAAAACCACAAGGGAGAAAACCATCTGCCAGAACAGAAGAAGAAGGAAGATGAGGAATGAGTATATAGAGAAGATGTCCTCTTCAACCCCCCTAGGAAAAATTCCATCAAGAAGCCTTCAAAGGATCCATAAAATATCTCAAAAAAGTAGAGAAGCTTTGTCACCTAACTGAATGAAATATCACTCCCAGACTGGTGCTTATGACAATGAACAAGGCTATGAACCATGAAAAAAAGTCACTAAAGAAAACCCCCAGAAACCAAAGTGTCTCACAAAATAAGAGTGTGAATATAGTGTGGAAAAAAAGTATCACAATGGCAAGGTAGTCCAAAATCGACCCCACAAGCACATTTATGTGATGTACACCTATACAAACATAATGGGCTAATAACAAGGTCCAAACTGTATGGACAAACAACATAAACCAAGGGAAAAAATGAAAGGGCACCAATTTAGTTGTTGAATGTGTCCCTATGGTGATATCCTCATCCTACCAGAATGCATGGGTAACTAGCCACTACATCCTCCATGTGCTATAGAGAAGATGACTAGATATGAGGATCACAAACCAATTCTTTGGGAGTGTCGGGTTCAACCGAGAGTGCACTCCATGATACAACATATTTGAGGCCAAAAAACATAAGTTAAACTACCTAAAAATGGAAATTGAATACCACCAATGTGTTCGACTCGAAAAAATATTTTTGATTACTATAAAAACCCCTATAATTGTGTGTCAATTTGGCCTTAATCTGCAGGAAAAACAAGTCTTTTTCTTTTTCAATCAAGAGAATATTCCAAAAATTGGAATAAAAAATGGTTTTTTAAAAAACTTTCTTTCTCTTAGAATCTTCTAGTGATATATTGAGAGGGATGAAATTACTCTCGGGAGCCCTATTCATCTCAATGGCATGATAAATATTCGCCATAGAGCCAAACTTCTCACTCCCTTATATTTGTCGCTTGCTTTCAAAAGATAATAGCATTGCCTGAGGATCGTATGGCTGTTTCATCCAAGAATGATCAACTAGATACACCAAAAAAATCTAGCCAACAAAGTGATAAATATGAAACAAATTTTGGGTACCCTCTATATATAGAGCCACTGGTATTGGCTATAAAGTCAAACTGAGGTCCTGTTATAAGTAAAAAAAAGGATATCAACATTTACGCCAAATTCATGCACCAAATATATCTGCTCTCAAAGAACTTTTCTGGGATGTGAGCTGCACATCCTCTAGAAACTAAATTGTCACACCTGCTATTCTTGAAATGTTTCATTGACAAGCCTGGCATGTTATAGATTAGAAAGATTAGGGTTATGGCAAATTTTTCTTGACCTAGGGTTTGCGGAGCTGACTTGCCTATGTTTTAGAAAATGGATGGATTACACATCATTTTTCGCTTTGCAAGAAGGATGAAAAAAAGCCAAGATGCATTTGGTAGGCCCGTCGCCCCTCCTCAAGCTATCCATCTCGAATGCCACCTAGGAACCGGAACAAGCGCCAACCTTGATACAAAAACGGAGCAAACGCAACAAGAAGGGCGGACGGCGACCTGAAGAAGCCTTCAAAGGGCGCAGGACCAGACCACCTTCTTTTGTCATCATCATTGTTACTAGGAAAATGTAACTTTGAGAAGACCATCGACGAACTTAGCAATGATCCGATTTCGAGGTTCTGTTCGACCCGAATGACAACTCGTATAAGCTAGCCACTATTCATAGGAAAGTCAACATTAACAACAATTCTTCGACAAGTCGAGTAGTCACTGTTATCGAGTCCCATAGGTGATGAAAAATCTAGTCGTTGTAGAATGCACAATACTTGGCAGATCTTCAAACTACCACTCAAGTCCTTCATTTGGTAGGCACAATTTTCAACACTTCTACATGGCTACGATTATGGAAAAAAGCACAAAAAACATCTCCAACTGGGTAATCGTGGAACTCGAGCACACTGCACATCAAGAATAAATTTGATTCCATGATCGAGTAACACTCTCTAACTCTAAAATTTGAAGTAGCTTGAGGAGAAGGAGCAAAGCTCAAATAAGGTTATTTAAGCCTTCGAACCAGTATGAGGCATTAATATCAGCTTTCATTTCATCTGCTATGTACGAGAAAATTTGCCTATTATCTTAGATTGGAGTGCTAGTCTAAAGTGAAATAACACCAAGAAACAGACCCCACGTTGTCTAGATGTCAGTAAGAAAATCTTCACCATTTATGCCAAAGAAATATCATTCATTGTGGAAGGCCGCACGACTGTGAAAAACTCTAGTTAAGTTTTCACTACGCCACCTCATATTTGGTAGAAATTATAGTTAATAGCAGCAATGCAACTACTCCATTTCAACCTTTGCAGGAAAAATATCCATGCTCGCTCTTGATAGCTTCGTGTCTAAATCATCAGACTAGACATTTTACTTAGGTGTGAAACTTTGATAATAATTAGCACTACCAGATTGGAAGCTACCTACCACTTCTATACTTCCATGCATGCAAAGGTGCGCTGGATAAATAGTGTGTTGATGACCAGGCCATCCTTATGGTTGTACTTCTCCCTTACATAGCAAAGAATATATCAACCAAGGAATTTCTATTTATGATGACCAAGTTGAAATGATGGGTTTGATTCCTTACCCCTTTCGCTCATGGCCTACATGGAAGCGATCCAACAAAAAAACCTCTACTTGGTGCAGGATGTGTTGAAACACGTAAAAAAACACATCTTCAACACCGATATGCCCATAAGTCCTAAGCTCGAAGGAACAAGCCACAAAAAAGTAGATGAAGGAGAGATTGTGTTTTACCAGCCAGATCCTGACTTTTATGCTCCCTTAAATAAGCTTTGAAGACATACTCAACATCAAGGACATGATTGTGGACTTCTAGCATGCAAATATATCTTAAAAATAAATAGTGCATACGGGCACGAAACTACTTCTTCCCAAAGATGTATCGATCAAGACCAGCATATTCCCCCATGGAGTTCATTCTTCTCTAGCATAACAGAGAGTTCCTTAGCTCCCTCATCACTAATTAGATTTCCAAAAATATTGAGCGACCTCAGATATCTATTTTTTGGAAGAATTTTAGCAATTGCTCTCACACCAACAACTATTACACCATTTGTTTAAAAGTCTACCTCCTCTACAATATGATTCTAAGCTAAAAATTTAGCCAAAAACACCATTCCCTCATCACCAAAATTATGATCTGACATATAAAAAATTGGAGAATACCTGCCTATAGATGACGTACAATTGCGGTCCAATAAAATACTAGAGATTTCATCAAGGAATTGCTCAATATTATGTAACAAGTGGTTTGAACAACATCCAGATGAAATCCAACCTTCACTTGCTCTTTTATGTCAAGGGAGGCATGCATAGCTATGTCAAGACTCACTGGAAAAACTATTAGGCTAGAAATCAAGAGTTTCGACTCCATTGACAAACATTATGACCAATGCCCATCACATTGTGCATCTACCTAGACCATTAGAGGCTCATAATAACCAAAAAGCAACTTGACACAATCGTATGGGTTCCATATCCAGCATAAGGAGGGCATCCCCCTAGACCAGTTTTGCCTCATCATGGACAAACTACCAGAATTGATGTGGCTCATCTCCACTGGACTGCTACAACTATTTGTAGGCTGAATGCAAAAAGCTATATAGGAGCTATTTTTAGATCTGTGCAAAAATCTTGGTAGTAGAACACTGCAAACCCATAAAAAACTTAAAAATCCAAAACAAAACTAAAAAAATGACTTCCCAAACTACAGATTTTTTTAACCATCTAGTTTATGATCCATCAAAATATGGAGAGCATACTCCCTCGATATTGGAAAAAAATATTATGGGGAGGAAAATAAATGAGGGGGATTTCCATGAGGGAAATCCCCCCATGAGGGAAATATTCCCTTAGGTTCACAGGGTAGGGAAGGCCTGATGTTGGAAAATAAAATACTTCATATTTATTCAATGAAAGAGACCTTGCTTAAATAGCAAGTGCTTACAATATAATCCATTGGATCATAACTAACTGAGTTGATCTTAGCCACACAAATTATCCTAGTAACAAATTAGGATATAATATACTCTAACAACTTAGAGGGTAACCTAAGGGCTTGAGACTCCCTTAGGGTGAACATAGTGGACCTAAGGGATTAATATCCCTTAGGAAGAATGATAACTAGGTTGTAGAAAGACTATATCTGAATTAAGAAAGCTCATCGAAAGATGATATGGATATAACTCGTAGTGCACGTAGTATACCTACATAGAATGACTTGTGTAGGGTATGGAGATGCATGTACACCTTTGATTGACTAAAGGTGATAAGTCTAGCTCATCAAAATGGATGATATTGATAGAATTATTTGCATGACATAAGGATGTGCCTACACAGATGGGCTTATGTGAGGAAATCTTATGAGATGTAACTCTTTGAGAAACTTAGGGGATTTTTATTAAAACATTAAGTTAATGTAGGTTGGGTTGGGGTTTATGAATCCCTCTCCTTAGAAATTTTTTATTTTATTTTTTGTGTGTTTTTGTTTGCTCGTTTTTGGGTTGTTACAATTTGGTATTATGTGCATGATGTTTTATCATTATTTTACTGTCTAACATCATTACAACTTGTTTTTATCACAATGATTAATATTATCTATAAAAGATCAATGGAAATTTTTTACATGTGCATGCTTTGGTAGTTGTGCATTTTAAGTTAAATTTATATTAGTCCAAAAAGGTGTCATGGTGGAACCTAAAAACTCATGTATGATTAAGAGTATGAAATAACCATGTCATGTCCTTTTCAAGATTCATCAATATATTTGCTAGTGCAAAAAGGCTATTTTACAAAGACACTTGCAAGCTTGTATAGCGAACATACCTTTTTTTATAAACTTATTAATGAATTTCTTTTCAAGTGGTTAGTACAAATTATTTAAAGACCTGATTCCACTACATCAATTGTTGTAACAACTACTCCTAAATGCTGATAGCAAATTAGGTGTGGAATAAGAAAGGAAGCTACTTGATAAGTTATGGAATTATATGGCTTTAACATTGTTCATACAAGAATATGAGAGGTACATCCTCTCAAGTATATACACATCAACTTTATATTTGGGATGAGTGTATACCTATTAGACAAACATAGAGGTTTATGAACTCTATTCTTAAAAACATAGGAGGGTTTAAAAATAATTGGATATAGTGTTATCCATCCTAGTTTTAGTAGTTAGTGGGATTAACCTTGGGTAATTTGTTTCAAAAAATGTGGAAATGATAAATATATGTTGAGGAGTTGAATAAGGCCACTCAAAAATAAATATTTTTTACCATGCATTAATTATGTCTTAGATAAAATTGTGGAGAAGTATATTTTTCCTTGATTGATTGATTGTTATAACTAGATTCAAACAACTTCAAAGAATTGAGTTAAAGGCTACATTGACTTATCCATGGGTTATGTATGCTTTCAAGTTTTAAATTTTAGATTATGCATCAACCTTGAATATTCTCTAATTTTCTCCAAAGGTGTTCAAAAATATCTAAGAATGAATTCATGATATATGGTGAGAACTTTGGAAAGTGTAAAAAGTGTTAAAATATTGTCAAAATGTGAGTAGCACTATGTAATAAAAAATGGTTAATCACCTAGCAAGTTGCATTGTGTTGGTTGGGTTGGTTTGCTTGCTCGCTTGCTCACTCACTCTTAATAGAGGACGAGGGCGAGGGTGACACTAGTGATCGAGGGTGTTGCATTTGAATAAAATATTTATGCAAATGATATAGAAGTTTTCTCAACTAATATTGCCACTGTTAAACCTCTATTCATACTAAATAATGTATGAGATGTTCATAGCTTCTTGGATCATAATGATTACTATAAGCAATTTATAGATTTTTAACCATAATAGCACCACCTTTATACAAAAAATTTGCAAAATATGCAAATTTTGTTCAAATAGGATTGTTAAGCACTTAAATTATTTAAGGGAAAGTTGATAATAATCTTTATTTTATAAGCTTTAGATTCATTTGTCTCTTCATATTTATGCTGACAAATTGGACTTTACTGAAAGTGTTGTTTAAGGCAAGAATGGAAAAATACATGCACATAATAGTTAAGTATAAACTTGGCACAATTAGCATCAGACTATGATCAAATTTTTTGATTATATTTAGTCATAAATTTCATAATTTTATTTTTTTGTATTTGAGTTTTTATCTAATACTAATTACTACTAATGCTCACATCATTAGATGCTTGTTGTTTTTGTGGAATTTGACATCTCAATAATAGACAAAATAGTAGACCATCTCTTGCTATCTTAAAACTATATACTTGATGAATAAACCTGCTACTGATGCTCACATTATTAGACATCACAATCATGGATAAAACTAGGAAAAATAATATTGTAGCAAATCATATCTTTCTTCTCTAGGATTTTGGATTCAAAATATATGGAAAATTAATCATAAGGAACATTTTTTTTGTGTTGGCATAGGATTTATGGTATGCAAGTTAACTAACTATTTGACTAAAAGGGATTTTAAATATTCTCTTCTTGAAAGAAATAAATACAAGAAAAAAAACATATTGTACATCGATTGGATAACTATTTTTATGATATGGGGTGGGAAAACCTTATACACATGTGCATGGGGAAGAAGACATGATATATTGTAAACCTACCACACCACACCACACCTTTTGGTGTTCATTCATTACCAATAAAAAAAGTACCAATATTTCACATTCTAGATATTAGTGGTCTAAGATACATAATAATGTAAAGAAATATATTTGCTATTGCAATCATTGTCAATGAATGCTACGACTAAGACAATATGTGAGATGTCATTGCAATATGTTTTATTATTTAATGTTTTAAAAAATATGGAGTGGTTTGATAGGCCCAATTGACCTTGTTTTTATATAACAACATTAATACATTCTTATTTGTACAAATTATATATTAAGTGGGCTATAGTACCACCTTTACAAAATATGACAATGAAAATATGACATTGTTACTCTATAAAAAGGTAAAGTCTTTTTAGGTAATCGTCCTAACCCAACACACCATGTTTGTAGTACGTGACACCCTGAATGGATACACCCACCCTACCTCACACAATCTGAACATGTAATCAAGTCCAATATTTAGTTACACCTAACTAAATTGCCTATACATGAGATAAAACTTCACCAAGTATGAGGCACCAAGGAAAATCATAATTGATTAGGAGAAATGATTTACATAAAAAATATCAATGTACTAATAAAAGAATAAAAAAAATCGCATTAGATATCTATTCCTTTCCATCCTTTAGCAAGCATGTTGAGGTGATCATGAGGGAGTTGGAGAATATCCTAAGAATATATGCATAAAAAAAAAAATTATTTACTGGTTGTTGGAAGTGGCCTAGACATGTGACATTGCAAAAAAATGATCAGTTTTACTTGATACTTACTAGTCTAGAAAAAAAACACATCCTCTTGATTGAACATGGTATTAGGACCTAAAAGAAACCATAGAAATAGAAATAGATTTGACAACACAACAAAGAGAACAAATTATTTTATTGAATTTATTAGACAAATATAGATAGTATGCACTTTTGTGAACAAAATTGATTCAAACTTAGCAAAAGGAACATGATGAGTTAAACACTGAGAAAAAATTCAACTTGGGGAATGGACCCAACCACATGATTTTACACACATACATACATACATACATAATTAATAAATTTTACATCACAATCTCTAACATTCCCCCCTTTGATGCAAAATGGAAAATATTTATTTCCTTTAATTTTATTGGACATACTAAAAAACCTCCTTTTCCTATATCAGACCTCTCACGAAATGATTCTTGGACAACTTAAATGCCCCTCAATTGTCACAAAATTATCTCTATTGGCCCATTCTAAGCCTCTTCAATATCATCAAGAACTCTTCTCAACTACACTCCTTGTGTACATGCTAAAGCTAACACCATAGACTCTACCTCTATAGAAGACAATGAATTATGCTTTTTTTCTTAGAACTCCAATAGAACTCCAAAAAATAACTGATTACCAAAAGAGAAACAATGCCTTGATGTAGATTTTCTATCATCTATTGATCATGTCCAATATAAATCTATGACACTAATCAGTCTTGCATTCTTGAGTAATATATAATGGATTCCATGCTCCCTAGTATCCTTCATATACCTAAAAATTCTCTTCACTGCTTGACGATGTCTTTTTATTGGGTCACTCATAAACCTTGATACCAATAATATTAAAAAAATAATATTTGTTCTACTAGCAACAAGATACATCAAACTACTAACCATACTCTTATATTTCCTTTAATAAACCTTGGTACTACCATCATACCTCATCAAATTCTCACCACAATCTAGTGGAGTATCCACAGGCTTGCAATGCTATAGTATGAAGTTATTTAACATGTCTTGGATATACTTGGCTTGGCTAATGAATATATCACCATTTGATTTGTGAACCTCCACCCTAAGAAAATAATGCATCAAAACAAGATCTATCATCTCAAACTTCTCATTAATTACTTCTTTGAAGCTCTTCATCATATATCTTGAAGTACATGTATAAATCAAATCATCAATATACAAGCAAACATAAAAAAACATCATTACCTAAAATTTGTATGTAAAGAGTAGGCTCATTTTTTCTTCTCATGAAGCCTTTATTAAACAACCATTTTTCTATCCTAGAGTACCAATCCCTAGGGGCTTGTGGAGTCCATATAGGGCCTTCTAGAGCTTGCAGATCCAATTCTCCTTGCCTTTCTTCTCAAATCCTTGTGAATGATCCACATGGAATTCATCATCAATGAACCCATTGATAAGTGCACTCTTCACATCCAACTAATTTACTTTCCATCCCTTCTATGCTAATATGGACATCAACAACCTTATAGTGTCTTCCCTCACAAAAGGAACACAAGTCTTCTCATAATTTGCACCATAATTTTGTGCAAAATCCTTTACATCCAATATTACCTTATGCTTGTCAATTATTTCATCACTCTTGAATTTGGTCTTGTAGACCCACTTGGTACCAATGAAATCCTTGTCAGTTGATGTATGAAATAACTCCCAAGTATAATTCTTTGCAATGGACTCCATCTTCTTTTCCATGGTCTCAACACAAATAGTATATTCAACTACCTCTTCCTAGTTTCTAGGTTCACTAGAAATACAAGACAATGCATAAAAAGTTAATTTCTTATCCATGTAATCATAAAGATTACCTCTTTTATTTTGCATTTCTCTCCTCTTAGAATTTTGGTCTAATATTTGTAATGGTGGATGTGGGAATAAAATATGTTTCATTTTCCTGCATGAGTTTTTTGAGATGGTGTGGCTAGTCTTGTACTGGTATTAGATTGTGTGGATGCTATCTCCATGGATGTTGGTTGAGAACTATGAGTGTTATCTTTATCTTCATCTCCACTATAAAATTGTTCTTCTTCACTTACAACCTCTTCTCTCTTTTTGTGATGGCCTTCATAAACACCACTTTTAACAAGAATCCAATCCCTAGAAATAATATATTTGTATGACTGTAGGTTGTAAAACTTGTATGCTTTGATCTATTCACTATAACTAGTAAATATGCAAGACACAATTTTAGTGTCAATATTTTTCCTCTTCTAATCACTAACATGCATATAAGATAAACAACCAAACATTTTCAAGTCAACCACACTAGGTTTCTTATCATACCACACTTTATAAGATGTCTTGTTATTCACTGCAATAGGACTTCTATTAAGAATATAAACTACTATCATCATTGATTTAGCCTAAAAATTCCTCTAACCCCTTGGTTTTAAGCATACTTTTGGTTTATTCTACAATTTTTATATTCTTCCTTTCTACTACTCTATTCTACTATGGATTATAAGGTGTTTTAAGCTACCTTTTGATGATATTTTATGAATAGAAGTCTTGGAACTCCCTGGAGCAAAATTCCCCACCTTTATTTGTTCTCAAACTTTTGATGGTTTTCTCAATTTTATTTTCATCCATTACTTTAAATGTAGTAAAGGTTGAAAAGGCCTCATATTTACTCTTTAAAAATAAAACCCACATAAATCTAGTTACATCATCAATAAAGGAAATGACATATAAGTTCATACCAATACATGCACATGATATAAGACCACATAAATCTAAGTGAACCAACTCTAATGGATTATTTATTCTTGAATTGCTTGAGGAAAACTTGTCCATGTTGCTTTTTAGGTGCATACCCTTTGCACACTTCATTAATTCTTGTATGAACATTTGGAAGACCTTGCACCATGGATTTCATGTACAAAACATGTAGGATGCCAAAGTTAAGGTGTCCAAACTATCATGCCATAACCAATTTGAGTTTTCAAGGGTTTCATAACACACTCTTCTTCCTAAAGTGTCCAATATCAAAGGAAACATCTAGGTTCTTGTTATTGAAGATATTTCAACCAAATTTTCTCCTTACTTCTTGCCATAAATCAAGCACTTTCTATTATCAAAAATATGCTTGAATACCTTTTCCAAGAGATAAATCATTCTCATAAGATTATGCCTCATATTGGAAAAAATAGATGTAAAAATGTCTCCTTCTCCTTGTCTTGTTTTAAGGAAAAATTCCCTTTTCCAACAACCTGCACAAGATTTCCATCTCCCAACTAAACTTGGCTTTTGAAACCCTCATCTAGTTTCACAAAGCCTCCCTACAACTTGTAATATGGTTAGAGCCACAAGATTCTAGATACCATAACTCTCTTTATAGAAGCAACATTACATGAAAGAGAATAATTTAAAATCTTATCTTTATCATCTTCCTAAGAAACACTTTTTTGATCACCTCCTTGATTACCTTGATTCTTGGCTGCCAAGATCCTACAACCCTTCTTCATATGAATTGCTTTTTATATTAGTAATAGTAAATATTTTTATTGTTCAACTTGCCTTTATCCTTGGAGCTTAAATGCTCTTTTCTTTTTTGATTTAAACCATATGAAGAGCTATCTCCTTTTGCTTGTTGGTAATTTGACTACTTTCCTTCTTGAGAACTTGAGATACTCAAATTGGATTCAATATCTTGATCCAATTTGGATGCGTGGTAGACCTTTTACCTTCAAGGTATTCAAATATTTATACTCTTATTATAGGGTTATGCATAGGGG
Organism: Wollemia nobilis; assembly: GCA_028583015.1. Classification (NCBI taxonomy): domain Eukaryota; kingdom Viridiplantae; phylum Streptophyta; class Pinopsida; order Araucariales; family Araucariaceae; genus Wollemia; species Wollemia nobilis. Next base: position 9,154,939 of record JAQPPZ010016381.1, read on the forward strand.
CTAAAATCGTTAATAAGTGAATATTAGCATTTTTTAAAATACAAATTGGTGAATTTCGAGACCCTGGCCGTCGGCCCATTCGCCCAATTTTTTTGAAAAAATATATATTTTTGGGTCGGTTTGCCCAAAAATTATAATATTTTAACTTTTAAAATTTTAAATCGCCAGCCCTCCTACCTAGATTTTGGATTGATTCACCTTAAAATTATATATAATTTTATTAACCTAGAAAAATTCACCCACTATATATACCAAAACATACTATTACTTGTTATACATTCAACAAAAAAGGAGAAGCTAAAATTTGAGATAAAAAAAGAACAGAACCAGAGAAACCAAAAAAAGAGTGATTCGCAATAGACAAAGGATAAATTACAAAACTATAGAGAAAAGACTACATGTACGTAATTTATTTTGATGCTTTGTCTTAATTTTGTTGTCACTACTTCCATGCATACATACTCCATGCTTGTCCTACCTTGGATGACTATATGCTCTCCCAGGTCATCCCTCACATGAGGTCTACCAACCCACCCAGGTCGTCCCTTGCATGAGGTCTACGGACTCATGTAATTCATCCCTCGTATGATGTCTACGGACTCATGTAGGTCATTCCTCGCATGTTGTCTATGGACTTACCTAGGTCATACCTTATAGGTCATATCTTGCAGGTCGTACCTTGCATGATGTCTACAGACTCGTGTAGGTCATTGCTCATATGATGTCTACAAAATCACATAGGCCATACCTTGCATGAGGTCTATAGACTTACCCAGGTCATCCCTCGCATGATATCTATGGACTCATGTAGGTCATCCCTCGCATTATGTCTGCAAACTCACGTAGGCCATCCCTCACATGGTCTACAGACTTACCTAGGTCATACCTCACATGATGTCTATGGAATCACATAGGTCACCCCTTGCATGTCATCCCTTGTAGGTTTTCCCTTGCATGAGGTCTACAGACTTACATAGGTTCTCCCTTGTAGGTCATCCCTCATATGAGGTCTATAGACTTACCAGGTTATCCCTTGTAGGTCGTCCCTCACATGATTTCTATGAACTCACACAGGTCATCCCTCACATGATATCTATTGACTCACATATGTCATCTCTCACATGAGATCTACAGACTTACCCAGTTGTCCCATGTAGGTCATCCCTCACATGATATCTATAGACTTACCAAGTCATCCCTTGTAGGTCATCCCTCACATGATAACCCTACATTGAATCAATTAGTTTTCACCATTTTCACCATAATATTAGTTTCTTATTATCAATTTAAAGTGTAGATCTCATCAAGCTATGTATTTAAAAAAAAATTAAAATGAAGCTTTGGATCAAAAGTTATACCTCCTAGAACATTGCAGGGTAGTCTACAGTAACGAGGGATAATCGACGAGGTATGACCTATGTGAGTCAGTAGGCATCATGTGAAGGATGACCTATGTGAGTCAAAAAACATCATGTGAGGGAGGACCGATGAGAGATGACCTGTGTGAGTCAGTAGACATCATGCATGAGTTCTACTGATGAGGAATGACTTGTGTGAGTCGGTAGACCTCATGCATGATGTCTACTAACTCACATAGGTATTCCCTCATTGATCATACCTCACATGATGCCTGATGATTTATATAGGTTTCCCCTCATTGGTCATCCCTCACATGATGTCTACCAACTCACATAGGTCATCCCTTGTTGGTCGTCCCTCATCACTACAAACTACCTTGCAACCTTCTAGGAGGTATAAATTTTGATCTAGAGCTTCGTTTTCAATTTTTTTTAAAACCACATAGCTCAATGAGATCTACACTTTAAATTGATAATAAGAAACTAATATAAAATATTTTTTTATCATTTTCACCTCTACAACCGATTGATAAATTTGGACGACCTTGTAGCCTATAGGTTGCAAACGACCCTGCAACCTTCTAGGAGGCATAACTTTTGATCCAAAGCTTCATTTTTATTTTTTTTTAAACCACATAGCTCGATGAGATATACACTTAAAAATTAGTAAATTCCTCAATAAACCCTTATTTTAAGTGGTATAAATATTTTTCAATTGATTTACCTCATTTTTATATTTTTTGCTAGAAAAAATTACAATTTACCATCTCTTCTACATGAGTTTGGATACAATTCACCTCACTTTCGAAATTGATTCACCTAATTTTTATAAATACATTTTGGGCCCAACCCCTTATGCATAAACTTGTCTACTTATGTCACCATAATATGGAACCATATTGAGTTAAATATCTCAAGATTTATTTACTATTACCTTCTCCTCCATGTTCTCTCCATTGACCCACATCTTGTTCATTGTGTCATTCATCTTGACACAATAGTTCCAACATCTTCTCCATCCTCCATTGTCATATTTTTGAAATTATTCTTCAAGCTTTGAAGTATGGCTAGATTCACCTTCTTTGTCCTATAATAGGAACTCTAGGCTTTCCAAACTTCATGAGCATTATTGCAACCAAAAATCCAAGGGTAGATGTTAGGATCAATTGCACTCTAAGTGTAGAAAAAGACATGTGCATCAAGATTCTATCTAAATTTTTTATCTAGATCCAAAACATTCAAACCTTGAGGAGCATCATAGCCTATTGCTATGATCTCCCAAACTCCTTTCCACACCAAGATTATTTGTAGCTAATATTTATAGCAATTAAGTTTCTTCCATTTGAAAAGAGGAATATTTATTGATACATTGTTAAGAACAATTATAACAACTCACATAATGAAAATATTTTCTCTCTAAAAATTGTCTAGATTTTTTGTTAAGGAAAATATAGAACAAATGTTTCATTAATAAATAACTTTATCCTCCTCCAAATAATGTTTGCAACTTGCTCTGATACTAAATGTGAGAACTCAAGGGGTATGGAAGGGATATGAGACTCAAGATAAATCAATGATACAAATAAAAAATGATAGAAGAACTAAAACCTAGAATCATACAAGTTTTTAGGCTTGAAAACCTTTGAAATACATAGTATTCATGAAAGAGAGAATTACATAACATGTGGTTAGCTTAGAACATAAACTTTGAATTTCTAAACATTACACAACAACTGTCTAATATTCAAAAAACAAAACTTACTACTATTTTTACCTAGTTGAGCATGAAATTTTTTCATATTTTCATGAGTAAAAAACATCTAAACAAAAACTAATACAAAAACAACATACAAAACTTAACTGATCATACCACCTTCTTTATTGTTATTATACTTTCTAGCACTCACTCATTCATAATGATAGTTATCATACATTGAGTTTACATTATGAGTTAGGACACTATCCTAACATTATTATGTAAATGTGTATGTCGCACATTGGGTTCTTATTTCATATGGGTCCATATGATGTAAGCATTACTTATTGTGAGGACTTAATAAAATATGTAACTATTTCTTTATTAGGAGTTACTAGCTTGGTCCCTCCACTTGTACATGGATCGATGCTTGAGCATTACGGTTAGGATTGAAAATAGTCTATTAAAAGGTAAGATCCAAATTATTGTAGCACCTTATTTTCTAATATTGTAATAGAGATTTGCTTCCAAGGAGGTTTCCTCCTCAAATAAGACTACAATTTTGTATTATGATTTCTATTTTTGATTAATAAAGTTGCTACATTTTTTTTATTATGTTTAATGTCATTGTTTTTCAATGAATTTATACAGGTTTTTATGAGGGGTCCTGATCCCCTCATATTGAGTGGAGTTTGAACCTTGGACCTATCAAAGAGAGGCTAAATCCCTTACAACTGCAGTAAAAAGAGAGATATTTTTTCAATGAGTTTACATAGGTTTTTATGAGGGGTCCTGGTCCCCTCATACTAAAAGTTTCTTTATTTTCATTATGTATTGCAATATTGTTATTTTCATCTATATTTTTTTGTTAATTATTGCACTATTTATATGGATATCCTTATTTTAATTGGAATATTCATAACAAGTGGTATCATAGGACTTTCTAGAGTCATGTTCTGCTACAATAACAATAGTTATTATCCTGCTATCTAATCCTTGTTATATATACTTTTTCCTTCCATTTAATGTTTTTGCTAAAATACCCTACAAAATATAACACAATTTTTTTAAAAAACCTATGTTGGCGGTTTTTAAATATCATGAAGGAGTTATCATTATTGGCTGAGCTAGATTTTCCATAAAACATCTAGTAATTCAAACTCCAATTCCTAGGTCCCAGAGAACATCTATATATGGGGGTGAGATCCCATGTACCCTTGGGTATATAGGAAGACCCCATTAGGATTAGGAGAAACCTTTAGCCCTAGGAATATATCAAACATTTGAGTTTTATAGTGCACTAGTAAATAACATATTATAAGTTACTCTCATAGTAAACTAAAAATGGATATCGTGGCTATGGGTACAATGGAACCCTCCATAGTTAGAGTTCTAAGATATTGGGCCAACCACTAATCATGATCAAGATAGTGTATTATAGATCCTATGAAGCCAAACACACCCTAGATTAGATTATCCCTGTTAAATTGTGACAATCACCTTTCAATCCTATCTAAATCAAAATCCAGACTTGAGCATACCTAGAAGTTGATTTCCATCATAGATTGATGGTACAATAGTAGTTAGTGGTAGTTTTTGGACAAATAGTTGTCAGGTTGGTAGTTTAATAGTGTAGTCTAAATAGTTGGTAACAATAGGATATGGTAACTGATATGTTGCAAGTGTGAAAAGGGTTTCACCTTAAGTGGCTTAGAAAAATCCTTTTCTAGCCCTAAGTGTGAAAACTCCCTAACTTTTGTCGGCAAGTGTTGTCGGCAGTTTTGTTTTAATCCCTATTCTCCCTAACTTCCCCCCTATTTCTGCTCCTATATTCCCTCCTTATCCCTCCATTTCCTCCTTATCCCTCCGTTATTCCTTCTTCCCCCTTATCCCTCCAACTCCTCCTCTTCGCCGACTATCCCCTATTCTCTACCTATATATATTTCATATTATGTAATGTCCTATGGTTGTTGAAGGGGTGCAAATAAATTTTAATTTTTCCGCTGCGATTAAAGTTTTTGAATTTTGCTGTGTTTGATTGACCCTAAAACATCATTGGTATCAGAGCAGGCACAGTTCCCGAGGCGAGGCGAGGCCAGGCGGGCATGCATCCTGATGCAAGAGTCAGTAGGCTCGAATCTCGAGGCGGATCACGAGCAAGCTTGAGCGCAGATCTCGAGGTAGATCAGGCATGGATCTCGAGGCAGATGCACAGGCTCGACACGAATCCTGAGGCGACAAGTGGCAATAGACAACAGGCTCGGATCGATGTGAATCTTGAGGCGACACGTGGTGACACATGGATCGAGGCAATAGTTGACGTGGCAGATGAAGTGACATGGCAGCATGCGATCGAGCTGACGTGACGATGTGCGATTTGTCAAAAAGTGTGCCATGTGGCGACAAGTGGCAAGTGTGCATTGGTCAACGTGTCAGTTTGCGATTGGCTACGTGGGCGGAAAAATTGCGATAACTGTGACTGCCCAAACGCAGTCGATTATCTCTCTGCGCCATAGGGTTGATAAACCCTCTTGCATTCCCCACACAACGAATGTGGGATTAAAAGGATTTTATTTTTTTTAAAAACAATCGTCGTCGCATTTTTTTAAATAGCCCCCGGTGCCATGGAAAACACGTCCGCGGGACGTGGTGCAGCGGCCTAGGCGATCCGCTAGCGTGGGGACGGACACGGGATCGAATCCCGCCGGTCGCAGCCGCCAAAAGTTTTTTATTTTTATTTTTAAATCGTAGCCGCCAAAGATAAAAGGGAGGAAATCCCTTGTTGTTTCAGCCAAGCCGCTTGGCGCAGCGGCAAAGCCTGCCCGCCGGTGGTCGGGAGGTCACGAGGTCGAATCACGCCTGCGTGTGAAAAAAAAAAGGGTAAAATATATATTTTTTTAAAGTTTTTTATTTTATTAAATTTTTTTTAAATTATTTAATAATTTTTAATTATATTTTTTAAAATTATATTTTTTAATAATTTATTTAAAAGGTAATTTAAAAAATATAAAATTTTATTAAATTTTTAAAAAAAAAAGGACTTTATAAAATTTTAAAACCCTTGTTTGAAGAGTTTTTTTGAAAAAAGTGAAATAATGTGCCCGTGAAATGTTAGATGATCCGGTCTGAGGGGTGTTATAATGCACTTCTCTCGATTTTGAGACGAGAGACACCAGAATCCTTTGATGAAAGGGTTCAACGAACAAGTCTCCATACAGTGTTTTGTCAGCTGGAAAATCAGGTGATTGATCATCTGAGGAAGCCGAATTTCGGATACGAGGCAGATTCAAAAGACAACATTTTTGGACAAAGAATTGAAGAGTCCGAGACTGTGGAATTTGTACCAGAGGAAATTGAACCAGAGGACCAAGCAAGTGCCAGTTATACACCTAGTGTATAGGTAGCAGAATCAAGTGAGAGCTATTCACCACGCTCTCCTAAACCTGAAGCAGCAGCAGAAGAAGAAGACGAAGAAGAAGAAGACGAAGAAGAAGCAGCAGAAGAAGAAGAAGAAGATCCAAAGGAAGTGGATCCTGAAGAACCTGAGGTCATTGTCATCAGCAGCAGTTTCGAAGCAGAACCTGAATGTACTAAAAAGGCGAGATTTGATTTGAATCATTAATCTCTTTGTACTGCTTTATAGTACTTGTTTGCTTCAAATAAAGTTTGTTTTTATTTTGCAATGGCATCCAATACTAGTCTTCCGATTCCTGAGTTCAATGGAGGAGACTATGAATATTGGTCTATTAAAATGAAAACCCTTTTGATAGGAAAAGGTTTATGGGATGTAGTCGAAGAGGGCTATACTGAACCAACTGCTACTGAATGGGCAACTTTCTCTAATGCTGATAAAAAGGCTAGAAAAGAAGCATAAAAGAACAATGCTTTCGCCCTTTATCACATACATGCTGCCCTAGATAAAAGTATCTTCCCTAGAGTTGCCTCTTATGTAATTGCACAAGATGCATAGAATGCCCTAAAAGAAATCTATAGAGGTAGTGACCAAGTAAAACAGGTAAAGCTGCAAACATTGAAACGAGATTTTGAAAATCTCAGGATGCAAGAAAATGAAAAGGTGGGAGATTACTGCATGCGAGTGAAAGCCGTAGTTGATAAAATGGTCACACTAGGGGAAGATATTAAGCCAGAGGTTATGGTGAAGAAAGTGTTGAGAACACTTCTTCCTAAATGGAATTTTGTTGCAATAATTATTGAAGAATCCAAAGACTTAACCTCATTGTCTTTTGATGCCCTAACTGGTTCACTTCTCTCACATGAAGAGAGGTTATAGGAAACTCCTACCACTAGTTATGGGGGAGATGATAAAGCTTTTGCCACACATGAAGGAAGAGGTAGAGGCCATGGCAGAGGACAACAAAGAAGCAGAGGCAGGAATAATCAAAGAGGAGGAACTCCTAACAAGAGGAGGATCATCCAACGAGAGGTGGAAATCAGAATAGAGGAGGACAAACAACAATATAGAGGGAAACAATCCGGCAAAGGAAAAGGAGGAGATAAATCAAAAAAAGTTTGCTACAATTGTGGCAAACTCGGCCATTATGCTCGAGATTGTTGGTCAAAGACTTCGCAAGGAAGCAACGACAACCGGAAGCGATCAATTTGGAAATTTTGGAGAAGAGGAAGAGTCCACAAATATCTTTCTTTCTTATGGCCAGAAAGAGCAAAATATGAATGATACATGGATTTTGGACACTGGGTGTTCAAATCACATGAGTGGCAAAGAAGAAATCTTTGCTACTTTAGACTCCTCATACAAATCCAACATCCAATTGGGAGATGACAAGTCATTGGCAGTTGAAGGCATTGGAGCCATGGAGGTTCCAACGAAAGAAGGCATCAAGCAAGTAAGTGATATCTATTACACACCCCATCTTCAACACAATCTTTTAAGTGTTGGTCAAATGCTAGAAAAGAATTATAAGTTGATTTTTGATGAGGGTAAATGCACCATTTTTGACAAGAACAATAGTAATAGAATCATTACACAAGTGCCAATGTTAAAGAATAGATTATTCCCTTTGAAGTTTGGCCAGCCAGGAGGAAATAAGTTAGCAAATGTTGCTATTACCAATCCAAGTGTCCTATGGCACTTGAGATATGGTCATTTGAATTTAGCAATTTTGAAAATGCTAACTTCACAAGCAATGGTGACTGGACTTCCCAAAATTCAAGATAGTAAGGAAGTCTGTGAAGGGTGTGCCTTGGGCAAGCATGCTAGATCAAAATTTCCTCATGGACAAGCATGGCGGGCTAGCTATCCACTCCAGTTAGTACATTCAGACATCTGTGGTCCGATGCAGACCAAGAGTCTAGGTAATCACTCTTACTTCCTACTTTTCATTGATGATTGCACAAGAATGTGTTGGATATACTTTTTGAAGCATAAGGATGAATAATTTGCATGCTTTGTTGATTTTAAAGCAAAATTTGAAAGTGAGAGTGGGTATTCAATAAAATGTCTTAGATCAGATAAAGGAGGAGAATACTCCTCTAATCAGTTTTTGAATTTTTGTAAACATCATGGCATCAAGAGGCGGTTCACAACCGCCTACACTCCACAAAAAAATAGTGTAGCAGAAAGGAAGAATCGCACCATTGTGGAGATGGCAAGATCCATGCTTCAGACAAAGAATTTGAGTAATTCATATTGGGGAGATGCAACAAGGACTAGTGTTCACGTATTGAACAGAAGTCCTACTTCAAGTTTGAAAGGGAAGACACCTTACCAAGCCTGGTATGGTAAGAAACCAAATGTGAAGTATTTCAAAGTATTTGGTTCATTGGCATATGCTCACATTCCTGATGAGCTGAGAAAGAAACTGGATCCAAAGAGTCAGGCATGCATTTTTGTAGGATACTATGAAAACACAAAGGGTTATAGACTCTACAATCCTACAACTCGAAAGATAGTGATTTCAAGGGATGTGATTTTTGATGAAGGGGGAGAGTGGGGTAAGCCCCAAATATTCAATGATGTTGAAGCCACTGATATAGTTGCTCAACAGGTGCAACCATAGCTCCCACAGAAAGGAAAGCAGTCTCCTCCCACACATCCTCCAAGTCCATCTTCTGATTCAACTTCTTCACCAAGTCCTTCTCCACAACGATCAGTAAGTTCCTCACCAATGGACATTGATGTTCCATCCAAAGGTAAGAGAACTCTACAGTATCATCCATCATCTCAAATGTTGGATAATTTTTTTTCAAGAAGATACACTAGGAGTCAAGCTAGTGAAATGGAATCTGTTTTACACAGATTAGAAAGTATGCACTTGTATGGTGATGATGAATCCCAACAGGAACCTAGGGGAGATCAAGTTAACTATTCTTTGTTAACTAGTGCATAGCTTGAACCTTCTAGTTATGAGAAGGCATGTACTCAGAAGATTTGGCAAGATGCCATGAAAGAGGAGATAACCTCTATAAAAAACAACGACACTTGGGAGCTCGTGAAGCTTCCTAAGGGAAAGAAATGTGTTGGCTATAAATGGATCTTCAAGACCAAGTTTAATGCTGATGGAAGCATTGAGAAGCACAAGGCAAGATTAATGGCAAAGGGTTTTACTCAGAAATATGGAATAGATTATGAAGAGACTTTTGCTCCTAGCCGAGACAGGAGACTATCGAAACAGCTTCTTGCCTTAGATGCACACAAAGGATGGAAAGTCCAACACATGGATGTCAAGAGTGCATTTCTCAATGGTTACTTGACCGAAGAAGTGTACGTTGAGCAACCACAGGGATTTGAAGTACAAGGTAAGGAACACCTTGTTTACAGATTGAAAAAGGCACTCTATGGTCTTAAACAGGCACCAAGAGCTTGGTACTCACGTATTGATGGGTACTTCAAAGATTATGTGTTCACCAGGAGTAAAAATGAACCCACACTCTACTACCTAAAGCAAGGTAAAGACATCCTCATAGTTTGCTTGTATGTGGATGATCTCATTTTTATGGGTAGTAATGAAAAAATGAATATGGAGTTCAAACACTCCATGATGACGCAGTTTGAGATGAAGGATCTTGGCTTAATGCACTATTACCTTGGAATGGAGGTTCATCGATCAGATATAGGGATCTTCATCTGTCAACATAAGTATGCTCAGGATATGATCAAGAAGTTTGCTATGGAGCATTGCAAACCAGTTGCAACTCCAATTGGACATGGGATCCAATTAAGCAAAGATGATGGAGCACCAAAAGTTGATGTGACCACTTTTAGAAGCATGGTTGGGAGTTTGATGTTTCTCGCCAACACCAGACCAGATATTCAGTATGTTGTATCTCTTATTTCTAGATTTATGGCTAACCCATCTGAGCTACATTTGCAGGCAACAAAAAGAATTTTGAGATATGTGAAGGGTACATTGGATTTTGGAATCCAGTACCATAAATGTAACACTATCAAGCTTGTAGGCTTCAGTGATAGTGATTTGGGTAGCAATATTGATGACAGGAAGTCAACATCGGGGAAACTATTTTAGTCTTGGATCGGGACTAATAACTTGGAGTTCAAAAAAGCGAGACATTAGTAGCGCTATCTTCAACATAAGCTGAGTATATAGCAGTTACTTATGCAAGTACACAAGCCTTGTGGCTAAGGAAAGTACTAGAAGAGATTGGAGAACAACGAAAGTGGTTCGACCAAAATCTACTGCGACAACATCAGTGCCATTCAGTTGGCATATAATCCTGTCCACCATAGCAGAACAAAGCATTTTGATATGAAGTATCACTTCATCAGAGATATGGTGGAACATAAAATTATTGAGCTTCAATACTGTCACACTTTGGAGAACGTCGCTGACATCTTCACCAAGGCAATGACTAAAGCTCAATTTGTAAAGCTGAGAGACTGTGTAGTCAGTCCTCTCAACTTTAAGGGGGAGAATGTTGCAAGTGTGAAAAGGGTTTCACCTTAAGTGGCTTAGAAAAATCCTTTTCTAGCCCTAAGTGTGAAAACTCCCTAACTTTTGTCGACAAGTGTTGTCGAAAGTTTTGTTTTAATCCCTATTCTCCCTAACTTCCCCCCTATTTCTACTCCTATATTCCCTCCTTATCCCTCCATTTCCTCCTTATCCCTTCGTTATTCCTTCTTCCCCCTTATCCCTCCAACTCCTCCTCTTCACCGACTATCCCCTATTCCCTACCTATATATATTTCATATTATGTAATGTCCTATGGTTGTTGAAGGGGTGCAAATAAATTTTAATTTTTCCATTGCGATTAAAGTTTTTGAATTTTGCTACGTTTGATTGACCCAAAACCATCATGATAGTGGCAGTTTTCAGAATAGGCAATTGTTAGAACAAATAATTATTAGCATAGGCAATTGTGATAAAATTTTATAGCTAATTATTTTGGTATATGTCATCCATAACTATTTTTAGGAATCCCAAATTATCGAAATATTTTTGGAGCTACTAGGAGGGCCCATATAGAGAATATAGTTGAACAATTGAATCATAAAAAAAATGAGATGAGTCCAATGAGGGCAATAATTAATCAATCTGATGTTGACATAAAGACACTAAATGACAAAGGGAATTATGTGGTAGTATAATAGAACAATATGAAAGACACAGTTAATAGTAGTCTAAAGGATTTTGATTGTTGTTTCATAGGCGTGACTCATGCATAGACTCAACTTGGCAATAAGGTATCTGAGTACAAGGTAGGAAGTTCAGAAATATGAACACACAATACATTTTCCAATCATAACATATATAAAGTTACTAAGTTAGGATTTCCAAAATTTGATGGAAAGAAACCCAATGATTGGTTATACTAGACAAACCAATATTTTACTCTTCATAATATCCCCTAGAATTTGAGGCTCATAGTAACATATTTTAACTTTGAAGCTAATGCACTTCAATGGTACTAGTGGTTGAGGAATATGAATCCAAACCTCTCTTGGGTTGAGAAGTAATTATTCACCCGTTTTGACCCTAGTGAGTATGAGGACTTCATAGGAGTCCTCACAAAATTTAAACAAAACTCCACTATCCATGAATATCAAATTTAGTTTGAAAAGTTGACCAGCCACACAAGGGGCTTGAGTGAAGAACTTATTCCAAGTTACTTTATTAGTGGGTTGAAAATAGATATTAAAATCGAAGTGAGAATGTCCAAAATACAAACCATGATGCAAGTAATAGGTTTATCCAGATTGGTAGAGGATAAATTTATGGCTCAAAGGAACACATCTAAATTTCCACAATATTGACCCCCACCTCCATATCGACCAACAAAAAACCTCACTAATAAGTCACCCATAGTCAAATTTTTAACTCAAAAAAATGGAGGCTTATAGGGCACAAAGACTATGCAATAATTATAATGAAAAATATTCCCCAGGGCACAAGTGCATACAACTAAAAATTGTATTTGCTTGATGTGGGTAAATTCTTAATTGGGGAGTCCTAAGAAGAAGAAGAGGAACATTAGGAATAAGAGTGGTAGGAAGAACTAGAAGCACTAGAGGAACCACAACCCAACATTCTTATACATTCTCTAGCATAAATATCCACCCCCAAACTATTAAGGTGGTGGAACATTTCAAGGGCTGACAAATCATAGTACTCATCGATTATGGAAGTACACATAATTTTATTCATCCTCAAGTGGACAAATGAGCAAATTGTTTCATAAATATTAGAGAATATTATATTATTTGGTACATGCTAATATATCCCTATGATTCAAATGTAAACATGTAATATTATAATAGGATTTGAAGTCTATTGTTTAGGATAGATATTTATATTTCCCTTATGTAAGTGTTTATGTGTAGGATGCACACAAGTATCATATAATAAAGTATGCAAGTGTCATAGAATAGAGTGTGTAAGTAAATTAATAATCAAGAGTCATGTATACAAGTGGCATGGTTTGAAGCCAAAGGACATGTGAGAGTTTTCTTATGCACGAAATAGAAAAGGTTGAATCTCTTGGATATGTGAGAAGAGAAATAGACAAAGAGTCCAAGAGTCACATTTATAAGGTTATATTATGGATACAAAGCTCCATGAAATGCATTTGAATGTAGAACAAGTCTTAAGATTGTATATTTGACTCAAAAAAAATTGTGAGTATTTTCATTCAATAATATCATTATATTGTTGAATGTTATATTGAGAATTGTATGCATTCATATTATTCTATAATCAAGTCTTCATTATATTTTATATGATCTTGGAACAGTGGGACCTAATATAATCTAACTTAAAAGCCAAAAATAAATTCAAACAATTCTTTTTAGATCATGATAGAGGGAATATTGCAATGTAAAGGAAAATGTAAAAATGTCTAGGTGAAAATAGGAGAATACAATCTTGAGGCCAACATGTTTACCTTTCCTTTGGGAGGACATCACGATCGCTTCAAACTTTGGGTCTAGTAACTTGGTATTTTTTAAACTTTAAATGCAATTCAACTAGTAGGAAATAAATATACTCTCCAAGGAATGACCATAGGGACTACTCAAATGGTCTCTTCTCATCGAATATAAAATATATTTAAGAAATTATCTCATGGTGTGGTAGAATAGTTGATTAATACTAGATAAAATTATCGAGGATATATTCCAATAATTTGGTTTACAACGCATTCTTGATAAACATGTATTTGTCTTTGCTAAACTAAAGGGTATTTTACCAAGGCACACTCATGATCATGCTATCCAACTTATACCAGGTAGTGTACCAACTAACATTCACCCTTATAGGTACATGTATGTACACAAGTATATATATGAGAAAATGGTATAGGAGAAACTAGTAGTAGGGGTTATAATACCAAGTGTTAGTCCTTATTGTTCTCTAGTGTTGCTGGTTCATAAGAAAGATGGGTCTTAGGGGTTGTGCATAGAGTTTTGGGATCTTAATAAGATTACCATCAAGGACAAATTCCTTATTCCTTTTATTGATGACTTTTTGGACTCCATGGTGCTCAATTTTTCCTCAAGTTAAATTTGCGCTTAAGGCATAATCAAATTAGAATAAGAGAAAATATATTTACAAAATGATATTCTAGACTCACAAAGGTCATTATGCTCTTTGGTATTACTAATGCATCTTCTACTTTCCAAATTGTCATGAATGCTATATTTCATATCTTTCTATGCAAATTCATATTGGTCTTCTTTGATGATATTCTAATTTATAGTCACACTTGGGAAGAACATTTACAAAATTTGGACCAAACCTTACAACTCCTGATAAAACATCAACTATGTGCTAAGTGGTCCAAATATTTCTTTGGTATGTATTAAGTGATATTTTTGTCCAATCACAAGAATATACTCACAATCAGGATTCTATCCAGATATCCTCTCTTACAAGGAAATATTTGTGATTTCCTTGAGGTTCTATTTAATGTGTTAATTTGCTTGCAATGCTTAGTAAAAAATATGAAATGATAAAAATTAATTGGATACCTCAGTGTCGCATATACCTATTAACAAGGGGCCTATTTTAGGTTGATTTGATTTACAATGATTTTATTGTTCATGGAATTTATGAAAATGTGAAATTATTGATCAACTTACAACCTTAGAAAATGTATAAATATTTGATTTTAATTGATTTTATATTGGATTGTTAATCAAATTTTATCTTCAATTGTTAATCAAATTTATCTTTGATGTTAATCAAATTTTATCTTTGATTGTTAAGATTTGCTTGAGAATAAAAATGAAGTGATTGAATCTAACTTTGTAATGTAAAAACTTTGGAATATCATATTAATTATTCACTTTAATGAAAAATGAAATTTATTAAAATTTCAATTTTACATAAAATGATATTAAATTATTATTTAAAAACTATGCAAAGCTAACACTCTAAATTTTCATTAAAATATGTATCGCTCCAAATTTTTCGCATCCTTACCTTCAGGCTATAGGATCCGTGCCCGGAAGGAGGATGGGAAAAGGATGTCGCGGTACCTCGGACTGAGAGGACTTGCGAAGGTCCCGCCTCTCAAGGGAGGTGTATATTGGTGATTTTTCGACGGATGGTGGGTTCACCAGGAAACATTTAATGGCAGTTTCCACGCCTAGGTTTGGAATGTGTTTTAATGTGTTCATTTTTAGCCTTAAGCATTCATATCCTAGGTTTGGCCAAATGAATCTAAATTAATCTATATGAAAGTGCAGATTTAATGAATACAGAAAACAGATTTAAAGACAAAAAACAGAGAAATTACAGAATATAAACGAAGAATACCTGATCCGGATGTCTGATGGAGATTCTGATGTTTGAAGCAGTCAGGATCGTCTGGAATTCGACAAAATCGTCTGAGATCAGACAAGATCGTCTGAGATCTGACGAATTCGTCAGAGACCTACAAACAGAAAAATAGATGCAAAATACAAAGAATACCACTATGATAATAGAGGGAAACAACACAAAATGACAATATGAATACTAAACAATGGTTATGAATAGAAATTCAAACAAATTATGACATTCGAATGAGAAATTATGATCTTATCATGCAACTTAAGCTATATGGGTGAACTCCAAATGCAAAATAACATAAAATACTGAATAAAATTGCTAATTACAACATAAAACAATAGAAAAAGGGGAGAAGAAATGCAAACTTCAGGCACTGATTGCCTCAATGTTGACTGCAGTCGAAATCGTCCCACATTGGTACGAAATCGTCTCTGATTCGACAGGATCGCCTCCGATCTGAACAGGTTCGTCGACGACGATGAAATCTTGCTCCGGCTGAAAAACACTAAGGTACCTGCAACAAAATTGGTATAGGACTACTGCAAGTGTGAATTTGGGATGATTTAACGTGTATGAAGTTAAGTTACTGGAGAATTTCAGCCGGGGGTTGGGAAGGGAAGGTCCTAAGGATTAAATAGGCTTAGGGGAGTAGTTAGGAGGTTGGAGATCATCCCTATTTGGGAGATCTCCAACAGGGGAGGGTCCCTAATGGCGCGGACACGCTTCTGCCCAGATTAGAGATCCGTTGGAACAGAAGCTAATTGTGCAAAATCAGTTTTGCAACAAGATCGTCTGGACGTCCTAGCCCAGACGAAATCGTCGGATCTGGGGCGATATCGTCTGATCGGCGACGATATCGTCAAACGGTCAAAACAACCTCTAAAAATGGCGCGAAAAAGGGGGAAACGGATTACCCGACGGTTAACGGGCGGTTTGGGAGGTTAAAATTTGAATTTAAATTATTTACTAGGATGAATGTAATTATTACAATTTCATTGCGCCAATTTTAGGGTGCTACATTTTGCCCCCTCTTTAGCGAATTTTTCGAAGAAAATGCGTTAAAGATGAGTTCTTCTCGATCTACGAGAAAGCAAAAATTATTCCCATTTTTAGGCGACGATTCTTGGTCGAATCGTACGACGACTTACTATGGTGCCCCCTCCATGTTTTTACCCAAATCGAACGTTTGAGGTAAAAACGCGAAAAAGCAAAATTATTTTTGAATAAAATTAAGAAAAATAGGGTAAAACCCTAATTCATTTTTATTGTTCATTTTTACTGGTTTTAGAGCTCGGGAAGCAAAAATGGTGGAGACGACGCACAGATCAACAGAGGTCCGGCGCGGTCTACGGGTAAGAGTCTAGACTTAGACTAGAATGCTTTAATTTGATTTTACATGCTTTTTAGGTGAATTTTAGATGAATTTTGAGCATCACGGCCGTTTTTGGGCCGTCGACGTCGTCGGGACGAAATCGTCCCGATTTCGATGAAATCGTCTCAATTTCGTCAATTTCGTCTAAGGGCGAAATCGACGAAAGGGGGACGATTTCGGCTTGCAAAATCGGAGACGATTATGCTCAAATTTGGGACGATATCGTCCAATAGTGGACGATATCATCAATTGCATAAAATTGAACTTATTTTACTTGCATTTTTAATTACTTGAATTGTTTATTAATGATTGTTTGTTGTTTTGTTGTTTATGTTGCAGAGAGGTTTGCTAAAGAGCAGGGAATGGAAGTATGGAGGTTTGAGAGATGACTTGGCCGCTCTTACACAGGAGAGCGGGATCGGTGGCACGAGTCGGCTTACAGCATGTGGCAGAGATGCCACAAGTGTCTATAGATATGGGGCTACCGATAGCCCTAGCAGAGAGATGGTATCCGGGTTCTTCATATTTTTGGCTACCTACAGGGGAGATGACTCCCACTTTGGAGGATGTATGGAGGATTCTAAGAATCCCCATACAAGGATCGTGATTACTCCTACGGCCAATCGGGGCCAGCTAGGGGGGTTGTGTGGTGACCCGAGCTTCACCCTAGAGAAGGGCGGAGTTAATATCGAGGCACTACGTCAGATGCCTAGGGCATCTAGACTCACACGAGTTCTAGCTGGAGTAGTTGGTGGACTTTTGCTGTGCCACCAGAGTGGGTGTAGGGTGCCGTGGATGCTGGTAGATGTGATCTACGACATGCGGGACCATGGGTACAGGTTCTCTTGGGGCAGTTATGTACTATGCCGATTGTACAAGATCCTGCATGGGGTCGTGTACAAGGGCGGTCGATGTCTGGTGATGACATCGCTCCTACAGGTTTGGTGTTGGGAGCACATTGCAGTGCGGAGGCCGGTAGGGCTTCCTCTGATAGGGATTGACGGGGAGAGGCCCCGAGTCTTCTACTGGTGGCTTCGGAGAGGGTCACAGTGGTGGATCGACCTTCCTATGTCCCGGAGACTGCTAGATGACCTAGTCCCAGACCAGATTACCTAGAGGCCATGGAGGGAGCATCCAGGGTGGGCCGAGGATGGACAGGAGTTGGCTCACGTTAGGCGAGTGTGCTGGCTTCGGATGGAGAGGGGAGAGGTGGAGCTCCATCGCTATGACCGAGTTTTGTGACAGTTCGGTCTGCAGCAGGGGATCCCATCTCTCAAGGATTATGAGTTTTCTCGAGCTGTCCGGGATAACACCACAGTGAGCGGGGCTCCGGACATGCAGCGCTTCTGGAGTCAGGACTCGGACGATGCCCCCATTCAGCCAGTGGATGGGGACGACGCAGGGGTAGCAGATGGCTACGATGCATGGTACGTAGGCATCCGCCCTCCTCGGATGACGAGGGCTCAGGGTCCGATACACGCGGTTGTGCATCGGATAGGGAGGCGGCGCCAGGCGGCTATGGAGGCGGCCCAGGGTCACGATGGGAGAGAGCTGAGGAGGCCACAGGCACAGGAGAGGCCACGACAGAGGGAGAGGAGGGAGGCGAGACCCCCTTCTCCATAGAGAGAGAGGCCACCATCGCCCGATAAGGGCAAGGGTGTTGACACAAGGGAGAGTAGTGAGATGGCTACTCTTTGGAAAAAGACTATCCGTCTCCAGGCATAGGTGCAGACTCTACAGGATGAGGCTGCACGCCACCGAGCTGAGGTTACACAGCTCCGAGACGAGATTGCATGCCTCAGGGCACGGGGCGGAGGGGCGAGCACTGGGGAGCTGACATGGGCTATTGCCCAAATTACTTTCTACCAGACTTTGTACTATCAGCTGGTGCCAGAGGAGGATAGACTACCCCTGCCAGCCAACATCGTAGAGCCGATCAGGATTGGGTCGTCTAGGACTTCGTCCCGATCGAGGACTAGGACTCACAGTACTACACAGACTGCGATGGGGCCACCTCGTCCACCTCAGGGTGGGGAGGAGATGAGGTCGAGAGCTCGAGGGGCTCTCGAGGCTAGAGGCACATTTATTATTTATTATTTTTGATAGAGGATTGAGTATGCCGAGGTATAGATTGTGGCATACCAATCCAATTTTGATGATGTATATATATTGTTGATATATATATAGATGATATATTTTGATCATATGACTTGTGTTATGTGTATGTTTATGATGCTTTTATGTTTGATTGATTAATTTGATAATTGGATTGAGGATTCATGAAATTATGTCATTTTGAAAATTTATAATTTTGATGTCATGCGGTAATATTTTAAATGAAATAATCTGATGTAACAAATTGATTGTTTGTAATGTGATGTGATAAAAAATAAAAAGAGACTTCTAACAATAATTTCAAAGGACATTGTCGCTATTATAGACCATTTCATGGAGTCGCTGCTCACTCGGTCGTCAAGCTAATCCCAGTTATAGAAATATTGTTAAAAGTAAAAGAGTGCTTAAGAGACTGTCTTAAGACTTTGGTGCAATGGTGCAAATGATGATGATGATGGTTTGTTTTTCAGATTTTCATAAAAATAGTATGCATGAAATAATGTTAAAATGATTTTTGCTAGGCATAAATTCCTAAGTGTGATAAAATTTTTTGAATAATTCCTTAGGAATTATACCATCATTGCAAAATTGAAGGTTGACATAATGACATGAAATAATGAAAATGTGTTTGCTTTTTAAAAGCATAATTTGTGTAACATAATGATTTAAGTCATATGGTTTTCATGATTTTTAAATAAATGGGGAATAAAAATTGTTACAATGATTTGCGCTAGGCATAGAATATGTAGGTATAGACTTATACCATCATCGCGAAAATCAAAAAAGAGATAGTTTTATTGCATGGTTGATTTTTAATAAACAGAAAATATGAAGATGAGGACTTGCGCTAGGCATAAAATTCCAATTTTGGTTTTGGAACTATACCATCGTCGCGAAAGTCAACAATATATATATGTTTTGATTGTATATTTTTGAAAGAAATTTTTGATTTTTCTATTATATAGTTGTCTTTATGCTAAACAACTGTACTTGAATTATTCCAAACAAGTTGCAAAAAGAATATTTCAAAGTATTTTGAAGACAAAAGTTAGATTTATAAGGAATCCCATGTGCATATGTGAATTCATTTCCGATCTTGATTTATCATAATGATACACAAAATCTCTCAAATACAAATGTGTGTGCAATTGCTTTGTGCATTTACCGATTTTGAGCAAGATAATATGATACAAGTGATTTGAAGAAACCAAATAAGTGTTCATTAACCATGATGTAGATGCATATAACCATACTAGACTACTATGTAGGTCGGATTATCAAGAGCTAGCTAATCCATAAGCGAGACATAGGTCTGTACAAAAGAAGGTCGCTAATGTGACGGACATATCACCACGCTAGGAGTTACCCAAGGCCAAGCGGGTTGGGCACAAACCACCTGTTATGGGGCTTACCTCACGGTTTTCGAATAATTGAGAATTCCGGGGATTCAAGCTCATCAACCCTTCTTTTCTTTTCAAAGGGTAGGGAAAGGGATTTTATTGCTTTCTTGCTTTCTGCTTTCTTTTGCTTTTCTTTTGAACTTTGCTTCTTTTTCTTTTTGTATTTTTTTGCTTGATTTTTGAGATAGTGCTTGAAATATTGCTTGTAATGATATAAAATAACATTTTTCTTTTCTCTTTTTTCTTTGAACTTTTCTTTTCTTTTTCTTTGCTAGGGATACTTGCTCGGATTAGCTGTAGAGCAAGGGATTTTTATTCGGGTAGGGGTGAGCTTGTCCTTTTGCCAATTCTCAAAGATTCTAGACCATGTGCATGATAGGATAGCAGGGGAAACTTTTCGCTCAAGAAATCACTTCTACTATGTAGCAAAACATGGAAATTACAAATATAATCATTTTATTGTGAAAAGATGTGCTTGGTTTAAGTAAATAACAAGATCAATTCTCTATGCTCAAACTTTATTTAATTGAATTTTGTGGACTTTGATATAAGAGAGATTAGTAATCATGCCAGATAAAATCAAGATATTTATTTTTGTGAGTGTGCAAGTGAGGGATTCCAAATAAATGCTAATTTATCCAAAATAATTTGAAACATATAACTGCAACATTTGTAAGAAAATATATATAAATACTTTTGAGAAGTTTTGAGAATGTTGACTCTCTCTTTCTTCTTTATATTGTTTTGGTTTCGAAAGAGTCAAGCATATTGTTGTTTTTATATTTTTATCATTATTTTGTTTTTTGGTTTTATTTTTGTTTTTGAACAAAAAATTTAACAAGTGCCATAAATAAATGCAACAAATAGTTTTGAAGATTTTGATGATTATGAATGTTTTTGGTGTTTTTGAATTTATAAATTGAAAGAAATACAAGATAGTGATTTTGAAAAAACAAATATATACATGGATGAAATGACCAAATTTATACATAGTAACGTTTAAGATGCAAAATATTCATGGGTTCTTTAAGTTCTTTACCATCTAAGGTAGATAATTTGTATGCTCCTGATTCAAATTTAGCAGTAATAATGTATGGTCCAAGCCAGTTGGGCTCAAATTTACCTTTAAGGTCCTTAGTTGCATTTGTATTTTTTTGGTTTTCTTTTAAAACAAGGTCGCCGATCTCAAAGGATCGATGACGAAATTTTTTAGCATATGATCTTTTAAGCTTGTTTTGGTAGGCACGGAGATGCTCCAAAGCATTGATGCATTTTTCATCTAGGAGTTCCAGTGACTGAGTCTGCCGACTCGATATTCATCTCCTACTTCGGTATCTTGAAGTAGTAGAGCCAAAGAAGGAACTTCTAATTCAAAGGGAAAAACTGCTTAACACCATAAACCAAAACAAATGGTGAAGTTCCCGTGGGGGTTCGAACACTAGTTCGATAGGCCCACAAGGTTGGATATAATTGAATGTGCCAATCACGACCAGTTTTATTGACCAATATTTTGAGAATTTTGATTAAGGTTTTGTTAGATGCTTCTGCTTGACCATTACCATGAGGATAATAGGGAGTGGACCAGCGATGTTGAATCTTATATTTTTGGCATAATTTTTTAACATCTTTATTTTTGAAAC
This sequence comes from Wollemia nobilis, assembly GCA_028583015.1. Lineage (NCBI taxonomy): Eukaryota > Viridiplantae > Streptophyta > Pinopsida > Araucariales > Araucariaceae > Wollemia > Wollemia nobilis. The sequence goes on from JAQPPZ010016381.1 coordinate 9,176,786, forward strand.
AAGTTCCATTGTCAGAGATGAGATTTGCAGGAATTTCGAACCTACAAATGATTTGATTAAAAATAAATTTAGAGACTTGTGTGCCAGTGCAGGAAGCTAAAGGCATAGCTTCAACCCACTTCATGAAATACTCAGTGGCGGTTATGATGAACTTGTGTCCATCAGATGACACAGGATTGATTTTGCCAATAATATCTAAGCCCCATTTAGAAAAGGGCCAAGGAGATGAAATAGCCTGCAGCTCTTGTGCAGGCGCATGGACAAGGTCAGCATGTTTTTGGCACTTGTCGCAATGGCGCACATACTCATGTGCATCCGTTTCCATGGTAGGCCAAAAGTATCCTATCCGAAGGAGCTTTTTAGCAATGACACTACCACTAAAGTGTCCTCCACAAGATCCATCGTGGGCTTCACTCAAGGCTGATTTAGACTCTTCTAAGTTTAAACATCTTAATAGGATACCTTCAAAAGATCTCCTATATAAAGTATTGCCAATTATTACAAATCGACTTGCTCGTCTACGTAATAACCGACGTTGGTTTCTATTAGAATTGGCAGGGAAAGTCCCATTTTGGAGAAAATCAAATATGTCCGTATACCAAGGTTCAGGAGTAGTTTCATTGATTAGAAACACATCCAAAGGCTCTAAGCATGATTTATTTGAAGTGGGTTCCTGGAGTCGATGAATAATGATAGTGGCATATTCGTCATCTAACTCCAAGGGCAGGAGAGATGCAACTGCGGCCATAGCATCAGTTGCACGGTTGCTAGTTCGAGGAATAGCTTCCAAGGTAACTTGATCAAATAGAGACATTAATTGTAAAACATAGGCCTTATATGGGCGCAGTTTATCATCTCTAGTCTGATAAACTTCATTAATTTGGTTTATAACCAGTTGAGAATCACCAAAAACTAAAAGGTGTTTAATTTTTAGTGCCAAGGCAGCTCGTAATCCAAGGATTAGAGCTTCATACTCAGCAATATTGTTGGTGCAAGCAAATGTCAATTTGAAGGACAGAGGAATAAGATGTTTTTGCGGGGATATTAAAATAATTCCCGCACTAGCCCCACTCATGCATCGGGCTCCATCAAAGTATAAGGACCATTGTTCAATATGGTCTGCCTCTAATTGAAGGCATTCATCAGGAAACTCGATGATGAGGGGATGGGTAGACTCTAAGGGTGCAGCAGCTAATTGATCTGCTATGATTTGACCCTTAACAGACTTTTGTCCTATGAATGTGAGATCAAACTCGCTTAGAGCAAGAACCCACTTGGCTGTGCGACCCGATAAATAAGGTCGACTCATGAGATACCTTAAGGGATCGTATTTAGCAATGACATAAGTTTTTTGACTAAGCATATAATGTCATAATTTTTGCGTAGCAAAAATGATTGCTAGACATAGTTTCTCTAATGTTGTATAGCGGGTTTCATAAATGATGAAGGTTCGGCTAATATAATAATTAGCACGTTCTCTCTTTTCATCATCAAGTTGAGCTAACATAGCTCCTAAGGCAGAATCTGAAGCTAAAATATATAGTAGGAATGGGCGATCAGGTTTAGGTGGTGAAAGCACAAGTGGATTAAGGAGGTATTGTTTGAGAAGTTCAAAAGCTTCTCTACATTCGGTGTCCCAAAAATGGACATCCTTCTTAAGGAGTTTAAGAAAGGGACCGGTTTTGTCTGGTAGCTTATCGATGAAGCGACGGATAGCTTGAAGTTTACCTTGTAAACTTCGTAACTCAGATATATTAGTAGGTGCGGGCATATCAGTGATGGCCGCAATCTTGAGAGGGTCGATTTCAATACCACGTAAAGAAACTAAAACCCCTAATAGTTTGCCGGACTTAACTCCGAATATGCATTTTGTTGGATTTAATCGAATAAGATATTCTCGTAATCGATTAAAAACTTTTCTCAAATCATCTAAATGATTATCTTCAATAATAGAGCGAGCTATAATATCATCTACATAATCATGTAGGATATCATGCATCATATCATGAAAAATATAGGTCATAGCTCGTTGATAAGTTGCACCTGCGTTCTTTAAGCCAAATGGCATCACTTTCCAGCAAAAGGTACCCCAGGGGGTAATAAAGGTTGTTTTAGCCTGATCTTCAGGAGCTATCCGGATCTGATTATAACCGGAGAATCCATCCATTAAGGACATCATCCCACTCCCGGTAGTAAAGTCAATGATTTGATCCATGTTTGGAAGAGGAAAGTCATCTTTAGGGCATGCAGCGTTAATATCTCTAAAATCTGTGCAAACCCTAACTTTGGTAGCTTCTTTCTTGGTGACTTGGAACTACATTTGAGATCCATTCAGCATAATCAATAGCTTGTATAAAGATAACATTCAGGAGTTTTTCTAACTCCCCTTTGACTAGCAGAGCCACTTTGGGATGCATTTTTCTAAGTTTTTGTTTAACGGGTTTAGCATCCGGATGGACCACTAGATGATGCATGACTACGGAAGGGTCTAGACCTGGCATATCTTCATATGTCCAAGCGAAGACATCTTCATACTCTTTAAGGAATGCAATGTATTGTTCTTGTTTTTCTTGACTTAATTCTGATCCAATATTGATTATGTGAGGATTATCCTCCGTTCCAATATTAATTTTAATGACGTTTTCTACCTCCATGTGTAGATCTCTTTCAAAATTAGGTGGGGCGGGTGAAACACCCAATTCTTGTAATTCTTGTAAGGTTAATTTAGATAATTCATCTTGAGGATTAGTGGCCTCAAGTTGGGCTATAGTTGGTATAGAACCATCAAAATAAAATCCATTGTGTAACATCTCTTCAACGGAGACATCATGGAAGATATCTCCTTCCAACTCTTCATCGGGGTCGGCAATCATTTCAGGGTAAGCTATGGATAGCATGTTACATGAAAACGACTGATTTTTAAGAGGCAAATCATCACACCTATCCAAATAATCTTGATAACATATGAGATGATCATCATCTTCAAAAGGAAAGGGTTGACCCTTACTAGGAAATAGGCCCACACCACGGCGGGCGAGGCCACGGTTCTACCTCGAAAGGTTCTTTCATGCCATTTTGGAAAGGTCCCAAGCCTTTCCCTTTATATCCCATTTTAAGCATCATGGGTTTAGCTTTAATATAATCATTGGTAAAATAACACCGAGCGTATCCCTCATGATGAGTTTTGATATTTCGAGGGATTCTTCCCTAGTCATATCCTTTATAAATGAAGGCACAACTCCCGACTTGGTAAGTACTTCCCATAGGTTGTGGGAGGCCCAAAGTACGAGGAGATGGCGGCAATTTATTTAAAAGAATTGAATCTTGCATGAAAGCATTTGTTTTTTCTGATATTAAGGTTGTGGATAAATCTGGTAAAAGTTCATCGAAAAGGGCATAAGATGTAGAAGGATTATTTCCTATATCTTGAGATGTGGAAGGTATGATAGATGTGTTTATAGGTTTTGAATTTATAGGGGTAGAACATGAAGGATTGGTTGTAGATTTAAGATCTTTTTGAGGTTCTAGAGTGATTTGTTTAGAGGATTGTTGATCTATATAGGAGGATGAAATTAATGGAGGGGAAATAGGTGAAGTTATGGGTGTGTGTTTCACAGTTTTAGATGAAAAATAAGAACTAGGATGTGTGGATGACAGAGCAGGGCAAAATTGCACTCCAACGGGTTCTGCCAAAGCACACATATCAAAAGGTCTAGGGTCACCATGGATAGTGACCAACTGATTTTTAAATTCAAATTTAACACATTGGTGTAAAGTTGATGGGACCGCTCGCATCGCATTGATCCAAGGTCGACCCAAAAGTATATTGTACGATGTTGGGCAATGTACAATAAACACGGTTGTTTCTAGGGTTCTAGGACCAACTTGCAATGGGAGGGTAATAACTCCACACGTTTCTTGTGTTTCGTCATTAAAAGCTTTGATAATCATATCGGTTTTCTTCATTTCATCACTTCTAAAGCCAAATCTTTGGTAGAAGTCAAAAGTGCAAATGTTTAGAGATGAGCCATTATCAATCAAGACTCGTTTGATGACTACATCTCCAATTAGAGCGAGTAATGTATAAGGGATTATCCTTATGTAAACTGTGTTGTGGGATATCTTTATCCCGAAAGTCAATACAATCAACCTCTCGAGTGATGATAGTATTGGCCATAGCTTCAGGTTGGATGTTTTGAGGTACCATCATTTGGCTTAATGTAAGCATCAACTCATCCCTATGGGTGGGAGAAGATCTTAATAAATCCAAAAGGGAAATTCTGGCTGTAGTATTGGATAATTGCTCATTAATATTGTAAGGGGGTTTAGGTTGAACATTAGGAGCATGATTCCCTTTATTGGGATTTTTCAGAATGAATGGAGCTGATCCATCATTCTGGTTTGGTTCTTGTTGGGAATTTTGAGCTTGTTGTCGGGTGACGACTCCGATGGTACCTACAATGTTATAGTGAAGACGTTGAACTGGTCTCGGTTGAGCATTGATGGCTTGTTCATTAGAAAGGAATATATTAGAAGAAGGTCGAGTAGTAACTCTTCTAGGAAATGGTTCTTCTGGAACCATAGCATCTGTGATGGGTTGAATAGGATCTGATTCATTTTCAGAACTATTCGATTGGTTTGAAGTGATGTCCACTTCACTTTCAGTATCTGATTCTATATCACTAGAATCAGAAGTTTGAAAATTATGTAAGGGCCTGGTCGTAACCAGGGATAAGGTTGTGTCAAATATTTGAGGATCCTGAACAGGTAATTGTCCGCTAATGGTTCCTACATATCGGGTAGGAGGGGGAACATTATGATGTTCGATTTGATTGGCTACCTCTTTACCATGTCTTGGTAAAGGGTGTTGAAATATGTCTAATGTTTGATTAGCATTTTGATTTTGATTTTGGGGAATGGTCTTTTGAGTATTATTAGGAGGGTTTTGTTTAGGTTGGAAGGCTTGCACTTCCATTTCATTATTATCAATCAAATCTTGTATTTTATGTTTCAACCTTTTACAAGCATTGGTAGAGTGTCCAGGTCCTCTATGGAAATCACGGTGTAAGTCGGCTCCGTATCCGGGTATAGTTGGATCAGGTTCCCGGATAGCTGGTAATTGGATCAAACCTCTTTCGAGTAATTGAGGTAAAATAGTTGATAAGGGTTGATTTAATCTAGTAAATTCTCGAGGAGGCTTATCAGGAGGTTTCAATATAAATTTTTCTGTTGTCTTCGTTGCATTGATATTAGCAACATTTCTGTTGTCAGTGACTCCATCACCGACAACTTGTTTGTTTTTATATTGATTTCTGGATGTTTTCTCATCATCCTTCTTCCTAAGTTGGCCTCTCCTAATGAGGGCATCTTCTACTCTTCGAGCTAAATCTATAGCTTGATCGAAGGTAGTTAAAGTAGCGATTGATAGCTCATAAGATATTTGTTCTTGTAAATTATTGATAAAAATGTCCAACATTTCCCTATAAGGTAGCACAAAGTGCAGTTTTCCTGTCAATTGCCTCCATCTAGCTAAGAAATCGGCAAAACATTCATCCTTGTCTTGTTTTAAATTGTATAGATCTTTAATGGTTACATGCCTCTCGATGTAGGCACTAAATTGATGGACAAATGATTCAGTTGTTTCTTCAAAGTTTCTCAAAGAATGAGTGGGCAATTGATAGTACCACTCTAATGCCATTCCACCTAAACTTTTTGGGAACATTTTTAGTAATAGCAAGTCATCATGTGATATATCATGACATGCTATCCTAAACATGCGAAGATGCTCTATGGGATCTTCGGTTCCTTTATATATAGGCAAGATGGGCATGGGAAAATGCTTAGGGTATGGTTGAGCTACAACTATGGGATCCAAAGGTTGACTACATATCTCTCGATAATTATACGAGGGACGGTAGGGATCTATCTGGTCCATACGTGAAGCTAACTGTTTCACCATGGCTTCCAGATTACTAGTTTGCCCCCCATATTGGTTTGGTAGGGCATTGACATGGGTTTTGTGAGCATATGATGGAGGGACATGAAGATTAGATGCCATGTTACTATTGTGTAAATTATTGGTAGGAAAAGTGTTATGAAGGAATTTTGAAGTTGTATTATGATGTATTCCAGATTGTTGAAAATTGGTATTTGGTTTCGTTTTAGGTTTTTGTTTACTTGAAGCATATTGCTCAATAGTTTGGCGGAATAAAGTAGTGAAGGAAGGTTTCTTTTGTGTGGGAATGATTTTAGGTTGAATAACAGGTTCCTTAGGAGGTTGGATAGCCTGTTGTTTTGACATGTTTTGCATCATAGTGACCATATCCGTATTGGATGGCCCAACCTTATCACTTTCTTGATCAATGAACGACAAGGGATTAGTGCGCACATCATACATATATTCCATGGCTGCTTGAGTGTTACTAATTTGCCCTTTATCAATACGAACTGCCACATTAAGGGCATCAATATTATCATCGAGAAATTTTTGGAGATGATCTACGTTGTCAAAAGCAATAGTTCCATCTGGAGCTACTCTAGGGGATGAGGGTCCATCCTCTTTAACACTTCCTTCTTGTTCCTTATCTTCACCTAGGTCATCTTCTGGTTGAGCTAGAGTTTTTCCTTCCGAAGTTGGATCTTCAGGAAGGACATTTGGGTCTCTAGTTGTATCTTGTAACCAATCTTCTTCTTCTCCTAAAGTTTCTTTACCATTCCTAAGTTTAGGCATGGTGCTAAATTTTGATTTCAGCAAATTTATTATTATATATATATATATATATATATATATATATATATATATGCAACAAGTTTAAGAGGTATATATTAATTATATACCTACTACAATATTTGAAATGAAATGTTTAAGTTTTTGCTATGTTTTTTAGTTTTTTCTTTTTGTTTTTGAAATAATATTGTAAAGACAATCAACACAATAAATGCAAGAAATAAGATTGAAAGTAATAATCTAGTTTTCTATAAACAATTTATAAATATCATTAATAGGCTCGAGTTCTTCAGGAGTCATGAAGTGTTCTTCTTCAAATTGAAAGTTTTCTTTTAAAAATTTAATGAAAAGAGCTATAGTGATATTATCTGTCTCAGATCTTTGGTTGATAGAAGTAAAGCTCGTGGCAATACTCTCGATATAACATAGCTCGAGGAACTCTATTCCATCTTTCCCTATCTGTAAGAACAACCTCTTGGTCTTCTACACGACCTAGGAACTGGTGTACAATGGCTGCGTTCTCGAGGTATTCCTCGAAGGTGAACAATTCTGAAGATACAAGAGCTCTCCTATAAGCTAACCATCTATGGCAGGCTCTCTGAAGTTCATGATAAAAGACAAGTTGATGAGGATCCAGGATTCTATCTAGGACTAGCCTCTTGATTTGTTTAAGTTCTGTTGACCTAGATGAGATGACACTAAGTCTCCTATCAAGTTCGTTCCACAAGAGTTGATTTCTATCTATTTCAGGCACACTAAGTACAGAATTGACTTCTATGGCTGCCAATTGGTTTTCTACATTTATAGTAGCTGCTAATATTTTCTTAGGAGCTACCATCTAAACATGATATTAAACTTAAATGATCTAAAATGCATCTATGTTTTAGTTGTTCTATTTTTTTGTCTTTGTTTTGTTTTCAAAAGGTTTACAATGCATTCACGTCGGGTTCACCAAAATGTATCGCTCCAAATTTTTCGCATCCTTACCTTCAGGCTATAGGATCCATGCCCGAAAGGAGGATGGGAAAAGGATGTCGCGGTACCTCGGACTGAGAGGACTTGCGAAGGTCCCGCCTCTCAAGGGAGGTGTATATTGGTGATTTTTCGATGGATGGTGGGTTCACCAGGAAACATTTAATGGCAGTTTCCACGCCTAGGTTTGGAATGTGTTTTAATGTGTTCATTTTTAGTCTTAAGCATTCATATCCTAGGTTTGGCCAAATGAATCTAAATTAATCTATATGAAAGTGCAGATTTAATGAATACAAAAAATAGATTTAAAGACAGAAAATAGAGAAATTACAGAATATAAAAGAAGAATACCTGATCCGGATGTCTGATGGAGATTTTGATGTTTGAAGTGATCAGGATCATCTAGAATTTGACAGAATCATCTGAGATCAGACAAGATCGTTTGAGATCTGACGAATTCGACAAATTCGTCAGAGACCTACAAACAGAAAAATAGATGCAAAATACAAAGAATACCACTATGATAAAGAGGGAAACAACACAAAATAACAATATGAATACTAAACAATAGTTATGAATAGAAATTCAAACAAATTATGATATTCTAATGAGAAATTATGATCTTATCATGCAACTTAAGCTATATGGGTGAACTCCAAATGCAAAATAACATAAAATACTGAATAAAATTGCTAATTACAACATAAAACAACAGAAAAAGGGGAGAAGAAATGCAAACTTCAGGCACTGATTGCCTCAATGTTGACTGCAGTCGAAATCGTCCCACATTGGTACGAAATCATCTCTGATTCGACAGGATCGCCTCCGATCTGAACAGGTTCGTCGACGACGATGAAATCTTGCTCCGGCTGAAAAACACTAAGGTACCTGCAACAAAATTGGTATAGGACTACTGCAAGTGTGAATTTGGGATGATTTAACGTGTATGAAGTTAAGTTACAGAGAATTTCAGCCAGGGGTTGGGAAGGGAAGGTCCTAAGGATTAAATAGGCTTAGGGGAGTAGTTAGGAGGTTGGAGATCATCCCTATTTGGGAGATCTCCAACGGGGAGGGTCCCTAACGGCGCAGACACGCTTCTGCCCGGATTAGAGACCCGTTGGAACAGAAGCTAATTGTGCAAAATTAGTTTTGGGACAAGATCGTCTGGACGTCCTAGCCCAGACGAAATCGTCAGATCTGGGGCGATATCGTCTGATCGGCGACGATATCGTCAAACGGTCAAAACAACCTCTAAAAATGGCACGAAAAAGGGGGAAACGGATTACCCGACGGTTAACGGGCGGTTTGGGAGGTTAAAATTTGAATTTAAATTATTTACTAGGATGAATGTAATTATTACAATTTCACTGCGCCAATTTTAGGGTGCTACAAAACAAATGTGAATTTATGTAAACATGAAAGTGAAAATTTTAAATTCTTGAAACCAACGTATTTCCTTTTGGGGTTTTAACTTTTTTTATTTTTTATTAGATGAAATTAAAAAAATGTAAGATCTAGGGTTTGAGAAATAAAATTAAAATAACAAGTCGTTGTAGCTTCTAAAATTTCAACCCGAATCTGCATAAACAAATATTTTGAACTAAAATCAACATTAAACCGGTTAGTCTTCACACAACCCAAAATTAATGTGATGCAATATTCTAAGGGAATAACGTAATATATTAAAAAAAATGAATAAGTATACCATCCACATGCATATAACTTATTAAAAATTTCAATACATTTTCAAAATAAAAGATATTGAATTCATGTTCCTTCAGAATACCTTGCTTAAATCAATTACAATGGGTGAAATTTGGTGCAGTCCAACAACCAGGGAGGAGATGCTTCTTCCACAAAATCAAGTTTCCAACATGCACTTGCTGCCAATATTCTCCGACCCTCCTCTATGAGTTTCAATGGATTTTTATAATTTCCAAACCTCTCCGACTGTTCGATTTCGTAACATTTTCTTTTCCAATGAAAATTTGTTTGCCTTCGTCTTCTCTTATTTTGCCACTGACTTATTCTTTTTATCAAAACATTTCAATATTTCACCTGTGTGGTAAATTAAATTTGAATACTCCCTTATACCCAAAATATTGTTCAACTTGCTATCATTTGTTATTTAATTTAATTAACATCCTCCACGTTTGACAATACTTCATTTTCTTTCGTACTGAAGATATATATTGCCATAAATTTTCTTTGGCTACACAACATACATAAGATGGCCATCTCTGGAGATTTGATGTGGCTCAATTGTGTCAAGAAAATAACTGGATCAAGAAAGTCAATTGACTGCATAACCTTACAAATTGTTGTGATCGATATCCCTTTTCTCATAAGTATGTCAGCAATCTATCCTCCCAAATTAACACAGATAGCCATAGTAAGCCATGGTGAAACACATAACAATCTGGACTTCGCGATGTTTGAATTTTAAGACTTGATCATAATATATTAGCATCCACATGAGAAGAATGAAGGTTCCCCAATTATGGAAAAAGTGTGAAATTATTAGTGCCTAGATTAGTGCCTTTGACATAAGTAATTTCCATGGAATAGATTTAATAGACTCCTTTGGGTTCACTCTTCCCTAGAATTGGCTCCTTCTCCTCTTTAAAAAGCTCTGGATTGTCAAGTGGTGAGCTATATGCCTAGACCATAGCATCGTCAAACTCTATCTATTTTTCAACACCATCGCCCCATGCAAGGTCGCAACCATAAAGTAGCTTTCTTTGGTAATAGAAATAATCAAAGTTCTATTATGATTAATATGATGGTAAATAGATAAAAATTACACAACCAGCACTAAAGCTCCTATCGTCACAAGAACCACTAAGGAAATGTGTCTGTGTAACTGGAGTTCTCTCATAGATTTGTTATAATTGTGCATAATTCTGATTGAGCACTATATTATTAATGAATCGTTATCGATATCGTCAGGTTGAGTGAATTTTATTTGTAGGGATAAAAACATCGTATACACATGACCTAGTCTCCCAAAAGTGATATTCGATTTTAAAAATTCATTGGTTAACAACACTTTGTTGTATTTACCAATGTATCTCCTCGCTAGCAAGACTGCACATAGACCAGTGATAGCATTGTCGTAATATCCTTATGTACAAAGGTGGCTTAAATAAATCCCTCATGTCCACTACATAGATAAGTTTCCTACCATGATGACCTAGAATTTGAAAAACCTTTGTTCTTGCTTGCCCAACTAAATGCCCCACACTTTGTTTTTAGTCCCACATGCGGGACGTGGTGGGCTTAAGAAAAATTTAAAAGAACAAATGTGCATGTTATATATATATTTTTTAAATAAAGGGGTAAAAATTTATTGATAAAAATTTTGGATTACAGAGTGCAACTGAGCTTCCAACCATGACTCAAATAAACAGCCAAACAGGCTAAAACCACTAGACTAGAATGACACCCAGAAAATACAAGAACAAAACACATTAAGTCTGTACATCCTTGTGGATCAACTCCCACAGGTGTTGAGAGTACCCATATGGGAGACTATCCCAATTATCGATACTCCAAGGATCCAGTAGCTCAGAAGCTCTTTTGGCCAGGTAATCAGCAACCACATTCCATTCCCTTGGAATGTGCACAAAGGATATAAATTCAAACTCTTCACTCATTCTAAGAATCTGAATAGACTACTAGGAATATTGGAGTGAACACATTTATAAATAGAAAAGAAAAAATTGACACCACCAGTAGAAACTCTCCCAACACTGCCAATGCCAACATGTCCAGGATTACCCCTGGACGATCCATCAGTATTAATTTTTAAAACTCCTCTAGGGGGTGGCCTCCACCTACCATCTCTCCTAACCTTCTTGCTGAGCTAAGGAACCCTACTAGGGCTAGAAGAGTTCACACCATCCCCAAATATACCAAGGGCTTGTTGTAACTTCTCCTCCCTAGAATCTAAAAGAGGGTCCACATCACATTTGCTATGGATGGTTTCCTAAACCATATACGAGATCCTTTGCTAGATCTGTTGAACAACAAAATAACTTTCCTAAAATATGCGTTGGTTTTGTTCGAGTCAAATTTGCCAGATGATGTAAGAAGGGCCCAAATTTTAAGCCATTTGAAGGAAGGGGGCCTTGGTTGGATGTCTTCCCAGACTACTCCAAAACTCCACCAGGGACAACACATGAAAACATGGATGGTTCCAAGCACTCCACCAATGATGCCAAATGTCTCTGGCAAAGGAGCATTGGAAAAATAAATAAGAAGAGTCATCCTCATTCTTACTACAAAGGACACAAAAAGAGGGACCCTGAAATCCCCTCTTCCTCAAATTATCCCAAGTGAGGCATTTATTACGAGCTACCAACTAGAGAAAGAAGTTACATTTTGGCTAGGAAAATTTGTTCCACACATTTTTCCACCAAGTGACAGGAAGACTCCCATACTTTTGCTTATCAAGAACCTGATAACCATAGGCTACCGAGTAGGTTCCCTTAGAATCAGGGTTCCAAGCCAGAATATCTTTACCCCTCAATGAATAACAAGGCCTCCCCATAATAATAAGAGCAAGAACCTCTCTGTCCTTGGCTAGTCCCCCCTAGGGCCATTCTTCTGGATATTTCCACCTGTACATCTCCATATTTCCAAAAGATTGGATTTTTTTAAAGTCCTCCACACGAGACTAGCCTACTTCCAAGAAAAAATTTCTTAGGGAACGTAACCTAAGATATTTATTCAAGATAGGAGGGTGACCATCCCAATAATCCTCCCAAAAAAGAGCATTTGATCCCTAATTGCAAATCTAGAACAAACCCTGCTTGATTAAATTAGCTCCTCTTTTTAGAGTGTCCCAAATAACTAAACCTTTCCCAACCAAGCTGAATCTAGGTATCTCAACCTCAAAAATACCTCTCAAGTATTTACAAGATAATATTTTAGCCGAAATATGATTTTGAGAGGTAAACCATCTCCAATAAATTTTTGCAGCCAAAGCCTGCCCAAAAAGAGTTATCTATCGCAACCCAAGGCCTCCCTCTTGCACCGGCCTCCATATAGAATCTCACCTAACCAAACTCCATTTAGATTGATCAAGTTTTCCAGACCATAAATAATGTCTTGACAAAGCATCCATGTCCTTGATGAAGTGAGAGGGAGCTATTTGTACAAAACATCTATAAATGGGTAAAGCTTGAACAACAAATTTTAAAAGCAACACTCTACCTGTAGTGGATAGCCATATGAAAGTCCAGTGATTCACCTTCCTTCTAAACATATCATGCATAAACTGCCAAGAAGATCTAGGTAGAGGATGGGATGAAATTGGAATACCAAGATAAATGAAGGGGGGAGTCCCAACCTGAAATCTTAGTGTTGAGTGGTGTTTTAACCCGATTGTGAAAACACACTCTCCTGTAGGATCCGAGTCCTAAATCCTCTGCTTGTAAAGAAAAATGATTTCTCCAAGGTTCTTATTATGCTAATTATTGATTATCAAGGATGTTGTTTAAAATGAAATGCTAAGAACACCTTAGGGTTTGCAAGTGGATGTTAACAAGGGGCACTGTGGTTTATTTAATTCTGAAAGTGCAATGGACTCTAAAATGAATAAAATCTGTTTTAATCTTTAATTCTGATGGATTTTTAGTGATTTATTCAAACACAAGTAATTAAACTGCTGAAAATAAAATATGGGTTTGAAAAGCAAAGACAAAAGTAAACAAAAGTAACAATAAGAATAGATTACAATCAGAAAGCTGTCATTAATCTGATGAAACCGAAGATACTGAGGCTTTCTACATACAACCTAACCTAATGAACCTGCACTTTCACACAATCCAAATAGGCTAGGTGCGGGTCTCGAGGGTTTCTACTATAATTCCAGATTCAGGCATTCGCATGAAGCAACCAAGAGATCTTGCATTAAACTTCACCTAGAAACCTAAGAAATCTGGAAAGGAAAGATAGACATTAAATCATGCATGCAGAAGTAACTCCTTCTTTCTCATCCAAAAGATGCCAACTCTCTGTATTTTGTATTAAAGAATATTTCGATTACATTCAAAAATGTTCCAGGTATAAAATTCCAGAACAAAAAGAAGGAAATTGCCCAAGTACAGGCCCAGAATAGCACGAAGCTCTTGTCTCTGCAACTCTGTATTCGGCAATTTCCAACCCCTTCTTCAATTTGCATTTATGGTTTTATAGTACTGCTATGGCTCTTCGATTTCCTCCGTCGCTTCATTTCACCTTCCTGCAGGTGACCTTTCGAATTCATGCCATTTTCTCGCTTTTGATTCACGCTCAAATTTAAAACGTTCGAAATCCACCTATGTATCTAACGCCTCTGCAAGTTTGACACCTGTGCGCCACGTGCCCTGCCTTTTCTACGCCTGCTGTAACGCTTTTCTGCAAAAACCCGACAAAACTGCAAGTCCGCCTGTTCACCTTCGCGAATATCGCGACATGTCGCGATATCGCGACGTCTTTCTCGTCCGTACGCGTCCAACGGCTTTTCGTAGCGATATCGCTACTGTTTTCAGCTTCGAGTCTTCTTTCCAAATATGGCAGCGATATCGCTACCGTTTCGGCCTTTAACTTTCTTTTAAAACATAGTAGCGATATCGCTACCACCTTCGGCCTTTGGTTTTCTTTTTTAAAACATGGTAGCGATATCGCTACCAACTTCCCGGTCGTACATCCCTGGCAACCCTTGGTAGCGATATCGCTACCACTTTTGCTCTATGCCTTCTATTTTATGAAGTGGTAGCGATATCGCTACCATTTTTGGCCTTGAGCTTCCTTTTCATGAAATGGTAGCGATATCGCTACCACTTTGACTTTGGGTTTTCTTTTCATGAAATGGTAGCGATATCGCTACCACTTTGACTTTGAGCTGCCTTCACGAAATTTGTAGCGATATCGCTACCATTTTGAACTTTGAGTCTTCTTTCCGCAAGGCGTAGCGAAATCGCTACCGTTTCTCCGTCGGGCCTCCTTGGCAACTTTACGTCGCGACATCGCGACCATTATCATTCTCTTGCCCTCTTTCGACAAACCATCGCGATATCGCTACCGCTTTTATTTTCGAACCTGCTTGCCACAAACCGTCGCGATATCGCTACCGCTTTTATCTTCCGTACGCCTTGGCAAAACCTGTCGTGATATCGCGACCATTTTCCCCCCGACCTTCATGCTGTCACGATATCGCTACCATTTTCTTTCCGTACGCCTCCAAAACACGTCGCGAAATCGTGACCATTTTCTCCGTCCGTACACCTTTCCAATCGATCGCGAAATCGCGACTCTCTCCTCTTCGAGTCCTTTATTTCCTCGCGATATCGCGACGTTTTCTCTTCGTACACCTTTCAAAACACGTCGTGAAATCGCGACACTTTTCATCACCCGTACGCTTCGGCAAAACACGTCACGAAATCGTGACCATTCTCATCCTTTTCCAACGGCGTGTCACGATTTCGCGACATCATTTATTTTCTTCTCAACAGCATGTCGCGATTTCGTGACACCTTTTCTTTTCTCCTCAGCGACATGTCGCGATTTCGTGACAACTTTCAATTTTCTTTTCTCTCCTCTTTGGCAGCGATGGAGCTACATGTCGCGATTTCGTGACAACTTTCCTGTTTTCGGCAGCGATGGCGCAACCAGTCGCGATTTCGCGACACCTTTCAACACTTAGGCATTTTTTCCTCTTTTCTTCAATTTTAGCATCTGGGTCACCGAGATTCTTCTCTGCAAGCCTGCAAAAAGGTGGGTCCCCAATTTTGGGGTGTGTTGTGGATCAACCACAACAAATGGCGACTCTGATTGTCAAATGCTCTTGAGCATTTTAGTAATAACCCAACCTGAAACATATCACAAACTCGCAAATACATGTTAGCACATAAGCAAAATAACAAATGCCCAAAGATCAGAAGTACATGAATCATCAGAATCATCAAGTATTAGCTCAGTGTGTGCAATGTGTTTTCATTCCCTATCGTTTGAAATTGATCAACATTCCATTATCAGTTTTGCATGAATGCATATATGGGATGGTGAATGATTTGTGTACCCTAATGAATGTGCAAGGAGATTTGCTTCCATAAAGGGCATGGTACTTCTTCTAATACTATGTACAAGCATTCAAGATTGCCAAACCCTCTTAGGATCCACTAGTTCATTATCTTATTGTATCCCAAAGTTGGTTATGAGTCCCTACTATCTAGAACCCATGTGCAAGTGAATGTGAAATCAGAACTTTGGGGAATCGGACTCCCAACCAACCGAGATGAGAGTTTAACCTTATCCTTACTATTCTGATTTAGAGTTCATTACCTCACTTTAAGCAAAATAATTAAACCAGCTATGGAAGAAATGGTCATGCTAGTCTAACCCTCTAGACAATCTGTGGTCTTGTTTTTTAGGCAAGACATGATGCCATGCATGGGCATATCTAACCCCACAATCCAAAACTTATCTCCATTTCTTTGGACCTTGGGGATGACTACCCATCCCTTGCAGAGGACAAGTAGTACGATCCTTACAATCCAAAATAAAGATGAGATGGGAAAAATTTATTTATTTATTTATTTTATTTTTTTATTCTTAGACCTTGGGGATGACTACCCATCCTGGTTAGGGACATGTAGTACGATCCTTACAATCCAAACTTTAGATGTGAATGGAAAATATTAATTTTGTTACTTAGACCTTGGGGATGACTACCCATCCCTTGCAGAGGACAAATAGTACGATCCTTACAATCCAAGACTCATTATGAAATGAGACATAAGAGCTTTAGGGAATCGGATTCTCAACCAACCGAGATGAGAATTTATACCCTATCCTTACTACTCCATGTGGGTCAAATCAAAGCTTTGGGGAATTGGATCCTCAACCTAAGTTCGATGAGGATTTAACCCTATCCTTACTACTCTGATTTTAGGCTTTAAGCTTAATGGAAGTGGTCAAAACCACTGTTTTAAGGATCATGTTGCATAATAGGATAGACAGGAAATACTTCTTTCGCCCAACCTTTCCTTCCAAGTTAGGTTTTGATCATTTTGCTCAAGATCCTTTTTAATGCATGAGACGTGCTTGGTTCTAGATATCTCAAGACTCAGTTTCCAACCTTAGGAGCTACTTACATACATGTTATAACACAACCCTAAGAGGATTTGACATACTTTAATGGCTTGTACCTAAGATGCATATGTAACTAAGGTGAAATGTATGTAGGGTGAGATGGAACATGAATGCATTATTTTTTTGAATTGCAAATGAAATGATTTGTCATGCAAAACTGACTCTTTCATGTATCACAAAGTCAAACAATATAACTTAAAAATGTTTTATGCTATTTGTGGAGCTTTTACAAGACAATTCCAATATTTCATATTCTCCTAATCCTTAAGCATAAGTTGACATCTCAATTTTCTATTTTTTTTTTTTTTTAAATTAACACACATGTCAATTGAAATCAAATCCATAATCAAAATCCTAACTAAACTAACAATCCTAAACAATAAAAACAAAATCTGAAAATCCTTCACCAAAACCAAAAGAATAATATCAAAGTCTCACAACCTAAGGGCTAAAATAATGCTTTAAAATCTGCCCATTAACCGGTAGCATGAAATCTTCCCCTTCTAATGTTTTTAGCCTGAAGGTACTCTTCCCAAGAATCTCTGAAATCTGATATGGGCCCAACCAAAGACAATCAAACTTTTGATGATTCCCTTTTTCCTCATGTCTTTTGTCCCATAGTAATACCAAATCTGAAATTCTGAATGATTTAACTTTGGCCCTTCTGTCAAACCACCTTTTGACAACTGCTTGGTGTTTATTCATGTGATTCATGGCCTCTTCTCTCTTTTCATCAAGGTGCAACAACTGGCTCAACCTGGCTTCAACTTGATCATCTCTCCCCAAGTACTCTTGTATGAAATGTAAGGTCTCGCAACTTCAAATTTGCTGGAAATATCGGGTCTTGCCCATAGACCAAATGATAGGGAGTATTCCCTATGGATTCTTTCACTGGTCCTATCTCGCCCAAAGGGCAAACTTTAGTTGATTGTGCCAGTCCCGAGGGTTCTTTTCCAACAACTTCTTAATAGTATTCAACAAATTCTTATTTGAAGACTCGGCCAACCCATTTCCTTGAGGATAGTAATTGGATGCAAACTTTAAGCTCACTTTGTTATCATATGCCCAATCTGCAAATTGTGTAGAAATAAAAGCTTTACCATTGTCACCGACAATAGAGTCGGGCATCCCAAATCTTGTTATAATTTGATCCTCAAAGAATTTAATCACAACATCTCGTGGTGGCATGTTTAGTAGGAATCGCCTCCGTCCACCTTGTACAATAGTCTGTAGCTGTCAAAATGAATTTGTGAGAATCAGAAGAATTTGGGTTAATAACCCCAATAAAATCTAGTCCCCACTGCGCAAACGGTCTCATTTCGACTACAGGCTGCAACGGCATGGCTGCATTTCTTTCTCTATTTGCAGCCACTTGACAGATGTGACAAGATCGTACATGGGTATGCGCATCCTTGAAAATATGTGGCAGTAGTATCCTGCTCTCAGGATTTGATGTGCTGTAGCATTGGCTGCACCATGACCAGTTCCATGTTTCCCGTGAAATTCCTGCAACACCCCGGCAGCTTCTTCTTTGTTCAAGCACCTCAGGTAGATGCCTTCATGATTCTTCCTGTAAAGCACACCAGATTTTATTAGATAGTTAACAGACTTAAGCCTTAAAGCTCTTCTCTGTGTTGAATTCAGATTAGAAGGATACTTACCAGTCAATAAAAAATGCACAATATCAACATACCAGTCGTCCTTAGCCATGTATTCTGTATTTGAGCATTGACCTGTTATTTGCGGATCATTTTCTGCGATCGCCTTTGCCAGTCCTTGTCCTCGAACTAGTTTCATTGGTTGGATTTCGAGATCAAATTCTTGGATGGTCGAAATCCATTTTCCTCTCTTCTCACCTAGTTCATTCTGTAAAAACATGGTCTTGACAACAGAATCGGGCACGATGGCGATAATTCTGATGTGCACGATGTAGTGCCTAAATTTTTTCACAGTTTTAAAAAGTGCGTACATTTGCTTATCAAGGATTGAATACCTTAATTGAGCGTCTTTCAGAGGGGCACTTAAAAATGCAATGGGCTTTTCGGCACTATCCTCACCTTTTTGGGTTAAGACACTCGCAAAGGAGTGTTCTGATGCAAAAGCGTAAATATAAAAAGGCTTGGAGTAATCTGGGCTTATAAGGACAGGGGCTCTGGAAATGGCATCTTTGATATTCTGGAAAGCCACTCTACTTTCCTCGTTCCATTTTACATCCACATCTTTCTTGAGCATCTGGTTCAGAGGTTTGGCTATCTCAGCAAAGCTAGAGATAAACTTCCTCACAAAATTGACTTGCCCAAAGAAAGATCTCAGTTTTTTTTTACTGCTCGGGAGAGGTAGGTTTTGGATAGCTTGTATCCTTTCTGGGTCGATGGATATGCCCTCTTTTGAAATGATGTGACCCAACAATTTCCCTTTCGTTACTCCGAAAATGCACTTTTTGGGATTTAAGGAAATTCCATGTTCTCTGCATCTTTGAAGCACTTTCTTCAAATCTTTAACATGATCCTCTCTCTTCTTCGAGAAAACTGGGATATCATCCACATACACGATGATGCATTTGCCTATTAGTCCTTTGAATGCGTAATCCATGGCGCGTTGAAAAGTTGCACCAGCGTTTAACAGTCCGAACGACATTCTCTTATATGCAAATGTCCCCCACTTGGTAGTGAAGGCTGTTTTCATCCTGTCATCTGGATGTATAAGAACTTGGTTGTACCCAGAATATCCATCGAGAAAGGACATCATTTCAGATCCATTTACCATTTGCAGAATTTCATCGATTGATGGTAATGGATAATTATCTTTTTGAGAGGCTTTATTAAGATTTCGAAAATCTATGCACAACCTAATCTCTCCACTCTTTTTTCTTATTGGAACGAGGTTGGCCACCCAGGTTGAGTGCCTAACAAGAAAAATGATTTTCGCTTCCAATAATCTTTTAACCTCCTTTTCGATCAAAGGCTCCAATAGCGGGTTAACAACTCGCTGTCTTTGCCTAAAAGGCTTGGAGTCTGGCTTCAAAGGGATGGTATGCGTGATAATGTTCTGGTTGTAAGTCTTCAGCTCATTGTAGTTCCAAGCAATACAATCTATGTAATGCTTCAAAGCCTGTATTATATTGCTCCTTTCTTCCTCTCTACATGCCTTTGCTATGTACACCTCCTTTGGATTGTCTGCACTCCCAGATTAATTGAATCGCATGCATCTTTGGGGAGCGGGACTCTTTTTCTTTTCTTGTTCTTGCATTCCATGTCGAACATATTTTCTAATGAAACCACGTCTTTAGGAATTTTGTTGGATTGATACGCAGTTTCACTTTCTTCTTGTTTCATCCTCGCCACCTTTGTTCCTCATCGATCACCTGATTTTCAAAAATACCCGAGTTTGTGACAAACTTGAAGATGTGCCTGTCACACTCAAAAACCTGGAAATTCTTCACATTATCAGGTATTGATGGACAAGGAACCAGCTCAATGGAAAACTTTTTACATCTTTTTATATCCACCGGGTTTAACATGCCCGCGGCGATTGCAAGAGAGTCTGCTATTCGATTTCCTTTCCTAGAAATAAGGGCTATGTTGAATGCATCAAACTCCTCCATGAGGTCCATAACCCTAGTCCTATAAAGGCTCAGTATTTTGTCGCGACATGTATACTCGTCCTTTGATTTGCTTGACAACCAACTCGAAATCTCCCAAAACCTTCAAGCATTTAACATGTTTGCTCAATGCTAGACGTAAACCGTAGATCGATGCTTCATATTCCGCCACATTGTTTGTGCAAGGGAATTGCAGCATGTAGACAGCCAATAATGGTTTACCTCCTGGACCAGTGAGCTCGACTCCAGCCTCCCGCTCCCTGTCTAGATTTTGATCCATCAAACTTGAGCAACCACGTGTAATCCTTTTCCTCAGAAGAACCACCATGACACACTTCTTCTTTAAGTTCATCAGCAGCTTTCTCAACATCAAGAGCATAGACCCCTAGGTCTGGCTCAAAAAACTGAACCTCATTCGGCTTGTTAAAATCCGTTATAATCTCCTTAAGCCTCGGTTCATTTTCCACTCTGATTTGGTTAGCAATGCCCTTCCATGGCAGCCACATATGCGAGCAGTCTGTTGCAAAATAGCCATTCAACGTTTTCATCCAATCTCTCGCAAGTAACATTCCATACCTACTTGGGATGTTAACCACCAAAATGTCTACAACCTGCTGGACCCTGGGTTCAGAATTTAATTGAATCTTGACATCATATAAGGTCCCTACTACATTTACCTCCGAACGGTCCAATTGCAAGACCGTGCATTTGGATGAAACCGGTTGTAGACCCAAGCATTTGACATATCTCCATAGGCATGAGGTTGCTCGTGGCTCCTGTGTCTACCAAACAGTTATGCAAGTTCTTACCCGCAATTCTCAGAGTTAATAAGAATGGCGGGACATCCCTTCTCTCCTTTCACAAAATCAGATGGGATTCAGCTCTTTTTTCCTTCCACATCGGATCAGGTGAGTTCAAAGCTCTTATCAACGCCTCCTTTTGACCAGGCAATTTAGCTGCATCCAGGAATGAAAGGCTAGATTTGGACTTCTTCATATCCTCCACTACGTCATAATTTGGTTTTTCGAATTTGACTGTCTTCTGGACGTCATTAGACATTTCTCTTCTGAGTGGAGGGGGAGGGTTGTTACTTGCCTTTGTATCCTGGAGGAAGAATAGAACTGTTTGGAGGTGTTGATGAGGTTTTAGGGGCTTTAGACTTACTCCTCAAATGGTACCCATGAGTCCCCTTTCTGAAATCTCGAAAAGCTTGCACCTCCTGTTCCAAAACTTCGTCTTCTTCCTCCTCGCTCTCACCCTCTTGGTGATATACTGTTTCCATCACCATAATATTTTCATCTTGCTGATACGATGGATCCTCATTTGATACCGGTTCCAAATCATCAACTTGTGCCTCAAGACAATGAGTGTATCTAGCAATCTCGGGACAATTCCTCTCATTGTGTTCTTTTGTGTTATGTAACCCGCACCCTCTTTCCCATGCCAAATCTGAAAGATTCAAAAGGGAATTGGATTGGCTAGGGCCTCGTGAAGCATCTAATTGATTAGCAATGGGAGCAGGAACTCCCCCATTGTTTGGCTTAGTGTTCCAGTGCCTCCCTCTATTGTTAAAATTCTGACTTGGGTGAGGGGCACGGGACTCATGCTTCTGCTGTTGAACCCTGTCATTACTTAGTTTATGCACTAGTTTCTTGAGCTCTTCGACTTTCGAAAAGACATCCTTCGGTGGAACCACATTGTTGTTAACCCCCATTGGATTTGCATAATTGATGGGGTCTTGATTCCACATTTGGGTGGGGTTTGAGGAATTGGATTCCCATATGGATTGATACCTTGAATTGGGATTGGATTCGGAACAGGAACTATGGCTTGAGGATTGACTTGACTAGTTTCCTGCGTAGTTGATTGACTGTTCTGCAAAAATGCAGGAACAGGTGGAATGGCTGTGATTGGTTGGATTGGAATGGGTGCATATGCGGGTGCTGGTGGATACGGCTGCTGATATGGGAAGGCGTTCATACTTGGCATTTGTGGTGCCATGAGTTGATTTTCTTGGGGAACTTGACCATATGGAGCACACTGTCCCAACATAGGCATCTGGGTAAACCCGTAGCCTTGCGGTGTCAATTGCTGCTCAATAGTCATGGCTTCATTATAGGCCAAAGCCAGCATGGTGACCTGAGGATTACGCCTTGCAAACATGGCTGTCATGGGGTCCAATGCCCCAAAATATATCTCGCAAAGCTACCGCAGGATCGATGGCAAAATGTCTAATTGCTCTGTTATAGTTCTTTTGGAATCTCTCGATTAAACATTCGGATTGGTTCCCCTTGGCCCCGTTTGCATGTAATAAACCGATTGTAAATAGTTGCGGGATCTAAGGGCGACCTAAATTGATTGACAAATGCATTTTCCATTTGTGTCCAAGAGGTGATTGAACCAGCTGGCAAGCATATATACCATTCATATGCTATTGGATCCAAGCTCATGGGGAAAAGTCTCGCAGCTACATCTTCATGCTGAACTTGTAGCCTAATTAAAACATCTCTATAGGCTTGGATATGTTCTTCTGTTGTTCTTAGGCCATCTGGCTTGTATTTAGGCAGAAATATTTCAATGTTCTTGGGGATTTCATGGATATCCCCAACAATATTCAAAGGAGTATTGTTAGCTCCATACCAAGGAGCTGCTGGAGCTTGAGCCATTTGACTCAGAATTGATGTAGACAGACCTACAATAGCAGAAGAAATATTACAAACTATAGGCACACTAGGGGCAACGGATATTACTGGCGTAGGTCCACTCGACGTTCCCTGGAGAAAACAGGCCTTTTGCTACTGGAGTGCTTACGACTTGCTTGACTTTACCCTTGGGAGTACCAATAAGGTCGTGAAAAATGGTTTCTCCGGTTGTTTGAGACCTGGTCGCAATACGGCGTGGTGGGTCCAAACTGCTCGAGGAAACCCTCGGCTAGTTCGAAGAAAACCTGCAACAAACACAAAAATAGTGTTGCAGTTTAGCCGTAAATAATTTCAGAATTAAATCAAAAACAAAATATTCAGATATAAAAATTGAAATAGATAAACCGATTCGGGCCCTCCTTCTAGCGCCAATCTGTTGAGTGGTGTTTTAACCCGATTGTGAAAACACACTCTCCGTAGGATCCGAGTCCTAAATCCTCCGCTTGCAAAGAAAAACGATTTCTCCAAGGTTCTTATTATGCTAATTATTGATTATCAAGGATGTTGTTTAAAATGAAATGCTAAGAACACCTTAGGGTTTGCAAGTGGATGTTAACAAGGGGCACTGTGGTTTATTTAATTCTGAAAGTGCAATGGACTCTAAAATGAATAAAATCTATTTTAATCTTTAATTCTGATGGATTTTTAGTGATTTATTCAAACACAGTAATTAAACTGCTGAAAATAAAATATGGGTTTGAAAAGCAAAGACAAAAGTAAACAAAAGTAACAATAAGAATAGATTACAGTCAGAAAGCTGTCATTAATCTGATGAAACCGAAGATACTGAGGCTTTCTACATACAACCTAACCTAATGAACCTGCACTTTCACACAATCCAAATAGGCTAGGTGCGGGTCTCGAGGGTTTCTACTATAATTCCAGATTCAGGCATTCGCATGAAGCAACCAAGAGATCTTGCATTAAACTTCACCTAGAAACCTAAGAAATCCGGAAAGGAAAGATAGACATTAAATCATGCATGCAGAAGTAACTCCTTCTTTCTCATCCAAAAGATGCCAACTCTCTCGTATTTTGTATTAAAGAATATTTCGATTACATTCAAAAATGTTCCAGGTATAAAATTCCGGAACAAAAAGAAGGAAATTGCCCAAGTACGAGCCCGGAATAGCACGAAGCTCTTGTCTCTGCAACTCTGTATTCGGCAATTTCCAACCCCTTCTTCAATTTGCATTTATGGTTTTATAGTACTGCTATGGCTCTTCGATTTCCTCCGTCGCTTCATTTCACCTTCCTGCAGGTGACCTTTCGAATTCATGCCGTTTTCTCGCTTTTGATTCACGCTCAAATTTAAAACGTTCGAAATCCACCTATGTATCTAACGCCTCTGCAAGTTTGACACCTGTGCGCCACGTGCCCTGCCTTTTCTACGCCTGCTGTAACGCTTTTCTGCAAAAACCCGACAAAACTGCAAGTCCGCCTGTTCACCTTCGCAGCCGTGAAATCGCGACATCCTTCTCGTCCGTACGCGTCCAACGGCTTTTCGTAGCGATATCGCTACTGTTTTCAGCTTCGAGTCTTCTTTCCAAATATGGCAGCGATATCGCTACCGTTTCGGCCTTTAACTTTCTTTTAAAACATAGTAGCGATATCGCTACCACCTTCGGCCTTTGGTTTTCTTTTTTAAAACATGGTAGCGATATCGCTACCAACTTCCCGGTCGTACATCCCTGGCAACCCTTGGTAGCGATATCGCTACCACTTTTGCTCTGTGCCTTCTATTTTATGAAGTGGTAGCGATATCGCTACCATTTTTGGCCTTGAGCTTCCTTTTCATGAAATGGTAGCGATATCGCTACCACTTTGACTTTGGGTTTTCTTTTCATGAAATGGTAGCGATATCGCTACCACTTTGACTTTGAGCCTGCCTTCACGAAATTTGTAGCGATATCGCTACCATTTTGAACTTTGAGTCTTCTTTCCGCAAGGCGTAGCGAAATCGCTACCATTTCTCCATCGGGCCTCCTTGGCAACTTTACGTCGTGACATCGCGACCATTATCATTCTCTTGCCCTCTTTCGACAAACCGTCGCGATATCGCTACCGCTTTTATTTTTGAACCTGCTTGCCACAAACCGTCGCGATATCGCTACCGCTTTTATCTTTCGTACGCCTTGGCAAAACCTGTCGCGATATCGCGACAATTTTCTCCCTCGGACCTTCATGCAACTTTCTGTCGCGATATCGCTATCCATTTTCTCTTTCCGTACGCCTCCCAAAACACGTCGTGAAATCATGACCATTTTTCTGTTCCGCACACCTTGGCAAAACCTGTCGCGATATCGCGACCATTTTCTCCTGTCCGTACACCTTTCCAAAACACGTCGCGAAATCGTGACACTTTTCATCACCCGTACGCTTCGGCAAAACACGTCGTGAAATCGTGACCATTCTCATCCTTTTCCAACGGCGTGTCGCGATTTCGCGACATCATTTATTTTCTTCTCAATAGCATGTCGCGATTTCGCGACACCTTTTCTTTTCTCCTCAGCGACATGTCGCGATTTCGCGACAACTTTCAATTTTCTTTTCTCTCCTCTTTGGCAGCGATGGAGCTACATGTCGCGATTTCGTGACAACTTTCCTGTTTTCGGCAGCGATGGCGCAACCAGTCGTGATTTCGCGACATGTCGCGATTTCGCGACACCTTTCAACACTTAGGCATTTTTTCCTCTTTTCTTCAATTTTAGCATCTGGGTCACCGAGATTCTTCTCTGCAAGCCTGCAAAAAGGTGGGTCCCCAATTTTGGGGTGTGTTGTGGATCAACCACAACACTTAGAATGCGAGCAATTGGCTTGAATAAGAGGACGGGTATTGAAGAAGAAAATAGAAGACTTGTCCTCATTAATCAACTATCCAGAAGCACCAAGATATATGTCAAGAGATTATCTAATATTTCTAGCTTCCCTGATAGTGGCAACTCCCAACAAAGTAGTATCATCAACAAATTGAAGGTGGGAAAGAGGTGGCAAAATACTATCCCACTTCCACCCTTGAATGAGACCCTATATGACTTGAGACTTGAGCAATCTTCCCAACCCTTCCGCCATAATGATAAAAAAATAAGGAGATAAAGGATCTCCTTGCATCAATCCCCTTGAGACCTCAAACAACTCTGATGGCTCATTATTAACAAGAACATAGAATGAGGAAGAAGAAACACAAATCATCACCCATCTAATCCATTCCTCCTCAAATCCAAAAGTAGCAAGAAATTTCTAAAGAAAGGACCATCTGACCCGATCATAGGCTTTGGCCATGTCCAACTTAATGAACATATTTTTCTCCTTAGAATTTTCCATCGAGTGAATATCTTCTGTAGCAATAAAAACCCCATCCAATATTTTTCAGCTAGCAACAAACCCTCCTTGCTCCTCAGAGATGATTTTGCTCAACCATATCTTCAACCTCTCAGCAATAATTTTTGTGATGATCTTATACACAACATTGCAGAGAGCAATAGGCCTGAACACATCTAAGGAATTTGCTCCCTCTTTTTTGGGTATAAGCACCACAAAGGTAGCATTTAGGGCCCTTAGCATTTGTTTGTTCTTTTGGGACTCATGGACCACATCCAAAAGATAAAATTTGATTAAATCCCAAAAATCCTGATAAAAATCAATTGGGAATCCATCTAGGCCTAGGGCTTTTCCATTTTTCATCTTGAATACAACATTTTCCAACTCCTCAAGGAAAATTGGACCCATCAATTGCTCATTCATATCTCTAGAAACAATCACTGGAATACATTTTAGAATAAGCTTTTCATTATCATCATCTGATAGGGAGTCCTCCTTGAAGAGAGAGAAAAAATACCTCTTAGTCTCTTCTAAAATATCCCTGAAAGAAGAGAGCAGGGCACCTTGAGAATTCACAAGAGAGGTAATCAGATTACCATTACGACAAGCCTTAACTGAGTTATAAAATAAGGTTGTGTTCCTATCCCCTTCCTTAAGCCAATATACTCGAGCTTTTTGTTTCTAAAAAATTTCTTCCCTCAATTCCCATTCAGCAAGGTCTTTCGCAACCTCAGATTCCTCAACAAGAAGCTCCTTCGTGAATCCCTGATCTCTAATCTTCCTTGAAGCTTCTTCCATCCTCCTAAGAGCTGCCAGCTTAGCCAAGGAAAGGTTCCCAAAATTTATTCTATTCCATATCTTCAATTTATATTTTACAAATTGTAGTCACTTCATAAAGGAATACATAGCAATGCCATGAGGAGGTTTGCCAGTGGTCCACCAACCTCGCATGAAATCATGAAGCTTAGGATCACGAAGCCACATAAGTTGAAACTTAAAAGAGGGATTAGTTTTTAGCCCTAACTCCAAAGTAGAGAGTTTTATAGTCCAATGATCAGATCCCCTACCCTCCAGAATCATAGAACTAGCACTTCTGTTATTACCCATCCAATAACTGGATATCAAAAACCTATCTAGTCTCTTTGAGATGGAAGCTTCCCCACACCTTCTATTGTGCTAAGTAAAGATCCAATTATCTAGCTTTATGTCAATCAAGTTTAGGGCCTGGATATGAGCACTTAATACAGGAGAAAAAGGCTCGAGACGGTCCACCCCGCCATGTTTTTCCTCCATACAAGTGACAGAGTTGAAGTCTCCAACCAAAATCTATGGGTATAGGGGAACCAAACTTCTCACAAAGCAAATGTGCTCCCAAAAATTCACTTTACCATTGTAATCAATAGGAGCATACACATTTGTAAGTAGGATGGTTTCACTAGATTCATTATCATGCCCAACCATGGAAATAGACCATCTACTAGAAATCCAAGTAAGAGGGGATATCTTAACCAGATCCCATGAACAAGCAACACCACCAGCATATCCACATGCACCAATACACTGGTGTTACCACCTTCTCCACAACTTGGGAGCAATATTGAACATACTATCAATAGCCAATTTAGTCTCCTGAATAAATACCACATCCGAAGAATGCACACGAACCAAATCATGAACAACTTTTTTTTTGGGGATGTTGTTCAACCCCCTTACATTCCATGAGAGGATAATCATTTTTGGGGTTATAAAAATGGAAGTCCAATGTTCTCACCAAGCCTAACTCCACCAAATTCTCCCCCATTAACTTAATTTTATCTTGGTCCTTCTTCCAACCCACCTTCATATTCTTATCCAAAAAACTTTTTTTAATTATTTTTTGATGCAATCCCAACACCGTAGGAGTTTTGCAGTCCAAGGATGACTGCATTAGAACCTGAGTAGGAGAGGACATAACTAAATCTGTACCACTTTCCAAAATAGTTTTCCTTATAGGGCTAGACCCAACCATGTCCCCTATACTCATATCCAAAGCCCTTTGTTATTCATTTAAACCCCCTAGATATGATTCCTTAAGTTCCCCCTCAAGAAGAGACATCTGATTCGGCCTTGTTATATTTGCATCAGGTAGCAACATTTTAGGTATCTCCATGCACTGATCAATATCATCTAATATTTCAAAATGGCTGAGTAGAGCATCTGGCTGGCTATCATTAAGGTCTTTGTTTGCCCTTCGTCAATTTTATCGAAACAAAACCTTCCTTATCTCGTTCCCCTTCCTTTATCGGGGTTTTTCCTTTATCTAAACTTTGTCCAGACTGAGAGGGCCCATGATTTGAAACCACAGGCGAGACAAACTTAGGGAATTTTCTTTACAGGTGGCCATATTTATGATAAATCTGACAACAAAATGGAAGAGCTTCATAGTCAAGTTTTTGAACCCATGTAGTTGATCCAAATTGTATTTCAATAGAATCTAGAATAGAATTATTTAAGTCAATTTCAACACAAATATGAGCAACAGATATTATCTTTTTATCCATTGTCTATTGTGATGGTCCAACCGGCTTCCCAAGTAGAAGGGCAATCTTATGCAAGATATCAGTTCTCCAAAATTTCAACGGAAGCCATGGAAGCCGCACCCATACTGGAACCCATGACAATCGTTCCTCTGATGGGTTGAAACCCACATGCCAAGGTTTAAGAAAGAGTCCCACTTGGTTATATAAATAAGGACCCCCTTAAAATGCTTTGTTACGATCTGCAATAAAAGAGAAAACCACCATAAAATAGTTGTTCACACTCAGCATTACCTCCACATTACCTTTAGGATTCCAAATCTTCCTGACCCAAGCCTCCACAAAGGGGAGAGAAATTCGGATGCCCAAAAATTTTCAAATAAGGGCATGTTTGATTAGATACTCCACATATTTTGCCACTGAGTCTAGTTGAACCACTAGAACTGGCCTGGCTTCACATCATTCCAAATATCCATTGTTCTTTAACAAGCAGTTCTCAACATGCACTAGAAAATCTTATTCCTTTCAGTCATTTTCAGATGAAAAAACATCATGAGCATGCACTATCTGTACCGGACCCGATGCCATCACGACATTCCTCCAATTTTTTAGACCTCCTCCGAAAGTTGTTGCCATTCTTGCAGAGTAGTTTTTCTTCATAAAACCCTAGCATAGTAGTTTTTCCTCATCAAACCCTAGTAGAGCCCTCTCTAGTCCCCTTGGTACTTGATCACGCATGTTATATTTTGATCACCACATAGTGATATAATTCCCCTCATGCATTTGCCCTTGTTTACCACATAACCTATGTCTGATGTCTTCTAGATGTCAAGGTCATCATGTGTGTGTTTGAGTTATGTGGTGTGTTAGTCCAGGTCTGTGTCACTTTGGCAATCCACCGTGCAGGTTTGCATCATCACTATATTGATAGTCTGCCATGGTCCCAGTCTGAGTCATCACCATATCATTAGTCTGCCATGGTGTGGTTTACAGGATCTGCTCCAAAACATCATACCATAATTTTTTTGATAACCTGAACACATAAATTTACCAAAAACAAAAATTATCTTATACAAAATTAATTCAATTTTTTTTTATACGAATCCATGAGCTGAAAAAGGTAATTAGCTATAAAGTGAACATTTATTTTATTAATTTTTACTATATTTAATTTTTATTTATTTATTATCCTTTTTTTAATATTTTTTATTATTATTATTTTTAGATGTTTAATTAAATAGTCAGTATATTAAGTTCAACATTTTACTCGAAATTAAGTAATTTTATTGAAAATTCATGAGACCAAACAATTGAGATCACTAAGATCAAAAATGAAAAAATATCCAATACTAAAACATGACAATGGTTGACCTCTTTATAACATCCTAAAATAAAACAAACAATGCAAACCGAAAGTTACATGAACATAAAAAATTTCAAGTGGGTCCCCAAATTGGTGTACGTTGTGTCATGGCAACAACAAAGGGCGAGTGCTAAAAAATGCTCCTAATAATTCTGGATAAAGAACCTAGTATGAAATAAATAAAACCAAAGATCAGCAAAATATAAATAATCTAATAATATCCAAAAAAAATGGGGTTAAATAGTTTCCATTGAAAATAATGCTCCACTTGCTTCAGCATAGTGTGTGTTTTGTGAATTCATTCTTTATTTTTTATTCAATCAGAACTCTATCACCTGCTTTACAATTAGAATTTTTTTAAATATATCACTCATAAAAAATTTATCTCTACATTGCTCCACTATCAGTCAAGCATCAATAGCTCTGGTGGAAATGACCTTGATATCTTCTAGACCTTGCTTTACTACCAATCGGACGTCTATAGCCCCGATAGATATTATATGAACCACCCAAATATTTGATTGATTTGCATTTTTTATGAGAATTTTAATTGCTTTGCAAATATCATATATGCCTCTTGGGTTAGAGATCATTGAAGGCTATAAATTAAGTGTATAAAAATTTTGCCTAATCCACAAAACTAGATGACTTCATCCTTTCAGGAGTCAAAAATATTATTTTAAATGTTATGTTACATGTGAAGCTTCAACAAAGGTAGTATTACTTCAATATCCACTCTTTTAATCCACAGTCCAAGAATAACTACTAAATAATTTAATCTCACTAAATTCAAATAGGTAATGTATCTTCCAATACTAAGAAACACATCCTTCATAGGGACCAAGAGTCCATTGCAACTACACAACTATACCACAATATGGAAAACAAAAACCAAAACATGTTGTGAAAGTGAAGAAGCAAAATATAAACATAAACCAAAACACAAAATTTTGACATGAACATGTATTATTAGGTTCAAATCTCGGGCCTCGTCGGACTAAACGCTTGTCCCTTTCCCGGTGCTTTCAGCGGCGTAAAAGGTTTAAAAATGATTGTGGCATGGTGGTTATAGGGGCACACTGCGTGAAGATATGTGTGGCAACTTCTGGGGTAGACAACACAGAATACTGTGGCGGCCATAAATGCTGGATAGCCTGCCCAGATTCGTGGCAGCTATCGATTTCACCATGTAAATACAAAAAAAAAAAACATGTATAATTAAAAAAAATGAAAACAAAAACAAAAAAAACTTAACAAAAAAAAATAGCAAGTGATGGTTGTACCCAAATGGTATATACAAAACACAAAATTATGTACATGCAAAAGCAAAACAAAACAACAAAGTTATACACAAGCAAAACTTGTAAAACAAAAAAAAACTGTGTACAAGAAATGAATATATACAAGTGATGAATATGCCTTCTATCTCAGGGATGGAAATAGTGCTTTAAAAATTACCCATTGATAGGAAAAGGAATGTTCTCTCCACTCATATTATGTAATCTAAATGCATTCTCCCAAAGAATCTTGAAAATTTGGCAGGGGCCTAACCAAATATTATCAAATTTATCATGATCACCCTTCCTTTCGTGTGCTTTATCCCACAACAAAACCAAATAAAAAATCCTAAAGGCTTTGACCTTGGATATCTTATCAAACCACATTTTAAAAACCCTTGATGCTTACTAAAATGTTGTAGGGCATCTTTCCTCTTTTCATCTAGACTCATAAATTGAGTAAGTCTTACCTTTTTTTATCATCAGTTTCAAGATAATATTTCATAAAGTGAAGAGTTTGCAATTTCAAATTAGTAGAAAAAATGGGATCTTGAACATAAACTAAATGATAAGGATAAGTGCCTATTGAACATTTTGATCTATTTTTATCTGCACATAAAGCATATTTCAATTTGTTATACCAAACTCTAGGATTCATCTCTAACAATTTCTTAATGATTGATAATAAGTTTTTATTAGTGGATTTTGCTAAACCATTACCTTGTGGGTAATAGTTTGAAGAAAAAATTATGCTTACCTTATTATCGTAAGCCCATTTTGGAAACTGAAGTGAAGTGAAAGTAGAACCATTATCACAAACATTAGAATATGTCATACCAAATCTAGTAACAATGTGTCCTAAAAATTGAATAACCACTTCAAAAGTACAATTCTTAGTGGGATTTGCCTTAGTCCATATGGTACAATAATTTGTGGTGGTTAAAATGTATTTGTGACCAGGTGAAGAGTTTGGGTTTATAACTCCTATGAAATCTAAATCCCATTGTGCAAATGGTCTAGCCTCAAATACGGGTTGTAAAGGTATGAAGGCATTTCGTTCTTTTTTTGTGGCAATATGACATGTATGGCAATAATGAACATGGGCATGGGAATATTTCAAAATATGGGGCCAATAGTAACCAAATATCAAAATCTAGTGCACTATGGCATTAGTTGATCCATGCCTAGTCCCATACTTACCATGAAAATCCTTAAGAATTTGCATAGCCTCATCCTTAGTCAAACATCTAAGGAAAATTTCTTCATGATTTCTTCTATATAACACACTATCTTTAATCCTATAATTAGAGCTCTTTAATTGAAGTGCTCTTATTGTTGTAGCATTAAAGTGATTGAGGTACTTACCATTCAAAATAAAATACACAATGTCATTATACCATTCATCCATGGTGATGCTTTCTATAGTGTATTGCTGACACACGATTTGAGGATAGATTTAAGCTAGAGACTTTGTTAGATCTTATCCTCTAACTAGCTTCATCGAGCAGATCTCTAAATCAAACTCCTGTAAAGTAGTCAACCATTTACCTCTTCTTTCTCCTAGTTCGTTCCGCATCAACATTTTTTTGATAGCTGGGTTAGGTACTATTGCAAAAATCCTACTATGCAAAATGTAATGTCTAATCTTCTTCACAATTTTAAAAAGAGCATATACTTGTTTATCCAGAATAGTGTATTTCAACTATGCATATTTTAGTGGTGAACTCAAGAAAGCAATAGGATTTTCTGAATTATCTTCATTCTTTTGAGTTAATACACTAGCAAAAGAATGTTTAGAAGTAAATGAATAAATATAGAAAGGTTTCTTGTAATTAGGACTCACAAGCACATGTGTAGAATATATTGCATTTTTAACATCCTAAAAAGCTATTTTAGCTTCACTAGTCCAGTTAATATTAGCATCCTTTTTCAACATATCATTCAATGGTTTAACAATATTAGCAAATTCTGAAATGAATTTCTTGACAAAATTGTTTTTCTCAAAAAATGATCGTAATTATTTTTTTTTACTAGGAAGAGGGATTTTTTGGATGGCTTCAATTATTTTAGGATCTATGGAAATTTCATCTTTTGAAATGACATGGCCTAAAAGTTTACCTTCAGTTACTCCGAAAATGCATTTTTGGAATTTAGGGAAATGCCATGCTCTCTACACCTTTGAAGAACTTTTCTCAAATCATTAACGTGGTCAGATCTGCTGTTTGATAAAACTAGAATATCATAAACATAAATGAATATGCATTTACCCATCAAATCTATAAATGCATAATACATGGCTCTCTAAAATGTGGCACCTGCGTTAAGTAATCCAAAAGATATTCTTCTGTAAGTAAAGGTACCCCACTTCGTGGTAAAAGAAATTTTCATTATGTCTTTTGGGTTAATAAGAATTTGCTTATATCTAGAATAACCATCAGGAAAAGACATCATCTCAAAACCATTCACCATTTGCAAAATATGATCAATGGAAGGCAAGGGGTAGTTATATTTTTGTGAAGTCTTATTGAGATTCCTAAAATCAATATACAAATGGATTTCACCTATTTTCTTCCTAACTGGTACAATGTGTGCTACCCATGTAGAGTGTATGATTGGAAAAATAATCTTAGCATTTAACAATTTCTTAACCTCATTTTGTATAAGAGGCTCTAGCAATGGGTTAACTGGTCTTTTTTTTGTCTAAATGGTTTGAAATTTGGCTTTAAAGGAATAGTGTGCGTTATGATGTTTTCATTATAAGTCTTTAAATTCTCATAACTCCATGCTATTACATCAATGTAATCTTTAAGATCCTATGCAACCTCTTCTTATTCATGATGAGTGCAAACATTTCCTATGAGTACATTATGCGGGTCTTTACTAATCCCAAGATCAATAGAATTATAAGCATCCTATGAGAGTGAGGTTATATTACAACTTTTTCTTTTGTAATCAATATCAAAGCTTCTCAATATAAATAATACCTTTTGGAATCACATTGATTTTCTTTGTTACCTCATGATCTTCATTTTCATATTCTTGCAATATCTTGTCCTCATCGATCACCTGATTTTCAAAAATACCTAAATTAGCTACACAATAGAAAATGTGTCTATCACTTTCAATACCTATAAGTTTTTCGCATTTTCAGGTATAGAAGGATAGGGTATCAACTCAATTGAAAACTTATTTATCCTCATATTATCAATAGGCTTAAGAGTACCTACTGTGATAGTTAAAGAATTATCAATTTGATTGTTCTTCCTAGATATCAATGAAATATTGAAAGCATGGAATTCATCAATCAAATCCCTAACTCTATTTCTGTAATGAATTAATCTTTTTATTTTTTGATTGATAAGAGGGTTTTGAAAGGACCCTAAACCTTTTACATCAAAGAGGCCAAGAAGGTGGCCATACCACTAAGAACAGAAGAGGAAACCTTCCTCCAAACTAAACACAAAAGGAAATCAACCATGCAACATAAGGCCATGGAAGACTTCAGAGAAACAACCCCAGGGAGACTACCCAGTAGTAGAAACTAAACTAAACATAGACAAATAAGGATGCTATAGCAACAAAGCAACCTTGAAAAAAACAAAAGTGGAATTATGTAAACAACCAAAAACCCACAAAGACCATAGGTTTACGTAAATCCAAACAAAAAATAGAAATCCCTCAAGGCAATCAATAGTTTAGGTTGTCTTGCTCTAATGCTTTAGTGGTTGCTTCAAGGTCAGCATCTTCATTCATATCTTCAATAATCTTACCCACTTGGAGAAGGGTGTAATATGTAGAACTCAACAACTCTGCCATGCATGCCTAGGGTTTCTTCTTCTTTGATGCCTTACCAACCGTAGTAGTCCTAGTACGAGCGGATGCACCTTTTGCCTTAATATTATTCATCAAATTTGGGGCCACCTCTGCACCAAAATTCGATAAGTCCACCTCCATTTTTATCTTCTTGTAAGTGTTCATACAAGATGAGTGTCGATAGGGACCAATTTTCATAGGGAAAGGGGTGTAGGTCGAAGAAGCCTCAAATTTGACTTCGATGTTAGAGTTTGAATCATCATCTTTTCCAAGGCCTTCAACACCAGCTTCTTGGGCATGGATCACTGTGAGAGCATCTATGTCCACTTATTTCTGTAAGGTAAACTAGTATAGGAGCAAATGGAACCCCTGATGCTTAGAGTGAGTGGACGATCCTTCATGTACATTGTCAATTGATATCTCAATGGATTTAAAGAGGTACTTTAGGATATTTATGTCCTTCATTGATCACATATGGTTTAGGAAGGCCATATGAAAACTTCTTAGGGGGCTATTAATTTTGTCCACGATAATGTATTACATGATTAGAACCATTACTCTGTTCCAGGGTGTGGGAAGCCTTTTCTAAACAATACCTCTTTTTTATTTGTCGAGGTGCTTGCCTCTATCCTGAAAATGGACAAACTCTCCAACTAGTGTGTGCTTGTCTCTATGAATGTTATCTCTATCGATGGTAAACCCTAAGACTTTAGAAATCATACATAAACTAACACTAAATTTTAGGCCCTTTATGATAACCCTCCCCTTATACCAAGTGGCAACAAAGTCATCAGACACAGTTGGATCATTACCTTGAAACTTTTGGATAAAGGGCATCAGTTGGTGAAGAAAAAGAAACTCTTTAACTAGCGCGTCAACATGGAGGGTATTGGGTTCAATCAACACCATTTAAGAGCAAACTAGTTGGATGAGAAGCCCCCAAAAACCCCTCTTAGAATGAAAGCTATTAAGACCAACGTGAAAAAAATCCAAATTTGGAGGCCATGGCCTAATGGCATAGGAATTTATGGCCACCCAAAATGGAAACCCAGTACTCCATGATGCATGCTATCGACATGGGAGAGTCATTTATATGTCTACATGATTCTAATGCACATAGGAATGATCACCTCAATCTTGCTAATATTGGATGGACCAATGAGAATTGAATACCGCTTGAGAAGAAGCCACGATGAAATGGGGGTTTTGCTACAATAGGACAAGTTCCACCTTGGGAAATAATTCCTTCCAGGATTTATGGTTGAAGGAGAACATTCCCTGTAAGCACACAACCCTATAGATGCATCACACCACATCAAAATATAAAAGTCGATGTAGATGCATATGAAAATAAACTTACAATTCCACCTATGTAAATTATTCTCATGATAAACGATGGTGGGGAGAGAGCCTGTGTGGGAAATATACACCCCAAGGAACTTGATGTGCCATGTGAATCCTTTCCCTTGGTGATTGCATTGATAAATGAAGCTATGTGACCAGTTCTATAGAGAGGTCAACCTACCTTGGGGATTTTGATGGTAAATATCTACCTAGTGGCAGTGATTGGATTGATTATGAGGCCTACACATTGGTAGATAATAGCCAATCACACTTCCGTTATCACTAAGGTAACTGAGAAGGTAGTAGCAAAAGGAACTCCATACTTTTCATCTGCCACAATCCACTTACAACACCCAATCAAAGGAAGGATGTTTCAATTTCATGATTATTAGTAAAAATACCTCGAGAAAAGTGGTCATACCACACTTGGATATTATCCTTGAAAGTTGCTAAATTTTCCATGACATCTACTATCTTATTCCCTTCTTGATAAGTATGCTAAATTATCACATTTTTGTAATTTCTAAGCATTCTTCTAGAATCCTCAATCATGTTTCATAGATTATCGATGTTAGTCTTAGAAGTAGCTTTGATTGCATTGCTGATGTTGAGGGAGTCACCTTCAATGATGATGTTTGTGAAATAAAGGTGATTGAGGATATATAGGCCTTGGTGGAGGGCTCGATCTTTTACAACGTGGTTAGACTGAATGACAATACCTTTAGAAAATGCTAGGATCACCTTGCCAGTATCATCTCTAACAATTCCACCTCCACTAGCTCTACTCGAGTTCCTTTTATAATCCCCATAAAATTTAATTTTAATCCACCCAGTCGGTGGGGGAACCCAATGCACAAATGATTGGTCAATGGCGGAAAATGAATGCAAGCCACCTCAATAGAAATATTAAAAAGGGAAACAAAAAGACGATTCAAGGCCACCACAAGGAAGGTCATCGAAGGGAATAAGCCAAATATTTTTTGATGCTGAACTAATGATCCATAAGAGAATGGAATAAGAATCAAGTTGGAACCCTTAAAAAATGATTTTTTTCCTCTCGAGCCAGACATTCTATAGAAGTGGGCTTGATAAAGGATCAAAGACGAGGATGGGTTGTGGCCATTGGGTGAACAATTCAAGGATGGAATTGGGCTAGACCCAAGCAATGTGAAAGGACACAAAGATGGAATACAGGATGGAAGAAGAAAAAGGACATGAGAGGAATAGGTGGGAAACTGACACCCAATCACTGGAACAAAGGATGCAGTGATTTGGGAGGATCAAGCCTCTAGAAATAAGATTGTCAATTGTCATCATGCGATTTTGAAAAATAGGCCAGGAAAAGATAGTGATTTTAGGAATCAAATGGGAAATCCAAATGATATTTTAAGGAAAATCTAGAGAATAGACCTCATTTTGTATGAAATAACCAGATTTGACATTGAAGGCTTTATCCTCATTGACATTCTATAAGGGAGAATCAGGATTGAATAATCTCAAAATGATAGTGATTTTGAGAGCCCTGGATAAGGACCTAGCTACATCCACTTGAGCACTTGAAAGGCCTTCTAAAGGAATAGTTTTCCACGTCTGGGTTGGACCATCCTTGATGAAATTGGAAACCATTCTCCCAAAGATGTGATCGGTGACTTCTTTTATGGGAGAGAAGCAAGGGAGAGACAACAAGGGTTCTACTTTTAACCATGGGTCTTCCCAGAAATGAATTGAATGTCCATCATCAAGTCACCACCGAAGAAATTTATTGAGAATGTGTCTTATATTGACCACAAAGTTCCAAAATAAAAGAGCCTTCAGGGAGGGGCCTCTCATCGAGGAAGGAGTTCCTTTAGAGGTACTTGCTTTGGATTATTTCCACCTATAATATTTTGGCATTGGAGAGGATTCACCAACCTTGTTTTGCAATGAGAGCCAATTTCATTCTACCTATCCTTCGAAGGCCCAAACCTCCTTGCTTCTTGGGGGAACATACCTGATTCTACTTTACTAGGTGAATTCTATTCCTATATTTAGCTCCAAACCACAAAAATATTTTTTTAATTTGTTCAATATTTAGCCAGATGGATGTCAAATCTTTGAATATAGACATGAAGTAGATAAGAATGCTCTAGATATAGGCTTGGACTAGAACTGCCTTAGTTGCTTGACTAAGGAGAGAGCCCTTCCACCCCACTAATTTCTTAGAGATTCTTTTAATAACCGTATTCCAAATGCTTTCATGAGGTTTACCAACGAGGAGGGGAAGGCCAAGGTAGGTGGAAGTAATATTAAATATGTAATAGCCCAAGATTCTAGATTTCTTGACCTAGAAAAAGGAAGGGGTTGTTGACAAAATAGACTACTTTTTTTAAATTTGACCTTCTAACCCACTGTTTCCTCGTAAAGGATTAGGAAATTTTTTATTGCTTTGGCTTTATGAATAGAGGATAAGGTGGTAAGGATGGTATCATTGACAAACTATTGGTGGGTAATGGTTTGGGAAATGGAAAAGGCTTTAATGCCAAAAATGGTCCTTGA
This sequence comes from Wollemia nobilis, assembly GCA_028583015.1. Lineage (NCBI taxonomy): Eukaryota > Viridiplantae > Streptophyta > Pinopsida > Araucariales > Araucariaceae > Wollemia > Wollemia nobilis. The sequence goes on from JAQPPZ010016381.1 coordinate 9,216,095, forward strand.
AGAGGATGCAACATTGAGAGCTCTACCAAGATATTTAAACAAAATAATGAAAAGGAAAGGGGAGAGGAGGCCTCCCTATCGAAGGCCCTTGAAGCTTCTAAAGTAACCAACAACACAACTATTAACAAGAATAGAGAAACACATCGTAGAAATACATTCTTGAATTAGGGAGATCCACTCAGTATGAAACCCAAAGAATGAGATAACAACAAAGAAGAAGTCCCATGAGACTCTATCAAATGATTTGTTCATATCGATCTTGAGAAGAAGACCTATCCTACTTTTAGACAAAGAATGTATGAGCTCATGCATGGTGATCACACCATTAGTAATGAGTTAGTTTTTGACAGAGCTACCCTAGTAGAAATTGATAATGAGGGAAATAATTCCTTTCATCCTATTGGCCATGATATTGATGATGATTTTGTATATGATATTGCAGAGGCTAATGGGTCTAAAATCAGACATGAAACTACAGGCTTGATTCTTAGGAATGAGGGCTATGAATGTGGAATTGATGTCTCTGGGCATGAAATTATTTCACTAAAAGTCTTGAATTGTGGTAGTCATATCATCACCAAAAATTTCCTAGAACTATTGGAAGAATAGAGGAGGAAATTCATCTAATCTTGAAGCTTTATCAGGTCCCATAGAATAGTGCCTCTCTGATATCATCTTGAGAAAAGACTTCCAATATTTTGGCATTGGATTCTAGAGAGACAATTTTAGGGATGTTTCAGATAAGGGTATTCCAAGATAGATCAAAACAAATGGAGTTGGGTCCAAGGACTTATTAAAAAAAGGAAATAGCATCGACTCTAATTTCAAGGATATTATCAGTGGACGTGCCATCTCACTTCACCAATTCTCTAATCTGGATTAAAATTTTGTGTCGTAGGGTTGAGTTATGGAAGAACTTGGTATTAGAATCACCCTATTTCAACCATAGAGCTCTGGATTTCTATCTCTAGAATATTTCCTCCATAGCAAGGATGTTATGGTATTTAGTGAGGAGGGCGTTTACTGCATCCCTATCTTGTATGGAAGGATTTCCCATTTGATCTTTGATCTCCATGAGTTTAAGTTGGCTAATGATGCACTGTTTGGACTCAAATATATTACCAAAAAAATTTGTGTTCTAGATTTTAATGTTCTCCTTGATGAACCTTAACTTTTTTGAAATATGGAAAATGCAAGGACCAGAAAAGTTTTTATTTCATCATTCAAAAATTTTTATTTTCAGCTTCGGGTGCTTTATCCACATAGATTCAAACCAAAAAAAGTGCTTTAAATGAAGTGGTCAGCCTTAGTCCTTCAAAAACCACAAGATTGTGATTAGAGCCTATCCTAGGTTTAGAATGGAGAGTGGCATCACCAATAAACAGGATGGCTTCTCTAGAAAGGAGGAATCTGTCTAACCTAATTTGAATGATTTGGGTGCCAATTATTTGGTTTGACCACATGAATCTGGAGCCTCTAAGCTAAATGTCCATGAGCTCATTGAGGTGGATGAAATTGGAAAATTCTTCATAGTAGTTGGAAATTGAAGCACCACCTTTTTTTTAGACAGGTACAATGATGTATTGAAATCACCCGCAAGCATCCCAGGCCTCATTCTTAAAGATCATACTCATTTGTATAAGTGTATTCCATAGAGATAGCCTTCCTTGGGGAGTTTTGGGAGCATAGATATTGGATAGGACCCAACTAACTTTGGACTCTTTGCAAAAATAGATAATATTGGTGATTCTGTCAGAAGAAGACAAGAGCCTACCTTCAACTTTGGAAGGATACCAGAGGCAGAGGAAGCCTCTTGAAGCACCATGAGAATGGATGGAAATAAATTCACAATATCTCCAAATAATTTTAGAAATTTTCAAAGAGCGAATTTCATCTAGCTTAGTTTCTTGGAGGAGAAAATTTTGGGTTTGAGATCAACTCAAATTGAAGATACGAATCTCTGCTTGGACGGGTCATTAAGCCCTTGGAAATTCTAGGAGATGATCTTAATTTGTATTTGGATGATGTGTTTCTCCCTATAACTTTGGTGTTCAGGTTGGTAGGATGACCTTGTTTCCCTAAGAGATTAGAGGATTCAATAGTTGACTGGTCAGCCCAAGATAAAGGAATAGTAGATTGGAAGCCATTGGCAATATCCTCCTCGACTTATTTCCTATTATAATCTTGATTTGAGGATCATACCTTTTTATTTTCAATTCCAATGTCGATGGGTTACTTATTTTAGATTTTGGTGACTAGTTTGGGGGAGCAAGGGGAGCACAAGGTAGAGGACCCTAGAGAAGAAACAAGGCTGGATACAGGCTCAACCATGGAAGACAAGGGTAGCATGATGAAGAGGGGTGATAATGGAGAGGGAGTTCAAGGAGATCCATGGGGAGGGGCTTCCCTGACCAGTGAAGGTTCACAATAAGGGACAAATGAAGGGATGGGATCAACATAGGCCAAGGGTGGGGGATCGATGGGAGAAGTAGAAGAAACAAGTGGTAGAGGAGCAAGGGAAATTCCAAAGGTGGGAATGGGATCACCAAGAAACACATCAAGACTGAGGTTTGAATCCACCAAATCCTAATTAAATGGATAAAAGAAATTGGGATTTGCAAAGAGGGAACAAACCTGGTTGGAGGGACTAGAGGTGGAAGAAAAAACCACACCTTGCTTGCCTTTGGATTTAGAGTCACTTGTAGGGACAAGAATAGAAGTTGATACTAGAGTAGATCTTCAAGGGTGAGGGTGGCTATGCACCTTTTGTTGAGAATTCCCTTCAAGTTTTCTTAACTTAGGACCACAAATTTTGGGTGGCTTCCCAATTTTCAAATAAGGTCAGTTTACCTCAAGGTGCCCTTGCATGAATCATTCAATGCATAAAGTTGGATTACTTTCATATTATATAGGTTTATATCTTCACCATGATCTTGACACCAAATTTATATGCAAAGGTAGTTCCCTCTATAGGTTCATGTGGATGCAAAGTTGGGTGAAGACCATCCAAGATTTGGCCTTGGTGGTAAGGTCAAGGGCAACCAAATCCCCAACCACTTTGGTGATTAGCCTTAGGATTGGTTCATGCTAGAAATGAATGGGTAAATCGAGCAATCTTATCCAAATTGGGGCATAATTAATATTTTGGGTATTAGGATTGAAATCAACATCCCAACAACAAATGAACAGACTTCGACACTCGAAGAACCAAGGGCCTCCTGTAAGAATACGACTAGTGTCTATGGCATTGTTGAGTCTTATCAGGAAAAAGCCTCTATCCATAGCCACCAACTCCATATTGCCATTGGGCCTCCATCTAGAGATTTTCCATATATGAAAAGCTTACATGTCAGGCCTGGAGCCTATGAACTTACCAAGAAGAGATAAGCAATCTTACATAGTGAGGGATGCCATAGCTTTAGGGGTGAAGATTAATTCTTTACGATCTGAAGAAAAAGTCCCTTTGCATTAGGATGAAGGTAAAAAGGGAGTTTGAGCACTCCTCAAAATTTTTATATTTATAGGCTTGAAATGTGGGTCTGGGAAGGGTCCCCTCCAACACCTATATCTTCCAGACCATCTTTTACCTTATTCAAAGCACCTGACTCATGACTCCCTGGTCTTCCATCACTTTCACTGGAGTTCCCACCTTCACCATTTTCAAATTGAGAAATTATGTTCACTAGAGCCGCATTCACTGAGTTCACCATCCATACACCAAAATGTAATGAATTATCCTTTTATCATGACATGGGTATTGGTATTTCACCTATTTAACAACCAATTCTAAATCTCCTAGAAATTTCAAACATTTAATTTATTTCTTTAAGGCTGACTGCAATCCAAATATCAAAGCCTCATATTCTATAGTATTACAAGTGCAAGGAAATTGTAATCTATAAGCTGCAAGAGATGACTTAACTTTAGGACTAATCAATTCCACACTAGCTCCACTACATTTTTTGGATTTAGATCCATCAAATTTAAGCATCCAAACAAGAATTTCATCTTTAATTGGATTAATAGATGGTATTTTATTTTCATATTCACCTCTATCCATTTTATTTCCATAGTGTAAACACCTAACTCAAACTCATTGTAAATAATATAATTGGTTTTGTTATATTTAGTAATGAAATCCTTGATTCTAGGTTCTCTTTTAGTTTTGATTTTATTAGCCACACCCTTCCATGGTAGCCACACATGTGAACAATCTGTGGCCAGGTATTCATTTAAGTTCCTAGACCAATTTTTTCTCAACAATATTCCATACCTATCAGGTATATCTACAACATGTATATCAATATAATATTGTATCCTAGGTTTTGAGGCTAGCGGTATGTGAACATTATTAAGCATTCCAACCACATTAACTTCTATTTATCCAATTGCATAACTATCCTGTTAGAAGGGATGGGCTTCAAATCCAATTTTTGACATGCCATATGAGGCATGACATTACTGAGTGCTTCTGAATCAACAAGACAATTATGCATATTTCTTCCTGTGATTCTTATGGTCAAAATAAAGGGAGGAGCTTCCTCTTTGTCCCTTTGTGAAGAAAATTGCACATCCATGGCTTTTGGGGATTCATTTCTTTTATCACCAAAATCCTGCATCAACAATTCTTACTGATTAGTCAACTTAGCAACATAAAATAAAGATATATTCACTTTTGTTTTCTTTAAATCCTCCAAAATATTATATGCAACTTTTTCATGTGGTGGTTGAGGCATATCAACCTTAGATGGAGGTATGGGATCGTTACTAGCTTGCATGTCAAGAGGAATGACGATGTCATTTGAGGGAGTAGAAGAAGTAAATGGAGCTTTAGTCTTACTCTTAAGATTGTAATTATGATTACATTTTTTAAATTGTCTAAAGGCTTAAACTTCCTCTTCTATAGACCCATCATACCCTTATTCATCTTCTTTAACTGATTCAAATGTTTCAAATACTAGTGATGATTATTTCCCTTTGCTAATACTAACATGTTGGGAAGGATATTTATCTGAAATAATTTCTATGTTATCCATTTCTTTTTGTAGAATATCAAGAAATATTTTGAATTTATCACTATGTTATGTTGTGTAATGCACCCTACACCAATTTTTTAAAGCCAACTCTAAAAGATTAACAATAGTGTTGGTTTTATTAGAACTAGTGGTAGAATTGTTCTAATTAACAATGGGACTAGTGGTAGAATTGTTCAAATGAGTATTCTATTGTCTTCTCTAGAAAATTGAAATTTCTATTTTGATGAGAGTTTTGAGGCAATTATTTCTGTATTTGAACCATGTCACTACTGATTTTTTGGACAACCCACTTTAGGTCATTTACTTGAGAATTAGGTTCATTATTTATCCTACAATAGTCTGATTGGTTGTGTTACTCATAGTGGCAGTAGGATTTTGAAAATTTGGCAAACTTTGATTTTGGGCAACATGTGGAAATACTGTGTTATTTTGAATGAAATGTTGATGCATTTGGAGTGGGTTTTGTATTAAAGAATGAAGGTATGATTTAAGCATTTGTTTTAGATATTTTATGACTGGTGAATTGATTTTCTAAAATTAGTGGAGTGGTAGGATAAGTGGGCATGATAGGTGGATTTTATGACAAATTAAAATTATTGAATGGCATGGCATTCAACATAGGAATTTGTTGTGGTAAATATTGATTGATTATAAGCACCTGGCTATCCTATGGAATGCAACTATCCTATCCCAAAAACTTGTGGCATCAACTATTGTTCTATATTCAAAGCCTCACTGTATGCCATGGGAAGTGTAGTGATTTGAGGAGATCTCCTTACAAACATAAATGTTAAAGGGTCCAATGCCCTAAATTACATATGTATGGTACCAGATAGCTAAATAATATAAGGAGAAACTAACCTGTTATAAAATTTATCGAAACAAGTATTGAAAAATCTCAGAGGTTCACTAGGCTCTCTCTTGGCTGATGCAAACTGATGATAGATTACAACAGGATCTATGGGTAACCTAAACTGATTCACAAAAGTTATTTCCAACTTGACCCAAGATGTAATGGAATTGGTAGCTAAACTAATTTGTCAATCATATGTCATTTCAACTAAGGTGAGAGGAAACATTCTGTAAGCAACATCCTCATGTTCAACTTGTAGTCTAATCATGGTATCCTTGTAAACTTAAATATGCTCTTCAGCAATTCTAATTCCATAACATTTATATTTAGGTACATACATTTTTGAGTTTTTGGGAATTTCATGGGCTGCTCCAGCAATGTTTAAAGGATTGCTATGAGCACCTAACCAAGCTGCAACTCCTGCCTTTGTAATTACTGGTGGAGTAATAAATGGGATGATGGGTAGCAATGAACTACTACTAGATGGAATAATGATCGACTGAATCTTGGACCTTTTGATCCTCTTTGTAGGAGAAATGCTATGGAAAATAGTATCTTTAGAAGCCTTAGATATTATGATTATGACATTTGGTTCCAGTTATGATAATGGAAACAACAAGTGTTTAATGATCTTGAAATGAAAAGACTCACAGTTTTCGCATGATTACCTGATAAATCATCATGTTTATTAATCATAAAGCATTAATTAAGATATAACCATAAGGAATATTCTTAAATTTGTAAAATGTTAGAATCCATGAATCATGAATTAGAGAATTTCCAAAAATCAATGTGAACAACCTAAAACGAACTTCATAAATCAAATCAATTACCTTCAAGTAAGCCCTCCTTCTAGAACCAATTCTATTGAGTAATATTTTTGTCCAGTCACAAGAATATACTCACAATCAAGATTATTCCCGGATATCCTCTCTTGCAAGAAAATATTTGTGATTTCCCCAAGGTTCTATTTATTGTGTTAATTTTCTTGCAATGCTTTGTAAAAAATGTAAAATAGAAAAAATTAATTGGATACCTCAGTGTCGCATATACCTATTAAAAAGGGGCCTATTTTGGGTTGATTTGATTTGAAATGATTTTTTTGTTCATGGAATTTATGAAAATGTGAAATTATTGATCAACTAACAACCTTCGAATTTTGATAAATATTGATTTTAACCTGTAGCACCCTAAAATTGACACAGTAAAATTGGAATAATTACATTCACCTTAGTAAATAAATTTAAATTCAAATTTAACCTCCCAAACCGCCCGTTAACCGTCGAGAAACCCGTTTCCTCCTTTTTTGCGCCATTTTTAGCAGTTGTTTTCACCGTTTGACGATATCGTCTCCGATCAGACGATATCGCCCCAGATTTGACAATTTCGTCTGGACTAGAACGTCCAGATGATTTCATCGCAAAACTAAATTTGCATAGTTGGAATCCGTTCCAACGGGTCTCCAATCTGGGCAGAAGCGTGTCTGCGCCATTGGGACCCTTCCCCCGTTGGAGATCTCCCAAATTGGGATGATCTCCAACCTCCCAACAACTATCCTATGCCTATTTAACTCTAAGACTTTTCCCTCCCCAACCCCTGGCTGAATTTTTATGCAAATTGAACCCTTATGCTCTAAAACATCATAATTCATATTTTGCATTAGTCCTATAGTCATTTCATTGCAGGTACACCACTGGTTTTCAGTCGAAGCCAGCACCTATCGCAGTCGACGAACCTGTCAAGATCGTAGGCGATCTCGTCAAATTTGGGACGATCTCATACTGATGAGAGATGATTTCAACTGCAGCACACATCAAGGCAATCAGTGCCTAGAGTTTTCTCTTCTGTCTCTTTTATCTGTCATTTTATGCTATAAATTAGATTGTTTATTCAGTTTTTATACTATATTGCATTTGGATTTCACCCATTTTGTCTAGTTTGCATATTAAGATCATATTCTGCTATCTAAACACAGTTATTTGCATTTACTTTTGTTCTTGCATATTGTTCAAATACTCCTATTATTGTTTCATATAGTTTTCCCTTGTTTGCAAAATAGAATTTCTTGTATTTCGCATCCGTTTGCTCGTTTTGCAGGTCTCTCGATGAATTCGTCCGACGAATTCGTCGGATTGCGACGATCCTCGTCGCTTTAGATGATTTTATCAAATTGAAGGTGATTCCGTTGAATTGCAGATGATCCAGATCGCTTCAAGCTTCGAAACTCCATCGAGACTTCCGGATCAGGTAATCTTCATTGGCCTCCTGCAAATTCTCTCGTTTTTGTTTTCCTTTCTGTTTGTTGTATGCATTTAAATTGCATTTTCATGTAGTTTAAGTTAGAATCATTCGGCCAAACCTAGGATGAATGTTTAAAAATAAAATGAACTCATAAAAACTCATTCCCAAAACCTAGGCATGGAAACTATCGTCAAATGTTTCCTGGTGAACCCACCATCCGTCGAAAAATCACCAAAATGCACCTCCCTTGAGATGCGGGACCTTCGCAAAGTCCTCTCGTCCGAGGTACCGCACCATCCTTTTCCCATCCTCCTTCCGGGCACGGATCCAATAGCCTAAAGGTAGGGGTGCAAAAAATTTGGAGCGATACATTTTGGTGAACCCGACGTGAATGCATCATAACCTTTTGAACAAAAACAAACAAAGACAAAAAAAAAAAAAAAATTAGAACAACTAAAACTTAGATGCATTTAAAAAAAAACATTTAAGGTTCAAAATCATGTTTATATGGTAGCTCCTAAAAAGAGGTTAGCAGTTACTATAAACGTAGTAAACCAATTAGCGGCCATAGAAGTTAATTCTGTCCTTAGTGTCCCTGAAGCAAGTAGAAATCAATCCTTGTGGGACGAGCTTATCGAGAGACTTAGTATCATTTCATCTAGGTCCACACAACTTAAACAGATTAAGAGGCTAGTCTTGGATAGAATCCTGGATCCTCATCAATTAGTGTTCTATCATGAACTTTAGAGAGCTTGCCATAGGTGGCTAGCCTATAGGAGAGCTCTTGTATCTACAAAAATTTTAACTTTCAGGGAAGATCTTGAAAGCACCGTTATAGTGCACCCATTTCTAGTTCATATAGATTCCTTAGAAGATGATCTTATAGTTAGGAGAAGATGGAACAAAACTCCTAGAGCTATGATATATTGTAAATATTGTTGTGAGAATTATTATTTCCAACCGGGATCTGAGATAGACAACATTACCATAGCCCTTTTCATCAAATTCTTAAAATAAAACTTTCAATTTGAAGAAGAACATTTCATGACCCCTGAACAGCTTGAACCTATTAATGATATTCATAAATTATTCATAGAAGATTAGTTCATCTACTTTTAGCCTTATTATTATTGTGTGCATTTATTGTTTCATTTGTTGTCTTTATTATATTGTTTCAAAGAAAAACTAAAAAACTAAAAATAAAAATAAAAAAATAAAAAAACATAGTAAAAAACTTAAACATTTCATTTACAATATTGCATTAGGTATATATAAATATATACCTTTTAATTTGTTGCATATATATATATATATATATAAATATATATATATATATATATATTTGCTGAAATCAAAACTTAGCACCATGACTAAACTTAGGAATGGTAAAGAAATTTTAGGAGAAGGAGAAGATTGGCTACAAAATACAACTGAAAACCCAAATGTCCTTCTTGGAGATACAAATTCGGAAGGTGAAACTCTAGGTCAATCAGATGAAGACTTAGGTAAAGATAAGGAACAAGAAGGAAGTGTTAAAGAATCTTCATCCCCTAGAATAGCTCCAAATGGAGGCATCACTTTCGACAACGCAGAACATTTTCAAAAATTTCTTAATCAACATATCGATGTCCTTAATGTGGCAGTCCGTATTGATAAAGGGGAAATTAGTGATGCTCAAACAGCCTTAGAACGGGCGCTTGATATGCAAACTAATCCCTTGTCTTTCATTGATCAATAAAGTGATAAGGGTGGACCATCTAATGCGAATATGGTCACTATAGCCCAAGCCATGACCAAACAACAGGTCACCCAACCTCCTAAGCAACCTGTTACTCAACCTAAAATCACTCCCGCACAAAATAAAATTCCTTTCACTACTTCCTTCCTCCAAACTATTGAGCAAAATGCTTTAAATAGACAAAAATCTAAAACAAAGCCAAATACAAACTTTCAACAATCTACAATACAACACAATCCAACTTCAAAACTCCTCCATAATATTTTTCCTACCAATGTTTTACACAATAGTAACATGGCATCTAATCTGCATGTTCCTCCATCCTACACCCATAACACTTATGGCAATGCCCCACCGAATCAATATGGGGGGCAAACTAGTAGTTTGGAAGCTATGGTGAAACAATTGGCTTCACGTATGGACCAGATAGATCCCTACCGTCCCTCGTATAATTATCGAGAGATTTGTAGCCAACCATTGGATCCCATAGTGGTAGCTCAACCATACCCTAAACATTTTCCCATGCCCGTCCTGCCTATCTATAAAGGAACCAAAGATCCCATAGAACATCTTCGCATGTTTAGGATAGCATGTCACGACATATCGCATAACGACTTGCTATTACTAAAAATGTTCCCCAAAAGTTTAGGTGGAATGGCGTTAGAGTGGTATTATCAATTGCCCACTCATTCCTTAAGAAACTTTGAAGAAATAGCTGAGTCATTTGTTCATCAATTTAGTGCCTACATCGAGAGGCATGTAACTATTAAAGACCTATACAATTTAAAACAAGATAAAGACGAATGTTTTGCTGATTTCTTAGCAATATGGAGACAATTGATAGGAAAACCGCACTTTGTGCTACCCTATAGGGAAATGTTAGACATTTTCATTAACAATTTACAAGAACAACTTGCTTATGAGCTATCAATAGATACTTTGACTACCTTCGATCAAGCTATAGACTTAGCTCGAAGAGTAGAAGATGCCCTCATTAGGAGAGGCCAACTTAGAAATAAGGATGATGAGAAAACATCTAGAAATCAATATAAAAACAAACAAGGTTGTCGGTGATGGAGTCACTGACAGCAGAAATGTTGCTAATGTCAATGCAACAAAAACAACAGAAAAATTCATCTTGAAACCTCCCGATAAGCCTCCTCGAGAGTTCACTAGATTAAACCAACCTTTATCAACTATTTTACCTCAACTTCTTGAAAGAGGTTTAATCCAATCGCCAGCTATCCGGGAACTTGACCCAAGCATACCCGGATATAGAGCTGATTTGCACTGTGATTTTCATAGAGGTCCTGGACATTCTACCAACGCTTGTAAGAGATTGAAACATAAAATACAAGATTTTATTGACAATAATGAAATGGAAGTGCAAGCCTTCCAACCTAAACAAAACCCTCCTAATAATACCCAAAATACTGTTCCCCAAAATCAAAATCAGAATGCCAATCAAACTTTAGACATATTTCAACACCATTTACCAAGACATGGTAAAGAGGTAGCCAATCAAATTGAACATCACAATGTTCCCCCTCCTACCCGATATGTAGGAACCATTAGCAGACAATTACCTGTTCAGGACTCTCACACATTCGACACAACCTTATCCCTAGTTACAACTAGGCCCTTACATAATTTTCAAACTTTTGATTCTAGCGATATAGAGTCAGATAGTGAGAGTGAAGTAGACACCATTCAATCGAATAGTTCTAAAAATGAATCAGATCCTATTCAACCTATCACAGATGCTAATGTTCCAGAAGAACCATTTCCCAGAAGAGTCACTACTCGACCTTCTTCTAATGAAGTCCTTCCTTATGAACAAGCCATAAACTCTCAACCGAGACCGTTTCAACGTCGTCACTATAACATTGTAGGTACCATCGGAGTTGTCACCCGACAACAAGCTCAAAATCCCCAACAAGAACCAAACTAGAATGATGGATCAGCTCCATTTGTTTTGAAAAATCCTAATAAAGGAAATCATGCTCCTATTGTTCAAACTAAACCCCCTTACAGCATTAATGAGCAATTGTCTAATACCACCGCCAGAATATCCCTTTTAGATTTATTAAGATCCTCCCCCACCCATAGGGATGAATTGATGCTTACTTTGAGCCAGATGATGGTACCTCAAAACATCCAACCCGAAGCTATGGCCAATACTATCATCATGCGAGAGATTGATTGTATTGACTTTCGGGATAAAGATATCCCACAACACGCTTTACACAAGGATAATCCCTTGTATATTACAGCTTTAATTGGGGATGTAGTCATCAAACGAGTCCTGATTGATAATGGATTATCTCTAAACATCTGCACCTTTGACTTCTACCAATGATTTGGTTTTAGAAGTGATGAAATGAAGAATACTGATATGATTATCAAAACCTTTAATGACGAAACACAAGAAATGTGTGGAGTCATTACCCTCCCATTGCAAGTTGGTCCTAGAACCCTTGAGACAACTGTGTTTATTGTACATTGCCCAGCATCGTACAATATACTTTTGGGTCACCCTTGGATTAAAGCCATGCGATCAGTCCCATCAACTTTACACCAATGTGTTAAGTTTGAGTTTAAAAATTAGTTGGTCACTATTCATGGTGACCCTAGACCTTTTGATATGTGCGCATTGGCAGAATCCGCTTGGAGTGCAATTTTGCCCTGCTCTGTCATCCACATATCCTAGTTCTTCTTCATCTAAAACTGTGAGATATAAACCCATCACTTCATCTATTCCTCCTCTATTAACTTCATCTTCCCATATAGATCAACCACCTTCTAAACAAATTGTTGTAGAACTTCAAAAAGCTCTTAAAACTACAACCAATTCTTCAAGTTCTAATCCCATAAATTCAAAACCTTTAGACACATCTATCATACCTTCCACATCTCAAGACATAGGTAATAAGCCTTCTACATCTTATGCCCTTTCTAATGATCTTTTACCAGATTTATCTACAACCTTAATATCAGAAAAAATGAATGCTTTCATGCAAGATTCAGACATTTTAAATCAATTGCTGCCATCTCCTTGTACTTTGGGCCTCCCACAACCTATGGGAAGTACTTACCAAGTCGGGAGTTGCGCCTTCATGTACAAAGGATATGATTGGGGAAGAATCCCTCAGAATATCAAAACCCATCATGATGGATATGCTCGGTGCTATTTTACCAACGATTATATTAAAGCTAAACCCATGATGCTTAAAATGGGATATAAAGGGAAAGGCTTAGGACCTTTCCAAAATGGCATGAAAGAACCTTTCAAGGTAGAACCATGGCCTGCCCGATGTGGTGTGGGCCTATTACCTAGTAAGGGTCAACCCTTTCATTTTGAGGATGATGATCATCTCATATGCTATCAAGACTATTTGGATAGACATGTTGATTTACCTCTTAAAAATCCATCATTTTCATGCAACATGCTATCCATAGCATACCCTGAAATGATTGCTGACCCCGATGAAGAGTTGGAATGAGATATCTTCCATGATGTCTCTATTGAAGAGATGTTGTACAATGGGTTTTATTTTGATGGTTCTATACCAACCATAGCTCAACTTGAGGCCGCCGACCCTCGTAACGAATTATCTAAATTAACTTTACAAGAGTTACAAGAGTTGGGCGTTTCACCCGACCCACCTAACTTTGAAAGAGATCTACACATGGAGGTAGAAAATGTCATTAAAATTAATATTGGAACTGAGGACAACCCTCACATAATCAACATTGGAGTAGAACTAAGTCAAGAAAAACAAGAACAATACATTGCATTTCTTAAAGAGTATGAATATGTCTTCGCTTGGACATATGAAGATATGCCAGGTCTAGACCCTTCTGTAGTCATGCACCATCTAGTGGTTCATCCGGATGCTAAACCTGTTAAACAAAAACTTAGAAAAATGCATCCCAAAGTGGCTCTGCTAGTCAAAGGGGAGTTAGAAAAACTCCCGAATGTTATCTTCATACAAGCTATTGATTATGCTGAATGGATCTCCAATGTAGTTCCAGTCACCAAGAAAGAAGCCACCAAAGTTAGGGTTTGCACAGATTTCAAATATATTAACGCTGCATGCCCTAAAGATGACTTTTCTCTTCCAAATATGGATCAAATTATTGATTTTACTGTTGAAAGTGGGATGATGTCCTTAATGGACGGATTCTCCGGCTATAATCAGATCAGGATAGCTCCTGAAGACCAGGCTAAAACAGCCTTCATTACCCCCTAGGGTACCTTTTGCTGGAAAGTGATGCCCTTTGGCCTAAAGAATGTCGGGGCAACTTATCAACGGGCTATGACCTACATTTTTCATGATATGATGCATGATATCCTACATGATTATGTAGATGATATTATAGCACACTCTCTTATTGAAGATCATCATTTAGACGATTTAAGAAAAGTTTTTAATCGATTACGAGAATATCTCATTCGATTAAATCCATCAAAATGTATATTCGAAGTTAAATCCGACAAGTTATTAGGGGTTTTCGTTTCTTTACGTGGTATCGAAATTGACCCTCTCAAAATTGCGGCTATCACTGATATGCCCGCACCCACTAATATATCTGAATTACAAAGTTTACAAGGTAAACTTCAAGCTATCCGTTGCTTCATTAATAAGCTGGCGGACAAAACTGGTCCCTTTCTTAAACTCCTTAAGAAGGACATCCCCTTTAATTGGGACATAGAATGTAGAGAAGCTTTTGAACTTATCAAGCAATATCTCCTTAACCCTCTGGTGCTTTCACCGCCTAAATCTGATCGCCCATTTCTTCTATATATTTTTGCTTCAGATTCTGCCTTAGGAGCTATGTTAGCTCATCTTGATGATGAAAAACGAGAACGTGCTAATTATTACATTAGCCACACCTTCATAAGTTATGAAACCCGCTATACAGCGTTAGAGAAGTTATGTCTAGCAGTCGTGTTTGCTATGCAAAAATTACGACATTACATGCTTAGCCAAAAAACGTATGTCATTGCCAAATATGATCCTTTAAGATATCTCATGAGTCAACCTTATTTATCGGGTCGCATAGCCAAGTGGGTTCTTGCTCTAAGCGAGTTTGATCTCACCTTCATAGGACAGAAGTCTGTTAAGGGTCAAATCATAGCAGATCAATTAGCTGCTGCACCCTTAGAGTCTACTCATCCCCTCATTATCGAGTTTCTTGATGAATGCCTTCAATTAGAGGCAGACCTTGTTGAACAATGGTCCTTATACTTTGATGGAGCCCGATGCATGAGTGGGGCAGGTGCGGGTATTATTTTAATATCTTCGCAAAAACATCTTATTCCTCTGTACTTCAAACTAACCTTTGCTTGCACCAACAATACTGCTGAGTATGAAGCTCTAATCCTTGGATTACGAGCTGCTTTAGCACTTAAAATTAAAAACCACTTAGTTTTTTGGGATTCCCAATTAGTTATAAACCAAATTAATGAAGTTTATCAGACCAGAGATGATAAACTTCACCCATATAAGGCCTATGTTTTACAACTAATGGCCTTGTTTGATCAAGTTACCTTGGAAGCCATTCCTCGAACTAGCAACCGTGCAGTCGACGCCATGGCCGTCGTTGCATCTCTCTTGCCCTTGGAGTTAGACGACGAATATGCTACTATCATCATTCATCGACTCCAGGAACCCGCTTCACATAAGTCATGCTTAGAGCATTTGGATGTGTTTCTAATCAAGGAAACTACTCCTGAACTCTGGTATACAGACATATTTGATTTCCTCCAAAATGGGACTTTCCCTGCTGATTCTAATCGCAACCAACATCGGTTATTACGTCGACGAGCAAGTCGATTTGTAATCATTGGCAATACTTTATATAGGAGATCTTTTGAAGGTATCCTATTAAGATGTTTAAATTTAGAAGATTCTAAATTAGCCTTAAGTGAAGCCCACGATGGATCTTGTGGAGGACACTTTAGTGGTAGCGTCATTGCTAAAAAGCTCCTTCGTATAGGATACTTTTGGCCTACCATGGAAACGGATGCACATGAATATGTGCGCCATTGCGACAAGTGTCAAAAACATGCTGACCTTGTCCATGCGCCTGCACAAGAGCTGCAGGCTATTTCTTCTCCTTGGCCCTTTTCTAAATGGGGCTTGGATATTATTGGTAAAATTAATCCTGTGTCTTCTGATGGACATAAGTTCATCATAACCGCCACTGAGTATTTCACGAAGTGGGTTGAAGCTATGCCTTTAGCTTCCTGCACTAGTTCACAAGTCTCTAAATTCATTTTTAATCAACTCATCTGCAGGTTCGAAATTCTTGCAAATCTCATCTCTAACAACGGAACTCCATTCAAAAATAAAGATGTTAAAAAATTATGTCAAAAATATAAGATTCAACATCGCTGGTCTACTCCCTATTATCCTCAGGGTAATGGTCAAGCAGAAGCTTCTAACAAAACTCTAATCAAAATTCTCAAAAGACTAGTCAATAAAACTGGCCGTGACTGGCATATTCAATTATATCCAGCCCTGTGGGCTTATCGAACTAGTGTTCGAACCCCCACGGGCACTTCACCATTTGTTTTGGTATATGGTGCCGAAGCAGTTTTTCCATTTGAATTAGAAGTTCCTTCTTTGGCTCTGCTACTTCAAGACACCGAAGTAGGAGATGAATATCGCGCTGGCAGACTCAGTCAGCTAGAACTCCTAGATGAAAAACGCATCAATGCTTTAGAGCATCTTCATGCATACCAAAACAAGCTTAAAAGAGCATATAATAAGAAAGTTCGTCATTGATCCTTTGAGATTGGCGATCTTGTTATAAAAGAAAATCAAAAGAATACGAATGCAACCAAAGACCTGAAAGGTAAATTTGAGCCCAACTGGCTTGGACCATACATTATTACTGCTAAATTTGAATCAGGAGCATATAAATTATCTACCTTAGATGGTAAAGAACTTAAAGAACCCATGAATATTTTACATCTCAAATGTTATTATGCATAAATTTGATTATTTCATCCATGTATATATTTGTTCAAAATCATTATCTTGTATTTCTTTCAATTTATTCAAAAACCTCAAAAACATTCATAAAATCTTCAAAAATATTTATTGCATTTATTTTGTAAAGTTCCTTTTGCTTTAAAACAAAAATCAACATAAAAATCCAAAAACAACTATATGCTTGACTCTTTCGAAACCAAAACAATATACAGAATAAAGAGAGAGTCAACATTCTCAAAACTTTCTCAAAATCATTATTTTCTTACAATTATTGCAGTTATATGTTTCAACTTATTTTGGATAAAATTAGCATTTATTTGGCATCCCTCACTTGCACACTCACACAATAAATATCTTGATTTTATCTGGCATGATTACTAATCTCTCTTATATCAAAATTCACAAAATTCAATTAAATAAATTTTGAGCATAGAGAATTGATCTTGGTATTTACTTAAACCAAGCACATCTTTTCACAATAAAATGATTATATTTGTAATTTCCATGTTTTGCTACATAGTAGAACTGATTTCTTGAGTGAAAAGTTTCCCTTGCTATCCTATCATGCACATGGTCTAGAATCTTTGAGAATTGGCAAAAGGACAAGCTCACCCCTACCCAGAATAAAAATCCCTTGCTCTACAGCTAATCCGAGCAAGTATCCCTAGAAAAAGAAAAATAAAAAGAAAAGTAACATTCAAGAAAAAGAGAAAAAAAAAATGTTATGTCAGCAATGTTACAAGCATTATCAAGCAAAAGAAAAATAAGCAAAGTTCAAAAGAAAGCAAGAAAAGCAATAAAATCCCTTTCCCTACCCTTTGAAAAGAAAAGAAGGGTGAATGAGCTTGAATCCATGGAATTCTCAATTATTCGAAAACTGTGAGGTAAGCCCCATAACAGGTGGTTTGTGCCCAACCTGCTTGGCCTTGGGTAACTCCTAGTGTGGCGATATGTCTGTCACATTAGTGACCTTCTTTTATACAGACCTCTGTCTGCTTATGGATTAGCTAGCTCCTGATAATCTGATCTACATAGTAGCCTAGTATGGTTATATGCATCTACATCATGGTTATTATTTCGCGTGTCGAAATTGTCTCTAATTTGATGAAATCGTCCCTTTTCTATCGATTTCGCCCTTAGGCGAAATTGACAAACTTGAGACGATTTCATCGAACTAGGGACGATTTCGTCCGGACGACGTCGAGGGCCAAAAACGGCCGCGATGCTCAAAATTCATCTTAAAATCTATTTACCAAGCATGTAAATTCAAATTAAATCAATCTAAACTAAGTTTAAACCCTTACCCGTAGACCGCGGCGGACCTTTGCAGATCTGTGCGCTGTCTCTACCATTTTTGCTCCAGAGCTCTAAAAATAGTAAAATGAACAGTAACAATGAATTAGGGTTTTACCCTATTTTTCTTAATTTTATTCAAAATAATTCAACAATAATTTTTGCTTTTCCGTGTTTTTACCGCAAACGTTTGATTTGGGTAAAAACACGGAGGGGGCACCATAGTAAGCTGTCGTACGATTCGACAAAGAATCGTCGCCTAAAAATGGGAATAATTTTTTGCTTTCTCGTAGATCAAGAAGAACTCATCTTTAACGCATTTTCTTCGAAAAATTCACTAAAGAGGGGGCAAAATGTAGCACCCTAAAATTGGCGCAATAAAATTGGAATAATTACATTCACCTTAGTAAATAAATTTAAATTCAAATTTAACCTCCCAAACCGCCCGTTAACCGTCGAGAAACCCGTTTCCTCCTTTTTCGTGCCATTTTTAGCAGTTGTTTTGATCGTTTGATGATATCATCTCCGATCAGATGATATCACCCGCATTTGATGATTTCGTCTGGACTAGAACGTCCAGACGATTTCGTCGCAAAACTGAATTTGCATAGTTGGAATCCGTTTCAACGGGTCTCCAATCCGGGCGAAGCGTGTCCGCACCATTGGGACCCTTCCCCCGTTGGAGATCTCCCATATTGGGATGATCTCCAACCTCCCAACAACTATCCTATGCCTATTTAACTCTAAGACTTTTCCCTCCCCAACCCCTGGCTGAATTTTTATGCAAATTGAACCCTTATGCTCTAAAACATCGTAATTCATATTTTGCATTAGTCCTATAGTCATTTCATTGCAGGTACACCACTGGTTTTTAGCCGGAGCCAGCACCTATCGCAGCCGATGAACCTATCAAGATCGGAGGCGATCTCGTCAAATTTGGGACGATCTCGTACTGATGCGAGACGATTTTGACTGCAGCACACATCGAGGCAATCAGTGCCTGGAGTTTGCTCTTCTGTCTCTTTTATCTATCATTTTATGCTATAAATTAGATTGTTTATTCAGTTTTTATACTATATTGCATTTGGAGTTCACCCATTTTGTCTAGTTTGCATATTAAGATCATATTCTGCTATCTAAACACAGTTATTTGCATTTACTTTTGTTCTTGCATATTGTTCAAATACTCCTATTATTGTTTCATATAGTTTGCCCCTGTTTGCAAAATAGAATTTCTTGTATTTCGCATCTGTTTGCTGTTTTGCAGGTCTCTGATGAATTCGTCTGACGAATTATCAGATTACAGACGATCCTGTTAGTTTAGATGATTTTATCAAATTGAAGGTGATTCTGTTGAATTGCAGACGATCCAAATTGCTTCAAGCTTCAGAAACTCCATCAGACTTCCGAATCAGGTAATCTTCATTGGCCTCCTGCAAATTCTCTGTTTCTGTTTTCCTTTCTGTTTGTTGTATACATTTAAATTGCATTTTCATGTAGTTTAAGTTAGAATCATTCGACCAAACCTAGGATGAATGTTTAAAAATAAAACGAACTCATCAAAACTCATTCCCAAAACCTAGGCGTGGAAATTATCGTCAAATTTTTCTTGGTGAACCCACCATCCGTCGAAAAATCACCAAAATGCACCTCCATTGAGAGGCGGGACCTTCGCAAAGTCCTCTCGTCCAAGGTACCGCACCATACTTTTCCCATCCTCCTTCTGGGCGCGGATCCAATAGCCTGAAGGTAGGGGTGCGAAAAATTTGGAGCGATACATAACCTTTGAAATTTTGATTTTAATTGATTTTATCTTCGATTGTTAATTAAATTTTATCTTCGATTGTTAATCAAATTTTATCTTCGATTGTTAAACCAATTTTATCTTCGATTGTTAATATTTTCTTAAGAATATAAATGAAGTGATTGAATCTAACTTTGCAATGTAAAAACTTTGAAATATCATATTAACTATTCACTTTAATGAAAAAATAAAATTTATTGAAATTTCAATTTTATGTAAAATGAGATTAAATGATTATTTAAAAACTATGCAAAGTTTAACACTCCAAATTTTCATTAAAACAAATGTGAATTTACGTAAACATGAAAGTGGAAATTTTAAATTCTTGAAACCAACATTTTCTTTTTGGGGTTTTAATTTTTTTATATTTTTTATTTGATGAAATTAAAAAAATGTAAGATCTAGGGGTTGAGAAAATAAAATGAAAATAACAAGTCTTTGTAGCTTCTAAAACTTTAACCCGAATATGCAAAAACAAATATTTTAAACTAAAATCAACATTAAATTGGTCAGTCTTCACACAACCCAAAATTAATGTGATGCAAGCTTCTAAGGGAATAATGCAATATATTAAAAAAATGAATAAGTATACCATCCACATGCATATAACTTATTAAAAATTCCAATGCATTGCCAAAATGGAAGATATTGAATTCATGTTCCTTCAGAATACCTTGCTTAAATCGATTACAATGGGTGAAATTTTTGTGTAGTCTAGCAACTAGGGATGAGATACTTCTTCCACAAAATCAAGTTCCCAACATGCACTTGCTGCCAATATTCTCTGACCCTCTTCCATAAGTTTTAATGGATTTTTATAATTTTCAACCCTCTCCAATTGTTCTATTTCATAACATTTTCTTTACCAACGAAAATATGTTCACCTTCATCTTCTCTTATTTTGCCATTGACTTCTTTTTATCAAAACATTTCAATATTTCACCTGTGTGGTAAATTAAATTTAAATACTCCCTTATACCCCAAATATTATCTGACTTGTTATCATTTGTTATTTAATTTATTAACATCCTCCACATTTGACAATAGTTCATTTTCTTTTGTATCGGATATCGACATTGCCATAATTTTTTTTTGGCTGCACATCATACATGAGATGACCATCGCTAGAGATTTTATGTGGCTCAACTGTGTCAAGAAAAGGACTAGATCAAGAAAATTGATTGACTGCATAACCTTATGAATTATTATGATCGATATCCTTCTAGTCATAAGTATGTTATAAATCCACCCTCCTAAATTGGCATAGAGAGCCATAGTAAGCCATGGTGACACACAGAATAATTCAGACTCTGTGAGGTTTGAATTTTAAGACCTAGTCATAATATGTTGGCATCCACATGAGAATAATGAAGGTTCCCCAATTACGACAAAAGTGTGAAACTATTAGTGCCTAGATTAGTGTCTTTGACATAAGTAATTTCCATGGAATAGATTTAACAGGCTCCTTTGGGATCACTCTTCCCTAGAATTGGCTCGTTCTCCTCTTTACGAAGCTCTGGATCATCAAGTGGTAAGCTATATGCCTAGACCATATCATCATAAAAATTTATCCTTTTTTCAACGCCATCACCCCATGCAAGAATGCAACCATAAACTGGTCTGCATTGTTGACAAAAAGAATCAAAGTTCTATTTTGATTAATATAATGGTAAATAGATAAAAATTACATAGCCACCACTAAAGTTCTTACCGTCATAAGAGCCACCAAGGAAATGTGTCCTTATAACTGGAGTTCTCTCACAAATTTGTTGTAGTTGTGTGTAATTTTTATTGAGCACTTATTATTAATGAATTGTTCTCAATACTGCCAGGTTGAGTGAATTTTCTTGGTAGGAAAAAAAATGTCGTATACACATGACCCGATCTACCCAAAGCGATATTCGATCTCAAAAAATCATTGGTTAATGAAAGCTCTATTGCATTTACCAATGTAGCTCCTTACTAGCAAGACTGCATATAGACCAGTGGTAGCATTGTCGTAATATCCTTATGTACAAATGTGACTTAAATAACTCCATCACATTCGTTGCATAGCTAAGTTTCTTGCCATGATGACCTAGAATTTGAGAAACCTTTGTTCTTGCTTTCCTGGCTAAGTGTCCTACCCTTTATTTTTAGTTCCACATGCAGGACACAGTGGGCTCAAGAAAAATTTAAAAGAACAAATGTGCATGTTATATTTTTATCACCACACGGTGATCTAATGCCCCTCACGCATCTACCCTTGATTGCCACATAAACCATATTTGTTGTCTTCTAGATGTTAGGGTCGTTAAAGTATTAACTCAAGTTATGTGGTGTGTCATTCCAGGTCTATGTCACTTTGGCAGTCCACTGCATAGGTCCGCATCATCACAATATTGATAGTCCACCGTGGTCCCAGTTTGGGTCATCACCACATCATTAGTTCACCATGGTCCAGTTTATAGGGTCCACTCCAAAACATCGTACCATCATTTTTTGATAATATGAACACATAAATTTACTAAAAAAAATAAGTCAGTAGATTAAGTTCAACATATTACTCGAAATGAGGTAAATTTATTGAAAATTCATGAGACCAAACATATGAGATCATTGAGATCAAAAGTGAAAAAATATCCAATACTAAAACATGACAATGGTTGATCTCTTTATAAAATCCTAAACTAAAACAAAAAATGCAAATCAAAAGCTACATAAACATCAAAAATTTCAATTGGGTCCCCAAATTGGGGTACGTTGTGTCATGGCAACAACAAGATGCAAGAAGTGGAGTACTTAGACCACATTCTTTCAAGGGAAGGGGTTAAGGTAGACTCAATGAAAATTGATGCTATTCAAAAGTGGCCAAAAACCCACACTCTCAAATGTCTTTGAGGTTTCTTGGGTCTCACAATATACTATCAAAATTTTATCCAAAAGCATGGGAATATCATAGCTCCTTTGATATCTATGTTTTAAAAGAACTCATTTATATGGATAGAACAAGTAGAAACAAGCATTATTAAACCTTAAGAAATTTATGTTAACTATGCTTGTACTAATGATGCCTAATTTCTCCAACCTTTGGTGATAGAAAGTGATGCTTTGGACAATGGAATTTGTGTAGTGTTGATGCAAGAGGGACAACCATTGGACTTTTTAAGCAAGGCACTATCAGGAAGAATCTTGAGGAAATAAACCTATGAGAAGGAAATTATGGTAATTTATACACCATTAATCATTGATGACCCTACCTTATTGGTCGATATTTTTCAATAAAAATAGATCATCCAAGTCTAAAATATTATTTAGAGCCACGATATCCACACTAAAATAGTAGAGGTGGGTCTCCAAATTACTAGCATGTGATTATGAAATAATCTATAAAAATGGCAAGAGGAATATAGTGGTTAATGATCTCTCACATCAATATGAGGAAAAAATATGTTGTGTGTGATTTCAGCTTTGCTTCCTCAATGGGTCCATCAAATCCAATATGAAGTAGCTAAAGACTCCACCTTGCAATCTCAGATTCAACAAATCTAAAATAATATTAGTTCTTATCCATGATATTCATGGGATGGATAGCAATTAAGATATCATGGTCATCTTATTATTCCAGATAAATCACCATTTTATGAATTCATGTTGCAAGAAATGTAGGTATTCCCAACTATGGGCCATTTTGGGTTCCTTAAAACATATGAGAGGACAAAATGCACTTTCTTTTGGTAAAGAATAAAAAATGATATTTAGATGTTTGTGGATGAATGTGACACTTGTCAATGGATAAAAGGTGAAATTGTGTGCACTCCAAGTACCCTCCAACATCTTTAGATTCAAATAAATATTTGGATAGACATCTCTATGGATTTATTGAAAGGCTTCCAAAGTTGAGTAGTAAAAAAATCATTCTTATGGTGGTGGATTATCTATCAAAGTATGCTCATTTCTGTTCCCTAGCCCATCCCTATAGGGCCTCCATAGTTTCCCAAATATTCTTAGATTCTATTTTTCATCTACATGGTATGCCCCAGTCCATTATTTTTATTGACATCCCACCTTTACCAGTAATTATTGCAAGAAATGTTTAAATAGATGAACAAATAGAAATTGTCAACAAGTGCCTAGAGATATACATTTTTTTCTTTTCATTTGAGCATCCTACTTAGTGGGCCAAATGGATTCCTTGGTAGAATGATGGTACAACACTTACTATAATAGTGCTACCATAATAACACCATTTAAAATGGTTTATGGTCATCCTCCATCTCTTTCTTCATATATCCTAGGTAACTCCATGGTCCAAATGTTAGATTCCACTTTTCACGAGCGTTCACTACTCCAACAACTCAAGTGGAATTTAGCGATGGCTCAAAACTATGTATGTCATCAAGCTTATCAAAATCATATGAAGTATACTTTTCATGTAGGGGACATGGTATTTCTTTGTCTATATCCATAAAAATAGTCATCATTACAACTTTGTGGTCATCAAAAGCTTGTTACAAAATTCTATGGATCTTATCAGGTATTACAATGAATTTGATTTGTTACCTACAAGCTCAAGTTGCTGCCCTCTTCCAAGATACATTTGATTTTTCATGTCTCCTTGAAAAAGGCTCTTGGTAGCTAGGTACAAGTTCAATAAACACTTCAATAATTGGATGAGGAAGTATCAATCATATTAAAGTCCAAGCATACTCTAGATCAATGGACACGAGCACTCTACAACTAAACTATCACTAAAGTTTTGGTACAATGACATGGATTATAGCTAGAATATTCCACATGGGAATTGCTATATCAACTCCAACAAAAATTTCCTCAACTCAAGCTTTGAGGATAATTTTTTTTTGAAGGGGAAGGGCATGGTAGATCCCTATCCTAACATTATTATGCAAATGTATACATGGTGCCTTAGGTGTCTATTGCATATGGGTCCATGTGATATAAGTATTACTTATTGCAAGGAGTTAATAAAATATGTAACTATTTATTTATTAGGAGTTACTAGCTTGCCCCCCCTCTTGCACATGGACCAACCTTTGGGTATTAGGATTAGGATTGATAATAGTTTATAAAAAGGTAAGAGCCAAATTGTGTTGGCAATTTGAGTTATTTTATGTTGTCATTGATGTCATATGGATCACATTTGAGTTTTGGTGGTAACAACACTTCATAAATTATCATTTATGATATTTTGGAGAGCATGGATATATACCAGGTTTTTGTGAAAACCAAGGAAGGCAAAATAAAAGGTTTTATTTAAAACCATGGATGGCAGATTTGAAATGGGTTTTTCTTAAAACCCAGGTTGGCTTTTCGTTTCATCGAAAAAGGTGCCCCGGTGATGGAGATATTTAATTTTAAATATTTAGTTTAAATTTTAAATTATTTAAAATTTAAATTTAAATTTTAAAATTAAAAATAAAATTAATTAGCGACGTCTAAAGAAAGGAGGAAAGGCATATATTAAAAATAATAGCGTCGACGTCTAAATAAAGGAGGAAAGGCATATATATCTATATATATATATATATATGCCACCAAAAGTTTCGATAAATTCTTGTCCTCGATTTTCGAATGCATTCGAATTGATAATGTAATGCGAGAAGAGCTTGTGTGTTGAAGCGTGTGTAAAGAGGCGTGTGAAGGGTTTACGAAATTTGGGTCCATTGAAGAATCGTTCATGGAGGATAACCAAATGCATAGGCACCTTTGGCCTAGTGGTTCGTGCGTTGTGTAAGAAGCAGGAGGTCCTGCGATCGAGTCTCGTCGGGGATGCTTGTTGTGTTGAAACGCTCGAAGCATTTTTGAGTTTTCGAAGGGCGCAGAATATTGAGGTATTTGTTTTGGTTCATGCCCCTTTGAACACGTGAGGGCGTGTGGCCCAATGGTGGCTTGGCCATGGTTAAGGCGCTGAGCGAGGAGGCATCAAGGGATCGAATCCCGTCAGGGACAGAGGCAAGTTAATATTTTTTAATATTTTATTTTTCTAAAGTTGCCCTAGGAGAAATAAGGGTTATGATGCACCTTAAGAAAAAGAGATATTTCTAGTGATTTTATTTTTGGAAGTATATCATATTATATATCATTGGAAAGCTTATTTCGAGGGCTATTTGATTAACTTGCTTAGAGGGAGAAATAAGGTGTGTGTAAAGAGATATTTCTGATTTTGTAAAGAGGTTCAAAAGTGAAGGTTGCTTTGTTCTTTTTCAAAGAGGATTAATTCTTTCATGAGGGGACATGATGTATTTTATTGAGTAGGAGTAATAAGGTGTTATTTGGATATTATTGTTGTGTTATTAATCATGATCCCTAACCCTTATTGAAAGTTGAAAAAGAAAGTTTGTTGAGTGTGGCAGATTTAGTGGACAACTAATAAGGCATCAAAAAGGTATGAGCAATATTCTCCATTGACTTTGTTTATGGTGGTTGATTTCTGAAATATCATTGGAGAGAAAAGGATTGATTGTGGTTTCCTTTTCGAAAGTGGTTGGTTGAATGCTTCAAGGTTTTCTGGTTTGAGAGTTGTGTTTAAACCTTGTTTTATAAGCATTGTTGTTGAAGCCATTAGTTGTGTGAAAAACCTGAGATAGGGTTTGAGAAGAACATGAGTATCATTGTTATGTGAAGAATGTTTTATAAGCATTGTTGTTGAAGCCCATTGATTGTACAAAGAACTTGAACTTGAGTTAGAGAACAACATGAGTATCATTGTTATGTGAGATTTGTGGTTGAGCATTGTTGGAAACATTTTGAGTTGGTTGATACATGCTTGGACTAGGGATTGTGAGAAAGAGTTGTTCCTTGTTGTGATTGGTTGAGTAGAGTTGTTTGAGCCTAGTCAAGTGAATGAGTGAAGTGGTTGTTCAAGTTCCATGAAACAAACTATTCTATATTCTGATTTGAGTTGAGATCATTGTGGATCATTGTTGTCATCCATTGTAGAGTGCATTGTCATTCATTGTTGAGTTCATCATTGAGCCTTGCCTTCATAGATTTGTGGATGAGATTTGAGTGCTACTTGAGCATGATTGATTGAGCCTTTGAGAAGGCCTTTGGGATAGATTTTTGGTAGCTTTTATGCATGATTGATTGAGCCTTTGAGAAGGCTTTTGGGATAGATTTCTGGATAGATTTGTGGTAGCTTTTGTGCATGATTGATTGAGCCTTTGAGAAGGATTTTGGATAGATTTATGGATAGATTTGTGGTAGATTTTATGCATGATTGATTGAGCCTTTGAGAAGGCTTTTGGATAGATTTGTGGATAGATTTTGAGCAAGTTCTTGGTGAGCTTGCTAAGATATTTGAGCAAGTTCTTGGTGAGCTTGCTAGAGCATATTTGAGCAAGTTCTTGGTGAGCTTAGATTGAGAATATTTGAGCAAGTTCTTGGTGAGCTTGCTAGAGCATATTTGAGCAAGTTCTTGGTGAGCTTGCTAGAGCATATTTTGAGTAAGTTCTTGGTGAGCTTGTTGAAGCAGATCAATGGATTGCCTACCTAAGTAGATCAGATTCCTACTAAGCAGATCAGTGGATTGCCTACCTGAGCAGATCAATGAATTGCCTAGCTAAGCAGATCAATGGATTGCCTACCTAAGCAGATCAGGATTGCCTACCTGAGAAGATCAATGGATTGCCTACCTGAGCAGATCAATGGATTGCCTAGCTGAGCAGATCAATGAATTACCTTGCTGAGCAGATCAGTGGATAGCCTAGCTTTGAGCAGATCAAAGTAATCATTTGTATTGGGATAAGGATCCCTATTTCTTTATGAAATATTATAAGGAGATTATCTTGTGGAGTACCCCACATTGGGGGAACCATGTTAAATCTTGTGTCTCAATTATGTGTGGTGATTTGTGCTCTTGCTTACTATTGCTATCTATGTCATTAATGCACATTGCTATATTTGGATATTGTAATTAAGGACACTAATTGATATTGGTTTGGAAAGAAAGTAAAAAGTGGGTGCTATACTATTCACCTCCCCCTCTCAGTATAAGCTTGTGTTCTTCAATTGGTATCAGAGTGGGTTCCTTCGAAAAGGCTAACAACTTGAGGGCAGATTCTACAAGAACATAGATGGCTTCATAGAATGGATCATCTACAAATAAGGCTCCACTATTTGATGATAACAATTATGCTTTCTAGAGCATGAGAATGAAGAACTACTTGATATCACAAGGATATGAGGTATGGAAGATGGTTGAAAAAGAGTATAAGGTTGAAGGTGATCCCGAGGTAGATAAGACTATCAAAAAATTGGTTGAGATCAATGCAAGGGCAATGAATTGTATTTTGAGTGGGCTACGTGAGATAGATTTTGCAAAGGTCATGGTATGTAATTCAGCTAATGAAATGTGGACCAAGTTGTGGAATACCTATGAAGGAGATTCCAAGGTAAAGTTGGCAAAACTACAAACTCATAGAAAAATATTTGAGGAATTGAAAATGGAAGATTCTGAAGATATAGCAAAGTTTTTACTTTGAGTTGATGAGATTACTAACACCATGAGAGGTCTAGGATTTGAGATGAAAGAATCAAAAGTTACTCAAAAGGTTTTGAGATCACTTCCCATGAAGTATGATGCAAAGGTTTCAGCAATAGAAGAAACAATGGATATCAACAAGCTAACAATGGAAGAACTACAAGGAACTCTCACAACTTATGAGATGAGGATAAGTAAGCATCAGGTTCCAATAAAAGAAATTGCATTCAAGGCTTCAGAGAAAAAGAAAGGGAAAATTCTAGAGACAGATAGAGATTCAGATAATGATGAGGAAGCTAACTTCATCAAAAGGAAAAAGGACTCAAGGAATTACAGAGATATGAAGAAAGTCAAATGCTACAAGTGTGGTGATTTTGGTCACTATGCAAACAAGTGTCCACATGAAGAAAATAGTGATGATGAAAAATAGGGTCACAGAAGAAAAGAATATGGAAAGCATAAGCATGACAAAGATGACAGATACAAGCAAAGCAGGTATGAGAAGAAGAAAAGTTTTTGTAGGACAAAGAAAACTTTCTACATTGAAGAAGCAAGTGATAGCTCAGATCACAGTGATAGAGACAAGTCAGATGATGAAAAGGAAGAACATCTATTCCTAGGAATAGAAGGTGAAAGAGAACAGTGCTTTGTGTGTGGTCAAAGAGATCACAGATCAAGATATTGCAATGGATTCAGTGATAGTGAAGATGAGATGACACATCAAGGAAACAGGCATGGTCAAAGAAATCATGAAATTTTATTTGCTATAGAATATTATAATGATCTTAGTGATAGTGAAGATGAAGAAGGGTTTTTCTATGGGATAAAAGAAGTAGAAGAAGAACATTCACTCCAAACAGAAGAAGTTAAACAAGAGAATATTGTAAGAAAGATAGATGTCTCAGTTGATCTAAAGGAAGACTTCAATGATATCCATGAGCAACTACAAGAGGTTAAGGAGAATCTAAAAGAATTGAGATGTTCCATACTTGAGAAGTTTGATCCATCACATGACTCAAAAGGTCAAGATATTTTCACTAAGAAGGAAACATGTATTTCAGAGACAATAAATATGGATGCCAATTTGCTATTTGACACAAATGAAGAGAAAGAAGAGGAAGGTTCCAAAGCACCAAAGGTCTCATATTTCAGGTTTGGGGAATCACACTCAAAAGGAAAGGAAGTTCTAAAATATGAAAGCAAGGAAGCACCTAAGTGTTATGAAGAAAGTTCCAAAGTTCCTATGGCTCCAAACATTCAGTTTGGATCTTGTTTTGAGATAGGTGAATCAAGTTCAAAAGGAAAAGAAATTCTTGAAAAGGAAAGCAAGAAATAAATTAAGGAAGAGGATTTAGATACTACAAAGAAGGTTCAAGGATACAATGCACAAGTAAAAAATGATCACAAGGATAATGGTCAAGAAAGGTATGAGGAACCAAGGCATGAACAAAGGGCTTTTCAAGGACATTGTTTTTCTTGTAATGGATTTGGACACAGGGCTATACACTACAGGGTTTATGGATCAAAGAAGTTTGATTTTGCTAGAAGGAACTTCAAAGGAAGAAGGTATGGTTTTCAGGGACATTGCTTCTCATGCAACAGGATTGGTCATAGAGATTCTCAGTGCAAATAAAATGAGCAACATGGTTTTGGATTTAGAGCTACACAATTTAGAAGTCATGGTCATAATGATTATGAAAATAGAACTTCACAATACAGGGTTCAGGAAAGGAATGGATATGGAAATTATTTCAAGAAAGAATTCAGGATATGGGCACCATCCAAAGGCTACAATATCAAGTGTTTTAATTGCAATAACTTTGGACATATTGCAAAATGGTGTAGGACTCAATTCCAAACAAGTTTAAGACAAGAAGGTCAAGCAGTTTCAAGGCAAGAAGGTCAAACAAGGTTCAAGACAAGAAGATCAAGTAATTCATCAAGAGAAGGATATCAAAAAAATATGGAAGGAAGTTGAGAGAGGAAAGAAACAATGTAATATGGGAGTAAAAGTACTCCCACCCCAAAATTAATCACCTCAAGAGAGAAGGTGGTGAGGGGGCTATGCTTAAGAGTCATATCTTTTAGCCCCATAGGTGTCCCTTTTGCCATTGATGTCAAAGGGGGAGAGATTTGAGTTAGGGGGAGCAACCTCCAAAGAGAGCATTGAGTTAGGGGGAGCAGCCTCCAAAGAGAGTATTGAGTTAGGGGGAGCAACCTCCATAGAGAGTATTGAGTCAAGGGGAGCAACTTTGATTCTCAGAGATGGTTTTTGTAGTGATTGTGATGATTTGCATTAGAGGTGTTGCCATCAATGACAAAGGGGGAGATTGTTGGAAATTTGAGTTATTTTATGTTGTCATTGATGTCACATGGATCATTGATGTCATATGGATCACATTTGAGTTTTGGTGGCAAAAGCACTTCATAAATAATCATTTATGATATTTTGGAGAGCATGGATATATACAAGGTTTTTGTGAAAACCAAGGCAGGCAAAATAAAAGGTTTTATTTAAAACCATGGATGGCAGATTTGAAATGGGTTTTTCTTAAAACCCAGGTTGGCTTTTCGTTTCATCGAAAAATGTGCCCCGGTGATGGAGATATTTAATTTTAAATATTTAGTTTAAATTTTAAATTATTTAAAATTTAAATTTAAATTTTAAAATTAAAAATAAAATTATAGCGCCGACGTCTAAAGAAAGGAGGAAAGGCATATATTAAAAATAATAGCACCAACGTCTAAATAAAGGAGGAAAGATATATATATATATGCCACCAAAAGTTTCGATAAATCCTTGTCCTCGATTTTCGAATGCATTCGAATTGATAATGTAATGCGAGAAGAGCCTGTGTGTTGAAGCGTGTGTAAAGAGGCGTGTGAAGGGTTTACGAAATTTGGGTCCATTGAAGAATCATTCATGGAGGATAACCAAATGCATAGGCACCTTTGGCCTAGTGGTTTGTGCACTGTGTAAGAAGCAGGAGGTCCTACGATCGAGTCTCGTCGGGGATGCTTGCTGTGTTGAAACGCTCGAAGCATTTTTGAGTTTTCGAAGGGCATAGAATATTGAGGTATTTGTTTTGGTTCATGCCCCTTTGAACACGTGAGGGCATGTGGCCCAATGATGGCTTGGCCATGGTTAAGGCGTGAGCGAGGAGGCATCAAGGGATCGAATCCCATTAGGGACAGAGGCAAGTTAATATTTTTTAATATTTTATTTTTCTAAAGTTGCCCTAGGAGAAATAAGGGTTATGATGCACCTTAAGAAAAAGAGAGATTTCTGGTGATTTTATTTTTGGAAGTATATCATATTATATATCGTTGGAAATCTTATTTCGAGGGCTATTTGATTAACTTGCTTAGAGGGAGAAATAAGGTGTGTGTAAAGAGATATTTCTGATTTTGTAAAGAGGTTCAAAAGTGAAGGTTGCTTTGTTCTTTTTCAAAGAGGATTAATTCTTTCATGAGGGGACATGATGTATTTTATTGAGTAGGAGTAATAAGGTGTTATTTGGATATTATTGTTGTGTTATTAATCATGATCCCTAACCCTTATTGAAAGTTGAAAAAGAAAGTTTGTTGAGTGTGGCAGATTTAGTGGACAACTAATAAGGCATCAAAAGGTATGAGCAATATTCTCCATTG
This sequence comes from Wollemia nobilis, assembly GCA_028583015.1. NCBI lineage: Eukaryota > Viridiplantae > Streptophyta > Pinopsida > Araucariales > Araucariaceae > Wollemia > Wollemia nobilis. Next base: position 9,248,197 of record JAQPPZ010016381.1, read on the forward strand.
ACTTTGTTTATGGTGGTTGATTTCTGAAATATCATTGGAGAGAAAAGGATTGATTGTGGTTTCCTTTTCGAAAGTGGTTGGTTGAATGCTTCAAGGTTTTCTGGTTTGAGAGTTGTGTTTAAACCTTGTTTTATAAGCATTGTTGTTGAAGCCATTAGTTGTGTGAAAAACCTGAGATAGGGTTTGAGAAGAACATGAGTATCATTGTTATGTGAAGAATGTTTTATAAGCATTGTTGTTGAAGCCCATTGATTGTACAAAGAACTTGAACTTGAGTTAGAGAAGAACATGAGTATCATTGTTATGTGAGATTTGTGGTTGAGCATTGTTGGAAACATTTTGAGTTGGTTGATACATGCTTGGACTAGGGATTGTGAGAAAGAGTTGTTCCTTGTGGTGATTGGTTGAGTAGAGTTGTTTGAGCCTAGTCAAGTGAATGAGTGAAGTGGTTGTTCAAGTTCCATGAAACAAACTATTCTATATTCTGATTTGAGTTGAGATCATTGTGGATCATTGTTGTCATCCATTGTAGAGTGCATTGCCATTCATTGTTGAGTTCATCATTGAGCCTTGCCTTCATAGATTTGTGGATGAGATTTGAGTGCTACTTGAGCATGATTGATTGAGCCTTTGAGAAGGCCTTTGGGATAGATTTTTGGATAGATTTGTGGCAGCTTTTGTGCATGATTGATTGAGCCTTTGAGAAGGCTTTTGGATAGATTTTTGGATAGATTTGTGGTAGCTTTTGTGCATGATTTATTGAGCCTTTGAGAAGGCTTTTGGATAGATTTTTGGATAGATTTTGGAGCTTTTGTATGATTGATTGAGCCTTTGAGAAGGCTTTTGGATAGATTTTGAGCAAGTTCTTGGTGAGCTTGTTGAGCATATTTGAGCAAGTTCTTGGTGAGCTTGCTAGAGCATATTTGAGCAAGTTCTTGGTGAGCTTGCTAGAGCAGATTTGAGCAAGTTCTTGGTGAGCTTGCTAGAGAATATTTGAGCAAGTTCTTGGTGAGCTTGCTAGAGCAGATTTGAGCAAGTTCTTGGTGAGCTTGCTAGAGCAGATTTTGAGTAAGTTCTTGGTGAGCTTGCTAAAGCAGATCAATGGATTACCTACCTGAATAGATTAGGATTGCCTACCTGAGTAGATCAATGGATTACCTAGCTGAGCAGATCAATGAATTGCCTTGCTGAGCAGATCAATGGATTGCCTACCTAAGCAGATCAAGATTGCCTACCTAAGCAGATCAGTGGATTGCCTACCTGAGCAGATCAGTGGATTGCCTAGCTGAGCAGATCAATGAATTGCCTTGCTGAGCAGATCAGTGGATAGCCTAGCTTTGAGCAGATCAAAGTAATCATTTGTATTGGGATAAGGATCCCTATTTCTTTATGAAATATTATAAGGATATTATCTTGTGGAGTACCCCACATTGGGGGAACCATGTTAAATCTTGTGTCTCAATTGTGTGTGGTGATTTGTGCTCTTGCTTACTATTGCTATCTATGTCATTAATGCACATTGCTATATTTGGATATTGCAATTAAGGACACTAATTGATATTGGTTTGGAAAGAAAGTAAAAATTGGGTGCTATACTATTCACCCCCCCTCTCAGTATAAGCTTGTGTTCTTCAATTGGTATCAGAGTGGGTTCCTTCGAAAAGGCTAACAACTTGAGGGTAGATTCTACAAGAACATAGATGGCTTCACAGAATGGATCATCTACAAATAAGGCTCCATTATTTGATGGTAACAATTATGCTTTCTAGAGCATGAGAATGAAGAACTACTTGATATCACAAGGATATGAGGTATGGCAGATGGTTGAAAAAGAGTATAAGGTTGAAGGTGATCCCGAGGCAGATAAGACTATCAAAAAATTGGTTGAGATCAATGCAAGGGCAATGAATTGTATTTTGAGTGGGCTACGTGAGATATATTTTGCAAAGGTCATGGTATGTAATTCAGCTAATGAAATGTGGACCAAGTTGCGGAATACCTATGAAGGAGATTCCAAGGTAAAGTTGGCAAAACTACAAACTCATAGAAAAATATTTGAGGAATTGAAAATGGAAGATTCTGAAGATATAGCAAAGTTTTTACTTCGAGTTGATGAGATTACTAACACCATGAGAGGTCTAGGATTTGAGATGAAAGAATCAGAAGTTACTCAAAAGGTTTTGAGATCACTTCCCATGAAGTATGATGCAAAGGTTTCAGCAATAGAAGAAACAATGGATATCAACAAGCTAACAATGGAAGAACTACAAGGAACTCTCACAACTTATGAGATGAGGATAAGTAAGCATCAGGTTCCAATAAAAGAAATTGCATTCAAGGCTTCAGAGAAAAAGAAAGGGAAAATTCCAGAGACAGATAGAGATTCAGATAATGATGAGGAAGCTAACTTCATCAAAAGGAAAAAGGACTCAAGGAATTACAGAGATATGAAGAAAGTCAAATGCTACAAGTGTGGTGATTTTGGTCACTATGCAAACAAGTGTCCACATGAAGAAAATAGTGATGATGAAAAATAGGGTCATAGAAGAAAAGAAGATGGAAAGCATAAGCATGACAAAGATGACAGATACAAGCAAAGCAGGTATGAGAAGAAGAAAAGTTTTCATAAGACAAAGAAAACTTTCTACATTGAAGAAGCAAGTGATAGCTTCAGAAATGATAGAGACAAGTCAGATGATGAAAAGGAAGAACATCTATTCCTAGGAATAGAAGGTGAAAGAGAACAATGCTTTGTGTGTGGTCAAAGAGATCACAGATCAGGATATTGCAATGGATTCAATGATAGTGAAGATGAGATGACACATCAAGGAAACAGGCATGGTCAAAGAAATCATGAAATTTTGTTTGCTATAGAAGATTATAATGATCTTAGTGACAGTGAATATGAAGAAGGGTTTTTCTATGGGATAAAATAAGTAGAAGAAGAACATTCACTCCAAACAGAAGAAGTTAAACAAGAGAATATTGTAAGAAAGATAGATGTCTCAGTTGATCTAAAGGAAGACTTCAATGATATCCATGAGCAACTACAAGAGGTTAAGGAGAATCTAAAAGAATTGAGATGTTCCATACTTGAGAAGTTTGATCCATCACATGACTCAAAAGGTCAAGATATTTTCACTAAGAAGGAAACATGTATTTTCAGAGACAATAAATATGGATGCCAATTTGCTATTTGACACAAATGAAGAGAAAGAAGAGGAAGGTTCCAAAGCACCAAAGGTCTCATATTTCAGGTTTGGGGAATCACACTCAAAAGGAAAGGAAGTTCTAAAATATGAAAGCAAGGAAGCACCTAAGTGTTATGAAGAAAGTTCCAAAGTTCCTATGACTCCAAACATTCAGTTTGGATCTTGTTTTGAGATAGGTGAATCAAGTTCAAAAAGAAAATAAATTCTTGAAAAGGAAATTAAGGAAGAGGATTTAGATACTACAAAGAAGGTTCAAGGATACAATGCACAAGTAAAAAATTATCACAAGGATAATGGTCAAGAAAGGTATGAGGAACCAAGGCATGAACAAAGGGATTTTCAAGGACATTGTTTTTCTTGTAATGGATTTGGACACAGGGCTATACACTTTAGGGTCTATGGATCAAAGAAGTTTGATTTTTCTAGAAGGAACTTCAAAGGAAGAAGGTATGGTTTTCAGGGACATTGCTTCTCATGCAACAAGATTGGTCATAAAGCATCTCAGTGCAAAGAAAATGAGCAACATGGTTTTGGATTTAGAGCTACACAATTTAGAAGTCATGGTCATAATGATTATGAAAATAGAACTTCACAATACAGGGTTCAGGAAAGGAATGGATATGGAAATTATTTCAAGAAAGAATTCAGGATATGGGCACCATCCAAAGGCTACAATATCAAGTGTTTTAATTGCAATAACTTTGGACATATTGCAAAATGGTGTAGGACTCAATTCCAAACAAGTTTAAGACAAGAAGGTCAAGCAGTTTCAAGGCAAGAAGGTCAAACAGGTTCAAGACAAGAAGATCAAGTAATTCATCAAGAGAAGGATATCAAAAAAATATGGAAGGAAGTTGACAGAGGAAAGAAATAATGTAATATGGGAGTAAAAGTACTCCCACCCCAAAATTAATCACCTCAAGAGAGAAGGTGGTGAGGGGGCTATGCTTAAGAGTCATATCTTTTAGCCCCATAGGTGTCCCTTTTGCCATTGATGTCAAAGGGGGAGAGATTTGAGTTAGGGGGAGGGGAGCAGCCTCCAAAGAGAGTATTGAGTTAGGGGGAGCAGCCTCCATAGAGAGTATTGAGTCAGGGGGAGCAACTTTGATTCTCGAGAGATGGTTTTTGCAGTGATTGTGATGATTTGGATTAGAGGTGTTGCCATCAATGACAAAGGGGGAGATTGTTGGAAATTTGAGTTATTTTATGTTGTCATTGATGTCACATGGATCATTGATGTCATATGGATCACATTTGAGTTTTGGTGGTAAAAGCACTTCATAAAATATCATTTATGATATTTTGGAGAGCATGGATATATACAGGGTTTTTGTGAAAACCAAGGTAGGCAAAATAAAAGGTTTTATTTAAAACCATGGATGGCAGATTTGAAATGGGTTTTTCTTAAAACCCAGGTTGGATTTTCGTTTCATCAAAAAAGGTGCCCCGGTGATGGAGATATTTAATTTTAAATATTTAGTTTAAATTTTAAATTATTTAAAATTTAAATTTTAATTTTAAAATTAAAAATAAAATTATAGCATCGACGTCTAAAGAAAGGAGGAAAGGCATATATTAAAAATAATAGCGTCGACGTCTAAAGAAAGGAGGAAAGGCATATATATATATGCCACCAAAAGTTTTGATAAATCCTTGTCCTCGATTTTCGAATGCATTCAAATTGATAATGTAATGCGAGAAGAGCCTGTGTGTTGAAGCGTGTGTAAAGAGGCGTGTGAAGGGTTTACAAAATTTGGGTCCATTGAAGAATCATTCATGGAGGATAACCAAATGCATAGGCACCTTTGGCCTAGTGGTTCGTGCATTGTGTAAGAAGCAGGAGGTCCTGCGATCGAGTCTCGTCGGGGATGCTTGTTGTGTTGAAACGCTCGAAGCATTTTTGAGTTTTCGAAGGGCGTAGAATATTGAGGTATTTGTTTTGGTTCGTGCCCCTTTGAACACGTGAGGGCGTGTGGCCCAATGATGGCTTGGCCATGGTTAAGGCATTGAGCGAGGAGGCGTCAAGGGATCGAATCCCGTCAGGGACAGAGGCAAATTAATATTTTTTAATATTTTATTTTTCTAAAGTTGCCCTAGGAGAAATAAGGGTTATGATGCACCTTAAGAAAAAGAGAGATTTCTGGTGATTTTATTTTTGGAAGTATATCATATTATATATCGTTGGAAAGCTTATTTCGAGGGCTATTTGATTAACTTGCTTAGAGGGAGAAATAAGGTGTGTGTAAAGAGATATTTCTGATTTTGTAAAGAGGTTCAAAAGTGAAGGTTGCTTTGTTCTTTTTCAAAGAGGATTAATTCTTTCATGAGGGGACATGATGTATTTTATTGAGTAGGAGTAATAAGGTGTTATTTGGATATTATTGTTGTGTTATTAATCATGATCCCTAACCCTTATTGAAAGTTGAAAAAGAAAGTTTGTTGAGTGTGGCAGATTTAGTGGACAACTAATAAGGCATCAAAAAGGTATGAGCAATATTCTCCATTGACTTTGTTTATGGTGGTTGATTTCTGAAATATCATTGGAGAGAAAAGGATTGATTGTGGTTTCCTTTTCGAAAGTGGTTGGTTGAATGCTTCAAGGTTTTCTGGTTTGAGAGTTGTGTTTAAACCTTGTTTTATAAGCATTGTTGTTGAAGCCATTAGTTGTGTGAAAAACCTGAGATAGGGTTTGAGAAGAACATGAGTATCATTGTTATGTGAAGAATGTTTTATAAGCATTGTTGTTGAAGCCCATTGATTGTACAAAGAACTTGAACTTGAGTTAGAGGACAACATGAGTATCATTGTTATGTGAGATTTGTGGTTGAGCATTGTTGGAAACATTTTGAGTTGGTTGATACATGCTTGGACTAGGGATTGTGAGAAAGAGTTGTTCCTTGTTGTGATTGGTTGAGTAGAGTTGTTTGAGCCTAGTCAAGTGAATGAGTGAAGTGGTTGTTCAAGTTCCATGAAACAAACTATTCTATATTCTGATTTGAGTTGAGATCATTGTGGATCATTGTTGTCATCCATTGTAGAGTGCATTGCCATTCATTGTTGAGTTCATCATTGAGCCTTGCCTTCATAGATTTGTGGATGAGATTTGAGTGCTACTTGAGCATGATTGATTGAGCCTTTGAGAAGGCCTTTTTGGGATAGATTTTCTGGACAGATTTGTGGCATCTTTTGTGCATGATTGATTGAGCCTTTGAGAAGGCTTTTGGGATAGATTTTTGGATAGATTTGTGGTAGCTTTTGTGCATGATTGATTGAGCCTTTGAGAAGGTTTTGGATAGATTTATGGATAGATTTGTGGCAGCTTTTGTGCATGATTGATTGAGCCTTTGAGAAGTTTTTGGATAGATTTATGGACAGAAATTTGAGCAAGTTCTTGGTGAGCTTGAGCAGATTTGAGCAAGTTCTTGGTGAGCTTGCTAGAGCAGATTTGAGCAAGTTCTTGGTGAGCTTGCTAGAGCATATTTTGAGCAAGTTCTTGGTGAGCTTGCTAGAGCAGATTTTGAGCAAGTTCTTGGTGAGCTTGCTAGAGCATATTTTGAGCAAGTTCTTGGTGAGCTTTCTAGAGCATATTTTGAGTAAGTTCTTGGTGAGCTTGTTGAGCAGATCAATGGATTGCCTACCTGAGCAGATCAAGATTGCCTAGATGAGAAGATCAATGGATTGCCTACTGAGCAGATCAGTGAATTACCTTGCTAAGCAGATCAGTGGATTGCCTACCTAAGCAGATCAGAATTGCCTACCTAAGCAGATCAATGGATTGCCTACCTGAGCAGATCAGTGGATTGCCTAGCTGAGCAGATCAATGAATTGCCTTACTAAGTAGATCAGTGGATAGCCTAGCTTTGAGCAGATCAAAGTAATCATTTGTATTGGGATAAGGATCCCTATTTCTTTGTGAAATATTATAAGGAGATTATCTTGTGGAGTACCCCACATTGGGGGAACCACGTTAAATCTTGTGTCTCAATTGTGTGTGGTGATTTGTGCTCTTGCTTACTATTGCTATCTATGTCATTAATGCACATTGCTATATTTGGATATTGCAATTAAGGACACTAATTGATATTGGTTTGGAAAGAAAGTAAAAAGTGGGTGCTATACTGTTCACCCCCCTCTCAGTATAAGCTTGTGTTATTCAAATTCAAATGTATCAAGTCATTTTATAAAATTGTAATGGATCTCTAATTCAAAGGACATTGCCCCCTTGAAGAGGCTGTCATTTCGTATTGTGATTTTTGTCTTTGATTAGTATTGATGTTGCATTTCCATTATGTATTACAGTATTGTTATTTTAGTTCCTATTTTTCTATTAATTATTGTAATATTTGTGTGGATGTGATTATTTTAATTATAAGGTTCCTATAATCATCTTCTCCAAAAATATAACTAGACTCAAATAAAGTTATGTATTCTCTATACTCAAAGTAAGAGCTAGTTAAAAAAATATTCAGTATTCTAAAATAGTTAAAGAAATAAATAATTATTTTTATTGTTTTATTTTTTAAATTAATTTATTTGTAATTAGTCATTTTTCATCACAATATTTAACAATGTATTAGTGATTAATCAAATTTTCATCACAATATTGAACAATGCATAGTTTTGCTCATGCAACTCTAGCTTGCGAGACTTACAAGCTACTACTTAGCCTTCCAATATTAATAATTCACCCAATCCTTCATTAGGGGTGTTGGTGCTTAATATAATATCACAATTAGGATCAAACATCTTGAATAGTTGAGATATTATTTTTTTTAACAACTAAAATGCCTTTTCATACTGCTTGGTGCAACCAAATATATTTTCTTACTTTTGAAGAGAGGTGATTGGGTTAGCTATCTTTAAAAACTACTTCTATAAACTTATTATATATCATAACCCCATAAATCTAGACATTTCATTGCCATTTTGAGGTGTTTTACATTCTACAAGGGATTCAAAATTTGTTAGGTCTACTAGGCTAAAATTATGTGCCCAAAATACTAGAATTTCTTTAGAAGGCTTTCTTAGATAAATTTCCATAAATATTATGTTCTCTTGATATTTACATCACCATACTCAAATGCTCAATATGTTCCTCCTCATTATGAGAGTAAATTAGCATGTTATCCAAAAGATACCAACACAAAATTTTCAAGGTTATATATAGAAAATATGAGGTTCATAAAATATATTAGTTTATTCATGAGTATAGAAGGGGTCATAGTGTACTCATAATACCCATAATGAGTTCTAAAGGCTATATTTAGGATGTCCTCTCCCGTAATTCTCAACTGATGATATCCATATACGAGGTCTATATTTGAAAATATAATTACCTCCTACATTTAGTCAAACAAAGAGGATATTGATTTTAAATATTTTATTTATTCAACATTTGGTAGTCGATAAGTAACCTCAATGTACCATCCTCCTTAATGAACCTCCTTCACAAAGGTTACTAGTGCCCAAGGTGGTACTCTTGGTCAAATACATCATTTAGAAAATAGCTCATTTAGTAGATACTTGATTTCAGAAAAGAAAATAGTTCTAATTTAGTAGGACACCTTATATTATGACTCAATTCTCAAGACATCTATTAATAATTCAAACTTCCTTAGAGGAGGAAATCCTAGGAGATATTTGGTAAAGACATCCCAATATTCATTTAAGAGGGGTATGCTTCAAAACTAGGATTGTATACTCTTCAAGATTATAAATGTGCACAAAATATACTATTTATCCATTTCATTAATATTTCCTCAACTACCTAGCTAAAATCTATATTAAACTAATAGAAATTTTGAACACCTTGAACATTGGTACAATATATTAAAACATTGAGACAACTATTTGGGCATAATAATAAATTGTGTATCTATGTTGCCATAACTATTTGACTCCAATAATCACATTATATGATCATAGGGGACCATATAAGGGTTCACCTTAGTGGTAAATTGGGAAAAATCTAACTCAGTCATAGCCAAATATTTCACTACTCTTATATCTACTTGGTTCCCATATTGAAATACCAAGAAATTACCCCTAAAGATAGTTGTTGTTTTAGTATTTCCTAGCACATGAGGAATTAAAAAGCATATTATTGATTCAATATAAATCAAAATACTTACAAGGTATTTAAAAAGCTTATATAGTTAAAATGAATCATTTTGGTACTTTGCTTTGTGTTTTTCCACCTTTGTTTAGATATGATGCTAGAGTTAATTAGAATTTTGTGGATACTTGATAGAGGATTTGGATCCTAATTAGGGATATCAATTAGCAAAAAAATCTCCTTGATAGATGAGACATTTATATTTGGGCCCTTTCTATCTTATCTCCACCATTTTTTTATTTTTCCCTTATGTTAAAAATTATATTGGGGTAATTTTTGTCTCTTGAAATCTTTCTTGACAAGAAATTTTATGAGACACATAAATCATATCCTTACTAGAATGATGGCACCGACGACATCTACGATTTTGGTGATCGAAGTTTTAGGCATCAACCAACCACCAGTCAAAGAGAGGGCGCGATCGGAAGAAGTCCTCTATGACTCTCTCAACGAAATTCCTCGAGCGCAGGCGATGCCAGGGCAAGCCTGGTTTTCTTCAACCGTCAACCATGGGAGTGTCCAAAGTGATGTTGATCGGGGAAAAGAACCACCCGACAAAGTGGGAGGCTCAGGGAGCCACCAAGATATCCTGTCGTATGCAGACCGTCTACAAAACAACCGTAGACCACCCTCGGATGGGTCGAAAGACTTTGTTACTCAAGGGTTTGACATTTTGTGCCCCCAAACCCTCATGGAAGGGTACGCCTCGTGCAATTCATTCTCCCTTGTGGGAAAATTTGTAGGGGGATGCCCTGACATGGATGCAATTCATCGATGGGCATCTTCAAAATGGAAAATTTTGGGAACTATGAGTCTCTCCGTGATGACCAAAGGTTTATTTATGATCCAACTGAATACTCGGGAGGACACAGAGTGAATTTTATTTGGCGGTTTGTATTTCTTTGGGAGGTGGAGCTTGTTTCTAAAGAAATGGGAGCCAAGTTTCGATCCTGAATCGCAAAGCATAAATCTCACCCCCATATGGGTTCGGCTCCCCAACCTCCCGATCCATTTCTTCTATGAGGATGCTCTATGAGGTCTGGCTAGGGCTTTTGGGGAATTAGTGGCCATTGACCCGACCACCCATGCAAGAACTCGCCTTACCCAGGCTCGTATTTGTGTTAGTGTGAATCTGGAGTCTCAACTACCAGACCACCTCAATCTCATCTATGGGGACTTCAGGTGGGAACAACCGCTAATCTTCAAAAACAAACCAGCCTTTTTCTTGGACTACAATTCTCAAGGGCACCTCCCTTCTCAATGCCCTAATCATCAAAACCCTAAGGTCGACCAACAACTAGTGGAGCACACGGAGATTGTCTCTAGGTGGAGAACCACCATCAGCCAAAGGTAAATTTTGAAGAACCAGTAGCATATTCGACCACCTCCAACTCAAAACCTCCAAAAGGCAAGTACCTCGATAACCACTACAAATAAATTTGATTTACTTATAGATTCTAGAAACAATGAGGAAGTTGAGGAAGGTGAAATCCCCGTCATTCCTGGCCAAACCCCAGCGCTCCCTCCCAGCCGAGCTCTGTCCCCAATTCTACCCAAAAATATCCCTCCCCCCTCACCAGGGACAAATCCCCACTACCGAGGATAGCCCTCAAAGCCCCACCCAAAAACCCCTTTAGGCGCCATCCTCCCCAGCCCTGTCGCCACCCCATGGTGGGTCCGTCCCTCTTGCCTCCCCAACCAACTCTGGTGCATCTAGTTTCGACAGTGAAGAGGCTACCCTGGAGTCCCCTAACCATTGGAGCCCCAAACAAACTAGAAGCTTTAGAAAATCCCAAGTTGATGTGGGAGTAGATAGGAAAAAAGGTAGACCTTCAGGCACAGAGAGGAGAAACCGAGACACAACAGAGGATATAGCTAATGGAATGCAGAAAACCCTATTTCAAGAAATCGGTAACACTATTAAGGAAGAAAACCAAAAACCCAAACCCCCCATGCAACAAGGCAAGGGGGGCAAAAATCCCTCCAAAAGTTCCAAATGAAAGTCCTCTCCTGGAATGCGAGAGGACTGAATGGTGCAGCCAAACAACGATTGGCCACAACCATGAGAAAAGACTACAATCCCACTATTTTCTTCATACAAGAAACCAAATTAGATGATCAGTGGTCTCCTAGGGTAGCCAAGATCATTTGGAAAAATTGTGACTTCATCTACTCCTCAACCTCGGGTACTACAGGAGGACTCCTGTGTCTTTGGAACTCAAACAAAATTGAAGGCAGGTTTATCTCAGTTCAGGACAGACTCTCCAACATTCTGTTCTATGATCTCAGCTCCCATACCTCTTGGATTATGTCAAACATTTATGCTCCCAACTCTGTCCAGGGAAGATTGAATTTGTGGAATACCCTCACTCAGATGAGACAGGCTTTCATCAATATACCCTGGGTGTTGGCAGGGGACTTCAATTCCCCCCTGTACTTTTTTGATAAAAATGGGGGATCTCAATTACCCATAGGAAGACAAATGATCTTAGGTAGTTTGTAGATGCCAATGCTCTCATGGACATGCCACTACAGGGATCCAAGTACACCTGGAGTAATAGATGGTTGGGGAATAACCTCATCCAAGAACACCTTGATCGGTTCCTGTTATCCCAAGAAGCCCTCCCCCTCTTCGGTGATGCCACTCTGCAGGCTCTCCCGAAGATAGGGTCAGACCATAGCCCACTTCTATTTGAGGTGGTGAGCAAGCCACAGTTCAAGACTCCCTTTCGGTTTGATTCAATGTGGACCCACCATCCGGATCTCAAAAATTGGGTAGCAGAATGGTGGGGAAAAAGTTTTTCTAGGACAGCTCCAAACCAGTTCATGCAAAAACTCAGATGGGTCAAAGAAAATATCAAAGTGTGGAATAGGGAAGTCTTCAAAAACATTTTTGAAGCTAAACAGAACATTAAAACCCATCTAAAGAAAATTGAGGATAGATTCCAGGAAGGTCACGACAATGACAATCTTAGAGTTGAAGAAAGAACGTTGCTCTCTGAGTATCATAACACTTTAGGCAAAGAGGAAATACATTGGCACCAAAATTCTAGATAGCTTTGGCTCAGGGAAGGTGACTCCAACACTAAGTACTTTCACATCTCCACCCTCAGGCATAGGGGAGTCAACAGAATTAAAGGCCTCATCAAGCAGGATGGGAACTTCACTTCGGATATCCACCAGATCAGGGACGAAGCTGTGAGCCACTTCAAAAACCTTCTGGCCTCCCCTCCCTCCTCCTCCCCTTTGACCATGGATTCCCTCTTGGAGAACATCCCTCAGACCATCTTCGATGATACCAATAACTTCCTCCTTAGCCCCCTGACCCACAAGGAAATCCATCAAGCCCTCTTCTCCATGAAACCTGATAAAGCCCCCAGCCGGATGGCTTTTCCCCTAGATTCTTCCAATATTTTTGGGACATTGTGGGCCCTGACCTATGTCGTGCCATCACTGACATGCAGAAGTCCAGATGCATTCCTAGAGATATAAATTCTACCTTTCTGGCCCTGATCCCCAAAGGCTCTAACTCCCAGTCCCTCTCTGATTACCACCCTATTAGCCTATGCAACATCATCTACAAAGTGCTGACCAAAGCTTTGGCCAACAGGCTCACTGAAATCCTTCCCACAATCATTGATCACTATCAGGGAAGCACAATTAAGGGTCGAAACATCCTTGATGGGGTAATCACCATCCATGAGATGATTCACTCAGCCCATATGTCCAACTCTACAGCTTTCTTTCTGAAGCTGGACATGAACAAAGCCTTCGATAGAGTGAACCGAGAATTCCTATCCAATATCCTCCTCAAATATGGTTTCCATGAATCTTGGGTGAATCTTATTTCAAATTGTATTTCTTCCTCCTGGTTCTCGGTCCTTGTGAATGGGTCAATTGTTGGTTACTTTCCCAGCACCAAAGGGCTGAGACAGGGGGACCCCTTGTCCCCCATATTATTCATCATTCTGGCTGAAATTTTGGGTCGAGCCATCAAGAATGCATGCTACAAAAATCAGATATCTGGCATCAAGGCAGCTTCTGGGCTTATCCCCTCCACTCACCAACAATTCATGGATGACACCTTGTTGGCCACTAAAGCTTCAGTTTCTGAAGCCAAAGCCATCAAGATCATCCTAAATCTGTATGAGGAAGTGGTTGGCTAGAAGATCAATTACACTAAAAGTAAGCTCTACTTCATCAACACTCCCATCAGAAGGTAGGCCAAGATTGCAGAGATTCTGGGGTGCACCATTGCGGACTTCCCAACCACCTATTTGGGCCTTCCAATGTTCAAATGGAAACCTCTCAAAGAGATGTGGAGCAACGTCACAGAGAACATTCATAAGAAGCTGGCAGGATGGAAAGGGGCCCTCCTTTCCAGTGCAGGCAAAACTACTTTGGTAAAGTCAGTCCTCCAAAGTATACCTACCTACTTTCTATCGGTCTTCAAAATCCCTACTGTAGTAGGAGAGGCTATTGAGAAGGTGCAAAAATAGTTCCTTTGGTCTGGGAATGATAATCAAAGAAAGTTCCATTTGGTTGCCTAGGAAAAAAATTGCACCCCTAAAGACAGGGGAGGTTTAGGTCTTCGTCGCATAAATATCACCAATCAAGCCCTCCTGGCCAAACAGGCTTGGAAAGTGGCCACAGATGCCAAATTGGAGTGGGTGTCGATCATCAAAAGGAAATATTTACAACATCACTCTTTCCTAGACTCTGAGACTCCCCACAATGGTTCCCATTTTTGGAAATCCATCAGCCATACCAAGCAGCTCCTCCAATAGGGTTCTTGGTGGCACCTTGGTGACGGTAAGTCTATCGACTTTTGGAAAGATGCATGGGCCAGGAAAGACCCCCTCATCAATGATCCCGATCTGATTCCTATCAAGCATCTCACTGATAGCAAGTATGGAATCTAGGTTGTTGACTTCATCACTTTCGACCAAGGTGCCCACAAATGGAAGTAGGTTAAGTTCAGAATCAAGAATGACACCATCAACAAAGGCCTAGCAAATATTCAGGATATTTTCAAAGTAAACTTCATCCCCTAGACTCTGAAGAAGGATGAACGTTGTTGGAAAGGTTCCAGTGATGGTAGCTTCACTGTCAAAGCGGCTTCCCAGATGTTGGAAATCCCTACCAGAGGCCATAAATGAGACAATAGTCAAACCCTTTCCAAAAGCATTTGGCTCAAGTCCCTGATCTCGAAAGTGGCCCATTTCTATTGGTTGGCTGCTCACAACAAAATTCTGACCACTGACAACCTTATCCGAAGAGGAGTAATGGTTCCCAATAGATGCTACCTCTGCTCTCAAGCATGGGAATCTACCCAACACCTTCTACTAGATTGTCCTTTTGTTGTGGGTGTTTTCTCCACCCTGATCAACATTTTCTAGGTCTGTTGGACTCGGCCCAAGGTAGTTATGGATATTTTTATTCAATGGCCAGCAACTTTCAAAAATCCTAGACTCAGATTCCTCTGGAGTTCCCTCCTCCATCATGTCGTCTGGAAGATATGGCTGGAACGTAATAATCGCATCTTCATGGAGGTCACTAGAAATCCTGAAGTTGTGGCCAACAGAGCTCTATCCTTCGCTATTGAAAATAGCAGCCTCATCCCCTGTGGTGACATCCCCAGATTTGGACTGGAAGCTTCCCTATTTGCTTCCCTCATAATTCTAGTAGAATGTAGCAAATTCCAAAATACTGGTAGCATCCGCACCATGGCTAAATGGTCCCCCCTCCGTAGGGATGGCTTAAGGTCAATTTTGATGGTACTTCCAAAGGAAATCCAGGGTGAGCTGGAGCAAGGGGAGTCATCAGGGATCACACTAGTAGTATAATCAAGGCATTCTTTGAGAATCTTAGGACCAAAACCAACAATTACATAGAAGCTAGAGCATTGTGGAGAAGCATTGAGATAAGCAAAGCCCTCCCCAAGCCAATCATCTTCGAAGGAGATTCCTCAGTGATCATTGGCCACATCATTAACAAGAGCACTAGGGGGAAAAATATTCAGAACATCATCCAAGACTATCAGCTTTCTCTCAGTGGCAACTCTCATAATCAGATCATTCACGTGCTCAGGGAGGCTAATAAGGTGGCTGACATTCTTGCCAACAAAGTAGTTGATCAGACCTCCCTGTTCATATGGGAAGAAGACTTCCCGCATGATATCATCATCCAAGCCAACCAGGATGTTGACTCGTGACTTGCTAGGTAGTTTGTGCTACCTCCATCATGGTATTTTTTCAATACCCAAGGTGGATTGTCGCTGCTTCAATCCTTTTAGCAAGGCTACCACCAAAGGTGGCTTTTGCCACCCAAACGGTGTTCGTTCAACACCCAAGGTGTTTCTAAACACTAAGCCCACTGAAGCTTTCTATACGATTGTTTGTGCAGATTTTTTGGCTCATGTTTTCCACTAGTGCCTTCCCACCTGGACTCTAACTTCACAGTTAGTCTGTTTGAGCTGCCTCTTTTCCCCCTCCACCCCGATCGCCACCCTTTGTGCTCGTCTCTCCGCTCTCTTTCGTTGTGACCCTGTCATCTCGAGCCACGCTTGCACCATTTTTCCTATTGTTAGTCTCATGGTTTGGGGATTTTTCTTTGAGTCCCCCTTTCGCTTCTTTATTTCGATCCAGGCCATTCTCCCCCTCCCTATTTTTGCTAAGGTCTTTTCTTCCCATTCCTCTGTGCTTGCCAAAATATTTTCCCTAGCAAGCTCCCTTAGCCCTGGTTCAAATTGCTCCATGGCCATTCCAGAGCCTTCCAGCATGCAAATTGAGGGCGGGACCGCTGACCTGCTCGACGCCAAACACTTCATCAATTTCTTCAAGTTGTTCTCTGGCTACGAAGAGGAGGTGACTAGAGCCTTCATCGATTCTTGGAATGAAGGGGAAGTGCAGGTTCGTGGCATCCATTTTGAGGTAAGTGTCCACTCCATTTCTCATATTTCTGGCATTTCGATTGAAGGCAGAGTGGTTCACCGAGACAGACATAACTTCAAAGAGGAAACTGATCAATTCCTCGATAAGGGAAAGAACCTCATTTGGGAAAATAAGGGAGTAGTTCGTTCTTCCCTGCCTCACCCATGGGCCACAACAATTGTCCCCGTCCTCCAGTATGTCTCAGTTGACAACCCTAACAAGCCCCTTCGGGCTTATAATCTTGCCCTGGTTAACCACCTGTGTGATGTTCATCCTGTCAATGTCTTGGACTTCCTCTTTCGATCCATCACCCTTGCCATCACCAATTTTAGAGAGAGTAAGTCCCCGAAACCCCCCACCACCAGGGGATTTTTTTGGTTCTGTACAAGCATGCCCTAGCCCATCAGGTGTTTGGGTCTATGTCTTCTAAGTCCCAGTGCCCCGCTCGATCCTCCAGCTCCGTCCGCGTCGAAGTCTCCCACCATCCGAAGTCCCCCTCAGTTTCCCCTCCCTCGAAGCACTTCCCCCCCCTGCTCAGGGCAAAGAAGGCTCGCCCCCTATCACTACTCCCAAAGAGGAAGGACACCCTGGTAAACATCCCAGGCCCAAGAAAAAATCAGTTTCCCCCCCAAAAGTGCAGGAAATCCAAAATATTGAAATCCCCCAAGGTGAATGACCAACAACCAGACACTAAATTCATTAGTGATGATGAAGACAAGCATATTGTCAATGCCAAGGAATCATTGCGGTCCATAGCCATCAAGAAAGCTAGTGATGTTGTCAGCCATCTTCAAGTGGCTGCCAATATCTACAGGGAAGGATGCGCCATGTTGTCCAATGCCATGGAAGAGATCAAAGAGTTCTCGACCCTGATAAAGACTCTCCTCACCTCTGATGATAGTGCACAATAGGGAAAGAACAGGGATTCCCAGTAACCTGGGAAGGATGTCTACGGGCAGCAGTGTTGTTGGGTTTTCTTTTGTCAAATATTGTAATAGTTGTCTCTTTTCTATTTCGAAAGGCTATGGCCTTGTTTGGATTTTGTTGTATGAGGTTAAACCTCAGTTGGTTTTTTTTGTAGCCTTGGGAAGGCACAATTGTCACTTTTTGCTACTGATGTAACAGGGACGAGACCCTTTAACCCATAAAGCAATAAAAAAAATTTACCTACCAAAAAAAAAAGAAATATTTCTTGACATATTTTATCCTATATTCATTGAAATATTTATCCTTAAAAAAAATATTTAATAAGGGGTTGGCTATTTACAAGTTTTAATATTCTCCTTGTTCTCATTATGATAGACAACTACCGATTGTAATTTTTTTCTCTTTTTTAGTTACTTTCTTTTAAGAATTGTTCTATAGTCAATAGGATATGAACATAACCCTATCTAAGAATTAAACCCCAAAATAAACATCCCTAATTCTAATATTTTCATCCCTCAAATACTATGAAATTTAGTTGAGGATATTTATGAATGTCTCCCATAATTGAGTCCAAATCATCTCTCCTTTATTAATATTCTAAAAAAAATCATCTTCTTATCGAAGTAAAATTACATTACCCATTGTTGATAAAATAGAAAAACAAAAGTTAATAAAAATAGAAGAAGAATGGGAGGGAGCAGCCATGGTGACAGTTGAAGATCCATCTACAATTTTTATGTGCATGTGAACAACAATTTGAAGAATTTTATTTGGCTAGAATCGTGGAGTGCACACAACAAAGCTAGGGTTTGCAAAGTGAAGCACATAGAAAATTAAAAAATAAACACAAGTGACAGTAATTTATTTTTTGGATAAATATTTTATTTGCTAGAGGAGGAACAAATTTGGGGGAAGACAAAAAACCCTAGCATCTATTGATTTTTCTAGGAGAGATCATGAGTATCAGTTTAGGTATGGTACTTCTTTGTCTTTAGCTTTGAAAGTCTTTTATTAGCTAGGGCTTTAAAAATAGGAACCTATTATTTGGAAAGTGATTTATAGTAGTCTATTGGTTGCAATGATGATTGTAGCCTCACTTTATAAACAAGAAGGCAATGATACCTTCTCCATTTTTTCACAACAGTTTCTCTTTGATGAGGAGAAGTTGGATCATATGTGTCAAGTGCTTAAAGCAAGAAAAGCACCCCATCCAAAACCACCTGCTTGCTCTAAAAATGGTACCTTTGTGTCCAAGTTAGATGAGTCTCCTATGATTTATGTGCCTCTGTATTACATCCAACAGCCTTTACTCACGCTTTTGACCCAAGCCATTGCATGTAAATTTGTGGGAATATGGCCTAGTCCAATCACAATCTAGAAATGGATTAACACATAGTGGGGGAGTAAAGTCTCCTCTTATGAATTCATGATGACAGGTAGGGGATAATTTGTCATTACATTTACCTCTATGGAGGACAAGAACACTATATTTCATGGAGGTCCTTGGTTTCTAGGATCCAACCCACTCTACATGACCTTGTGGAGCATGACATTTGATCCTTAAGAGGAGCCTGAAGTAGTTTTGTTTGGGTGAGGTTGTCATTTTTGCCACTACACCTATGGAACAAACCTTTGATGGAATTAATAAGGAATTCTATTGGAATATTCATTTACTGGACTCCTCCAAAGGTCAATAATGCTATATGTGTACGTATATGTGTGTAAGTCAATTTGAAAAAGGGTTTTCCTAAGCATATTGAAATAAATGTGTTTGATTGGATACATAACCAACCCCTGTACTATGAGCATATACAATTCAAGTGTATAACATGCCATGAGCATGGAAATTTCTCTTAAAATACCCAATAAAACAAGCATAGGAAACAAAAAATGAAGAACTAGGATTCCAGGAAGTCAAAAGGAGATCACGTAGATCAAGAAGCAAGAATCAATAACCTCAACCATAGGATCAAAAAATATTCTAGCACAAAAATAAATTTGCAATTCTTAATGAAGGAGAAAAGGAAATAACCTCTCTAGATTTGATGGCTCTAAATATAAAGAGAAGATACCTATAACTAAAGCTGATAAATCACTAGAGATCTTAGGATATACACCAAAGAACATAATAGTTGGACAAGAAATTGATGATAACTTAGAGGAAGAGGTAGAAGAAACACAATTGGAGGAAATAGTGATTCTTGGGAACTTTTTTACCACACGATCTACAGCTAAGGGAAGCAAATCAAACCAACAACTCAAAAATGAGCAAGCACAGAAAGACTTGCAATCAAAAATGTAGGTCAGAATTGAGGAGAGCTTCATAAAAAATAAGAAGTAATCCAAAAAGTAAAGATTATATCATGGAACTATAGGGGACTGGGAATTCATTTGAAAAAAACTATCTCAAAGTTCTAATATAGAAGCAAAATCCAACAATAGTTTGTATTCAGAAAACAAAAATAGTAGAGGCAACACTAACTACAAAATGGCAGAAGATATGGGTACAATCAAAAGTGATAATTGTTGATTTTGTGGGAACTTCAGGGGGACTTTCTTTGGCTTGGGACCTAAAAAAATTATTTTTTAGCTTACAACATAAGCATAATAACTAGATAGGTACAAATTTTATCTTACTAGATGGAATTAGTGTAGTAGTAATAAATTATTATGGTTCAAATCATACTATCCAGAAAAGAGAAGCATGGTAAAACCTAGCACAATGGCTAGAAAATGAGAATTTTGACAACATAATATTGGGATGAGATCTCAACATGATTCTCTACCACTGGGATAAGGCTAGGGGAAGTTTAGCAAGGGATCCAAATAGATATATACTCAATCAAATTATGGTAGATGAAATCTTACAAGACATTCGACCGACCAAAGGAAAGTACACTTGGAGCAATAGAAGAGCAAGGGTAAACTATATTGCAAAAATATTAGATAGTTTTTTTATTAGTGAAAATCTCCTAACATACTTTCCCTCACTTCTAGTCACATCATTCAATACTCTATCTCATATCATAAGCCAATTATCTTGGATAGCGACCAAAGCCTACAACCCAAAAAAAATCCTTTTAAATACAACTCTAAATGGGTTGCAGAAGAATATTTTAGTGAACTTGTGTAAAGCATTTGGAACCAACATGTTCAATCCACCAACCCACAAGAAAAGTGGAAAATAAAAATTCAAAAATTAAAGCACGTGATAAAAAATGGTTGGCAAAAAAACAAGAGTCAAACCAAACAAGAAGCAGTTGATGCAACAACTAGAGTAGCTAGAAATAGAAATTGAGGATCATCCTCCTCAATAATAGCAAGAAGATGTAAATGACCTAATTAAAAAGCTCAATAAATTAAGCACTGAAGAAGAAACACATTGGAGACTTAGATCCCAAATGGTTTGGCTAAGCAAGGGGGATAGAAACACCAAATATTTTCATCTGAAAACCATGCAACGTTTCCAAAGGAACACAATCAAGGAGATAGAGCATGAAGGAACCACTTATACAAATAGGGAGAAAATTAAGGAACTTGCCAATCAACATTACTCAGCTATGTTCTCCAGATAAAATGCTAACTCTCATTCTTAGGGAATACTATTGCAGCATATACCAACATTATTAAATTTGGAAGATAAACAGGATCTCAGTCAGTCAATCACTATAGATAAACTTAAGGAGATTATATCATCTCTACCAAAGGATAAATCTCTCAGACCTAATGGATTCACAAACAAATTTTACTAGTAATACTTACACATCATCAAAGAAAATTTTCTATGCATGATTGAGGATGTTAGGGTGAAAGGTAAGCTTCTTGGAGCCATCAAATCCACGTTTCTAGCATTGATTCCTAAAGAAAAAAATGGCACTACTTTCTCTATATTCAAACCAATTTCTCTATGTAACTATTCCTATAAAATTATTACCAAGTTGTTGGCCAATAGAATAAAGAAACTTGAAAAAATAATATCAGAAGAGCAAGGAGGTTTCATGCCTAGAAAAAAAATATATGATAATATCATAACAATGCATGAAGCCCTCCATAGTAGTAGAAAATAAAAAAAAGAAACAAATTATCGTAAAACTTGATATGGCAAACACCTTTGATCTAGTTAATATACTTTTTGTAGAACAGGTTCTACAAAATTTTGGAATCCCACATCAGGTCATCAATGGATTGGAGCATGCATAAAAAACCTATGGATAGCCCCCTTAATTAATGGATAACCAACAAATATATTTCAGGCTACAAGGAGAATTAGACAAGGGTTTCCACTATCACCATACCTTTACATCATATTAGCTAAGACTCTTGGAATATTAATCAACCATCTTCAAAGAGAAAGAAAAATAGCAGGGATAGAGGCTGCAGCAGGATGCAAATCTGTAACACATGCCCAGTTTGCAAATGATATCATTCTTCTAGGTGAAGCCACTAATAAAAATGTTAGACATTTCAAGCAATATTTGGATTGGTTCACACAAGCTACCGGGGCTCATATAAAAACTCAAAAGAGTCAGTTCTATACACAAAATATTGTAGCAATAAGAGTCAGAATCTTTTGCACTATCCTAGGATTTTGGTCTAGCATAGAAAATACTTTAGATATCTAGGAGTGCCCATGAGATTCCACATCAAAGCCTCAGACTGTTGGATCCTAATTTTGGACAATATGGTTAGGAGAATACAAAGTTACAGTAATAGTTGGCTCAATCTTGTAGGAAGGGTAGTATTGATCAAATCAGTGTTAGCTTCTCTTCCAGTCTACCAACTATTAGTATATCAAGCTCCCAAGTTCATTTTGCAAAAGAAATATGGAATCATACGCAAATTCATATAGCAAGGAGGTAGGCAATCAGAAAGAAAAAATTTCCACTTGGTCAATTGGTAAATGGTCACCAAAAGTAAAATTCAAGGAGGACTGGGAATAAAAAAATGGAGATAGTTTCGAAAGCACTGGGAGAAAAACTTCTCTAGAACATGCTTAAACACAATCGAGCATGGTAGTGCATACTAGTCAGCAAGTATGTAAATAAATAAATATGTATTCAAATGCTCAAACATATAGACAAACTTCCCAAAGCCTCGTTGGTTTGGAAACATATAGTGGCTATAAAGAGCATAATAGAGGATAAAATTTCTTGGCTACTGGGAGATTGTAAGTCACTTAATCTATGGGAGGACTCGATCCTAGAAAATACACCATTAAAAGATATAACTCTAATCGAATTGCAGAATCACTTGGAAAGCCAAAGAATACTCAAATTAGGTGACTTGTCTTAATGGACCTGTTGGTGCAAAATCTGCCTTTTGTTACGTTTGCACCCAAGACTTTGCCAACATTGAAAGACCGGGTTCAAAATAGAGTTTACCTGGTTCAATCTCTAGAGGAGGTTGGTTCCTTGCTTTATTTTAGGAAAAGGGGAGAGTAAAGTGCATAAAGAGAGGGAAATATAGCTATTGCTAAGAACGTTTAGATGGTGCAGATTAGATAACAACAAAGAAACATCTACAGCCTTTTACATATAAGCATTCTTTGAACCATCAAATTAGAATAACTAGTCCTCTGGTGCATATTTAATCAAACATAAGCCTATTGGAACCATTAATTTCAGAGCTAGCTGAACTTTAAACGCAGAAATTTAGAATGAGAATTAAGGCAATTTCTATTCAACGTAACTTATACAACAATCAACAATCCATACATACTTGATAAGAACACCAGTGAGCCAGAAACCAGAATGAGTAGTCTTTATTTACTTTCATAAGTCTATGTACATTGCCTTGTAAACATCCAAGAGATGACCATTTTTTAGGGTCACTCATCCTATATATATATATATATTTACATAATAGAAAAACTGAAAGTTGTTACAACAATATGCCCATAGGCTCATTCTGGTAAAGTGGTAGTTAAGAGAGTATGGGATCTTCAACAGAAAATGGTTGAGATCTTCTTGTTACTGCATATCTACTTTGATATTTGTGGAGACATCATGGTCCAGTTGTCTTCCACTTCTTTGCTTTTGGTTCGTCAGTCTACGAAATCATGACATATCATAAAATCATGATGTTTTTCTTGGAGGTGGACTACTTTCTATAACTTGTCTTTTGAGATCCAAAATGTCACGAGTTTGCGATGTTTTTCCTGACTTGGCTTCTAAGCTCCAAAATGTCACAAGATCGCAATTTTTTTACTGACTTGGCTTCTGAGCTCCAAAATGTCATGATGTCATGATGTTTTTTCTTACTTGGCTTCTGAGCTCCAAAATGTCACGAGATCGTGACATTTTTCCTGACTTGGCTTCTGAGCTCCAAAATATCATGATATTGTGATGTTTTTCTTGACTTGGCTTCTGAGCTCCAAAATATTGTGAGATCATGAAGTTTTTGCTGACTTGGCTTTTAAGCTCAAAAATGTTGCAAGATCGTGATGTTTTTCCTGACTTGGATTCTGAGCTCCAAAATATTGCAAGATCATGATGTTTTTCCTGACTTGGCTTTTGAGCTCCAAAATATCGTGATGTCATGATATTTTTCATGACTTGGCTTCTAAGCTTCCAAAATATCGTGAGAACATGAAATTTTTCATAACTTGGCTTCTAAGCTTCCAAAATATCATGAGATCACGATATTTTTCATGACTTGGATTCTAAGCTTCCAAAATTTCATGATATCACAACTTTTATCTGACTTATCTCCTGAGCTCCAAATGTCATGAGATTACAATGTTTTTCCTGGCTTGGCTTCTAAGCTCCAAAATATCATGAGATCATGATGCTTTTCCTAACTTGGCTTCTGAGCTTCCAAAATATCATGATATCACGATGTTTCTTCTACACTTAGCAAAATTTTGAGAAGACATCTCCTTACTCCCCTTGATGTAGTCATTTTGACCTACATTATTGGTGCCTCCTAGGGGAATTCTACCAATTGAATGTTAGAATCTAGAGCCTTTATCCATTGGGGAATGGAGTAAAAAGAACAATAACAACAAAAAAAGAGAGAAAGGGGAGTGATACCGAGCAAAAAAATATGTTTCTTGCTCTATGTGATCATTCATCAGGAGTGTCTTCCTCTATTGATTTCTCTGTGTCTTCTTGCTCAGGTGTCGTTGTACTATTTTTTGAAGCTTTCTTAGCCTTTTTATGTTTTTCTTTTTCCTAGACAACTTCATTGTAAGTGGCACAAGCCCTTTTCCAAGTCTCTTCATCTGGGTCTGAAGTCTCCATGAAAGTTAAATACAAATACTCTAATTCTTCCACTTTGTCATAAGATAGAACTTTCGACCTCATGTATAACTCATGCAAACAAGAGTTGATCTGGGTGAGGTCTTGAGCCATACTAAATATTTTTTCTTCTTGGACTGGCTCTTCCCAGTTGTCTATCTCTGATTCATCATCTATGAAAGCTTTCCAAGAAGCTTTTAGCTCATCTTCTTCCAAGAATTTTGAATCTTTATCCTAGAAGCTCGGCATGCCATAGTTTTCTACTATGCTCACATGTTTTAAAATTCCTTTGGCTTCTGCCTTGAGTTCCCATATTATTTTAGCACTCTCTATCACCAGTTTATGCCTTTTGAAGAAACTTTTGGCAGCTATTTTGGCTTGGGACCATTTTTCATCTTGGGCCCTATATCCAAATTTTCCTTGCATGCTTTCTACTAGAACTTGGATCTTTGTGGCTACAGATAGCCTTGTTTTTAGGAAGTTAATGGATGCAGTGAATTCATCTTCCACTCAACCCAAAGTCTCCTTAATATTGGCCAAGTATGATAACATAGGCCTTGCTTTTAAGCCTATCTTCTAGATGTCATTGAACATTTCTTTCCTAATCGCCTTGGCCTTTTCTTTGGAAATCCCACTGGTCTTGCCAGTGCCATCTTGGATCTGCTTCTGAAGGTCTTCTACCTACTTATTCAATGCCTAGATTTGTTCAACGGCTTTCTTTGCTTCCTCCTTATATGGTGTCACTTCATTGAACATTTGTTCCCATTTCTTTACCTCATTTTTTAGTGCCTTTTCAATTATCTTTTGCTCATTTAAGGCTTCTTCCAAACGTTTCCTTGCCTGCTCAGCTTTGAGGTATTTCTCCTTGTAATACTCAGCATTTAAGTATATAGTCCCCATGTGAGCTTGGGCTTTTCCCCACTCATCTTCCATAGGCAATTGAGTGATATCTTTGATGATTATCTCAACTTGATAATCTTCCAAGGTCATTTCTCCTTCAGGATTTTGAACCAATGGCATCATCTTCATAGTCGAACATTGCATATTGATAGGATCTAGGGCTATTCCTTCCCTGGAATGAGCTATGTTCTTGGAAATTTGAGCATTGCATGACTTCAACCAGTCTAAAGCATTCAGGGTTGCCTTCTTCAATTTTTTTAGCTTAGCAATGGTAGGGTGACTTTCAGAAGAGGAGGTAGGAATAGATTGGAAGTTAGGGAAATTGGTGGTATAAGGGAAAGGAATGGTGGCTATTGAGGCATCCACATTTGGTTGTTCTATGAGTGTATCTGGGGGTGCAACTGAGGATGCTTTTGGGTCAGGTTGGGTTGATGATGGTGATGGTGGAGGTTGTTGATTAGAAGGAGAAGAAGCATCATCTTGATCTATAGAATGGGAAGGGGAATTTCTCTAGGGATGAGAAGAAGAAGAAGATGTAGTAAGATTGATAGGAGATATACCTGATACCTTTTGTGGGCTTGTGCCTTTAGTATCTGGTGTATTCTTAGTAGGGACCAGGTCTTCAGTAGAGGTCTTTGCTATATTTTATAGGCTTGTATCTCTAGTATCCAGTGCATCTTTGGGGACTTGTTTTTTAATAGGGGTTTCCTCAGTAGGGATAGACTCTTCAATAGTTTTATCCAACTCTTGGTTGTTGGCATCCTGTTGTTCAGAGAGTTGTTCCATATTTTCCCTTGTATTTCTTTCCTTGTCTCCTATCTCAGGATCGGCGTGTATTTCTTCTAACCTTCTTTTCTTTTGTTCCCCTACCTCTACCAACTCTGCTTTCCTCTTTCTCTGGATGAGAGGAGCATCACTATCATATTTTATGTCTGATGTGGAGGGGGATGAATTTTTGAGCTACCTTTTTTGGGATTTTAGTTTGTTCAACAATGATTTCATTTCCTTTACCTTGGCTAGTTTCAACTTTTTCAGCGATGAGTGGAACCGAGATGTCATTGATACCTGGTGGGACTTTATCTGCAAGAGTCTTGGACCATGTGGTGTGATATTTGTCATATCTCTCACAAAATTCATTATCAACTTTTATTCCATACCTAGAGTGCATTTCAATTTGGCACCTCATCTACCACCAAGCTAGGATTTTTGCATGTGTCCAGTATTTTCCCTTTTTCTTCATTCTTTTAATGACCTTTTCATCTAACTTGTGGCTCGGATCAACTTCAGGGTTCCAGTCCATCATATGCTCATAGAAGTCATGCCATGGGGCCAATGGCTGCATTTGTTCGACGTGCCATTCTAGTGCTTCATCTTCCTCATTATTTTTGCCCTGTTTGTCAATCTATCTTTTTGATGAATGAAATTGTTTAAAAGGAGTCTGGTTGAGGGAAGCCTATTTTTGTGCAAATATATCAATGGGGTCATACTTCCATTTTTATGGCAATTCTATTAACTTCAAGATTTTTAGAGCTCGAGTGATTCGCTCATGGTCCCCTCTTTTTGCTACAGTGACTCCTTCAAACTAGAAAGGCATAAGACATGTGTCGGTTTTGCCAATTCCTATGTCAAATTTATAGTTTATATATTCAATTTGTCTTACATACTCCAAAGTGAACAATCACTCAATGACATAGTATGGAAGTAAGAAAGGCTTCCCTATGAAGTCGTATAGTCGGACGACTACTCCCTACATTAAAATAAACCAATCTCCTTCTTCTGCATGAGTGTGTTGCAGAGTATCCCGCATCTTCTGAGGAATTATTTGTACTATGCCATACATAATTCATAAGGTAGGGCCTAGGAATTCCATGTTAAAGTAGTAGTATGACTCTACTTTTGAGAGTACTATCATCCATTCATATACAAGTAAACTATTTCCTTCTTTATCTTTGTTGGTTGTGGAAATGAACTCTAGATTCTTTGATTGAAAGAAAAATAAAATCCATATTAGGTAGGAAGAAAACCTGAAAGCTTCTGGAGAACCCCTCTATATTTTGAATAGGCCTGCATGTATCTATTGGGCCAGATATGTCGACCAATCAAAGAAAATTGGTACTATATTTTTATCTACACGTGAAGCATCATAGAATTTAGGGTTTGACATACACTACGCTACCACAATCTACCATATGTAGACTTGCACATCAGATTCTAACCCTACCACCATAGCCAGCATGGATAAAAGCTCCTTATTTTTGAATTTTGATAGGGGAATCGATGATTCTAGTAGGGTTCCATCGAGAGGAGGTTTTGACATATGTTCTTGCAGAAATAACTTTATATTGAGAGTAGGGGTATAGTGCTTGGCTGATGTAATTGGGTCAAATGGAATGGGATTTACAGTGGGCCTTCTATCACCACTGAAGATGACCCTAATTGCATCAGCATCTAGGGTAAAAATGACATCGCCCTTGGAATTCCTGACAATTCTATGCTTTACATCATAAAAAGTTGCCATAGCTTTGACTAATTTAGGGTAGGGATGAACAAGGGTGCAAATATACCAAGAAAGCAGAGAGTGATAGGAGAATGTACTCAGAGTCGATGGTGTGACGTGCTTTGCTACCCTAGCTTCCACATCTTTACGAATTTTCTCTAGATTTTTCCATGTTATTATGGTATCGATGATGTGGGAATCCGGGTCTATGAAACCACCTTCACTTTTCTCGGTCCTACGCTTTTCCTTAGAAGTTGGAGGAGATGCTATCATGGTTGCTTGCTATGATTCTGCCACACAGAAAACCCTGAAAGGAACTCAAAGGAGCTCAAAGAAATTGGGGGAAATTGAGGGGCACCATATGCAGAGGAAAAATTTTAGAGGACAGAGAGGTGAGGAAAAAGCTTCTATGGCATAAGTAGATGTGCATGCATGCATTAGGGTGCCATGCATTAATTATGGTTGGTGGTGCACACTCCATGACTAATTTTGAATGTTATTGGATGCTTTGTTTCATGTGCCACCTTCAAAAAAACCAACCACCATGCATCATCATTTCCTCGAGGCCAATGGCATCACGTCACCTCTTCTCTAGGCCAATAACTTCATATGGTGGTACTTTGAGAGGAGCACATTTAAAATTTCAAGAAAACTAATTTTCCTACCAAAAGGTATTATTGCTTGACTTTGACCGTCGAATGACCAAAATATTGTGAAATCATGACAATTTTCCTTGGAGTGGAAGTCGAATACCAAAATGTCATGAAATCATGATAATTTTCTTTGAAGTATTCGTTGAGTGCCAAAATATCATGATATCATGACAATTTTCCTTGAAGTGGCTTTTGAATACCAAAATATCATGAAATCATGACAATTTTCTTTGAGGTGGCCTTAGAAAGAAAAGAAACAACATATTTACATATGATACATGTGAAGTGAAGAGAAACATCTTACTTATAGTACAACTTCAGATGGAAGTCATTCACAGGGATGGGCTGGACCTGACCTTGTTCATTTTTCAATTGGAAAGAGTTCTATTGTTTTTCTTCGATTATCTCAAAGGGTCCTTCCTAGAACGCATCAAATTTTTGATGGTTTCTAGGTTTTGCTTTCTTTTTGTTCCACCTTAGAACCAAGTCTCCTACCTTGAAATTCCTAAGGGTAGCCCTTTTGTCAAACCATTTCTTCGTGTCACCCATATGTTTCTGATAATGGTTGTAGGCTTGTTCTTTCTATTCTTCTAATTGTAGGAGTTGTATCAACCTATTTTCCATCGATTCTGCTTCCTCTGTGCTAGTTTGATTGAGCAACTTTAAAGTAGGTATTTCTATGTGTATCGGGAGGACTACTTCCTTACCATAGACTAATGAATAGGGAGAGGTGTTGATGGACTTCTTGATAGTGATCCTATCAGCCCATAACACTTGGTTTATCAAAGAGTGCCAACTTCTCTTGTTATCTTTTAGAGTCCGCTTTAAGATTCAGAGTAAGTTTCTTATTTGTTGATTCAGCTAATCCATTTCCTTGGGGATAGTAATTTGAGGATGTTTTCAAATAGATCCCATATCTACTAGTAAAATCAATCATTTTGGCACCTATGAAATATGTGCCATTGTCTATGACCAATGCATCTAGGATACCAAATCTTGTGATCAAACTCTCAATGAATTCCATCACAACTTCCTGGTCCACTTTCTTAGTGGGTACTGCCTCAGCCCACTTAGTAAAATAATCCGTAGTGATTAGGATGTATTTATGTCCAATGGACGAGTTGGGTTCTATCACCCCGATGAAATCTAAACCCCATTGTTGAAAAGGTTCTTCAACCTGAATAGATTTCAAAGGCATTGAAGCATTTCTATTTCTCCCAATGTACCTCTAGCACTTCTCGCAATTTTTGGTCACTCTAAAAGTATCTGAGAAAATGGTTGGCCAATAGCACCCAGTTCTGATAATTTTTAAAGTAGTGGTTCTCCCTGAGTAATGTCCTCCTGATGGACCTCCATGGAACTCATCTAAGATATTTTGCTTTTGATCATCATTTATACACCGAAGTAGTACCCCATCCAGGTTCTTTTTGTACAATCCTTCAGGTAGTAAAGTGTACTTCAAAGCTTGGATCTTGTATCTCCTCCTCTATGAAGCATTCAAGCTTACTGGACATCTTCTAGTCTAGAAATATCTGATCAATTCATCAGTCCAATCAGTAATTTCCAAGGGTGGATCATCCTTTGGGGCTGTTTCTTGCGTTTGGTAGGCCACATATTCTGATGAGGCTTGTTTGGTGAGTTCTTGACATAATGCTCTACCCCTCACTAGCTTGGTTGGGTGGATCTCAACATCGTACTCTTGTATCTTTGATACCCAACCAACTCTTTTCTCACCAAGCTCCCCTTGTATGATGAAATTTCTAACATCAGGGTGGACCACATACACAATGGTCCTACTCTGTGAAAGAAAATGCCTAAACTTTTTTAACGATTTCATTATCGTGTAAACTTGCTTTTCGATGAAGTTGTACTTCTCTTCGTGTTCCTGCATTGTCTGACTTAGAAATGCTATGGGTCTCTCTTCATTGTTAGACCCTTTTTGAGTAAGTACTGCAGTGTAACTCTCTTGCTCACCTACAGCATATAAGATGAAACCTCTGGAATAGTCTGGATTTACTAAGATGGGTGCTTGGGCTATCTGTTCTTTTATCTATTTGAAAGCCTTCTTCCGTAAGTCCGTCCACTTGAATTCAACATCCTTTTTTAACAACTCGATCATTGGTTTGATGATTTGAGAAAAATATACTATGAATTTGCGTACAAAGTTGATCTACCCGAAGAAGGATTGCAAGCCTTTTTTGTTCGAGGGTATGGGAAGTTCAAGCAGTGCTTTCACTCTATTAGGATCTATAGCCAACCCGACCTTAGAAATGATGTGGCCTAGTAAAATCCCTTCTTCCACAGTAAAAATGGACTTCTTTGGGTTCAAAGAGATACCAAACTCCCTGCACTTCTTGAAAACTCTTCTGATATGGTCAACGTGATCCTCCTTGTGATGGGAGAACACCGTCATATCGTCTAAGTATATCACTATGATCTTGTTGATGAGTTCTCCAAAAGCATTACCCTTTGAAATGTTGCTCTAGCATTGGATAATCCAAAAGGTATCCTATGATAAGTGAATGTTCCCCACTTGGTGGTGAATGTGGTTTTGAATTGATCTTCATCTTTGACCCAGACCTGGTTATACCCAGAAAACCCATCCAAGAGTGAGAATATTTCTACTCCTGCTATAGTATATAGAGTCTAGTCGATTTGTGGGAGAGGATAATGATATTTTAGTGAAGCTTTGTTTAGGTTTTGGAAGTTGACACACAATCTAATGTCTCCATTATTTTTCTTGATGGGGACCAAGTTAGCTACCCAAGTAGAATGTTTGATGGGGTAGACAATCTTGGCTTCGAGCAACTTCAGCAGTTCCTATTTCATCAAAGCTTCGATCTTGGGATTCACCGGTATTTGCTTTTTTGGAAGGGTTTTGCACCTTCTTCAAGCTTGATGGTATGTTGTATGGTCTCCTTAGAGTAGACCTTAAGATCACCATAAGTCCAGGCTATGATGTCAGGGAATTCTTTGCATAATCCTTGAATTTGGTCCAATTCTTCCTCTGTAGTGTTCACTCCTACTTTGATAAACTTCTTTGATTCCATTTGGACCTCCTTGTATCTGTGTTTGTCAACTTTCATCTTATGGCCAGTAGACCTATCATTATTATCAAACAAGCTTTCGAGAGTGATCAATCCTTTTGGGATATGGTTATTTTTCAATTGGATCATGCCTGCATCTTCCTCATCTTTAGACACTCTATCATTTGAGCAATTCATCTCGTGGACAAGGAAGTCCACTATCTGTTCATCATTTTTGAATACCTACCAAAAGGTATCTCTATCTAGCATGGAAGGCCTATAGATCAGTCTAACTATTTTAGACTTCTGGATGACATTGTTGATAGGGCAAAAATTTGCACCTACTAAAGCCAATAAATTTGCATGAGTGTTCTTTTCTCTAGGAATTGCTTTGAGGTTTAAAGCTTCAAAGGCTTCTAGCAAGTCCCAAAATTTATTCCTATAAGCTTTAAGGTAATGTTGCTTACTCACACATTTCTTAGTGACCTGATTCACTATTAATTCAGAATCTCCAAAAATCTAGAGTTGTTTAATACCCAACTTCTCAGCTTTCTTAAGGCCTAAGCAGAGTGCTTCATATTCCATTGCATTGTTAGTGCAGCTCCAGGTTAACCGATAAGAAAAAACTTTCTCTTCACCTATCGAAGAGATTAAAACAATACCTACTCTAGCTCCATTTCTGCATCTGGCACCATCGAAGAAAAGTTTCCATAGTTGATCGGTAGATGGGTCTACCTGATGGAGAGGAGTGGGGTTGCTTTTCTTAGGCTTCACAATTGAGTAGCTTCCAAGATCTATTTCAATCATGGCATTGAAGTCTTGGAGAGAGAACTGGTCTTCTTCTTGTAGTACATTTAGAGCTTCCTCCATCAAGTTTAAGTCTTCCAGTTCCTCGGTCATCATGTTTACTATAGTGGCATGTTTCCCTTCTTCTTCAAGTTTTTTGATATGAAAGGTTGAAGGTTTCTCATTGAATATCTTTACTCTTTTACCCTTGAATGGGATTTCTAAATGTGAGTAATCCAATGATAGATATCCTCCTATTTTGGTGGTGAATTCTCTGGAGAGACACATACCAAAATAAGGTTCTAGGTCCACTACCACTACTTCTTGTATGACTGTGAGTTGAGGTAATCTATGAAGAACTATTGGGATATCTTTAATTACCCCTACAATTTTGATAGGGATTCCATCTAGTTGCAAGATGCCAAGGCTGCTCCTTGTATATTCCATCCCCATGATGTCGCATACGGCTTTGGGTATCACAGTGGTTGCAGCTCCTGAGTCTATCATGCAATTATGTACCACCCATCCCTCCATCTAAAGAGATAGATAGAAGGGAGGAGGTCTATTCTTTTCTGTAGTAGATGTCAGACTAGCTTGCATAGAATTCAACTGAGCAGGGGTTCTATTCTTATTTTTCATAGATCTCAAGGATTCTTGCAATAAGTCGATCTATCCTAGAAACTGCAATGCATCATACATAGTTGCTTTGGAGGGAGTTTTCTTCATTTCTTCAACTATGTTGAATGGGAGAGGTTCAACACTTTTCTCTTTTACAACTATGTCATACTTATTTCTATACCCCTGAGTAGCATCTATCCTTTGACACTTAGTCAATGAGGGGTATCTCAATTTATCTCTTACTTGTTCTTGCATCTCCACTTCCTTCTACAGGGGTGTTTCTTTACGTGCTTCTACTTCTTTCTAACCTAAACTTTGGGGAACTTTCTCATAGGAGGTTCTTCTCTCAACTGGGTTTCTCACCGATGAAGGCACTTTCAAGGGATTAAGCTCCTGGGGGTCCACCTGCAAAGGTTTCTTTCTCGATCTAGTCAGAACAGCCACTTGTTCAATAGAGGGCATCATGAGATTTTGATTTTCTTCCCTGATCATATTAATCTATCCTTTGAGGGTTTTCTCAGCCTTCTCAATAGCTATCTTCTAGACATGATGTTGATGGATCATACACGAGTTTTCACCATGTGGATCATTACATGTAGAACACTAGAAGTTAGACTCTATTGAAGTGTTAGTGGGTTCACTATCTTCATTAGCGTAAACCACATTTGATTTGTCATGATTTCTACCACTCGTGGAGGCTTGGTATCTTGTTACCTATGGAAATATCCTTGGCTAGAAATTTCTCTTTACTTCTCTTCTTTCCATTGAGGTCATCTTATTCATCAAAGTTTTCAAGGTTGATTGCAGATCTTGTAGAGCTACAAGTTGAGGATCTAGAGTTAGGTGAAATTGCTGCCATAGGAAGTGCAGGGATGATAGGAAGCATTGGAGGAGTGAGGGATGCCTGTACCACTAGGATAGTAGGTTGCCTAGTCCATTTGGGGAGACCTGCATTAGAAGTGGAAGTAGGACTTGGGAAAGTAATACTGGATGCTTGTGGTAGATCCGGGAAGATAGGCATTATCATCTTTGCAGGGAACCTTCCAATAGCGATTAGATCTCTTTCCACTTTCTGGGCTTCTTGGAAAATCTCTAGGAAAGTAAATACTTGGGATTGCTTGATAGCCATGCTTATGTCTGAGTTAAAAGCCCTCAGGTAATAATACATTGATTGTTCATCTATTGGCCTTAATCCATCAGGTACTCTCTACCAAGTTTGGTTGAATATGATATTGAAGTCGACTATTTCCTCCTGAGGGTGCTTCTGAATGATGGTGAACTAATTTAGTAGGGAAAATGGGTCAACATGTTCATTGAACTCTTCTACTAATTTATCGGCAAGCTGGGCCTAGGTGGATATGGTTTGGTTGGCGAGGGCTCTATACCAGTAGAGCATTTTCCCTTTTAAGGAAATGACTAACAGTCTTATCATGACATCCTCCTCAGTGATGTTATGTATCGGTGCAAGTGTGGCTACATCTTGATAGTGTTCATAGGTCATCTTCCCAATACCATCATACTAGGGTAATGCCTTTAAGGCCACTTTTGGAATTGGGTGTTGAGCTACCAGATTCAAGGGGCCTGTATGGTTCCATAAAGGGTAAGGTAGATTTGGTTGATTCACGACCATTGTAGCTATGGTTCTACCTGATATTATAGGAATATGGGTAGTTGGAGTTAACATCCCACTAGCAATAGTACTAGGGAGAGCTACAGGGGAAATATTTATAGATCCTGTAGTGATGGTAGAAGAAGAAGTTGTCCTAGAAACTAATACAAGATTAGCTCTGAGGCTACCAAGGTGTAATTCAAAGAACTCAATGGGTTCTTCAAAAATTTTTGCTTTAGATCTGGTTTTCATAAAAAATGGTATTCGACCAAAAAATAGATAAGGATTTTCTTAGGGTTTCTCTCTTGGACGGAGTCGCCAGGTGATTCATAAAAAAAAGAACAGGACAAAGATAATCACTAGAACTTTGGTCTGTATATATCATGGGATTGTGTCCCACCGAGCGTGCCAAAAACTGTTGGTGCAAAATCTACCTTTGGTTACATTTGTGCCCAAGACTTTGCCAACATTGAAAATTTGGGTTCAAAATAGAGTTTACCCAGTTCAATCTCTAGAGGAGGTTTTTTTTTTTTATTTGTGGAAAACATCCCAAAAGGGATGCCACTTTCGGGTAAGACCCAAGGAGGCAGGGGTATCCATTCCACCAAAAACGCCCAGGACTCGGACCTGGCCTACCACCTTTGACATACTCAAGGAGCAAACAAACACACAAAACCAATTTAAAAATAAGTAAATAACAACAAAAATAATAAAATAAAATAAAAAACATGCTCCTTGAGTGTGTCAAAAACAAAAGCACAACCAAACACACACACAATAAGATAAAAGAAACCACAACACGAACCACATAGAAAAACACAAGAACCACATAACAAAACACAAACAAGACAAAAACAACAGAACACTACAAAGACATAACCCAAAAAAAACATGAAAAATAAACACAACCAAAACCTAAAATATTAAAAAAATAAAATAAAAATAAAAAACAACCAACAACAGACAATAAACAAAAACAAAAAACATAGAAAACACTCACACAAAAAAACACGAATTAACACAAACAAAGAGAAACACAAGAACAAGAACGACAAAAACACAAGAACAATAACAAAAAACATAAAAAAACACAAAACAACAAAAACACAAGAACAACAAAAAACAACACAAAGAACACAAAAACAAAACAAAACAAAAGAACCCACCCACCTTAAAAAACTAAACAAAAAAAAAAAAAAAAAAAGAAAAAAATTGAACATAACAATGACCTATCTAGACCAGAAGACTATTAAGGCAAGAATCAACAGAGGAAACAAAAGAAAGAATAGTTTGAGCTAGGGAACTAAAAAAACCTGAATGAACCAAAGAGAAGCAAAAAAAACAAGAAGAAACTAGGTACCTTTAGAACTGGAGCCATCCAAAGAAATGATAGAAAGAAGAGCTTCCCTAATTTGAGAAGCCCACCATCTAGGAGGGTGGCCATAACAAGTAAGATCACCTTTGTCCAAAGCCCAATTAGCTAAAGCATCAACACTCTTGTTTTGATCTCTCGACCACATGATTGTAATCAACTTTCAAAAATCCCATCCGGATTAATTGAATCTTCTCAATAATTCTTTTTATTCTCCAATCAACCTTATGATTCTTAGAAGGAGTCTTCAAGAGATTAATCATAAGTTGAGAGTCAGACTCAACTAACACCTTTTCCCATCCAACCTTAGTAGCCTCTTGAAGGCCTCTGAGGATACCATACCCCTCAACAAGGTTATTGGAAAGAATACCCAAATTCTCAACAAAAGTAAAAACCAGGGAGCCATCTGAAAGTCTACCAATTCCTCCCACATTGGCTTTTCCAAGGTTCCCTCTAGAGGCTCCATCAGTATTGACTTTTCCAAAATCCTTAGGAGGAGGTTGCCAATTTCTTGTCCTATCCATCTTACTAATACTCACATTCCCTTTAAGTTGGTTGCCCTTAGAAGATTTAATCTTCAATCTTTGCATCACTTGATCCCATCTTTGGTGGGAGTTTTGGGGGTGATTAAGGAGTTGATGGACTGATTCAACTAAGTTGGCTATGGTCTTTTGCCAAATATAGTGAATATCCTTCCTATCTTGATTAAAAATTTGGTTGTTCCTTTCAATCCAAATATTCCAAAGAAGAATGGTAGAACCCATCCAAACTAACTCCCTAATAAAATGATCAACACCCTCTTGATT
Organism: Wollemia nobilis; assembly: GCA_028583015.1. Taxonomy (NCBI): domain Eukaryota; kingdom Viridiplantae; phylum Streptophyta; class Pinopsida; order Araucariales; family Araucariaceae; genus Wollemia; species Wollemia nobilis. The sequence continues at coordinate 9,284,888 of JAQPPZ010016381.1, forward strand.
AGGCCAATCCCTCCAAAGCTGTTCAAAAGTAAAAAAATTGGACCACTGTAAGCCAAGTAAAGTGGCCATTCTCCTCCATAGCTCAGAGGCTAAAGTACACTCAATAAAAATATGGTTGAGAGTTTCTACATTCTCTTCACACATTTCACATCTAAAAGGGCCATGAAAACCACGCTTCATAAGTTGCTCACCAGTAAGCACCCTACGATGCAATAAAAGCCAATTAAAGAACCTCACCTTAGGCCAGAGCTTTTGAGCCCACAATTGAGAAAATATGTCAGAAGAATGGTTGGGATTATTATGGCATAAGGTCAAATAACCTTGAGCAACTCGAATACTCACCCTTAGTAGTGTTGTTCCATCCAAAACAATATTTTTCATGGGACCAAGAGAGAGATCTCATATGAAGGATGCCTTGGATATCTTGTCTTTGCCTTTCTGGGATTTGAATAGGCCAGTCCTCAATAGGGATCCAATATCTACCAACCTTTGAATTACCAAGTATGGTACCGATAGTAATTAGCCACCTTTATCCAGTTAGCTCGGTGAAGCTCCTCCATCCAAGGCCTCCAATCGGGAAACTGAGTTATCAAAGGCTTGTGACCATCCCAAGAATCTATCCAAAAATTTACCTATTGACCATTATGAATGATCCAAAATAAATTTTTCTTTATCAAATCCTCACCAGTCTTAAGAACTCGCTAAAATGGGAGAACCTTTGGTAGGAAGTTGATAGCGAACAAGGTCTTCAGGACTTTTGTTCTCAACATATTTAGCACGAAGATTATTGGCCCAAAGAGCATTGGGGTTATGCAACATCCTCCAATATAATTTAGCAGCTAAAGCTTTGTTGTTATTAATAGAAGACCGGAATCCTAACCCCCTTCATTCTTAGGAAGACATAAAGTATCCCATTTCACCAAGGCCCATTTTCTTTTCTCCTTAGTACCACTCCAAAGGAAACGATGACTGATTTGATCCAGTTCTCGAAGAACAACCTTTGGGATATTCAAAATGGAAGATACATAAATAGGAATAGCTTGAAGGACTGATTTTACCAAGGTGATTCTACCCCAGAAGAAAGCCACCTGTTGGTCCACTTTCCAATTTTCTTCTTGACTTTGTCCAACAACCAATTCCAATATTTATTTTTTTGCCTTTGAATATTTATGGGAATACCTAAATAAGTGATTGGAAGGGAGGTCTTCTTATATCTTAATTTATCCAAGACCATGGATTCCTGTCTAGTAGAGAAGTGAAAGAAAATAACTTTAGATTTGTCTTCATTGATCAACTGCCCAGTAGCCTTAGAAAAATAGCTAATGATTTGCTTAATATTAGAAGCTTCCTTAACTGTAGCTTTACCTAAAAGAGTAGAGTCATCCACAAATTGAAGATGAGAGATAGGTCTAGCTCCATGAGCAATGGTAACTCCCTCAAGGGTTTTGTTTTCCCTCTTTTTGGTTATAGTCCTACCCAAGCATTCAGCAAGAATGATGAATAAATAAGGGGATAGCGGGTCACCTTGCCTAATACCTCTGGAAGCTAGGAATGACTGAGAAGGCCTACCATTGATAAGAACTAAGTAGGAAAATGAAGAGATACATCCCATAATCCAATCCATCCAATCCTTAGAGAAACCAAATTGCCTCAAAACTTTGATAAGGAAGTGCCAATCCACTCTGTCATAAGCTTTGGATAAGTCTAACCGAATGAACATGGAAGGAGATTTTTGCATATCCATGGAATGGATGGCTTCCTGAGCAAGAACTATCTCATCTACTATTTGACGCCCTTCCACATAACCCCCTTGCTCTGGGGAAATAATCTTATGCAAAAGAGGCTTCAACCTTTCTGCCATGATTTTAGTAATGATTTTGAGAAGAACATTACATAAAGCAATAGGTCTAAAAGCTGAGATATGATCAACCTCTTGAGCTTTTGGAACAAGAGTAATATAAGTTTTATTGATAACCTTCAAAATTTCTTTGGCTTTCCTGGCTTCTTCCACCACCTCTAATAAATCAACATGAAGGATATCCCAGAACTCTTGGTAGAACTCAATGGGAAAACCATCAAGACCTAGGGTTTTCCCTTTTTGCATTTTAAAAACTACCTGTTGAAGCTCATTGATAGTAACAGGAGCAGTCAAAATAGAGTTCTCCTCAGAAGTGATAAGAGAAGGGATTGCTTGAAGAACATTTTGTTGAGAAGTCGAGTCAAGAGGAGTAGCAACAAAAATATTGGAAAAGTAATCAACAACAATAGAGTTCATGCCATCCCAAGTATAAACAACATCTCCAGAATCTGATTTTAAGGAAGAAATAAAGTTGTGAGATCTTCGAGCTAGAAGAGATTTGTGGAAGAAATTTGTGTTTCGATCTCCTTCTTTGAGCCATTGAATTCTAGATTTTTGCTTCCATAAGATTTCTTCTCTTTTTTCCCATTCCTCTAACTGAGTTGTGAGTTTAATTTCATCTCGCACTTCTCTTCTCTGTGAGGCCATCTAAATGGATTTTCTTATTCAAATTTTCAATATGAGCAATAACTTCATGTTTTTTTTATGAACATCCCCAAACTCTTTCCAGTTCCAAGTCTTGATTTTGGATTTAATGTATTGCAGTATTTTGGCAAAATAGAACATCTTAGTCCCATGCCTAGGTTTACCTTCCTTCCACCATTGTTGCACACGAGGTCTAAAGGAAATGTCTCTAAGCCACATTAATTGAAAACGAAAAGGAGAGAAACTCACATTGGTTTTCCACATTTCCACCATGACTGGCCAATGATCCGAACCAACATTATTAAGAGTCTTCACTTTAGGAATGTGACCATGGATTAAGAAATTTTTAGAGAGCAAAAACCTATCCAATCTCTCCATTATACAAGCTAAGCCTTGCCTTCTGTTAGACCAAGTCATAAGGCCATTATCTTGGTTGGATGTCCACAAGATGGAGGTTTGCAATATATTCGCTCATGAGGTCAGTGCTTTTGTCCAAATTTCTATTTCCCCCCTTTTCTCATCCAGAGAGGATGGTATTGAAATCTCCTCCGATCAAGATCCAAGCTTCAGGAAAATGAGAGATAATATGAGTTATATCCTTCCACTGTCTTCTTTTTTCCTCCAAAGAAGTCGGAGCATAAAAAGTAATGCAGAGCATAATTTGGTTGGAATGTCTACTTTGAATAGCTATAGCCAACAGACCCCAACTGCCAACCATATGGTGAATAACTACCTCTTTTGGGTCCCAAAGACAAGCAATGCCACCAGAAGTCCCCTGGGAACCGAGGGAAACCACTTTTCCAACTGGCCAAATTTTACTCGGCAATTGAGTCCATATCCTCCATTGACATCTTTGTTTCTTGAAGGAAAACAAGATGTGGATGATTTATCTGAATCATTCTTCTAATTTCATTTTGTTTTGAAAGACTCCCTTTGAGTCCTCTAATATTCCAAGTGATGATCTTCATTAATACCAGGGCTAAAAAAGTTGGGAAGGGCATTAATCTTACCTTCCTCTACAAGCTTTTCACCTTCTTTTACCATATGATATTGATTGGTCTTGCGACCTGCTTTTTGATTAGAATCCATCTTCATTTTTTTTCCCTGTTTCTTGACTTATTCCAATTGAATCTGAGATGGCTTCTAACCTTGAAGAATGCTCGTACACAGCCAAAATTTTACTAGAGGGTTCAACGGAGTCTATATTGGGACTTGCATTATTTGAAGTTTTGACATTTGAAAGATTGTTTTTCTTGTGTAAATTTTCTCCCTTTTTTTCTGTTGAAAACCTTTGATTTGTTGGTTTGTCTCTGAGTTCTTCCCTTCATATTTAAATTGTGTTTCTAAGATTTTTGTTTCCATTATTTCCTCTTCCTCACTTGGGACATCATTTGTGGAAAGGATTTCAAACATATTAGCAGATGACTTTGATTGATCCTTCATAACTGGTTTTTTCTTAGTGTTCTTCTTCTTAGGTATTTGGAAACCTATTGAGTTTATATCTTCTTTCTTTTGATCAAGAATTTTATTTGGGCAAGCATTGGCCAAATGACCATATTCATGGCAAATTCTACAATGAAAAGGAATGTTCTCATAGTCCACTACTTGCTCCCAAGTGTCTTCCCCAAATTGTAATGTGATATTTTTAGGTAGGGGTTTGTCAAAATCCATTAAAACACAAATCCGAGCATAAATAATATGTTCAAAATTTTGAGTACAATCAGCAGTCATCATAAAAGTTCCTAAAGAGTTTCCAATTGAAGAAAAAATAGTAGGATTCCAAAATTCAATAGGGAGGCCAAAGAGTCTAACCCACACGGGAGCTATAGAAGGCATCTCTTCTTCGGCTTTAAATTTAGTATGCCAGGGCTTCATGAAAAGCCCTGCCCTTCCAAAAAACCAAGGACCCCCTTGAAAAGTTTTCTCTCTATCTTCATTATTAGCAAATAAAACAAGAAAATAACCATTTGGATAAATAGAGATTTGTAACTCACCTTTAGTTTTCCAGATTTTTGCAGCCCAAACTTTGAAAGCAGATAGGCTCGGACGAAAACCCACGAACCGACAAATTAGTCCTCTTTTTTCCAAATCTTCAATGCCAGTCTGAATGTTACCCATATCAAGCTTAACAATAGGAGTTCCATCAGCTCGCTTTAAGACATCCTGACTCCATTTTCCTGGGATCAATCTTAGGCATTCTTAGAGGTTTATGGGAAGCCCTAAGATTGATATTAGCATTGGGCTGAGGCTGTCCACCATGGAGGGCATCCCTAAAATTCATTTTTGGGGCTGAGTCTTCGAAATTCTTACCCTTGACAGGGGTTTTCACAGTAGAATTATTTTGTGGGTGCACCTTAGCACCAGATTCACTTGAGATATGAGCCATTTTTTGATCAACTGCTTGAAACTTGTTTCGTGATCTCTTTAATCCTTGCCCTAGACGTCGTGGAAAGGTATGGTTTTCACTTTTCTTTTGTGCAACAAATTGGAAGTCGTTGTCACTCAAGTTCATAGTATGATCTATTGAAAGACAAATTTCTAACCCATATTGGATCCCCTGCAACATTTCCTACTAAAATATTGAGCATAAACCACAAAAATATTGGCCGCTAGGGCCCGAAGGCCCTAAAAACCAACCTCTGGAGCTGCTTGCACTCAACCCAGATGAAACCCTCGCATAGCCGCTTGCCAAAAATCTCGTTCACACATAGGGATGTGCTAGGATCTGTGTTGCTCCAAATGATATGAAAATTGGTGGAGACATTCTAGGGTTTTTTAGGCATCTACCCTCAAAATTTCAGCTCAATCCGAGTCCGGATGAGTGAGATATGGCCGAAACAAGTTTGACAGTTTGGGCAGTCCTATGAAAAACGTCCCTCCTCTAAAGCAAATTTTTTCATCTAAAAATGTTCAAAAAATCCTGGGGAAAAACATATGACATCCAAAGTTTACCCAGTTCAATATCTAGAGGAGGTTGGTTCCTTGCTTTATTTTAGGAAAATGGGAGGGAGTAAAGTGCATAAAGAGATGGAAATATAGCTATTTCTAGGAACATTTAGATGGTGTAGATTAGATAACGACAAAGAAACATCTACAGTATTTTATAGATAAGAATTATTTGAACCATCAAATTAGAATAACTAATCATCTGGTGCAGATTTAATCAAACATAAGCCTATTAAAACCGTTAATTTTAGAGCTAGCTAAACTTTAAACGCAAAAATTTAGAATGAGAATTAAGGTGATTTCTATTCAACGTAACTTATATAGCAATCAACAATCCATACATACTTGATAAGAACACCAGTGAGCCAGAAACTAGAATGAGTATTCTTTATTTGCTTTTATAATTCTGTGTACATTGCCTTGTAAACATCCAAGAGCCGACCATTTGTTAGGGTCGCTCATCCTATATATAGATATATATATATATATATATATATATATATATATATATATATATATATATATTACATAACAAAAAAACTAAAAGTTGTTACAACAATATGCTCGTAGGCTCATTCTGGTAAAGTGGTAGTTAAGAGAGTATGGGATCTTCAATAGAAAATGGTTGATATCTTCTTGTTATTGCATATCTACTTTGATATTTGTGGAGACATCATGGTCCATCTATCTTCCACTTCTTTGCTTTTGGTTCGTCGGTCTATGAAATCATGACAAGTCGTGAAATCGCAACATTGTTTCTAAAGGTGGATTACGGATACCAAAATATTTTGATATCGTGATGTTTTCTCTAACTTGTCTTCTAAGCTCCAAAATGTTGCGAGATCATGGTGTTTTTTCTAACTTGGCTTCTGAGATCCAAAATGTTGCGAGATCACAACTTTTTTTTTACTTGGCTTTTGAGCTCCAAAATGTTGTGATATCACGATATTTTTCTTGACTTGGCTTCTGAGCTCCAAAATATCATGATGTCACGATGTTTTTCATGACTTGGATTTTGAGCTTCCAAAATATCACGAGATTGTGACATTTTTTATTACTTGGATTCTAAGCTTCCAAAATGTTGTGAGATCGTGATGTTTTTCATGACTTGGCTTTTGATCTTCCAAAATGTCGTGACATCATGACATTTTTTATGACTTATCTTCTGAGCTCCAAAATATCATGATATCATGACGTTTTTCTTGGCTTAGCTTCTGAGCTCCAAAATATCGTGAGATCACGATGCTTTTCCTAACTTGGCTTTTGAGCTTCCAAAATGTTATGAGATCACAATGTTTCTTCTACACTTAAAAAAATTTTGAGAAGACATCTCCTTACTCCCATTAATGTAGTCATTTTGACCTATAGGACCTCATAAAATTTGAAATGGATCTTCCCTCCCATTCCATCTCAGCTTCAAGGAGATTGGGATTATTTTAATTCCCACATGGTGAGCATTAGACCTCTTCATCCCACAATTCAAAAAAAACTTATTTGGGGTAGCATCAATAGTAATGGGGAATACTCAATGTATCTAGAAGTCCAACATCAGCAAATTGGGCCTATCAAAAAAAAACTATCGATATTGTGGAAAACTAGAGCACCACCTAAACTGCAAGTATTCAACTGCTAGTTTCTCAAAATAAAATCTTAACATGTGATAATATGCAAAATAGGAGTATAGCAGGACCTCATGTTTGTTACACATGCAGGAAGAATAGTGAAACAGTTTTCCATATTTTGTTTGAATACCCAAAGGCAATTTCAATTTGGTTAGGAATAACCAAAATTCTTGGTATTTCCTACTTTGGAAGGTTAACCATAGACACATGTTTTACCAAGTGGAACAAAGAATATAAAGGTAAACTGGCAAGTAAGCCCCTCCTAAAATATTTGTGGAGTTCTATACCATATTTTGTCATCTGGCACATCTGGTTGAACAGAAACTAGAGGATGTTTTAAGGAAAATGTAAGGACAATAAAAATATAATACAAAGGATAAAATAATAATTAGTCCTAAATATCAAATCTAGTTTATGTCAATAGCAATATGAAGAAGATTTGTCACCCACAAAAAGAATAATTATATACCAACTTAATCTCCAATATTTCCTAACACATGGAGGATGCAAAGTAAACAATTCTTTGCATGAAATATGTTTTCCATCACACTCTTCTTTGATGGTGCCTCCAAGTCCAACCTCGGTCAAGCAGCGATAGGGGGACTGATTCTTACAGGACCCCATGATATCCTACTCAAATACATGATCAACTTGGAAATAACATCTAACAATGTGGTAGAGGCTATTGGATGTGAAATCGGCTTAAAATTGGTGGCAAAGCAAGGAATCAATCAGGTCACAGTTTACGAGGATTCTAAATTGATAATAACACCTCTTGCCAAACATAATAATTTTTAGATCTTTGCAATTGAATATTATTCAAGACAGGATTAGACAACTAGGTAGGATCATTGGTAAAATATCCTATCAACACATAAGGTGGGAATTCAACAAAGAGGTTGACACACTAGCAAATCAGGCAATAAATATAGCCCCTGGTTATTGTTGCCAAATCATCAAGAAGTAGAAGGGTAGGGGTGGTATGATAGGATGACAAAAATTCTAATATTGATGTTCTTTTTATCTTCATGTTTTATTTTTTAGAATGCTTTGTTCACTTTGATCTCTGATTAAAGAGTTTTGTACTTTTTTGTTAAGTAAATAAATATTTTATTTTAAAAATATATATATATATATATAAATAGAAAAATAATCTAATGCAAAATGATATTGTCTATCATTAAGACTCTATCATATTTTGTATTCTACCACCAACATGTGGCTTATCTATTAGATTATATGCATCCCATGTTGCTTTGGTCTATTTAGAAAAGTTACAAAGTCAAACATATTTTGTCATCTCAATGAGCCATGACTTGAATCCATATCCAAGGGCCTTGCCATCATATTTTAATGGTTAAATATTTTAAATATCCTTGTAAAGTTCTACCTCTTGATGAGCTTGCTTATTCGATCATTTCTTCTTTTAGTTCTATTCCACATGAGTGAACTCAATAATTTCCTTGATATTGTTGAATCTTCCCAAGACTCATTATCTCATGGGTGTGTTTCATCCTCTTCCTCATCCTTGACCATTTCTAAGCATTTTTCTCAAAGGTGGCCACTCCATCCCATGTTTCATTCAACAAGACCAAATTCGAATCTAGTTTGGCTATTTTCCCACCACCATTGTGGTCTTCACCACCAAAATATCTTGCTTTCCTTATCTTATACATTTTTCTAGATACAACATAAATATATGTAGTTTAGCATTTGAAGACTTATTATATTCCTAGAATTAATTCTCTAGCTATGATACCACATGTGCATCCATAATCAACAATACTAGGATTTGTCCAAAATAGCAAGAATTTTTCATTTCCATAATAAATAATAGAAATACATCTAATTGCCACTTTTAGTAATACAATCTACTGGACAATGCATATTCACATTAGCAATAAATGCATTCATATATGTTCTCAAAGTATTATCTATACCAATTATCACATGTTCATCTCTCTTAATCAGTTTTTTCCTGGATATAATCTACCCAACTAATTGATCTCACTATTCTTTAAGTATGTTAACTTTAAAAGTAACCATACCTTGATCGCTCAAGTAAATCTACCAGAAAAAATTCTAGGGAAATTTTTCCTATAAATCCTATTAGACTCTTAAATTTATAATTCTTGGTTCTAAACCATGATATTGCCATTATAGTTATGATGTAAGCAACTTGGACACTAAGGATTTCAAGATGTACATTCATACACCTTCCCTAAGTCTTGAGAATAATTAAAATTAGTACATGTATCATTCAAGTACTTGTAATTGAATTCCTACTTAAATTCTCACATGCTCATATTTAACCTATAGATTTAGCTAATAAAATAAACAAAACAATAAAATATACTTGTGGAAATAAATAATTCTTCATTACTAATCAACTTGTGATTTATCATAATCTATGCTTACAAAGAATGATGTTATGCACCTATTTTCTTAAGAGTCCATTGCACTACTTTAACAACATGATCTAATCTATCAACTATGTTCATTTCTATCCTACCATATCTTCTTTGCCATTATAAGTATGATGCAACTTAAATCAGCTCATACTTCAACAATTGTCATATTCTATTATGACTACTATTTTTTCTTCTTTGTTTCAAAATAGTAGGATAGAAAAAGGCTTTTCAACTAATGCACTTTCTAGCATAAAAATAGTCATATTTCCATCAAGTATTGATACATATTTCAACATATATAGTGAATATGTACTCCAACCATGTAAGAATTAGATTACAACTAGGTTCTTATTAATAAAATTTTATTGTTGTTTTTCCATTCTAGGTTATTATAACTCAAAAAAGTATGAGGTATCATTCAAGAACCTACAAGAAGTATAACATCATTGTCAACTAATCAAGTAGTATTATATTCTAATTTTTAAACCCACTCATGACAAGAAAATATCATTTTCATATTTCATTACATTTATGTATTCAAATACAATCAACAAGTTATATAAAAGGCTATGTTTATAGTTACAACCAATAAATTTTCCAACTCTAATTGACTCAATCTAGACCTTAACTCAACTATAATTGGATACATAATAATACTATCACCAATTAACAATGATATAATTTCCAATTGCCCAAGTACACGCATACACATACACACATATCCAATAAGTCATGTGCTAAATTTTGTACAAATATTTTAACTATTTGTCAACACAATTCAAAGTTACAGCTCAACTATGAACATTTATAAATCAATACTATCAACAAATTACAAGATGTAACATATATATTCTTTATGTTAGATTTATAATGTGCACTATGCCTTCACCTTGACACTTGTCAGTTTCTCTTGACAAGTGTCATGTTTTTCATATAGGCTTATGCCTATATATTGTAATACTTTCACTTGTAATATATTTCATATGTTTCACTCCTAACATTTTGTATCAGAGCTCCAAGCGCTCTTCTGAGCTTGTGAGCTTGAGGAGGGATGGAAATCCCCCCTCCCCATTCTCCCCTCATTTTTTTCCATTTTATTTCTCCATGGCTCAGGGAGTATGCTCTCCATATTTGTAGATCAGAAACCAGAAATCCAGTTGAAGAAAGAAAGGATTTAATGGTTTTTTATTTTTTACTATGTGATTGGATAGTTGAACAAGTTCGTCTAGACAATTTTTTTCCATCCGCTATGTGATGACTGTGTCTCATTTTTTTGTGTTCATGGAGTGTCCTTATTGCCACGAGCTGGCGAGCAACGGCAATTTTTTTTTTTTTAAACTAGCACCATGATGTTTGTGAACCTGGAAAATATCCAGTCGAGTGCGGCTCCAATGGTGCTAAAATGATAACGTGGTGATAGCTCAAGATTTTTCCTGCATTGAGAGATGTTTGAAACATTGGTGCTCAGTGGAGATTATCTGCTATGATTACTGTGCAATATCTGGTGTAGTGCACACCAGAGTGGAGGAAATTTCCTATTTTTAGTGTAGTGAATGGCACACGATCATCATAAAATTTTGTGCATAGTAAAATACCTGTGATTGAAGATCGTGATGAAGATGAGAGCATTTTGGCTGTGTAGGAAATGGAAGGCTCGATGATGTCAATGACAAACATGAGAAGGGTTATGAGTTTTTTTGAGTTTCATAGCAAGATCTCTACATGCTTATGGATAATAATATGAATTTGAGATGCCAGGCAATGTATGGCCAGTGATGAAGCTCGATTTATTGATGCTCCAGTTTGCATATTATGTTGGTTAGATATTCAATGTTAATGTTGGCAAGCATGGCGAGGTAGTCCACTTGGCACGTCCACCTAATGCAACAGCAACCTGCAGCTAGTACAAGATGTATTCCAAATCCAACGGATCAATTTTTTTTAACACCATATTTATTTTTAATAGCGGATTTTTTTTAGCGCTCATGGAGGACATGGTCCGAGATGAAGGGGCCCACTCATCTAGAGGATGTTGTAGATGGTCAACCTTTGATGCACTAGATTCTTGCATTATTTTGAGTTAGGAAAAACCTATGTGTTTCTCAGAGTGCATGCAAGAGCCAGATCGGCACGCCAGATCCAAGGCATGAACCCTGTGCAGACACCGATGTCCATGTGCCCCTCCAAAAACCTCATCGAAGATGTCATAGATGCCTTTTATTGATGTCCTCAAATCCCTCATGGCCCAAATTTCTAATCTACATAGTGCCACTTTATCAGTGGTTGACCGTAGTTTCCTTTTTTTTTCTTAGGGCCCATGTCGTCGTTGAAGGCCTGAAGTGTTTGAATGCTCGTCAAGAACCTGCACAAAGCAGATGAGAATGGGGCGGAGAGCGTGGCGTATTTTTGCCTATGAATAATGCAACTGATAAAATTAGAAACAGAACAATGCCACATTCTTGGTGTTTTGAATTAAAAAGGTTACCTTTTGTAACGTTGTGGGCTCGTGGAGCACGTGCAACGTAGTGGGACTGTGTGTTCGAGATGTTGAAGAAATAATAGGGCGACCACCTGGTTCGATGGTGGAGTTCTAGTTTTTACGATGGATTTCTAGTTGATGATCATGGAGGTAAAAGACGTTGAAGATGCATGATTGCCAAAGTCCTCATGCAAAGAATTGATTCTGTTGAAGACCATTGGTTCATCATAGTGAAAATTTTCACGTAGACGATTATGAAAATAATGGCTATCAGCCGTTGAAATATGGTGACAAGTTGACGAGTTTCAGTGGCAAATCATTGTGGATGAGAATTTTTTTTCCCACGCCATTGTGGCTTTGTGTGACTGTTGTTCAAGGCCCACAATCTAAATTTTAGTTTTTTATGGCTACGTTACAGTTTGCTTGGCAGAACGACGAGTAATGTTATTCGCTCTGAAATACTGGCAAAAACATTGATTATTGGAGCGGTCATACCTAGCCCATGATCATGGAAGGAATGTCGTTGATAATACATGATGTACAGCTACGTCCTTCTCAAACTGCAAATTTATGGAGTGGAGACCTGACTACCTAGCAACGGTAAGAGTAGCAGTTGAAGATTGCACTTGGAGGGAACCATTTCTAACTAATGACTGGCAGTGGTGGTGTTGATATATAAAAAAGTTGCAGTTCACAAATTTTAGAGGAGGGGTCGTCAAATATTTTTTAGTGAATAAAGGACGTGCAGCAGAGCTAATTTGTCAAGAAAAATTTTGCGAAAATATTTGCAAGCCAATGTTTTTTTATTTTATGTCATCTAGTGGAGGGCTTGTATTTTCCACATGACTTTTGTGAGCGTCTAATTTTTTAATTTGTTCTATTTGATAGCAATCCACCTAGCCTGATGCATGCCTCTCCATGCAACGTTGAAGACGTGCATGCTAATCAAGACCTACCATAGGCAGTTGCTGCTACAACGATTACAAAAATGGTAGCGGTGGTGCCCCCTCAACATTTCTAATTTTTTTAACAGATACCATAGAGCTTTAAAGGGGAATTATGTCGCACACGCACCTCCCTATGGCAATCAACTGATTGTGATTGGATCAGGTCATGTCATTTACTTGAACATTGTTGCCATTTGGGCGGCACTTTATTTTTTTTTTGTATGGGATTCTTGTATGGGCATTAATGTTGTGGTACTTTTTATTGTATGGCCACAAGGATGGTCAATGTAATGTTTTTCCACATGAAGGTGGAAGTGAAAAGGTCCGTGCATAATATCTTCCTTTTTTAAGATTTGAAAAGTTGTAACTCTGTTTTTATTTCGGTTCAGAGTGATGTCAGGAATATTTTATTTATGATGTTCATTTTGTTGTTTAGATAGGCATGTTGTTATTTTTCCAGTTAGTTGAAGACCCCATTCACATATAAGTATAAGGGTATTTATAGTCGTCAGAAAGATTTTTATGAGACGAACACAATGATGGTGTCCTTTTTCTATTTTGAGGTAGTTTGACATGATTTTTTAGCCTCAAATTTTGTTGTATTCTAGAGTGCATTTTCGGTTGAACCCGACACTCTATGTAAGTGATTCTAGTATCTAGTATTCTCCTCTATCATACTTGGTGGATGTAGTGGTTGGTTACCCATGTATTCTGGTAAGATGAGGTAAATACCATAAGGACACCTAATCTAGAGACTATAGACATAGACACCCTAGACTCTATCCGAGGACTTTTCTAGATCAACTTTTGAAGACTACAGACGAAGACACTTCAAAAGATTCTATTCTCTTCTTTCTTCTTCTCCTCCATATTTGGATTCTATGGCTCATTTATATTGTATTTCATGGCTCATTTTTCTATTGTATTAAGGTGCATTTTTGGTAGAGACCGACACCTTCTATATTGAGTTCACCATGAGGGGGAATTTATTCATGGTGAATCTAGTCAGTGACCTACGAGAGGCAACATCCTCTAAGGATGACCTGTAGAGGCAATAGACCCAAAAGTGGCTGACCCTAAGGCACCCATGATGACCCTAAGGCACTTAGATGGCTGACCCAGTGGCAACAGACCCATGGAAGTGGCTGACCCTAAGGTAACAGATCGATATGTATACACCGTTGATCTAGCATTATTCACAGTTGGATATCCAAGCGCAAAGAGCATGAGCCTAGACCAAATCAGCAATAAAGGAGGATGATAGGTTTTTTAGAGAAGTCAACATTAAGGGGGAATGTTACCTAATGTTGACTCATTTTTTTCTATAGTTAGGATAGTGCACATTAAGGGGGAATGTTAGATTTATAATGTGCACTATGCCTTCACCTTGACACTTGTTAGTTTCTCTTGACAAATGTCATGTTTTTCATATAGGCTTATGCCTATATATTGTTATACTTTCACTTGTAATATATCTCATATGTTTCACTCCTAACATTTTGTATCAGAGCTCCAGGCGCTCTTCTGAGCTTGTGAGCTTGAGGGGGGATGGATTTCTGCTACACTTACATGAAATCAAATATAAATAATGTAGCATCACACTCAAGGATTTTAAATCCATCATGTGAAGCAAAAAATAAATCATGCAATCTATGCATGGTGATGGAAAAATTATAGAGAGCCTTTGAATTTTCCTATGGGATCAGGTGTATTGGTCACCTAATTCCTATAGGGTATCGAATCCATGACATATCACCTTAATGATAGGGGTTATTGTGATCCTACCATAAGGGTTGATGAGTTTAGTTTGAAAACACCTACATTTTCCCTAATAAAATTTATTTATATCCTAACTTTAATCTAGCACTATCCTATTTATAAATGTAATATAACATTGTAGCAAATAGGCCCTATAAACTACATATTTTTATCTTTCAATGATAAATAAACAAAATGATTTTGATTTCAAAGCAAGGATGCAAGAGGGTAATACAATTAAAAAATCCTTAGCAACTATATGAAATTCAAATTTAATGGTGATGCAATGTTGTAATTCATCTGTTAGTGATATCAAGATAGCAACTTGTTCCTTATTATTTCCTTTCTTCCTTAATGAATAAAAATAATAAACATATAACAATACAAACATAGATATAGAACACATACATAATGAATAATATCTATAACAATAAAGATGCCAAAATGGAACCTTTGTCTTGGGTTTTACCCCTAAGGCAATAACACTGGCTAAATGCAAAAGCATTATTAGCACTTTTGATGTTTGGTGATGTTAGAGAATATTACATCATTTGGTACCCTGTAAACACTTTGAAAATATCTTGTCAATATTTGGTTTAATGTAACCATTAGATTTTTGTCATTATTAGAAGGTTAGTAAAATATTTCTCCTATGAGAAATATGAAGAGTCATATCTCCCATGAGTTTGAGAGGAGATGAAGAGATAGTAGAAGATGAAATGTCAAGAGACTCTATGTAAAGGCTATATGTAGGAATGACAAGTGAGATTGAATGTATTGAATTGCGTTGCATCATTTACTATTGTAATGCATTGTATATTTGTATCATCCACTTGAATATAGAGTATTTATTCATTTGAATCATGGCATGAATATGTGAGTTGCATTCTTGTATGAAATATTGTTTGTAATCATGTAAGAGAATTTTATTCTTTAATCTAAGTTCTTGCCTGATATATGGTAAAAGTATTTAACCTTGCATGGAGATTTGATCATTGAATATAAGCCCATTTTACTTCATGTGGTATCAGAGTAGGTTCTTGCATCCTTCAGAAGCAAAATTTTTGTTATGAAGGGACAACCATCACCATTTGATGACATGCCCTAGAGGTTGTCTAGTATTGTTAAAGTTGTTTAATGTAGTCATTATATCCTTTGTTAAAAGCTCAAATCTATAACCTATTTTCTAATGTACCTATGTAATCCCATAGGTAATATTTTTGTGTACATGGTTTCATTTTTAAAAGTATTGTCAATACTAATGCCCTATTCCCAATGTCCTACGCTTACATTGTTGTAAAGTGCCATGTTCATATACATTCTATGTCCAACCTACTGTAATAAATTATGTTGCAAATATTTTATGCCTACTTGTGCTAGAATCAACTATTGTTTGTGTCAAAGTGTTATACCCCATTCCATAAAATATCCTATATTAAGTGCTTGATATCTTGTATTTCTCTAATAGAGGATAAATAAAAAGATAATGATTTTTTAAGCATTAAGCAGTGCATTCAATTGGTCAAAGTTTTAAGAGACTTAGGTGGGAAGTTAAAAGTGGCAAATGAGACATTACATGAAAACTTTGACTTTCAAAGTTACTTTAATTTTCTTCTAAATATTTCTCCCTTTAATGTATAAATCACATAGCGCATAGTGGACAAATTGGAATTCAAGAGTGGTATTATTTTTTTTTTAAATAAAAGGTTATAGGTTTAATTTATATTTTCTATTTAATTAAAATCTTTTCTTTCTTGTACTATATGCACAAAGGAAAAATATTATTGAAGTTGATTAGTCATAGGGAGTTAAAAGGAGCATTAAGAAAAGGTTATTAAAGTGCATTTTATGTGAACATATTTTTACAAAAAGAAAAAGTTGATATTGTTTAGAGAAAGAAAATATTCTTTTGCTAGAAAAAGTTTACAAAGAGGCATTGCTTTATTTTTTTCAAGAGGGAAAATTGGAAGATTTATTTTTTTAAGAGGACAATTTAAAGGAACATAAAATGGAATTGGAAATTGTTGAGAAGATTGATATTTTTTATAATAAAGATTAAAAAGTGAAAAGAAGGAAAATATTATTGGGTCCATAAGAAATTTTAAAGTGGACAATTTTTGAAAATAAAAGTTAAGGGAAGACAAAATTAGAAGAGTTGAGATAAAAAAAGAAAGTGGACATTAATGTCTTAAAGACCACATTTTATTCGGAGATTCCACATTTATTTGGAGTATTGGAAAACAATTGAAGGAAACAATTTTTAAATGGAAGGAATTCCATCCATGTCAAATACAAAAATCTTTCTCTCAAAATCTTAGTTACTTAAGGGACCAAATTTCACTTAGAAAAATAAAATGAAATCAATACTTGTAGTTGAAAAACTTTGGGATATAGTCACTAGAGTTGAAACATGTTCTAAATATGTAAGCAAATAAAAATAAAAGAAGGGGATGCAAAATCACTAATGTTAATAACATTTGGGTTATCAAGTGAAATACAAGCACATGCAAGTGAGACTGAAACTTCAAAATATGCTTGGTATAAACTTTACACTATATTCAAAGGTAGAAATGAAGCCACTATTCTTCACCTACAATCATAACTATATACACTAAGAGTTTAATATAATAAAAATATAGAAAATTTTCTTAGAAGAATAGCAGACTTGAAATCAAAATTACAAATCATGGGAGAAAATTTTGAAGATAAGCTTTTAGTTTTAGTTGCACTAAGAGCACTTCTTGATTCATTTAAAACATTGGTCATATCTCTCCAAGTATCAAACAAAAAGGTGTCATTTAAGGAATTAGTTAATATCATCCAACAATATGAAGTAGAAAATCAATTAAGAGATGAACTATCAACCAATGCTTTCATATCAGCAAGGAAATCACAAAGTAATAAAATTATCCTTCGATCTCATTTTCATCACAAAGTCAACCAGAAAAGAGAAAAAAAAATATTGTTATATATGTAGAAAAGGACATATTACCAAATTTGTAGATTTAATTCATTAAATCAATGAAATCAAGAAGAGGTAATATATATACCTTTCAAAATAAATCAACAAAGGTAATATCAATCAAATCAGCCATAATATATACAAACACAAAAACAATATCCAAAATGGCAAAATAAAAAAGGACATATGGTTCAAGAGGCACAAGAATCAAAATCTAATCATGAGGAAGAATATGAATCAACACACAAGGTTCTTATGGCAAAAAAATATTCAAATCAAGTAAGAAAGAAGAATTAAATCAAAATTATATGGCAACAAAAGGTAGTGAATCTACTCCAAAAAGAGATTATGAAGGAAATGTTCTACAAAAACAATGTCAAAAATAAGAAAAATAATAAAGAAATTAAAATATATGCTTACAATGAAAGATGCAAATTTTGACACATGAAATATTTTAGAGGGTATATATGGGATGTGATTTGAAACCCAAGATGGTACATGTACAATGTGACACTAGAGACCTAGTATAGAAAACATATAAAGCATGCAACACTAGTGATTTAAGCATTGTTCATGAGAATATTTGTACAAAAAAATGTTTGTGTTGATGTTTGTATTAAAGATGCAAAAAGTGTTTGTAAAAATGAAGCCCAAATTATTAGTATTGATGATAGTTCAAATCTTGATGATACTATAAGAATTATTGATGGAAACATGGAAAAATCTAGATATGTTGATGATAGTTTGAGGTATGTAGATAATGACAGGATAGTGATAGTTCAAATTGTGTTGATGAACATTTAGATATTGATAGTTATGATGGTTTGAGGTATTTTGAATCTATTAATATAAGTTACAAATATTATTGTAATTATTTGTGGTATTCAAATGATATTAGAAAATAGTGTAATTATGATTTTAATATTTTTGAAAAATACACAAAAAGGATTTGTTCAAAACTGTTAATAAAAATGTGATATAATGAAATGGATTTGGAAAAATATGGACAAAGAATGAAGGAACCTTTGGTACAAAAATAAGACCAAAATATAAATGCCTTGGGTTTACATGAAAAGGATTTATGATAAGGAATACTAGTACCATATTTTTACAAGGACTAGTTTTATGACAAGGAACAAGAAAATAAAATTTGTGACAAGTGCCAATTTTGGAATATATGGACATATGTTAGAAAAATGGGTGGGGGGTTAGGGAATATTACATTATTTAGTACCTTGTAAATATATTGTCAATATTTGGTTTCATGTGAGGTTTTTTTAATTATTGGAAGGTTAAAATATTTCTCCTATGAGAAATATGAAGAGTCATGCCTCCCATGAGTTTGAGAGGAGATGAAGAGATAGTATAAGATGAATTTTCAAGAGACTCTATGTAATGGCTATATGTAGGGATGACAAGTGATATTGAACCATATTAAATTATATTAAATCGTGTAGTATTGTAATGCATTGTAGATTTGTATCATCCACTTGAATATAGTCCTTTATTCATTTGAGTCATAGCATGAATATGTGAGTTGAATTCTTGTATAAAATATTATTTGTAATCATGTGAGAGAATTTTATTGTATAATCTGAGTTCTTGCCTAATATATGGTAAAAGTATTAACCTTACATGAATATTTGATAATTGAATATAGCCCATTTTCCTTTAGGTTGTACTTTTGCTTTTTGCTCTTTCTTTCTAGAGAACTACAAAAAATATAAAAATAGATGTAGTATAAGCAAAGAGGTGTACCTAGATCAGTGGAGAAGTGTACCTCCCTTGATCAACATTAGATCCTTGTTTAAAAGAATGAAATAAAACATATTCTAAAGAATGTAATTGATGAGTATCTATTCATAGAAAAAAGCATCACTAAAGAGTGATAGCACCACTAGTGATTTTTTCAAGTGGTGGCACTTTTGTTTTGTGTGATAGACTACTAACTATTGATTCACAATATTTGTTGTAGTAGAAATAGGATATAGTAGCACCACTAAGATTGCAATCCTACAATGCTTATACCTATAGGTACAACAAAAATGTATCTTTGGATATGTAGACTCTTAATCATCAACTAATTAGATGGGAACCTATAATTATTAGGTGTAGCATTCATATGGAGATAAAATATAAATTGTTTCATAACTAAAAATATGATCATTATACAAATGCCTAATGATGAATGGAAATAGTTTGAATGACAAATGCAAAAATATAATAACATCCCAAGGACAAGAAGAGCACAATCCAATTAGATGTGATTAAGAATTCAAATTTAAAGCCTTGATGAATTCCTTTATTGTGATGAAATCCTACTATCAAGATAAGACCACCAAAAAACTTCTTGCTTATGGTACATGATGGCTTTTGTATTGATTTTGATAGGATTTCATTATTACAAGACTTCCTATGAATTTGACAAAGCTTCACTACACTGAAAAGTCCTTTCACCAATTTTATAGGTCTTAACTACTTTAACATGTGATGGATTGGGCTCCCCCAAAGGATGTATTTGTAAAAAGCCATTACTTCCTTATAGGATCTTCTGGAGGATCTACAAGAATTGACAATCTAGAGAGGTGGCATAGTTACATGGAGTTAGTAGTGTTGATTGAGGGTAAGTTTAGAAAAGTTTGACATGCAACTAAGGATGGAAGATAGAAAAGGCAAGTTCAAGATTGTGATTTACAATAAAGGTATAATTGAGATGGAATATTCATGATAAAATTTAGATTTGGTAGGTATTTGGTGGCTACTAGTTGCTTACCTCTTATTTTTTTTATTTAATAATCAATAACACTAGGAGTAGTAGCACTAATAGTGCTAAAGCTCCCAATGCTAGTGCCAAAATGACCACTGCTAGGCTAATTGGGTGAGAAATAATGAAATTTGGAGATTTTATAAAAGCACTATCAAGTGAGTAGGTATTTCCACCTTGGGAGCAACTCTTTTTCCTTCAGAGTAATAAATGCTCCTATATTGGTCTTAATATGTTTGGTTTGATTTGTATACTTGATTGGATTGATGATATAGATGTTGGTAAGTTTTAAGGATTTGATGATATGCAAAATATTGGGTGATTATATTTTCCCCTTTTTGATTCATTTATAAGATGATGAATGCATAAAAAATTGACCTTCATTACCCAATTTTGAGACATATAGAATTGATGTTGCTTAAAATTCATGATGTAAGATAATTGATACTCATAATTTATTGATTATTTATGATGTTAAAATTTTCCTTTTCAATAGCACTAAGTGTTGTTGTGTCATAGTATGACCCATCAAATTTTGGAGGGAAATAGATTTTGATTGAGGAAAATCAATTTGACCATGATACGCATTGGTGTAGTGATGAAATATTATGATAAAATAAGAGAAATCAATTGAGGTGCGAGATATTATGATCTATCATGTGTCAAATATGTAATAAATGTTTTAGTATTTTAATTTGTGTTTGTATTAATGTTATTTGATGAATATTTAGTGATATGGCATGAATGTTGTGATGATGATTATGGTCATGTTAATTGCATATTGATTATATGTTTTAGGACTTATATGATGATGATAGTATGATATGAGGATTAAGGATTTCGAAAATAGCTTTGGATTTGAGTATGTATAGATGATCATATTTTAGATGGATGGTTGATTTAAGATATTTATGATATAAGTATGGTACAAGTATATTACAAAAAGGAGTTTCCCAAGGGAACATTAAATAATGACATAATACAATGTTATAATACAAGTTATGATACAAAAATATATGTGCCTAGGGGGACTTTAGATAATACCATAAGGAATTGCTATTATACAAAAATAGATGTGTCCAAGGGGATTTTAGATAATGTCATAAGACATTGCTATTGTACAAGATATGATACAAAAATAGATGTGCCTAAGGGGAATTTAGATAATTTCATAAGGTATTTCTATTATACAAGATATGATACAAAAATAAATGTTCCCAAGGGGACTTTAGTTAATGCTATAATGCATTTCTAGGATATAAGATATGATATAAAAATAGATGTGCCTAGGGGGTGCTTTAGATAATGTCATAAGGCATTGCTATGATACAAGATATGATACAAAAATGAATGTGCATGAGGTAAATTTAGATAATGCCATAAAGCATTGCTATGGTATGATATAAGTTTATTACTTTTATGCCCCCAAAGAAATTTCAAAGGAGCATTTATTATATTTTATAAAAAGTTGAAAATAAATTTACCTCAAAATAAATGTTTGAGAGGACTTTATAGATATGCCAAATGGTAATAGACTTACCTCTAAAAAAAATTCCTAGAGGAAGTATATTGATGTATTTTCCTTAAAGAAATACCTAAAGGGATTCTACTTTACCTATAGACAAACATCATATAGGACTTCTGCTAGTGGATTTACCTTGAGACAAATATCAAAAATATTTTTGCTTTCCCTTTAGACAAGTGTTATAAAGGACTTTTGATTGTAATTTTTCTTCTAAAATAGATGTTAAAGAGGATTAGTGAGATGTGCCAAATGATGATGACTTACCTTTAGATAAAATTCATAGAGGGATTTTGATATGGGATTGGGGTTTTCACCCAGTTGAAGGGAGGACTACTAATAGATATGAGATATATTTTTCCCATACCTATATGTGTTTAGGGTAGTTTTTATGATTTTACATAGAGAATTGAAACGCTCTATTGAGGTCATCTAACATTTTATATGGATCCAAAAGTAATATGCTAAGGATTTTAATAAGATGAGAGATTGATGTACCACCATCAACACTTGTGAACCTCATTGTTTTTATCATGTGATAATATGGAGATAGATTTTATTATTAACTATTGTGAACCTCACATTTTTCATCATATGGAAAGATGAAGATGAATTGAAATGATGTAGAGATAGAATATAAAAAAATAGTTTGTCATTAGCACCTATAAACTTCATAGTTTTCATCATATGGATATATGAATATTACTTGAGGTAGGAGGAAAAATATCTTGCTCTATGGCTTGCTTAGCCTTGGGGCTTGGAACTTAATAATAAATACCTCCAGTTGGATCTTACATTTAGGTACAAATTCATGAGGTGTAGAAGGCTATAAAAGTGATAGTCTCATTGGCATCAAATTATTAGGTAATATTATATAAAAATATGTCTATCTTGGATAGGACATCATATGCCAATGGGACAAGATAAAAGATGTATGGAGAAGCTAGAGTTGGATGAGACAAGAAGTATGATTTTATTAACACATTCTTCTTGCCTTTATTTTTATAAGTATATTGTATCATTCCTAAACTTGCATATAAGGAGGTAAGAACAATGGACATAAATAATAGACAAGTATAGAGAAGGATGTATTGATAGAGGATGATGTATTATTGATGTATTGCCTTTATCTTTTTGAATATAAGTAGGAGAATGTATGCAATGACTTATTCTAGACTCTTGTACAAAATGGCTAAGGCAACACAATGAGGAGATAGAGTAGGATGAAGAATTCATACTATAATAGCTCTATAAACCAAACCATAGGGTATTGTACCAATAGGGTTTTTGAAACTAGTGTAATATGCTCATAAGGTTGGATAGAACTAGATATGCCAATATATATCATTTTTTTTGACAAGCTTCTTAATAATTTTAACAAGGATTTTGTTAGAGGATTTAACTCAATTGTTGGATTAGGGATAGTAAGGGTTGGACCATTTTTGTTGAATATTTTATTTAGCATAAATATTTTGGACATATTTATTCTTGAAATGTGTTCTATTACCCAATATTATAATAGAATCAATACCATAATTACTTAGGATATGGTTAAGGATAGACTTGGATACTTGCACTCCAATGGTTAATGCTAAAGGTATAGATTCGGTCCAATTGGTGAAGTATTTAGTAGTTATGATTATAAATTTATGTCCATAAAAATATATGAGGTTTATCTTTCTAATCCCCAAATGGAGAAAGGCCAAGGTGAAGTCAAGGATTAAAGGGATTGAGAAGGAGGATGGATAAGGTTGTCATGCTTTTGATAGTTATCATTCTTTTTCATATAGTCACAAGAGTTCTTTTCCATGGAGGACCAATAATAATCCATCTATAGGAGTTTCTTGGTGATGGCGACACTACTAAAGTAACCACTACATAATCCATGATGGACCTTTTTTATGACTATTTAGGGTTTGGTAGAGTCTAAACACCTAGGAAAAATACCATCAAGGGTGCGATGGTACAATTTATTGCTAATGATGGTATACCTATAGGAACATTGCTTGAGGTTCTTGTAATTATTGTAGTTTAGATCATTAAGCAAAGTGTTATCCTTAAGGTAAATGAATATGCTCTTATACCAAGGATAGAGGATGAGGTTGTTTCTAAGGAAAATACCTCTAAAGGAAACTAACTAGATTATAGTTTTGAAGGTTACCTAAATTGCTAAATGGAAATCATAGCTTACTCATCATCTAGCTATGATAGGATCAAGGATGGAATCAAGGCCATAGTGTTGGCATGGAAGTTGCTAGACCTAGGGATAGTATCAATGGTGATTTTATCAAAATCAACCATTAGTTTATCAATAATATATTTGTATGGCTTTGATCATATTATATTTTATTTGATAAACACCATTAACCTGGTTGGATACTATCTGGGGATCCCTAAAGACAAATATAATTTTGATGTAGAGAGCTAATATTGCATGCAACTCTAAGATAAGAGCTTCATGCTTGATGGTGTTGTTGGTATAGAAAAACTTAAGTTTAAAGGAGAAAAGGATTAAATGACATTAAGGAGTGACCAAGATGACTCCTACCCTTACTATTTTGACACATCTAGTGATATTTAAGTACAAGGTTCAAGAGTTAGGTTTATCTCTTTAAGGTTAAAGATCGACTCATTAGAAAAATTTACCACATAAGGGATGACTAGCTTATAAATTTGTAGCCACTAATTGATCAATAATAACTTGACCTTTCATAGAATTTTGATTGATAAAATCAAGATCAAATTCACTAAGCATAATGACCCACTTAGAAAAGTTTCCTAAGAAATGAGTTTTGGACATGAGATATCACAAGGGATCAACTCTTACAATAACAAAGGTCTTATTGCTAAGCAAATAGTGTCCAAAATTCTAGGATACAAACACTACATCTAGGCAAAGCTTCTTTAAGGGTGTATATCTAGCTTCATAGTTAACCAAAGTTTAAATAATTTAGAAGATAGCCCTTTATCTATGTTGGTCATTGCACTATTCCAACATATATCCTAAGGCATAGTATATGGTTGTTATGTATAGCAACAAGGGCCTAAAGGGATTAGATGGGAAAAGGATGAGAGGGGATAAGAGGTAATATTTGATAACATCGAATGTAGCTTTATGGTTAGCATTCCATTTGAATATTGAATCCTTCCTCAAGATCTTAGTCAAAGGCTAACACTCGTCAACTTGCTAGGAGATGAATATTCAAATGGATTGGATTTTACCTTAGATAATCCTAATATGGGTTAGAGTATGAGGGTGTGGCATATCAATAATAACTAATAGTTTATCATAATAAAATTTAATGCATCATCAAGATACAATGAATCCCAGTTTTCTTGATGTTACACTAGAGATGTATTCTTTGAGGATTTGGATATGTTTTATACTCCCTTAGCTGCTCAAGGACATGTATTAAGTCCCAAACATGATCTTCAAAATTTAAATACCAAGTGTTGGTCAAAATTTTATCTAATGGTAAGTATTGTGCATCCACAAACCTCAACCAAATTTGAATGGTCCCAAGACCAGAGATGTTAGGGTCAATATTTGGAGAAAGTTGGCTCCTCGCAGGTTCTAACTAAATGCTTGGGAAAATGGAAGGGAAAGAGATTAAATAAAATGTAAAGCTAGAACATAAAGTTGTGCAAATCCAATTGTTGGATATTTTGAGTCCCTAAACTGAAAAGTTGTCATTGATGTCAATAAAGCAATAAATGTCAAAAGGATCTATGAAGGGTTTTTGTGAAAACTAAGGCAAGGAAAATAAAAGGTTTTATTTAAAACCATGGACAACATATTTGATCTGGGTTTTTCTTAAAACCCACATTAGGCTTTCGTTTTATCGAAAAATGTGCCTCGATGATGGAGTTATTTGAGTTTTAATGTTTGGTTTAAATTTTAATTATTTAAAATTTAAATGGAAAGTTTCCCATCGACGTCATCATGCAAATATAATTTTAATATTTTTGTCGACGTCTTCAAAGTGTTATTAAACACTATATAAAGGGTGGCAATTAAACCAAATAATCATCCTTGCTCTCGTGTGTTAATTGCCTTGGAATTCGAAAGAGCTCGTGTGAATTGTTGAAAAGAAAGTAGCGAAGAAAGCGTAGCAATTTGAAAATATCAAACATGGTATGAGGCGTGGCACATTGGCATATCGATTTTGCTAAGTGTTGTGGCTGTTCCACAACGTACCCCAAAATTGGGGACCCACCTTTTTATTCTTGGTATTTGGGTGTTTGCATGTTGGTTTCGAATGTCTAATGCTCGGTTTTGTTTTGAATTTGCATTTATCATTAGTTTTTGTCAATAATATTTTATTGTCGACAACTTTTTCTTGTCGACGATATTTTATTGTCGACGACTTTTTCTTGTCGACGATATTTTATTGTCGACGACCTTTTCTTGTCGACGATTTTTTATCGTCAAATTTCTTGTCGACGATTTTTTATCGTCAAATTGTTGTTGACATTTTATTTAATGTCATTTTGTTGTCGACGATTTTTATCGGCAGTTTGTGTGTCGACAAGTTGGTTTGGTCAAAGTTATCGTTTGAGAGTTTGATGTCAAGTTGTTAGGTTTTATTTCATTTGTTTGGGTCAAAGAATAGAAGATTAAAATAACAAGTGAGTTTAAGTATATACATCTCATATACGTATATAGGGTTGTGGTCTACCGACAAGGATACCACTTGCATGATAGGTGATTGTGACCCGGTTTCACCCCCACGACGGACATGTATATGTATAAGAAGTATTTACTCAATATTTAAAAAAAATAATAATAATATATATATATATATATATATATATATATATATATATATATACTACATTTGTATGTAGTACTTAAAAGCAATAAAAAAAAAAAAAAAAAGGTTTTATGAAGCTAATTTTAATTTAATGTTTTATTTGTTTGCACAAGCATTCTTAAATAAAACCAGAGCTAAAGCCAAAGAGGACGATGGTATGGATCGGACAACACCGACGCAGGGAGCAGAGAAGAATGGCGAATATGTGCACGTTTACCACGACAGCGCGATTGATGAGACACGATGGGGCCAAAAATAAAAATAAAAAAATCACGATGAGAGCAAGCTATGATGGGACACCAGATGCCGGATAGTGTGGGGATTGCTGTGTTTGAAGCGTCGAGGCACCACACGCAAATGGGAACATTGTGCAAAGTAGGAATCGATGACATCGAAGGCGGTTAATGGGTATACTGATAAAGTAAACAAAATTAAAGTAAAATTATATTTTATTTAGGTATTCCATTGCCATCAGGTGTGAAGATACGGAGTGAAGGCATCGAAGAATAGTGAGAATGCGTCAGGTTCACAGTGAAGGCAGCGTCGCCTGCCATGGTAGATGGCGTATTATGAGTGAAGCTTGTCGGGTTTTCTTAGCAATGCATGACAAAAATAAAATGAAACGGCTGCGTACCATGTTATGGTATAAGGTAATGAAGCACTTGGAATAAGGGTCCAAATAACACATGTTCGAAGGAGACTTGTAATGCAAGAATAGCACTCACTAGGTAAACGGATTTGCATGGGAGGAAGCCAAGCGACTGGAGAATGAAAAGTCAGGAAATATGAAACGAAAGGATTGTGAATCCAAATGAGAGGGCAAAATGTAAACGAAAAGTGAAATTTGCAAAGGTTAAATATCCCATGAAATGGAGGAAAAGGTGGAATTTTAGAGGCATGGTTAAATGCGGCAGATTTTGACATGTAAAACTTGAAATATAATTTCAATGCTAAAGCTTCTCTTCAGAAATTTCAGGCCTTGTTAGCAAGAAAGGATGAGAAATTTTCTGCATGCTTCATTTTAATTGTTCTATGTTTCTCCTTTCAAATTTCAGATTTGTATGTGAAATTTATGCCATTGTTTTGGGTTATTTCATGTGAATGTCTACAATCTGGAAATTATTTTAAACCCTAGGAGCCAGCACCTAGTTTACTTTGATTGTGTTTGTTTCGCAGGTCAGATAGGCTAGGTTGCATGTACGAAGTTCTCACATATTCGGTTTTGCAGGATGGGGTTCTATCAAACTGAAGGAGCTTTTGCATTGCTGCATTTTCAGCAATTATTTTGAAGAAAATTTTTAATTTTCTGTTTTCAAAAATTTTAATTTCAGAATTTTTTCTTATTTTCAGGCATTAAAATAAACATTTAAAAAATTTCAAAATCTAAAAATAATTTCATCATTGCGTAGGTTATACTTTAGACTTCCAATACGCACTTTGAAATTTCATTTTCGGAGTTGTTTAGTATTTTTAAAAATTCATCGAAGTTGTTGTTTTGTTACAGATTTTAAAAAATCCGAAAATAGAAAATTTCCATTTTAAGGTCAAATTTCATTTTTTCAGTTTTGTTTTGCACTCATGAGACTATGATGACATCCCCTTCATGAAAATTCCAGTTTCATTGAAGGAGTTATGTTTTATGGCATTTTCACAAATTTCCATTTTGAGCCTAAAATTACCCTTTCTTTATAAAAATTCTAATTTTACGAAAGAGGGGTAATTTGAGTATTACATTGAAGGTATTTTCTCAAAGCACTTTATTGTTCATCTTGATGAAAATTTGATTTCATTTAAGAGGGATAAGTTAAAGTGACATTTAAAGCCCTTTATCTAAGGCCATAAATTATTGCTTCTTTGTGAAAATTCATTTCACCAAAGAGGGATAGTTTATCGATCATTTTGAAAGCTATCTTTATCTGCATGATAAGAAGCCATATTTGGATTTAATGCAAGATAAAATCTATTTTAAAACCATCAAGATAAAAGGAATTAAAGCACTACATCGTGGTCATATGAGGGCCAACTCACATTTGATTTATTTTGGTTCAATGAACAATCACTAAAGTTTTATGGTAAAATAAACCAACATTGCCCCTTGTTTACAGTTACTTGCAATCACTAAGGTGTTCCAAGCATTTCAATTGAATATCTTTATTTGAGATTACTAATACACATATGCAAATGCTAATATAGCGGAGACCTTGGAGAAGTTGTTTGTTTGACTTCTTTGCAATAGGGGATTTGGAACCCAAATCCTAAAGAAGAGTGCACTTTCACAAGTGTGTGAAAATACCACTCAACATTTTGGCGCTAGAAGGAGGGCCTGAACCGGTTTATTTCAGATTTATTTAAATGCTATAGGGATTTAAATTTTGAATATTTCATGCCCTATTGATTATTATCTTTAGCCCTCTTTTAACAATACAACTTTGTACTGTTAAAAGGAGGACATGAATTGCTATGCACTGGTCTAACGCTTTTATTGTTCATACAGGAATAATGTGATTTGATTTGATTTAAAAAAAAAAAAAAAAATTGTTTTTTGGGTATTAAAGTTATATTCTTTAAGATTCACTAATGGCTATGTTTTCACCGTGGATGACAGGTAGCCCATTGAACATACCAGGAGTTCAACATTATTTGCCCGTTGGTTTTGAGAGATGTCTTCCTCGATTTTTGTCTAATGGGACAAATACTGCAGAAGAACACATTCAAGCATTCAAATTATGTGCCAATCACTTAACAAGTTGGTATGATGATGTTGCTTGTAAAATGTTCCCATACACCTTGGACAAAGTGGCATATGATTGGTTTACAAGTCTACCTTCAGGGTCTATCACTTCTTGGGCTCAATTAGAGGCAACATTTCTTA
This sequence comes from Wollemia nobilis, assembly GCA_028583015.1. Classification (NCBI taxonomy): domain Eukaryota; kingdom Viridiplantae; phylum Streptophyta; class Pinopsida; order Araucariales; family Araucariaceae; genus Wollemia; species Wollemia nobilis. Next base: position 9,314,488 of record JAQPPZ010016381.1, read on the forward strand.
ATCAATTCAACAAAAAGCAAGTTGACCCAATCCGCATGTATGAGCAATTTTTCACCATCAAAAAAGGACCAAGTGAAAATGTGAAGTCATTTTCTGAAAGGTTCTTTGGATTATATACTCAATTAGTGACATTTTATGTTCTGCAAGAAGAAGTGGCCCTCCAAATATATGTCAATTCTCTTGACCCACTCACTTCCACATATTTGTGAGGGATGCCTCTAATCACATCTTTGTCACAAGCCTATACTCAAGCAATGGCAATTGAGCAACAATTGAGTTGTCAAAATTATGGTGTGGGTTTTGGATCATATAATCTTCAATCATTTAATACCTCCTTTACCCACCCAATGATTTATCCACCTCAACCGAGTTCAAGTTTGAATCAATTTCAGAATCAACAATCATTCCCAAGTTTCAATCAATTTCAAAATCCTCAACCTATTATGCAAGACCAATCATCTTTCTTAAGTATGAATCAACTTCAAAATACTCATCTTGATTCAAAGGATGTTTCTAAAATCAATTTCAATGATTTTCATAAGAATATGATTTTAAGCAAGGGAGGAGTACTAGATCCAACTATATTGAAACATGTGACAGATTGGAAACCCTTGACTCACCAAAAGATGAATTCTATGAGGATGAATTTGTTTTGGATGACACATTGGATGACATTGTTGAAAATGATGGCCAAGAAAATTCACACCTTCCAAATTATGTTAAACGTGAATCATGGGTTACACATGTGGATTATGATAGCCTTATCAATTTGAATATAAGCAATAACCCAATTTTGGAAGTAATTGAACCATATAAGGAAGGTGAAGATAAATTTGATGAGAAACATGTTGATGAATTAAAAGATGATGAAGAAATAGTTGAGCATCACAATTTGATTTTGAAAGATGATCATCATGATTCTTGGGAAGAGTATGCTCACTCCAAAACTGCTAATGAAATTTGTGTGCCTATTGATATGCAGGATAATACAATTGCCCTTTCATATGAGGATATTACAAGTCCTGTACAATCTAAGAATGTTTTGGAAAAAGGGTTGGAATCTCATCAAAGGTTGGAGAAGGATCATGATTCTACTACCATGGATAAAGAAGGAGAATCAATTGATTTTGTTCCCCTTGAGGGGCAAGAAATCAAAAATCTTGATCCACCTATTGTTTCTACAATGTTTATGCCATCTCAAAATGATGAAATCACAAAACCTAAGTGGGGTGGGTTCGATACTATTGATGATCCTAATGAAAATATGGATTTTGAGGCAACTCAATCCATTGGTCAGGGAAAGGTGTCATGCGACACATATCTTGAAAAATTAGGTTCTTGTTTTGAAAAATATGGACGCATGTTTAATTGGGTGCCTAACTTTGGTGTTTTTGAACAGGTGTTGGACGATGAAGAAGACAATGAGAAAAAATAAAAAGTTACTAACACTCATCAAGTTGTGGTAAATTCTAACCATGATGGGTTGAGTATGGATGACAAGGTGAAATCTTTACCTTTGGTAGTAGCTACAAAAATTTCAAGTGATGGATTACATGACATCCCTTTGGATGCTAATGTCATTAATGATGAAATGTCAAATCTTGGGGATGTTTGTCAAGTCTTGATTGATTTTGATTGTTTTAAAATTTTGAAAAATAATTTGAATTCAAGACTTTTAGAAATAGGCTTTTGTTTGCAATATCTCACATTTGAAAAGGAAAGCCTACTTCTAAATCATGAATGGAATGATGAAACTTGCACTTTAAAGAATAGACAAAATAAAATTGAATACCAACCATTGTCTAATCAATTTGATTTGAATCTCACCTATAATGTTGGTAATAGAACTAAATCAAATTGGTATGGTGAGCATGGCAAGTTGAAATTTGTTGCATGGCTTGGTTTGATCTTATTGTTGTTGAATTCCTACAACATTTGGCATGTGTATTGTGACATATGTCTTTTGAAATGTTCTAATCATGTTTGGGATCCAAGAAAGTAATAGTCCAAGCTTGGCATCATCTTGTACTATATTGTATATAGATTTTGGTTTTGTTTTTTGGTGTGTGTTTTCAAATTTTTATTTTTGGATTGCAGTTTGGTTTTGGATTGAATAAGTTTTAATTTAAAGTTATGTGTTGGTCCTATGGACATGTTTGGTTTTTATAAAAAAAAAAAAAAAAAGGAAAAATTTGAGATGTCAACTTATGCCTAAGATCAGGAGAATATGAAACATTGGAATTGTGTTGTAGAAGCTCCACAAGTAACATAAAAATTTTAAGTAATATCGTTTGAATCTTGTGATGCATGAAGTTGTCAGTTTTGCACATTATGGTAAAGTAGATGATATATTCCAAAAGAAGCAGTGCATTCACATCTCATGCCACGTTCCACATTGCATATACATGTCATCTCAAGTTACATTTTCATTTCATGTGCAATCATTGGGAAAGTGTCAAATCCTCTTAGGGTTATTCTATAACATGAAACATATAAAAAAAATCCTAAGGTTGGGAACTGATGTCCGAACAATCTTGAACCAAGCACGTTCTATGCACATTAAAAAAGAATCTTGAGTAAAATGGTCAAAACCATACTTGGATGAAGAGGTGAGGTGAAAAGAATATTTCATGTCTGTCCTATCATGCAACATAATCCTTAAAACAGTGGTTTTTACCACTTCCATCAAGCTTAAAGTCTAAAACCAGAGTAGTAAGGATAGGATTAAATACTCATCGAACTTAGGTTGAGGATCCAATTCCCCAAAACTCTGATTTGACCCACATGGAGTAGTAAGGATAGGGTTTAATTCTCATCTCGCCTAGGTTGAGAATTCGATTCCCCAAAGCTTCTATGTTTCGTTTAATCATAAAACTTGGATGGGAAGGATCGTACTACATGTCGTCTGCAAAGGATGGGTAGTCATCCCAAAGGTCCAAGAAATAAAAGAAAAGAGAATGAATGAAGCCAAGTCATGGATTATGGGGTTAAGTATGCTCATGCGTGGTAATATGTCTTATCTAAAAGCAAGACCACTGATTGCTCATATGGATAGACTAGCCTGACCATTTCATCTATAACAGGTTAAATCATTTTGTTCAAGATGAGGTAATGAGCTCCAAATCAAAATAGTAAGGATAGGGTTAAATTCCCATCTCGCTTAGGTTGGGAATCCTATTCCCCAAAGTTATGATTTCACTTACACTTGCACATGGGTTCAAGATGGTAGTGACACATAACCAACTTTGGGATCTAATGAATTAATTCAGTATACATATATTTATTTGGCCTTAAGAGGGTTTGGCAGTTTTGATATGTTTGTTCATGATATTAGAAGGTTTGAGCCTTTGCAATGCAAGTTGTTATATCTTTAGCATCTTCATCATGCATTAAATCCTGCACAAATTTTTCATAGCCTTGCATACAAATCATAAGTGAAACTGACAATGGAATGTTGATCAAGTTCAAGCGATAAGGAATGAAACACATTGCACACACCGAGCTGATACTTAATGATTCTGATGTTTCATGTATTTTTGATTTGTCGGTATTTGTTTATCTTTTATGTGCTGACGCCTGTATCTAAGCTTGTATATTTCAGGTTGGGTTCTCACCAAAATGCTCAGGAGCATTTGACAGCAGAGTCGCCATTTGTTGTGGTTGTTCCACAACGTACCTCAAAATTGGGGACCCACCTTTTTATTCTTGGTATTTAGGTGTTTGCATGTTGGTTTCGAATGTCTAATGCTCGGTTTTGTTTTGAATTTGCGTTTATCATTAGTTTTTGTCAATAATATTTTATTGTCGACAACTTTTTCTTGTCGACGATATTTTATTGTCGACAACTTTTTCTTGTCGACGATATTTTATTGTCGACAACTTTTTCTTGTCGACGATATTTTATTGTCGACGACCTTTTCTTGTCGACGATTTTTTATTGTCAAATTTCTTGTCGATGATTTTTTATCGTCAAATTGTTGTTGACGTTTTATTTAATGTCATTTTGTTGTCAATGATTTTTATCAGTAGTTTGTGTGTCGACAAGTTGGTTTGGTCAAAGTTATCGTTTGAGAGTTTGATGTCAAGTTGTTAGGTTTTATTTCATTTGTTTGGGTCAAAGAATAGAAGATGAAAATAACAAGTGAGTTTAAGTATATACATCTCATATATATATAGGGTTGTGGTTTACCGACAAGGATACCACTTGCATGATAGGTGATTGTGACCCGGGTTCACCCCCCACGGCGGACATGTATATGTATAAGAAGTATTTACTCAATATTTAAAAAAATAATAATAATAATAATATATATATATATATAAAAAAAAATCTACATTTGTATGTAATACTTAAAAGCAATAAAAAAAAAAAAGGTTTTATGAAGCTAATTTTAATTTAATGTTTTATTTGTTTGCACAGGCATTCTTAAATAAAACCAGAGCTAAAGCCAAAGTGGACGATGATATGGATCGGACAACACCGACGCAGGGAGCAGAGAAGAATGGCGAATATGTGCACGTTTACCATGACATCGCGATTGATGAGACACGATGGGGCCAAAAATAAAAACAAAAAAATCACGATGAGAACAAGCTATGATGGGACACCAGATGTCGGATAGTGTGGGGATTGCTGTGTTTGAAGCGTCGAGGCACCACACGCAAATGGGAACATTGTGCAAAGTAGGAATCGACGACATCGAAGGCGGTTAATGGGTATACTGATAAAGTAAAGAAAATTAAAGTAAAATTATATTTTATTTAGGTATTCCATTGCCAGCAGGTGTGAAGATACGGAGTGAAGGCATCGAAGAATAGTGAGAATGCGTCAGGTTCACAGTGAAGGCAGCGTCGCCTGCCATGGTAGATGGTGTCGTTTCAATGGCAGAACTGATGTGATTCAGTTCTACAAATGTTAATAATGGCCAGGAATGTTGCAGGGTGTACGTATGCTATTGAAAGGAACCGAATATTTCAAAACTATATCCCCTAATTTGTCTTATGTAGAGATAAGAGGTGTTCAATTCAAGAGCCTAACGGGTGGAAGTTATTATAGAAGGCCATAACGCAAGCATTATTAAATAATGGCAATGGAGCAAGGCTATGAATTATATTCACACTTGGCACTATGGTTGGTGGAATGGCAATGTTTAATTTACATTGCCTTCGTTTTTATATTAATAAAGCAAGTTAATATATTGCCAAATTAATATGCCCCAGATAGGCGTTATAGAAATTCATTATAAGTGAAGCTTGTCGGGTTTTCTTAGCAATGCATGACAAAAATAAAATGAAACGGCTGCGTACCATGTTATGGTATAAGGTAATGAAGCACTTGGAATAAGGGTCCAAATAACACATGTTCGAAGGAGACTTGTAATGCAAGAATAGCAGTCACTAGGTAAACGGATTTGCATGGGAGGAAGCCAAGCGACTGGAGAATGAAAATTCAAGAAATATGAAACAAAAGGATTGTGAATCCAAATGAGAGGGCAAAATGTAAACAAAAAGTGAAATTTGCAAAGGTTAAATATCCCATGAAATGGAGGAAAAGGTGGAATTTTAGAGGCATGGCCAAATGCGGCAAATTTTGACATGTAAAACTTGAAATATAATTTCAATGCTAAAGCTTCTCTTCAGAAATCTCAGGCTTTGTTAGCAAGAAAGGATGAGAAATTTTTTGCATGCTTCATTTTAATTGTTCTATGTTTCTCCTTTCAAATTTCAGATTTGTATGTGAAATTTATGCCATTGTTTTGGGTTATTTCATGTGAATGTCTGCAATCTGGAAATTATTTTAAACCCTAGGAGCCAACACCTAGTTTACTTTGATTGTGTTTGTTTCGCAGGTCAAATAGGCTAGGTTGCATGTACGAAGTTCTCACATATTCGGTTTTGCAGGATGGGGTGCTATCAAACTGAAGGATCTTTTGCATTGTTACATTTTCGGCAATTATTTTGATGCAAATTTTTTATTTTCTGTTTTCAAAAATTTTAATTTCAAAATTTTTTCTTATTTTTAGGCATTAAAATAAACATTTAAAATTTTTCAAAATCTAAAAATAATTTCACCATTGCGTAGGTTATACTTCAGACTTCCAATACGCACTTTGAAATTTCATTTTCGGAGTTTTTTATTATTTTTAAAAATTCATCGAAGTTGTTGTTTTGTTACAGATTTTAAAAAATCCGAAAATAGAAAATTTCCATTTTAAGGTCAAATTTCATTTTTTCAGTTTTGTTTTGCACTCATGAGACTATGATGACATCCCCTTCATGAAAATTCCAGTTTCATTGAAGGAGTTATGTTTTATGGCATTTTCACAAATTTCCATTTTAAGCCTAAAATTACCCTTTCTTTATAAAAATTCTAATTTTACGAAAAAGGGGTAATTTGAGTATTACATTGAAGGTATTTTCTCAAAGCACTTTATTGTTCATCTTGATGAAAATTTGATTTCATTTAAGAGGGATAAGTTAAAGTGACATTTAAAGCCCTTTATCTAAGGCCATAAATTATTGCTTCTTTGTGAAAATTCATTTCACCAAAGAGGGATAGTTTATCGATCATATTGAAAGCTATCTTTATCTTCATGATAAGAAGCCATATTTGGATTTAATGCAAGATAAAATCTATTTTAAAACCATCAAGATAAAAGGAATTAAAGCACTACATCGTGGTCATATGAGGGCCAACTCACATTTGATTTATTTTGGTTCAATGAACAATCACTAAAGTTTCATGGTAAAATAAACCAACATTGCCCCTTGTTTATAGTTACTTGCAATCACTAAGGTGTTCCAAGCATTTCAATTGAATATCTTTATTTGAGATTACTAATACACATATGCAAATGCTAATATAGCGGAGACCTTGGAGAAGTTGTTTGTTTGACTTCTTTGCAAGAGGGGATTTGGAACCCAAATCCTAAAGAAGAGTGCACTTTCACAAGTGTGTGAAAATACCACTCAACACTAAGACTATGGGCAATGCAAATAATCCCCTTGACAACAGTGTGTGGGAAGCGCTTTGGCAATGTCATATATAAAATAATCACAAAGGTAATGGCTGAGCGGCTAAAACCTCTTCTACATAGCATTATCTCCTCAAAGCAAGGGGGTTTTGTAGAGGGTAGGTAGATCTTGGATGGTGTGGTTCTAGCTACTAAAAAAGTTGGTAAGGGCATTAATCTTACTTTCCTCTACAAGATTTTCATCTTCTTTTACCATATGATATTGATTGGTCTTGCGACCTGCTTTTTGATTAGAATCCATATTTAATTTTTTTTTCCTATTTCTTGACTTATTCCAATTGAATCTGATATGGATTATAACCTTGAAGAATGCTCGTACACATCCAAAATTTTACTAGATGGTTCAACGGAGTCTATATTGGGACCTGCATTATTTGAAGTTTTGACATTTGAAAGATTGTTTTTCTTGTGTAAATTTTCTCCCTTTTTTTCTTTTGAAAACCTTTGATTTGTTAGTTTATCTTTGATTTCTTCCCTTCATATTTAAATTATGTTTCTAAGATTTCAGTTTCCATTATTTCCTCTTCCTCACTTGGGATGTCATTTCTGGAAAGTATTTCAAACATATTAGCAGATGACTTTGATTGATCCTTCATAACTAGTTTTTTTTTAGTGTTCTTCTTCTTAGGTATTTGGAAACCTGCTGAGTTTATATCTTCTTTCATTTGATCAAAAATTTTATTTGGGCAAGCACTGGCCAAATGACCATATTCATGGCAAATTCTACAACGAAAAGGAATGTTCTCATAGTCCACTACTTGATCCCAAGTGTCTTCCCCAAATTGTAATATGATCTTTTTAGGTAGGGTTTTGTCAAAATCCATTAAAACACAAATTCGAGCATAAATAATATGTTCAAAATTTTGAGTACAATCAGCAGTCATCATAAAAGTTCCTAAAGAGTTTCCAATTGAAGAAAAAATAGTAGAATTCCAAAATTCAATAGGGAGGCCAAAGAGTCTAACCCACATGGGAGCTATATAAGGCATCTCTTCTTCAATTTTAAATTTAGTATGCCAGGGCTTCATGAAAAGCCCTGCCCTTCCAAAAAACCAAGGACCCCCTTGAAAATTTTTCTCTCTATCTTCATTATTAGCAAATAAAACAAGGAAACAACCATTTGGATAAATAGAGATTTGTAACTCACCTTTAGTTTTCCAACTTTTTGCAGCCCAGAATTTGAAAGCAGATAGACTCGGACGAAAACCCACGACCCAAAAAATTAGTCTTCTTTTTTCTAAATCTTCAATGCCGATCTGAATGTTACCCATATCAAGCTTAACAATAGGAGTTCCATCAGTTGCTTTAAGACATCATGACTCCATTTTTCTGGGATCAATCTTAGGCATTATTAGATGTTTATGGGAAGCCCTAATATTGATATTAGCATTGGGCTGAGGCTGTCCACCATGAAGGGCATCCCTAAAATTCATTTTTGGGACTAAGTCTTCGAAATTCTTACCCTTGACAAGGGTTTTCATAGTAGAATTATTTTGTGGGTGCACCTTAGCACCATATTCACTTGAGATATGAGTCATTTTTTAATCAATTGCTTAAAACTTGTTTCATGATCTCTTTAATCCTTGCCCTAGATGTCGTGGAAAGGTATGGTTTTCACTTTTCTTCTATGCAGCAAATTGGAAGTTGTTGTCACTCAAGTTCACAGTATGATCTGTTGAAAGATAAATTTCTAACCCATCTTGTATCTCCTGCAACATTTCTTGCTAAAATATTGAGCATAAACCACAAAAATATTGGCCTTTAGGGCTCGAAGGCCCTAAAAACCAACCTTTGGAGTTGCTCGCACTCAACCTAGATGAAACCCTCACATAGTTGCTTGCAAAATATATTTTTCATACATAGGGATGCGCTAGGATATGTGTTGCTTCAAATAATATGAAAATTGGTGGAGACGTTCTAGGGTTTTTCAGGCATCTACCCTCAAAATTTCATCTCAATCCGAGTCCGGATGAGTGAGATATAGTCGAAACAAGTTCGGTAGTTTGGGAAGTCCTACGAAAAACGTCCCTCCACAAATATCCTTTTCAATAATCTTCCTTCTTGATTGTATTCTTGTACATGACTTAAAACATGGGAATCTAAAGGGGAATAGTACTAGCCACATTTTATGCCATGATAACAAGAAAAAATCTTTAACCCAATAGAAAGATTTTATCTAATACCAAATGAATATTTTAATGCTATGTAGAAGAGACAAAGGAACCTCTACTAGCTTGCACAAAATATTATGAGATTGAATACAAAATAAGATGGCTAGAATTTATAATTTATTTTTTTGGTCAATTAAATTAAATTAAAAATGGGTTTTTATCAAGGATCCCAAAACCTGATTACAAAAAGTCATAATACTATAAGCAAGGCCCCAAGGCCACAGAAAAGGACACCAAAATCCAAAGGAAAGACAAAAATAAAGCCTTTCAGGATAGGCTAAGGATAACCTTACAGGAAAGGCTAGAGGATAGCCTTAAAGGATAAAAATATAATTTTTTTTTGAATCATTACATTGAAGTCTGGGACAACACTAACCCACCCAGAATAGCCCAAAAATACACGTGCAAAAGGACAATTCAAGAAGCATGTGGTGATGGAAATTAAAAAAGGTAATCCCGCTCAGGAAAATTGAAATGGAGCAACCCCACCCAATACAAAGATTTAAAATTTTAAATTTAAACTAAAAGCGAGAAACACAAAAAATTCCCGACTGAGGATGTACAGGGATGTAGCAGGAGGATGTCACAGCAGGGACCAACATCCCGAAGAGGCCTACAAGAGGATCAGCAACCATGGGACTCTAGAGGCCATGAAATCCCGTTGTAGCAGGGAAACTACTCAGAGGCCAAGGGAGATAGAGGAAACAACAATGCAAAAATGGGAGCCAAGGAAAATGGTGGGGAGATCCCAAGAGACCTCAACAGAGGAACTATGAAGCACGAGCTACCACTTGAAAGTGCAGGGACCTCGAAGGCTAGAAAAAAGTAGTAGGAGCTCCACCACAACCTCCAACGCCACCGTTGAGCATCTTCAAGGAACCAAAATAGGATGACCCGTAGGAACATAGCAGAGATCAGCACATAGACCCCCCTAAAGGCCACAAAAATTTGAGACCCACCATCAAACCTATCACTACAAACCCAAAGAGCAACACAATAGGAATAAGCATAAGGCCCCATCCAAGCCAAAAGATACTGTGAAGAGTTGCTCATGAAGCCAAAAAACCTTAGCCACACCACACTACACCAGAAGAACCTATGATCCTTAGCACCAAATAGTACCTTGTAAAAAAAAGGAAAAGGGTTTTTGAAGGAACTCTAAAAACCTAAAATATGACCCATGAAAAACCCAGGGACATCCTAGAAAATCCTAGGGACCTCCCAGTTCGTAGGTACAAAAATAAAAACCTTGCCAAAAGGCATGGAATGGGGCAGACAAGAGAATAAGGGATCTCCCAACCCAAGGAGATCATCTGCAATACTAGCTAGCCAAGGAGGGAAAAGGGGTGCTAGGAAATAAAAATAGGACCCAGGTATGTCCCAGAAAAACCCAAGTACGTCCTAGATCACAGGCACCAAAATAAAACCCCACCAAGCAACAAGGAAAGGGATAGACAAATGGAACAATGATCCCCCACCCCAAGGAGATCGTATGTAGTGCCTAACAGCCAAGGAGGAAGGGCAAAGGATGTGCCAAGGATCAAGGACATCATAGGGATCTGGGACAGGGCCAAGGATGGGCTGCAATGAAGTGGAGGACTTCCCAGGGAAGTCCCCTGCAGGGCCCTCCAATATTCAAAAAAAATTCTAATTTATTGCAGCAATAACATTGACAAAAAATAAACAATCAATGGTCGAATCCATAATATGATCAGAACTACAAAGTACAAATATAATAAACCACAAATGGTAGAGAAATCTTGTACATCCAATGGATGAATTAAAAAATTGTAATTTTAATGTAAAAAACTACAATTGTAATGTAAAAACTACAATTGTAGAAGAGCTCCAAAACACTGACTATATGGGAAATATGAAAAAATATAACAATATTTTTGTTCTCCACTTGTATTCTAAAATCTTTGTTACAATAATGAAGAGAAGAAAAGATATAAAATACCCAACATTCCAATGCACAAAAAAGCTTTGGAATATCCTAAAACTATCAACTAGTTATGAGCATCATGCAATATCCTTTATTGGATATGCTAAAAAAATAAAGCATGTGCATGTGCATGTACATGTGCATTTGCATAGGATAATTTAGGATATTTATTGTAAGCAACTTATGCATTATAACTCCCCCTATGATTAATCAACTAAAAAAATTCCTAAATTTTAAGAGTGATCAAAAAAGTAATTTTTTGGAGTTTAACAATGAACAAATCATCCTAAAATATGGCCACCCAATATTTGAGGAATATTTAATTAATATTATATTAATCAAATCCTCATTTAAGAAAAGGTGCCAAAAAATAGAGGAAATTATCTCCTAAAATGTAGGAGATGGCTCCACAATGCTTGGAATACTCCAAACAAACATGATGTGAAGTATTTAGACATCAAATGTGCTTTAGACATAATGTATCTCAATGGATCAACCTTAGCTATAACATACATTTTATGGCTCAACATGTAATGTATTAGCTTTTTATAAGCAAAGACCACTACTACGCACATCTTTCCCAAAGGGGTATATCTAGTTTCATAATTGATAAGGGTTCTACTAATATAGTAGACAACCTTTTCTTTATGTTGTTCATCATATTGTGCTAAATACCACCTAAAGAATGAACTATTGCTACAATGTTTAACAACAAAGGCTTAAGAGGATCGGCTGGTATAAGTAGTCGTGGAGATAGAAGATATGTTTTTAAAGCATTAAAGGCTTTTTGACATTCATAATTCCAATTAAACTCAATCCCTTTTCTTAAGAGTCTAAAAAATTCTTAACATTTATTTATCAATTAGGATATAAATATCCTAGAGGCTTATAGTTTGTCTTGCTAACTTCGAATCTCAGTTAGGATTTTAGGTGGCAGTATGTCAGTTATTGCCAATATTTTATCGATATCTTACCTCAATGCCACATCTAGACACTATAAATCCTAATAATTTATTGTAGGTTTCTCCAAATATACATTTGGATGGTTTAAGATGAACCTTATATTCTCTAAGTCATTCAAAAAATTGCCTTAAGTCTGACATGATCTTCTCGCTTAATGGATTGTCTAAGAAGATCGTCAACATAGTCTTCTATAATGTCATGCATCATATCATGGAATATGTATGTCATAGAATGCTAGTAAGTTTTGCCAGTGTTCTTTAAACCAAAGGATATAACCTCATAAAAAAAGGTACCCCAAGGAGTAGTGAACATCATTTTGGCTTGGTCCTCTGGTGCTATTTAAATTTGATTATAACTATAAAATCCATCTATTAAGAACAACATTCTACATCTAATAATGAAATTGACTATAGTATCTATATTAGGTAAGGGAAAATTATCCTTAGGATAGGCTTTTTTTATGTCTCAAAAGTCTATGCATACTCACACATCACTTTCTTTCTTGGTGATAGGAACTATGTTTGAGATCCAATTGGAATAGTTAATAGCCTTAATAAATTTGACCTCCAAAATCTTGTGGATTTCTTTGACTAATAGAGCAACCTTAGGGTGCATTTTTCTTAACTTTTGCTTCACTAGCTTAGCATAAAGCTTAACTACCAAGTGGTGAATGACTAGGGATGAATCTAGTCCTGGAATTTTGAGTAGGACATGCAATAATGTTGCAAAACTTGATTAAGAGTTTCGTATATTCTTCTTGTTCTTCTAAAGTTAGAACTTTTCCTAACTTTATTATTCTTCGATTATCATTTGATCCTCTTTTAATGTATATAGCTTCTTATATTAATATATTAGATTCATCTTCATATTGCGGAGGGGCAGGTAAGACCCCCAAACTTTGAAACTCATTGGCATCTAAAGTCCATTGTTCAACGTTGGATGACTATGAGGGATATGTGATTAAAGAGAGGGGCCCTTTCGTAGGGATGTCTTCTTGATAAGGTGAATCATTGAAACTATTCCTAGGAGGGTTGTAGGGTAAACGTTTCACCTCACAATCATTTATATGTAATGTTGATGCAAGGTTTGCTATTGACTGAGATGCCATATTGTTGTTTTCTTGAGGTAAAACTAATATATCCCTATTATAGATGATATCATTGGATATTTCTCTAGTCTCCTTAATGGGATCAATGCTTAAGGTGTTGAATTGTGCATACTATTAAAACAAATCAAAAAAGAAGAAAAGAGAAGGTTTGTTGTCCTCCTCTTCATCCTAGTCTAAATATTCTATTAAGGTTACTTCTTTTTTAGGTTCACATGAGAAAAGCCACACCTCTGCATCATCACTACTTTTTGAAGAGGAACAAGACATATTTTCATTATGGTTGGGTAAGTATACCAACCCGCAATGCTTAGTCCAAGCTTCAAATTTTACATACTCCTTAATACCTTGTTCTTGAAGTCCCAAGCCTTTTCCCTTGTATCCAAAGTTACAAAGAATTTACTTGGAGATAGGATAAATATTGGATAGATAACACAAAGCATACCTTCATTCTATTGGTCATGGATTGGTTCCATGTATTCTCTACTCATTAGTTATTCTTGTAGAAAAAAAGGTGCAACTTCTTATTTGCACAATCATTCCTCATTGAGAAGGCAACCCTAGAGCACAAGGTGATGGGGGTAACCTGACAAATTATATAGCTAATAGTTCATGATACTAATTTTTGAGGTTTATATTATTAATATCCTCAACCTTTTCTTTACCTTTTGTCATGGCTTGACTATTGGTTTCTTCTCCTTGGTTGATGCTTATTTTCTTAGGTGGGACAAACCTTAAGGTATCATCTATAAAAGGATAAGAAGCATTCAACAAAGGGCACAATCAAGCTTTTGGGTTTTCTGATTGGATATTTTAACAATAAGCAAAAGGATCTCTATCAACCATTATGTTGTACAACTTACCCTGATATTCAAATTTTACACATTGATGGTTAGTTTAGGAGACGACCTACATCTCATGGATCCAAGGTTTATCCAAGTGGAAATTATAGTTTATATCATAGGGTAACACATAAAACAAAGTGTTTAATATGCAAGGCCCTGTTTTTATTAGAACTATAGTTCCAAAAACTTGTCATTCATTATCATAATCCTTTATGATAATTTCTGATTTCTATAGATATTCCTTATTAATCCTTATTCTATGGATGAATTTAAGGCTATAAACATTGATTGCTAAACCATTATTGATGAGAACCCTTTTAATACATTGCTCATGAGTATTACAAGTGATATACAAAGGGATGTATCCAAGCATAGAGGCAAGTGGGATGTCATCTTTAAAGAAGGATATGGTTATGTGATTCATGTTGAGGGACCCTACTACACTAGCCAAATCATTAGGACTAACATTTTTAGATATTTTTTGCTTGCTTAGAAGTTTGAAAAAATTCTCTATATGGCTTGGAGAATTTTGCAATAACTCTAATATATATTTTAGCTAGTGTGTCCTCCATTTGTTGTTTGAGGTTAAAATATTTGTCTAGGCCACAATACCAAGGGATTCTCAGAAGAAAATTGAAAGGATTTCCCATTTTCTATAACTTGGTCTCTAGTCACAGTGCTAACTTGAATCAACCCTACTATATTTTGATCTGGAGAGGGGACATTCCTATATTGAACATGATTAATAGTATTTTATCCATGATAGGTTAAAGGGTCTTTAAAGATCCCTAGATCTATGTTAGAGGATGTTTCTTGCTTAGGACTACTGACCTCTAGATGACCTTCATCGATGAGGTCTTGTACCACATTTTTGAGAGTGATAAATTTATTCGTGTGGTGACCATTTTGTGATAAAAATCATATTGTTGGTCAGCCTTGAACAAAGAAATGTTTTCACTATAAAGGTCATGCTACCTTATAAGAGGTAGCTCTATCATCTTAACATCTATTATTTGTGTTAGCACAGAGGATAGAGATTGGTTTAACTTAGAAAATTGTTTGGTAGGATTTTCTTGAGTCGACTAGAATTAATTTTTGTAACGTATTAGCGGTATTAACATTACCTGTTTTAGGATTGTTACTAGGGTGAGATTTAGATACACCATCATCCATAACATGTTTATTTTTATACTATCCTTTAGTCTTATATGAGGAATACTTTTCTTCTTCATTAGTTTTTAATTACCGTCTACACTAGAGGGTGACTTCCATTTGCTTAGCAAGATCTATCACATCATCAAAGGATATGACACAGATTATCTCTAGAGGATATGAAAGATGTTCTTGGAGATTACATATAAAAATATGCAAAAGATATCTAGGTGGTGGAGAAAAAGGAATTTTTCTAACCAATGCCTATATTTGTGGTAATAATTCATTGAGGGATTCATTTTTTCCTTGTTTTAGCTAATACAAGTCATAAATTGTGCATTTTCTTACAATATTGACGATGTATTGTTGAATGAACATTTTAGCCAAATAAAAAAAATTCTTGACTGAGCGGTGGGAAATTTGGTAGAACCACTCTAGAGCCTCACCACCAATGCTTGTGGGGAATATCTTCAATAACAAGCGATGTGGCATGCAACTCAAAAAAATTGAATGTGCTCTATTGGATCATCTTTTTCTCTATATATCCAAAACTATGGTAACACAAATCCTAAAGGATAGGGTTTGAAATTAGGGTAGGATATATAGGTCAAATACAACAATATTTATAAGAATAATATTTTGGTGCACCTCCTTGAATAGAGGCCAACTATTGTTTAAACTCATAATTTTCTTTTGAAAATTGTTCTCGCCTAGAGTTTATATCTTGGAATCTAGGATAATGAACTAGTGGTGTTAGAGACTGGGGTTGAGAATTGACCAAAGGTTAATACTAAGTATTTAGATGATATGGTTTGAAAGGGGTCATAATGTTACTAATTCTAGGTTTTTTTTGAAAAGTAAATTTAGTAGAGAGAATTTTAGCAAAAATAGGCATGCTAAAGAATGGATTAGAGGAAATCACATTCAAAGCATTAAGCACATTAGAAAGGATATCTATATTCTAAACTTGTGTAAGACTACTAGATTCAGACATAGGGGGATTTAGTCTAATTGGATTTGTGTTGTGAGTCATAGATCCTAAATTTCCTAAGGAATATGGGATACTTGATGGCCTTCCTCCTATGGTTGTCATAGTGATTGAGTCTCATTGTTGAGCACTCATGGGACTAGGCTATTGTGGGAGTTCTAAAAGAAGTTCTTCTACAATGAAAGTGGGCATCTCTTTTACCCTTAATATGGATTCCATAGCCTCTTTTTTTCTACATAGGAAAGCAAGTAGTTGATCCATAGACTTGAAAACTACTTCTTCTTGTTCATTATGAACAAGAGAAAGGTCCTAAAAGGAGGAATTTCTTCCTATTATTCCTTGAATGTTAGGTTTTCTATCATAGGTTGCTTCTCTAGAAGTTTAGATGAAGCACTTATATTTTGCGCTAATGCTCATGCAACATTCCAAGTAAGATAAGGAGGTTCATACATGGTCAAAAAGGGGGTTCAATTTATTAAAGTTTTTTTTTTAGAGTTTTTATAGCAAATAAGAGAAGAATTTTGATATCCTTATGTCATCTTGGAAAAGTAGCCTTCCTTATGACTCTTGTTAGCCCATCGTAATATACTATCCAAGAGAGATAACCCTCAAGATTCATATATTGGTTTACTCAAGGGGTCATTAACTTTCCCTTAGTGGGACTAACGGTTTGATTATATTCTTGTTATTTTAATTTAATGTGATCAATGATAAATAAATAAATTAAATGGTCTTGATTAAAGTGTGATATATTTTTATGTTAATTAAGGATTAAGGTCCTAGGCAAAAGGTTTTTGGATAAGGACCTGTGTGATGTTCTCATATTGGGTTCACCAAAGATGTGGGATGCCAAAAGGTGCATGGGGATGCTAGCCCCTAATGTGTTCCCTCAAGGGTTGTCCACTCTCAAACAAGAGAGCCCTACTGCTAACCCATTGTTGGATTGCACTTCACATTGTTTATCTTTGATGGGAGATTTAGGTTAACCAAGGGCTTATAGATTTTCCTAGTTTTGATATGTTCAATTTAACAAACACCTAAGTTATAGTCTATCCTAGGAATTGATGTTGAATATGCTAATGCAATGTAGTATGAATACAAGATTCTAGCTATATGCAATTTTACTTTTTGATGAGTGCTATTTATGCTATGGAAAACAAAACTTTTATTTTCTTCCTTTTAAAGGTAAGATGCAAGGATAATGCAAGCATACAATTTATCCTAATGCAAACTGCATGCAATTTGAATAAAATGCCTAGGAAAGTAGAGTGAAATGTTAGTCTAATCTTATTTGGTTTTTCTCTTTTATATGTGTTTTAAAAATATAATTCAAGACATCCAAGCAAACATTCTACAAACAACTTAAGCTAAGAATTGAAAATTGGAGGATAATGGGATACTTATATATTTTGGTTCTTGGTAAATACATGAATAAACTACTTGGAAATACTACACCTGGAAAATTCATTAAAAATCTACAAAAGAAACCAAAAAAATGATTTTGAGTTTGGGGGCCTTCCAAATAGCAAAAACATGCAACTTCCTGATTGGCATAGTTAGACCCCATGTTTATATATAAATTCAAAGTGGATAACCTTTGGAAATTAATGTTGTTATTCCTATAGTGAATCAATTGCCTAAAGATCCTATAGCTGACAAATACATTAAATGATAAAACTAGATAATTAGAGGGTAGGGATAAAGTTAGGGATTATTGAGATTGCTAAAATAATGTATAGAAGTAAGGTTAAATAAATTGGATGCTATGATGGTATGGAGATGTAATATATCATATATGGTTCATGAATACACTATTTATAACAGTCATAGGTGGTGTACACTTCAAGGATTGAAAAATACAAAGTGATGTAAAGTTGTGAAACTAATGTATTGGCTACCTATAGTGAATATGTCATCTAGTTTGGATGTAGGTGGTGAATTTGCATATCATAACTAAAAATAAAAATGACAGGTTGATTGGGATTTTAGATCTTCTCCACTAGTGTTCTAAGGACCTAAAAGGTGATTCCCTATCTTGTAGGCTTCCTAATATACCTATAAAATAAGTAGAAAGCATTTACCATGCAAAAGTTATATTGAAACGTGAGTGAAAAATAGATATGTGCACAAACAATTGAATGATAAAATGTTAGCAATATATGATGATTGAAATCAAATAAGTAAAGAACGATATCACTAAAACTCTCTCAAATACATAAGGTGCCCCCTCGCTTGAAGATGTCTCCATGGCAGAATTTTGGTAGCACTTCATTATGAGACAACAATAGTAAATTATGATAGAAATTTAGTGTATAAATTCCTAATGCTAAGTGCCACCACAAAGGGCCAAATTAGCCACCCTTTGGTAGGTGGTGGAAGGTGGAGGAAAGTTAGCCACCTTCCTCCCTACCTTTTAGTTTCCTATGATGGTATATGGGTAGGCAGGAATGATTCTTGCCCTAACTAGTTGTTGGAGGTAAGATTAATGCTTTCATGTGTAAAATGTGAATACATCACCTATATGAATATACTACCAGCATATTCACTAACTTGATG
Source organism: Wollemia nobilis (assembly GCA_028583015.1). NCBI lineage: Eukaryota > Viridiplantae > Streptophyta > Pinopsida > Araucariales > Araucariaceae > Wollemia > Wollemia nobilis. The sequence continues at coordinate 9,333,247 of JAQPPZ010016381.1, forward strand.
AATTCACTAATTTTACCATTAAAGATAAAATTTGATAGGGATCTAGAAAAATTAAATTAATTGTGAATATGCCAGTTGGAAAGCGTATTTGCTTGCTCACAATTTTGCTTTGAGGTGGCAAATTTGTTACTACTGAGTTTTGACTACAAATTATGAGGTTGAGCCAATTATCATGGCTGGGTTGAATTTTTTGTGCATTTATATCAAGAATTTTTCTAAGTTAGATGGTCCAATTTTTAGGTATCTACAATTTCCCACCAAGGTCAACTTGCAAAATAACCAAGGCAAAAAAATTTCTTGGGTGTAGTGAAATTCACTACAATTTTGATGACTCACAAGGAATTGTATACTTGCTAAATATAAAGAATCCTAGAAAAACTTACAACCTTATCCATTGGCACAAAGTAGGTAAAAAAATAACGAATATGGAAAATTTGAAGAAAGAATGAAAAGAATGAAGGAAGAATGGAGGATAATTAAAAGAATAACATATTCATCAAAGCCTTAATTTTTTGCCACTCATCATCTGATGGTAGTTCAATTATTTTGAATAGTTTGTAGCACTTGTGAAGCTCCAATTGGTTGTCACGGGAGAAATTTTTTGTTTTGTTCATGACATTGTGTAATTGTACCTCAAGGTCTACCAATGGTCTGATAACTTGAGCTATATAATTTGGAGTGGAAGGCCTCAACCATGCATCAAAATTGGTTTGATACTCCTTTTTCTAGGTGGGTAGGAAGTGTTTGTCACCCTCTTCAACTTTAAATTCACCTTATCTTAATTTACTTTTTATTTTATACAAAGTTAGTAGGAAGAGACTACCATTTTTTTTAAGCATTGGATTTCTATTTTTGAGACCATCTACCATCCTTTTAGCATTAAATTTGTGTTGCATGCAACTACTCTTTTTTTTCTAAAGAGACGATGGGAAAAGACCACCACCTTATCTTAGTATTTATTTCATGCAACACAAATTTATTTCTTCTCCATCTAGAGTTGGTGGAAGGAGGCCACCGACTTTTTGTTGATCAAATGGTCTATGGGCCTTCCATTTTGATTAATCATATTGTTGGTTTTGTCTTGAGGAGTTGCTTGCCTTTTCTATTTTGACAACAAAAGTTATCCATTGATGATATGATTAGATTACTCATGTTATTTTGGCCTTAAGATTTCCCTTGTTCACTCTTGAATGAGCGTAAGCCAACCACATGGAACTATTAACAACGTAATATGGTGATCTAAAAATATTTTCTAAAAAATATGGCTAAGTATACAAGATAGAGCTTGATAAATCAAATTTATCATGGACCATTTCCCTTTGATGATATGATGACAACTAGAACCTCTAGGTCCATCCATACTTGTAAGTAATGTCACTTGTCAATAACTTAATTATATAGCTCATGTTATTTTGGCTTCTATCCATTAAAAATTTTTACATGAGTGTGATCCTACCACATGAAAATATCAACAATAGGGACAAATCCCTTAGAAAAGCTCCTCACAAAAATTTGGCTAAATACTCGAGAAAGAACCCTATGGATCGAACCACTCATAGATATTCTTATTTTGATAATCTAATGATTGACATGGCCCTAGGAGGCTATCCAAATTCATAGTTTCAATAATTAATGATACCTATTGATGACCCAACCGGATGGCTCATACTATTTGGCTTTGGAATTTTCTTTTGAAAACTCTTGATTAAGCGCAAGTCCACCATGTGTCTTCCTTTTTCTTGGTGAACTGAGGACTTCTGATGTTCCATGGAGCCACTTTGCCTTTTTAATATTTGGTAAAGAGTGTCATCCATTGACGACTTGATCGGATGATTTAAACTATTTTTGCCTTGAGTTTTCTCTTAGCAATTCTTGATTGAGCATGAGTCCACCATGTGTCTTCTTCTCAATGATTCGATAATTGTTGCTACTCAGGATGAAAAGCCTTTACTTATGAATCCTTAGAGTCACATGGTCCATTGTGATTAGATTATCTCTTTTCAACTACATCAATTACTCTGACAACTTCATGTATTTATAAATTCTTACAACCTTTTCAATCTCATGAACATGGGAGTACTCTTGATCAATAGTGCACACTAACACCTAAATATGAACCTATTATAAACTCAAACATAATATCAAGAATAGTACATATATACAAGGTTATAATATATAATATAGAGTGATGAGAAATAACTCTTCAACCCATGCCTATTTGCTCTAATACTCCATAGGGATCTGAATCCTAGATCCTAGCTATCCACTAATCCATCTAATCATTAGTAATGGAAGCATGGACTTCATCGCTAGATAATTCTAATCTAGACTGCCCTTCTTCTACAATGTAGGTTTGATCAACGTCCAACTCTAAGGCACAAGCTCCATCATGATGGATATGGATAGGTTCTAATAATATATTTAGCTTAGTTCTATATATGATCCTAAATAATGTGTGTCCAATATAGAGATAGATAACCTCCTATCTTAGTAGTGAAGTCCCTTGATAAATAGATATTGAAAGTAGCTAGGAGTTTAATCATTGCTATATCCTAATGGATTATCTGGTTCAAGAAAACATGTAGTGTGAGGGGTAGGTTCCTTACTAGTCCAAATATCTAAATAGAATTTTTGTCTAACTAAAACTACCCCTTTATTGGTAGGCTCATATGCCAACCCTAATGCATTTGCTACCTTTTTGGGTATGACTAAAGTACTTGACCCACAATCTACCATGAAATTATGAATCAACTTATCACCATAGATTAGAGTAAGGTAAAACAATATTGGTTTAGCTCAATTTACCTTAGGTACAAATATCCATAGGACCATAGGTGACTTATGCTTACCTTGTATCTTTTGTCTTTTTAAATCCTCCTCTAAGTACTTCATCTACTTAGGTGTAAATAGGACATCTCAGAGATATTTGGCCATAGTAAATTTCTTTAGGTGATAAACTACATTAAATGATTTGATATAATGGACCTTTTGAGTGGTGCTTAGTACCCATTAAGGTTTGGATCTCTCTACAATAGGTTAGGGAGCTCTAACTAGTTCTAGAACTATTGTGCATTGCCTTTGGGATTCACAAATATTTTTTTGAGCAACCACTAGGATGTTCTACACATTCTAATTAGTTATGTTTGTAAATAAAATGCCTTTTCAAGGATCAAAAGGTCTGCTTTAGGCATTGAGACCTACTTTATTAGCTTTCCTTTACTTATCTATCAATTTTCTTTTGGTCCTTGTCATGTAGCCAAATTGGATTTGTGTCGTGTCAAACATTAAAGTACATATTTCATCATATATGGCATACACCTCCTCCTCATACCATGTTATTAGGGTCTACTTAATATGGTTGGAGCTCAATCCTGAGAGAGATCTACGATTTGGCAAGAGAAATTTGGTTTTATGCTTATGAATAAATCCCTAGGTAATTAGGAGGTTGTTGAGTGTGCACAACTCTAGTCAGTACTATTATGGTCTCTTGAAATTCATTTTTAGGATAAAAATTAGGAGGATAAGCATTTGGGTAAGGGCAATACCATGCATTGAGGTATTTTAAATAATTTTTCTACATGGTAACTATATTCCTAATAAGGTTAGGGAAAATTTGCTACAATGGAAGTTGTATAAGTACTATCTACTAATTAGATCTTTGGGGTTGACCTGCACTTCTATTGGGTTGGAAATTATATCCTTGATACCCTTGACCATTTGGATATCTATAACCTTGAATATTTGTTGTAAGGGAGGTATCAAATTATTTTGATATTCAAACCCTTATGCATTTTACTGATTCTTGAGGGCTATGACCTCATTAGAGACTGGCATTATCAAATTGTTCATCTTATCTAGCTTAATGGAGGAGTAAGAACTTGTAGAGGGGTATTCTAGAATAGGGATAAAATTTTGAGCCTTTACTAGGTTTATTGTATGAGTAGGCTAGAAAGTGGTAGGTTGGACTACTGGAGGTGATTGATAAGGAGGTTGAATGCTAAAAAACAAAGGCATAGGGGGTCTACATGTTAACTTACCTATTTGGATTAGATTATTCTTGACTGAGATGGCTATGCCATAGGATGTTGGTAAGGAGTTATCTCCTCTAAACTTGATCATCATGGCTATCTCTAAATGAATAGCTTTCAACTAATAAATAAATACCATACCTAGAAGAGGACAAATTTCATCTAGGATTATGTACCAATTTTTGTGAAATTAGGTATTTAAATCATCCATTGTCTCAATGGGTACTCTCTTAATAGTTGTCAACTACTCTAAGAGAGACACACCATCCACTTTTTCTTTGAATATATCAATTAATAGATCCATAAGTTGGTCCTAACTTTTGATTGAATTTGGGGGAAGGCATATATACCATTCTTATGCTTTTAATTTAAAATTTGCTACCAATGATCTAAAGGCCACATTTTGCTCTTCGATGTTGTGCATTATGCACAAGCTTACTATATGATTAAAATGTTTCATAGGTATGGTTGCATTCTAACTGTAACACCCCTTCTTGGTAGAACTCACTATGGACCATGAACTATGTTTTCACATGATTACTTAATGGCATAGCTTCATTTTATGATGTCTTTTTGATGAGTTGATTTCATCCTTTTGAGCTTGAAATATGGTACTGCTAATGTATTTGTGGGTGTAGTACCAAGTGCTCTCTTTTGTGGGACCATATGGGTGAACCATCTACAAAGAGAGATATATAGGGAAGTGATGGTGATGACTTGGCCATCAATAATTTAGGATAGCCGTAATGCCCTTCATGTAGATGCATTACGTTTTGTTTATCCTCATGTTACAACATTGGACCAGGAAGTTGCTTGCACAATGCATCTTCTTAATAGGTTGGTGATAGCAATAAAATATCTTAAAGGAGACCACCTACTTAGGGATAAAATAATGGTGTGAAACATGGTGGGTGTAAAAATATATGCTTGTGTGTTGTAATCATAGAACCAATTTAATGTTATTGTTGTGTGGCATGTATGCTTATGTATGGTAGGCATAGAACCAATTTAGTATTTTATTTAAAATCAATATTAATGCTCTAAATCAAGTGGCATTAGCTCAAACGGTTATATTCCTCGATATTAAAGAGGATACCAAGGTTAAAATATTACCAAATGATATATGGATAATATCCAAGCTTTGTTGTAATGCCACTATGTGATGATGATGTAATCCAGGTGGGGCTCATTTAAATCCCATATAACCAATTGAGTATCACACTTTGATATTAATAAAGGTTGTATAAAGGAATATTTATTTAATTCATTAAGGCTCTTTTAGACTAATAAACCTCCATAATCACATCTTGAAATACTTTTATGAATGCTCAACTTTGAATGAGATAGTGGCAATTAATGGATATTCTTGGAAATGGGCCTACGTTTCCAAGCCATGCATGCAAGAAAACTATGCCCAAGTTTAGAAAAAGGGGGAAATGAGTCTCCTAAAGGGGGTTGGTTGGTTGGGGAAAGTGTTCTAGAAGAGGAGAGCAAGAACAAGAGTGGAATAAAGTAAGGATGAGGTCTTTTAGATCATGGTATTGTGAGTAAGAGTTACCTTTGCTCCGTAGTTTTACTTTTAACAAGAAAATGCTTCTTGTTGGGTTACTTAAGGTTTCCTTTGTTATGTATTATGCACTCTTATGGTTTTTTGGATTATCCTCTGTATGCACTGAATGGCCTTCATTTTTCTCTATGTACATTGATTGACCTTTACTTTGCTTGTGTGCGTTGATTGACCTTCGTTTCGCCTGTATGCGTTGTTTCAAATGAGGTTGTTCTGCTCATAGTTTTGGATGGTTTCATTTTAACTTGACTAAATTTGGTAGCATTTTGATGGTTATGGTGGTGTTCTCAAGGAATGATCTTGCTTTTGTTATGATCGATGAATAAGCATTATTTTCCCTATGTGCAATATTCTATTAGGATTGCTTGTGAGTCATCGGTTTACACCATCAAAGGCGGTTTGTGGTTATGTGTTGTTACCACTAGTGAGCTCCTTATAAGCTATGGGTGGATTTCCCATCATGAAGAAGCTTGCAAATACTTAGATGTCTTGAAAATCATTGGAGGATGGTTTCATAGTGATTGATTATATAGATGATGTGGAAAAACAAAGGCTATGTGAAAGAAAATTTTGTTCAATGAGTTTTGAAAACTTGATTATTGTACAAACTGAAATATCATGTCGCTTTAATGATATAAGGAGTTTTGTACATTAAAGTGTTTCTTGCAATCTTTATTTGGATAGATGATATTGAGTTCTATTAATTACAAGAATGCATATTTATGTTAAGTACTTGGTTTATTGTGTTATAGCATTTATGATATAGGAATGCATACTTTGAAGCTCACGTCAAGTATTTTAGTTAAGTATATATAGCTCTTATTTATGATGACATCCTTGTTTATTTGTTATAGTATTCTTGGATTTAATAAATTACGAGTTGTTTTATAATACTTTTGATATGATGTGATGTGTATTACCTTTAGAATTATTTTTTAAAGTGCAAGAAATATTTATGATGAGTTTGTCATGGGGTGGTTAGATTCTCTTGTGGATCCATGTTAATGATTTTAAAGTCTAATACTAGGAGGGGTTGTGTGAATGTAATATCGAGGTATACATAAGAATAGAAGGAGTTGTGAGCATGCAATAGTTATGGACTCATGAACCTGGAAGGAGTTGTGTGGATGCAATAGTAAGGTTTTCTTATGAATCAATGCACCTTGAATGAGAAATCTCGAGTGTACTCCAACTAAGAGTAGGGGAACTATTCACAAGATAATAGTGGCGATCCCTTAGTTAGCCCACGGAGGTGTGGTAACTAAGTGTAGGATCATGTTAGTTGTCGATGAAGTGGTAATGACCTTAGTTATCCCATGGAGGTGTGGTAACTAAGCACCAAGGCTCTACGCTTGATTAAATTACCTAGATGGACTTAGAGTCAGGTTAGGGAATATACGTCTCCCTTTAAGTGTTATGGGCCTTAAAGGATATTTCATATGTTGTGGTTAGATGGTGCTATACCAATGAGGGTATGGTAAAGGTGGGGGGCCCAATTTTGGCATCCTTATAAATGTGTAGGTTTAGTAAGGTGAACTCCAAAAACCATGGGAATTGGCCACTATTATCCATTGAGTTTCATCTATAGTGATTTAGAACTCAAATGTGGTGAAGCCTTGTATGCTTAGATAAATAAAATAAGCTTATCTCCCTTGGGAACATTTACCTTGTAATATTTCCTTTTAAACAAATTTTGGTTTGGTAGTTTTGTGTTGTTGTAGTTGGTATCAGAGCTCCAGGTCGTAGGGCTTAAGGCTTCTAGTGAGTGTGCTTAGGGTAAGCCTTATCTTGATGTGCTAATTTTGGTAAGGTACCTTGTAAGAAGGCAAGTGTGACCATGATTGTTTTCAATTTAGTGCTAATAATCTATAAAAAATAGCAAACTTATCGATAGACAAGTATGGCTATGACCTTTATCAAGGAAATGATAATATTCCTATCATAGGTGGCACCTTACAAGTAGAAAAGAGTGGCCATGATAATTGTTAGGTGAGTGATAATGATTTAAGTTAGTTCATGAGGATAATGCAACTAAATAAAGTTGGAGGAACAATTTTTGGGAAAATTACAACCAAACTCAACTCTCTTTATGGCCAGAGTGAATGGCACCTTGCAGAGAGGTAAGTGTGACCACGGTCATTATAAAACAAGTGATAATGGTCTTACCAAAGATGGCACCTTATGCATAGACAAGTGTGACCATAATTATTATCTAATAAATAATGATGGGCTTCTCAAAGATGGCATCTTATGGCTAGACAAGTATGACCATGACCTTTATCAAGAGAGTGATAATGGTCTAAGTTAGTTCATGGGGAGATGAAACTAACAAAATTATAAGTACAATTTAGGAGAAATTATGACTTACCCAACTCCTTCTGTGGATAGGATATAGCACTTGGTTTCGATAAGGATATTCCAAGAAGGTAGGTTCAACTACATAGGAATAAGCTATAGTATTTTTCTAAAAGAAAATTATGAGAACAACAGATCCCAGTTGGAAGTTTGGAAGGACAATAGACTTCAAGCAAACCAAAGGAATGAGCAGGTTCCAGTGAGATGGTATAAAATCTTCCTTACATAGTTAATTTTCTTCAAGTGCATATGGAGCAACAATGAAAAATAAGGAAACCAATATCAGGAATTTGACTTCACTAATGAGTTAATGCTAGTGGCTAAACCCATTTTAAGGACACCTTACATAATAACCCCAATGGAGTTGAAAAGAGTTGAAGGTGCAACTATAAGGCTTGTTAAAAAGAGGGTCTGATCAAACCAAGTGTGTCGCTTTGGGTTGCTCCAATATTATTTATGAAAAATAATAATGGTTCCTTGAGATTATATTTTAAAATGCTTAATAAGGTAACCATTGAGATTAAGTACCCTTTACCAAGGTAGGTGATCTCTTCAATTAGCTAAAGGATGCTACCATGGATTTTAGATTGGAGTATCATCAATTAAGAATTTGAGAAAAGGATACCCATAAAACAACCTCTAAGAACCAAACCTTTTTTGAGAATCGTACCATGTGTACAGATGCTTTCCTAGAAGGTTTGGGTGGCGTGTTATCTTAGAATGAAGCTATTATGGCATATGAATCTATAAAGCTCAAGAAACATGAGGATTAACTAGGCTACACACAAATTATAGCTGGCTATAGTAGTGGATGTTTTAAGGGTATGGAGATATTATTTGTTGAGCAAACCATTTTAACTACAAATAAACCATCAACATGTATATATTTACCCAATCTATACTAAATTCAATACAGAGAAGATGAATAGAGTTCTTAGAAAAATATGAATTTGGTATTAAGTATATCAAAGGAAAAGAGGATAATATTATAGATGCCTTAAGAAGAAGAAGGTGCATAGTAGCATTGACCCAAAGCTATTTTTATTTGATGGATAGATTCAAGTAAATGCAATCACAAGATCCATTTTGCATAGAAAATTTAGGACAAAACCAAGGGAAATCCTGAAGAGAGTAAGGATTTCAACATAAAAAGACTTTTATGCTTTAAGGATAGGGTATTTATACCCAAAATTGGTGATCTGAGAAGATTGATTATGGAATAGGCACATAATTCTCCCTACTCTACTCAGTTGGGTGGGTCAAAAATGATGGAAATAATGAAAAAGACCTATTTAGGTTGGAATGAAGCAAGATATCACTAGCTTCATACAAGATGTTTAGAATGTTAGAAGGTGAAGGGTAGACCATTGACACCTAGCGGGGGTATTATACCATGTAATGTACCTATGCAAAAATGGCAAGTAATGTTTATGGATTTTATTATGGGTTTACCTAAGACAAGGTACCAACTTCATGTGATCTTGGTGGTGGTGGAAAAATTTACCAAGGTTGCACACTTCAATATGGGTAACATCAAGGAGGATGCATCGGTAATGGTAAATAAGTTTGCCAAAGAAATATTTAGGCTACATGGGTTCCTGAAGTGATCATATCAGACAAGGATTTGAGATTCATGTCAAATTTTTGGTAGACTCTATACCATGCAATGGGCACTAAGCTAAATATTGCTTTTGCATATCATCCTAAAATAGATGGTCAAGCCAAGAGGGTAACTAGGTTTTGGAAGACATGCTACGCTTGTATTGCATGGACCAAAAGTCAAAGTAGGATGACTTTTTATAGAATTTACATATATCAATGGATACCATGCATCATTAGGGATGGTCCCATTTGTATCCATGTATGGCAATAGATGTAGAACACCTATATCATGGGATAATTTGGAGGATCGAGTAATGATTGAACCAAACACTATCTAAGAGATGGAGGAATAGCTCAAAGCAATTTGGCTTAGGCTTAAGAAAGTAGTCAGTTGCCAAAAGAGCTATTTTGATCTAAAAATATCACCAAGAGAATTATTTGTGGTAAAACATAGTTTCTTGAGGGTAATACCTATGAACAATGTCATCAAGTCAACAAAGTTGGATCCTTGCTATGTTGGGTCTTTTTGAGATCTTTGGTAATATTAGCCTAGTAGCCTATAGGCTTGCTTTGTTGCCCAACCTATCAAAGATCCATGATACTTTCCACTTATCCTTAGGAATTATTTTGCTAATCCTACTCATGTGTGTAATATCTTCTAACTTATAGATGGTAGATTCCTCAACCATTGAGGTAAGATTAGTTAAGAGTCTAGGGTTGTGTTCCAAGATGTTGAAGAAGTGGACCCTAGATATATGTAAGGTCTAGTGGGACCAATATTATGAGAAATATGTTGAAGAAATGGGGCAAAAATTTCTAGTTTTATTTGAATTAACACTTGTTTACTCACTTGCAAGAAACATAGAGGATAATGTTTAATCCAAGGGAGGAGTATGTAACAGCCCTTCTTGGAAGAACTTATTATGGACAATGAACTATGTATTGATGTGATTATGTAATGACATAGCTTCATTTTATGATGTCTTTTTTATGAGTCGATTTCATCCTTTTGAGCTTGGAATATGGTACTTTTAACGTATTTGTGGGTGTAGGACTAGGTGCTCTCTTTGGTGGGACCATATGGGTGAACCACCTACAAAGAGATATATTTAGGGAAGTGATGGTGATGACTTGATCATCGATAGCTTCGGATAGCCACAATGTCCTTCATGTAGATGCATTGCATTTTGCATTGCTTGGTTGATGGCTTAGTTTAGTTGTTGTTTGTTTGCTATATTTAACAGCAAAGTTAAGTGTATCTTTGATTAAGATCCTAGGAAAATATTATGTTTTATTTTTTAGGTAGTTTGATAGTAATTAATGCTTAGATTTTTTTGGAGAAATAAAAGGGAAAATAACGTATCTTTATGTTTGATTGTTTCTTCGTAAAAGAAAGAAATTAGGGATGTGGTTATTGAAATTTATAATAATGATTTCCAAGACTCTTGTGGGTTAGGGAATCATTATAAGAGTAGTATAGGATGCTCTTTGTTTATTTCAAAGGAATTTGTATATTGATAATGATGCTTAAGTTTTACGATAATTAAGTAGTCATTATAAGAGTAGTATGGGTTGTTATTTGTTTATTTAAAAGGAATTTGTATATTGATAATGATGCTTAAGTTTTGGAATAATTAAGTAGTCATTATAAGAGTAGTATGGGATGCTCTTTGTTTATTTATAGTGATTCTTGAGACTTAGAGAAGTTAAGAAACAAATACAAGAGAAGTATGGGATTCTATTTTCTAGTAGACGGTAATTATTTAATGTTTAGTTTGGTTTTGAAAGAGAAACTATTATTGATTCTTGAGACTTATGATAGTTAGGGAATCATTATAAAAGAGAAGTATGGGAATATATTTTGGGTTATTGTATGAAGGTTTGGAAGAAGGTAAAACATCTATAATGAGACTTGAGACTCGTGGAAGTTAAAGGATAATTATAAAGAGAAGTATGGTATTCTCTTTGATTAAATATGTTGCATGTTGGTTTTGAAATAGAAACTATTATAATGAATCTTGAGACTTATGTGGGTTAAGGGTTCATTATAAAGAGAAATATGAGGTTCTCTTCTTGTTGGTTTATTTTTATGTTTTATGCATGGTTGCTTGCATAGTAGTAAATGACATGAAAATTTGCACTGCATCTAGAGTTGTTTTAATCCCTAAGTATTCCTCATAAGCTATGGGTGTATTTCCCATCATGAAGAAGCTTGTAGATACTTAGATGTCTTGAAGATCGTTGGTATATGGCTTCACAATGATTGATCATATAGATGATGTGGGAAAACAAATGCTATGTGAAAGAATATTTTGTTCCATGAATTTTGTAAACTTGATTATTGTACAAACTAAAAGATCATGTTGCTTTAATGATATCTAGATTTTTATACATTAAAGTGTTTCTAGAAATCTTTATTTTGATAGATGGTATTGGGTCCTATCAATTGCAAGAATTCATCTTTATGCTAAGTACTTGGTGTATTGTGTTATAGAATTTATGATATATGAATGTGTACTTTGAAGCTTACATCAAGAATTTGAGATAATTAAATATAGGTTTTATTTATGATGACATCCTTGTTTATCTGTTATAGCATTCTTGGATTTATTGAATTATGGCTTGTTTTATATTGTTTTTGATATGTTGTGATGTATATTACCTTACTTTAGAATTATGTTTTAAAGTGCAAGAAATATTTATGATGAGTTTGTCTTGGGGTGGTTAGATTATCTTGTGGACCCAAGTTAATAATTTTAAAGCCCAATCCTTAGAGGAGTTGCATAAATGCAATACCCAAGTAGCCATGAGCCTAGAAGGAGTTACAAGAATGCAATAGCTAGGGACTCATGAACCTGGAAGGAGTTGTGTGGATACAATAGCCAGGTCTTCTTGTGAATCAATGCACCTTGAACGAGAAGGCTCGGGTGTACTCCAACTAAGAGTAGTGGAACCATTCACAAGACAATAATGGTGATCCCTTAGTTAGCCCACGGAGGTGTGGTAACTAAGTGTAGGATCATGTTAGTTATCGATGAAGTGGAAATGACCTTAGTTAGCCCATGAAGGTGTGGTAGCTAAGCACCAATGCTCTACGCTTGATTAACCTAGCTAGATGGACTTAGATTCAAGTTAGGTAATAAACGTACCCCTTTAAGTGTTATGGGCCTTAAAGGATAATCCCTACACCTTTATTAGATAGTCCTATGCCGATGAGGGTATGAGAAAGTTGGGGGGACCACTTTTGGCATCCTTCTAAACGTCTAGGTTTAGTAAGTTGAATCCCACAAACCATGAGAGTTGGCCATTCTTGTCCACTGAGTGTCGTCTGTAGTGACTTAGAACTCAAATGTGGTGAAACTTTTTATATGGAGATAAATGAAATAAGGGCATCTCCCTTGGCAACCTTTACCTTGTAATCATTCCTTTTAAATTTTTTTTATGTTGGTAGTTTTGGGTTGTTATACTCACTAATGAAGTAAGGTAGCAGCTTTAGTGTTGAAGCCAAGATTGAGTCCCATGTTGCAAGAGGAACGAGTGGTTGTAGGGGACCTCTGTTATTCTATGGTAGGTATCTTATTAGAGGTTTATTTTATTGTGCAACCATATTTTGACATTGGTCTTTTCTTTTGGACCCTTTGTTTAGGGGCAACACCAACGCTTGTAGATTTGCTCTTGCAAAGGACCTATTAGCAAGTATTGTGCTCATCAATTTATGGGTCCATTTGTAGTAGAGTTACTAAAAGAATTTTCTTATGATTCAATAAGCAAACAGATTGAGATCTTCATTGGAATCTCAATAAGGTGATGTAGTGCTTATTTATGGGATGAAATGTCATGTTCATCCCACTAGGCATGCCACTAAACTATTGGTATGCACAGTGTTGGCATGCCACAAAAATTAAAACCCTAATCTAAAAAAGGTGATGCACCAAGATCAAAAGATCCTTCTATGTATTATTAGAATAAAAATAAACACATGCATCATTCATTAACAACTAGAGAAATAAATATGGTTTTAATCTAACATCAACATTCATACATAGGAGATACATACAAGAAATAGGGTAAAGCAAAATTGGCCACAAAATATATATATATAAATAAAAAAAATATATATATATATATATATATATATATATATATATATATATATATATATATTAATATTTTCTTACAAAGGCACTAGATCGAAAGAGGTTCGAACGCCATTAACAAAATGAATCAAGGTTCAAGTTTAAATACATAAAATAAAACTGAAGGGAAATACACAATGCCAAATATTAGGCATGATTAGACAATTTACAATGCCTTATAATGGAGATGAAACCATAATTTATAAGAAAAACTATTTCTTGCGTCAAAAATGTACAAGTAGTCCAAACTTTTCTCTCCTAGATCGATATAGGGATGGGTATGTATTCAATGCTATTGGGATTGAGTCTCTAGATCTAGATCCATTAATGTTGAAAGGTTTTATACCTCTAGATTTGAAGCCTCTGTTGTTATTTTTTTGAAAAAAATTGAAAAAACTTGTATTAAAACAGAGATCAATTACAAAAGGGAGTAAACACATCCCAGCCAAGAGCAAAGAAGCAATATTACAACAAGGCACGAAAACACGACATGTCGCGATATCGCGACAACAACCCAACCGAGGCCGCGCCAGAGCAACAAGTCACGAAATCGCGACAGCCAAGCCCCGAGGCACCTAAACACCAAAAGTGTCGTAAAATCGTGACGGCACAACCCCCTGGCGCCCAATCACCAAAAGTGTCATGAAATCACGACGAGATTTCCAAATGGCGCCTGTTCACCAGAAGTGTCGCGATATCGCGACGAGTTTTCCCCTTGGCGCCAGTGCTTCAAAAGTGTCACGAAATCGCGACGAGTTTTCCCCATGGTGCCAATTCTCCAAAAGTGTCACGAAATCACGACGAGTTTTCCCCTTGGCGCCCAAACTGCACAAGTGTCGCGATATCGCGTCGAGTTCTCCCCTTGGCGCCCATTCATCAAAGGTGTCGCGATATCACGACGATTTTTCCCCATGGCGCCTATTCCCCAAAACTATCGTGAAATCACGACAAGTTTTCCCCTTGGCACCCATTCTTCAAAATTGTCGTGATATCGCGACGAGTTTTCTCCTTGGCACCCAACCTTCAAAAGTGTCGTGATATCATGACGATTTTTCCCCTTGGTGCCAGCTCTCCAAAAATGTCGTGATATCGTGACGATTTTTCCCCTTGGCGCCCAATCTACAAAAGTGTCGTGATATCGCGATGAGTTTTCTCCTTGGCGCCCAACCTTCAAAAGTGTCACGATATCGTGACGATTTTTCCCCTTGGTGCCAGCTCTCCAAAAATGTCGCGATATCGTGACGATTTTTCCCCTTGGCGCCCAATCTGCAAAAGTGTCACAATATCGCGACGACTTTTCCCCTTGGTGCCTATTCTCCAAAAGTGTCACGATATCGCGACGATTTTCCCCCTTGGCGCCCATTCTCCAAAAGTGTCACGAAATCGCTACAACTTCCAGCCACAGGCCCCGACGGTGCAACAGGTCACGAAATCACGACAGCTTCCCTCCAAAGGCCACGACGACGCAACATGTCACGAAATCACTACAGCTTCTCTCCAAAGGCAGCGACAGTGCAACAGGTCGTGAAATCGCTACAGCTTCTCTCCAACGGTCGTGACAGTGCAACATGTCACGAAATCATGATAGCATGCCTACAAAGGCCGCGACGGCGCAACAGGTCGCGATATCACAACAAAAACCACCCTTAGCATTTTCTTTGTTCATTGGCTCAAGGATCGTTCCAGACCCTTCCTAATAACTTCATCCTCTAGAGGCATGTCATTGTGCAGCTGCACTCCAACCTCTTTCTCAGCACCCATCTTCGCAAGGAAATCGACCGCTTTATTTAGATTTCTACTCAAGCCTTCGTTGTTATTACCAACTACTTTTACTAGAAATTCCCCTCCCAAAATTGAGCATGGATTCCATTTACAATTAATATTATTGGACTCAAGGTTTCTTAAATATAAGCTTCCATTACTACCTACTTTAAGACACCAACCAATTTTTTGGAATATCATGTGTATGCTTACTTTATGAGTTCAGTTGCCCTCTTTGAGAGATCACACATAAATGTTACTTGTAATAAAGACATACACTTATCATGAATTTTCCTTGCTATGGAAAGTGTTAGGTTGGTGATAAAATTTAAGAGAGTTTTTATGTTTTCTTTCAAAATTATGACCTGTTGGATTAAACCATTTCTCCTTCAATCGAATTGCCATGGAGCTTATCTTGATCTTCTCCTTATTTGTGCATTTTCCCTAGCTATAAACAATGTAGATTAGATGGTTGACATAACTTTTTGATGCGTCATCATCTGATTAATTCTCCTTTTTTATGAGTCACTAGATCATTCTTATTTATATATTTGATTGCTGGTATCTTTTGTATAGGGAGTGGGAAGATGTGTGGTAGCCATGTGTATGGTAGTTGCAAGCTCAATCATATGTGGAATAATTGGTCCATGACTATTAAATTTATTGAGCTTCATCCAATGGAAGGGTTATTCACTTCTTTAAAGAGTCCTTTAAGAATGCATGGATTGTTGATCACTAAGATTGGATGATCCATAGGACTTTACGATCTGAATCTTTTAATGTTTCTTTCAAAACCTTGTAGCTTGCTAGATTTGCCATTTATCCTAGATTAATGATGAATCTTCCTTAGATGTGATTTCTAAACTTGAATCCTTTTAGACTATCGATGTGCCTATCATGTCTTTGGTATCAACCAATGGCAGGGATACAAACTCATAGATTTATTCTTAAAATTGCATGGGTTGTTGATCATCAAAATTAGATGGTTTGCAAAACTTCATGATCTAAATTACTCAATATATTTCTCAAATATTTGCAAACTTTTATATTTTGTTTCTATCCAAGATCAATGATGAATCTTTTTCAAATGCATGCCTTGATGGGATCACTACTTACTTATTATGAGTCACCAATGCGTCTACCATGCATCTCATTATTTAACAAATGATGGGGTTCTTCTCTAATAACTTATGCCACTGGATGAGAAATCAACAACTCATAGTACTTTGAAAACTTCTTTTTGACTACATTGTTAATAAACAATATTCACTATTTGATCAAATGGGATCAATAACCTTCGTTATTTTGTTTCTTTTTCCACTTAATTTCTTTAAAAATTAGTGCCCATCATAGATTAATGATATCAACAATATACATGGCTTTGGGAGCACTCTTATGAATTTTAGATTTTCAAATAAATACTCTTTGTTAATCAATAAGATTGGATGACTTGCACAACATCAAACCTTTTTCTTGTAGAACTAGCACCTGCCATAGATCTAAAAAATTTATGGTGCATGTCACTTTGTAGCCTCCACAAATTAGTTTTTTGTAAAATTAACATCCACCAAATATTAATAAAATTGATTACCCACATGGATTTTGGTATCGCTTATGGTTTTTAACCCTTCAAATCAACATTTATCATTAATTGATAAGATCAAACAACTCACGTGGTTTCAAAATTTCAATAAAGCCTCTTTGCACAAAATCAACACCTATTGTTGATTACAAAATTGACTATGTACTTTTACTCCCACCTTCCTTTTTGTTGATTTACCTCCCATTGAGGTCAACTTGCAAAATAACCAATATAAAAAATCTTCTCGGGTGCAGTGAAATTCACTATAGTTTTGGTGATTCACATGGAATCTTTTGCTTGCTAAAGATAAAAAATCCCAAAAAATTTTACAACCATATCCTTTTGGCATGGATTCAATGAAAAAATGAAGAATATGGAAAAGTTAATAAATAATGAAGAGAATGAAGGAATAATGGAGAATCATTAAAAAAATGGCTTTTTCATCAAAGCCTTGATTTTCTCCCACACATCATCTAAAGACAGCTCAGTTCTTTTGAATAGTTTGTAGCACTTTTGGAACTCTAGTTGGTCCTCATGGAAGAATTTTTTTGTTCTATCCATGACCTCATGTAATTGTACCTAGAGCTCCACTAGTGGTCTGATAACTTGATCTACATCATCTAAAGTGGAAGGAATCGACCATGTATCAAAATTGGTTTGATCCTCCTTTTGCTAGGTGGGCAGGAAGTGTTTGTCACCCTTTTCAACATTAAATTCAACTAATTTGAATTTACTTCCCCTTTTATGTGAATCCAATAGGAAGAGACCACCATATTTTCTAAGCATCATATTTATATTTTTGAGACCATCCACCATCTTTTTAGAATTAAATTTGTATTGCATGCAATTACTATTCCTCTATGGATTTGAAAGGAAAATACCTCCACCTTCTCTTAGTATTTATTTCATGCCACACAAATTTATTTCTTCTCCATGCAAAACTCATGGGAGGATGCCACCATATTTCCATTGATCAAACAATATTTTGACCTTCCTTATTGGTTAATTTGATGATTGGAGTTGTCTTGAGGAGCCACTTGCCTTATCTATTTTGGGAACAAATATTGTCCATTGATGATTTGATGAAATGACATGCTATTTTGGTCTTGGGATTTCCTTTGTTCACTCCTAATTGAGCATGATCCAACCATGTGTTACTACTAACAGTGTGAGATAAAAACCCAAAAATATTTTCTTAAACAATTCGTTAAGTTTACAAGAGAGAGCTTGGTGGATCAAACAATTCAAGGACCATTTCAACTTTGATGATCTAACAACTATCATAACCTCAAGGTCCACCCATGCTTACAATTAATGTTGCCAAGCAATAACTTAATCAAATGACACATTATTTTGTCTTCTAGCCTTTGGAAAATTTTGCTTAAGCATAATCCTTCTACAAGGTATTGTTAATGATGGGGATAACTCCCTCTAAAAAGCTACTCACAAAACTTTATCCAAGTACTTAAAAGAGAACCCCATGAATCAAATAACTCACGAAACTTCTACTTTTGATAATGTAATAAATATTGTGGCCTTGGGAGGTTATCCATGTTAAGATTTTTAATATCACTGTTGCCTGTTGATGAACTAATTGATTAGCTCACTCTATTTGGATTCAAAATTTTCTTTTGAAAACTCTTGATTGAGTACGAGTCTACCACATGCTTCCATTTTCCTTGGTGATATGAAAACTGATGTTATTTCATGGAGCCACTTTTCTCTTCAATCTTGTAATTAGTGTCATCCATTGATGATTTTATTGGATGGCTTGCATTGTTTTGATCCTGAGTTTCCTCTTAGCAATTCTTGATTGAGTGTTAGGCCACCATGTGTCCTCTTCTTCTTGATGATTCAACATTTATCACTACTTGGGACAAAAATTCTTGACTTACGAATCCTTAGAGTCATATGGTTTGTTGATATTGATAAGCTTATCTATTTTTAATGGTGTTTATTAATCCCATGACTTCACATATTTGCAACTTCTTACAACCTCCATGATCTTAAGAACAAAGGATTACTCTTGGTCAATGGTGCAAACCAAGTGCCTAAAGATGAACCTATTACAAACTTAAGCATAATGTCTAGAATAGTACATATATACAAGGTTTATATATAGATATGAGATATAGCTCTTCAACCCATGTTTGTATGCTTGAATACTCCATGGGGATCTAAATATTAGATATTAGTTTCCCATTGGTCTATCTAATTATCAAGAATGGGAGCATGGACTTCATCGACATTTTTTTTATCTAAACTACAATACAAGTTTGATCAACATCTAGCTTGATTGAAGGCACATGCTTCACATGATGGATATGGAGATGTTTTGATCAAATCTTTAGTTTAGTCCCATATCTAGTCCTAAGTAACATATTTGTCCAATATAGCAATAAATAATCTCCTATCTTAGTAGTGAAGTCCCTTGATAAATAATTTTTCCTAAAGTATTTGAGAGTTCAATCACTGTTATATCTTGATGGACTCTTAGGTTTGGATAAGCATGTAACATAAGGGGTAGGCTCCTTACCAGTCCAAATATTTGAACATGATTTTCCTCTAACTAAACTACCCCTTTATTGATAGGCTCATATGCCAACCCTAATGCATATGCTACCTTTTTGGGTATGATCGAAGTACTTGACCTATAATCTACCATGCAATTATGAATCAACTTACCATTGTAGATTAGAGTTAGATAGAAAAACATTAGTTTAGCTCAGTTTACCTTAGTACCAAATATATATAGGATCGTAGGTGAGTTCTTCTTACCTAAGCCTTTTGTCTTTCTAAAACCTCATTTAAGTACTTCATTTTATCATGTATAGATAGGACATTCCAAAAATACATGGCAATAATAAACTTCTTTAGGTGGTCTGCTATATTAAATTATCTGATAGAATGGACCTTTTAAGTGGTGCTTGGTACCCATTGAAGTTGGGTCTCTCTACAATAGGTTGGGGAGCTCTATCTAGTTCTAGAATTAATATGCATTACCTTAGGGCTTCAAGGACATTCTTCTTAGTGACCACTTGAAGGTTTTGCACATTCTAATTAGGTGTGGTCATAGGGTAAATGCCTTTTCAAGGATCAAATGGTTTGCTTTAGGCATTGAGACCCACTTGATTAGTTTTTCTTTGCTTCTCTATTAATTTCCTCTTGGTTGTTGTCATGTAACTAGAATAGACTTGTGGTCTGTTAGACATTGAAGTACCTATTTTATCATATATGACATAAATCTCCTCCTCATCCCATGTTATCAAAATCTGCTCTAGATGGGTGGATTTTGTTCTTGAGAGAGATTTATGATTGGGAAGGAAGGGGTTTATTCTACGCTTGTGAATCAATCTCTAGGAAATTAGGAGGTGTCTGAGTATGCACAACTCTAATCAATATTGTTGTGGTCTACTAAGAGTCATTTTTAGGATAAACATTATGAGGATAAGCATTGGGGTAAGGATAATACCATGCATTAGGGTAAGGATAATACCATGCATTGGGGTCTTTTACATAATTTTTCTATGTGGTAATTATATCCCTAATAGGGTTAGAGGGAATTTGCTACAATGAGAGCTATATAGACACTGTCTACTAATTGGAGATTTGGGGATGGCCTATGCTTCTATTTGGTTGGAAATTACATCCTTGATACCCTTTGCCACTTGGAGGAGGTTTGTAACCTTGATTATTTTGTTGGAATGGAGGTATTATATTATTTGATACTTAAAACTTTGTGCATTATATTTTCTCTTAAGGGCTATAAACTCATTAGAGACTGTCCTTAGCAAGTTTTTCATCTCATCTAGCTCAATGGAGGAGTAAGGACTTATAGAGGGGTATTCTATAATAGGGATAAAAAATTTAACCTTTATTACATTTATTATAGGAGTAGGCTAGAAAGTGGTATGCTAGAATACTAGGGGTGGTTGATAAGGAGGTTGAATGCTCAAAAGCAAAGGCATAGGGGGTTGGGGGTTAACCTGCCTATTTGAATTAGGTCATTTTTGACATGGATGGCTATCCTATAGGCCATTGGTAAAGAGTTACCTCCTCTATACTTGATCATCATGGTTATCTCTAAATTATAAATTTTAAATCATTAATAAATACCATACCTAAAAGATGTCAAATTTCATCTAGGATTTTGTATCATGTTTTGTGAAACTAGGTATTAAAAGCATCCATGGTATCCATGGGTGCTTTCTTGATAATCATAAGTCGGTACAAAATTTGCCTAAGTGGATAAGTTGCATCCTCAAGATCTCGACAATATTGGAAGACCTAGAAATGGGGTTTTCTGAGTTAGCCTCCAAGTTGGTCAAATCCTATGATTCTAGATAACTAATGAAAGGGGTTGCAGGCTAAAGTAAGAAATGCATAAGGTTAGAAGTTATACCTAATGTGGAATGAATTCAAAAAAATTACAAGACACAAATGCATGAGAGTCTCATTCTCTTAATTAAACTAAAATGCCTAACAAACCAAATATCATCATATGTTGCAAAATATTAAATTATTAAGCACACACATCTAAGCATTCCAAGAATTGAAGAAACAACAATCTAGTGAGGAATCTAGATAGCAGAATAACTCTTTACAGAATAAACCATTCATTCAATTTTTATAGAAATGCTTAATGATAAAGTCATACATACATATTCTACAACAATATTTTGATAGAGGCCAAACAACACATCAACTTTCATTAAGGGACGCATAGCCTTCAATCATACAAAATGCACAATTGTAAAAACTAAAGAGCCAACCTCCTATATGAGCTACATTCATATATATAAATTTATAATTCATTTAATTAGCTTAGCATGATTGCTTACAAAACAAATTGTTGGCCTATCAGGTTAGTGTAGGAGATGGCTATCATTTTTAGATTAGCTATGATCAACTGCCTCAAGCATGTTTAGATGATGTGTGTGGCATAAATTCCTCTTTGAAGTTGACTCCCATGATGCATTATCAAATTTTAACCATTTACTAGAAATCCACTCCTTTTTGTTATGTTGAACGAGGTGAGCAAGGATAGATGTATGGTTGTGGTGCTTCTTTGGCCTTTGAAATATTCTGATAGCAATGATGTTTAGGTGGTTGATTGACATGCATGACCTTGCTAATTAAGATGGGTCTAGAGCCTTTTTGTATAACAACACGAGGGAATGTTGCTTCATACCAAATTGTTTATCTTGGCTGGATATTGATCCATCTATCATTTCTTCATGCCAAATTCTTTAGCCCTACAAATAATATATGTGGCTTAGATATTTTGGCCTTTATCCTACATTTAGCCAAGTTTTGCATTTTATTTTATCATATCCCAAAGATCTTATTACTTTTGATGATGCCATTGCTTCTAGAGTCTGGCCATATTCTACACACAACCACATATTCCCATGCATAGTGCCAAATGTCATATTTCACTATCATATTCTATACCTTAGAATTATTTTCTATTCGACACTCATTTTGGCTTTATCAAAATTTAAGCTTTTGATGATGACGCCATTGCTTCAAAATCCTGATGCTCTTGGGAACTTTGCAAGGTATCTTTTTTAAAGCTAGATTATTTTCTACTTTCTTGCTCTCTTATGTTAGACCAAATGCCTTAGGATATTTTTTGCTTGGGCCCTTTTTCCATACCACATTGAGTTTTCATGCAACCTTAGTGACATCAACACCATTGTTCATTTGGCCTCTTTTAATATTTGATTTCATTTTCATTTCTAGTAAGCTTTTACATAATGTTATATATCGAAGCATTATCATCCTTCACTAGCTTCCTCTTTTGGAGAACACTAAATGTTAGATTTTTATTATACCTTTGTTGACATCAACACTTTAGATTTTTAGCCAGTTCTTATACTTAGCCAAAATTTCATGTTCGACACATAAGATATTGTTGATTGAGATACCAATTTTTCAAAAGTGTTGTCTTTTGCTTTTGTTGCCAAATTTTATTGCCTTGGGATTATTTTTAATTCGACATGCTTTTGCTTACTACTCTACTACTTGCCTCGCCTATATTTTGCATCCGACCATGCATTTCTGCTCTTCACGTTGTTTTGCAATATTTCAACTTAATTTTTACCTTATTTTTATAGTTTATTCTACCTCAATAGCTTCATATGGTGCTAATCTTGTTGCATAAAAAATTGTTGCATACAATTTGTTGTATTGATGTCTTGGAAAAATGGTTATATGGATTGAGCAAAATCACAAAGTGTCTCACATTCCAGGATTGTGGACGTAGGTAGTAAAATTTACCAACAATCAATTGCTTTAGGAGAGACACACCATCCACCACTTCTCTAAATCTATCAACCAACAGGTCCACAAGTTGGTCCCAAATTTTGATTGAATTGGGGGAAGGCATACATACCATTCTCACACCTTTCCTCTAAAAGATACTACCAATAATCTAAGAGCCACATTCTGTTCTTTGATTTTGTGCATTGAGCATAGGATTACCATGTGATATAAATATTTCGTATGTGTAGTAATGTTCTCACTAATTAAGTAAGGTAGCGACTTGAGTGTTGAAGTTGGGATTAGGTCCCATGTTGGAGGAGGAGCAGGTGGTTGCAAGGGACCTCTATCATTCTAAGTTGTGTATCTTCTTAGGGTTGATTTTTTTGCACAACCATTGTTTGACATCAAACTCTTATTTTAGATCCTTGGTTCAAGGAAAACACCAACACTTGTAGATTTGCTCTTGCAAAATACCTATTACCAGGTTTTGTGCTCATAATTTTTTGGGTCCTTTGTTCTCAATAGAGTCTCTAGGTAAATTTTCTTATGCTTTAATAAGTGAAGAGATTAAGATCTTCATTTGAATCTCAACCAGGTGATGTAGTGATTCTTTGTGGGATGAACTGACACATTCATCCCATCAGGCATGCTAGTAAATTGTTGGTATGCATGTTGGTTGTTTCTTTGTGTTTCTTCATGGAATCAAGCTCAAAAACAATCATGGGGTGAATATTGATGAGCAAGGTGCAGCAACAGTATTGTCATTGTTGTCAACACAGTCAGACAGATCGGTTGATGCAGTGGACAAGAGTTAAGAGGTTCTTCAGAGTATGTACAGTGGTTGTCCAAAAGATAGAAGTGGACCATATACTAAAAATCAAAATAAAATCACAAGGAAGAAAATTTTCGCGATATCGCAACATGTTGAGTCTGAAAGAAAAAGTGTCACAATTTCGCGACATATTGCAGGAGAGAGAGTCCGAAAGAAAAAGTGTCGCTATTTCACGACATGTTGCAGGAGAAAGAGTTCGAAAGAAAAAGTGTCACGATTTCATGAAATATTGCAGGAGAGAGAGTCCGAAAGAAAAAGTGTCATGATTTTACGACATGTTGCAGGAGAGAGAGTCCAAAAGAAAAAGTGTCGCAATTTCATGACATATTGCAGGAGAGAGATTCCAAAAGAAAAAGTGTCGCGATTTCGCAACATGTTGCAGGAGAGAGAGTCCGAAAGAAAAAGTGTCACGATTTCGTAAAATATTGCGAGAGAGAGTCCAAGAGAAAAGGTGTCGCGATATCGCGACATCTCGGGTTTTTGTGACCCGAAGGCAAGAGAAAGAGCAAAGGATAAAAAGTATCGCGATATCGCGACATGTCGGGTTTTCGCAACCCGAAGGCAAGAGAAAGAGCTAAGGAGAAAAAGTGTCACGATATCGCGACATGTCGGGTTTTCGCAACCCGAAGGTAAGAGAAAGAGCTAAGGAGAAAAAGTGTCGCGATATCGTGACATGTCGGGTTTTCGCGACCCAAAGGCAAGAGAAAGAGCTAAGGAGAAAAAGTGTCGCGATATCATGACATGTCGGGTTTTCGTGAACCGAAGGCAAGAGAAAGAGCAAAGGAGAGAAAGTGTCACGATTTCATGACATGTCGCATTTTCATGACTTAAGGAGGAGAGAGAAAGTAAGAAGGCAGAAGTGTCGTGATATCGCGATGAAAGTAAAGAGGCAAAAGTGTCACGATTTTGCGACATGTATTTTCATGGGTGAAAGCCGAGAAGAAGACAAAGAGGTAGAAGTGTCGCGATTTTGCAACAGGTCATTTTTGCGCGAACTAAGAAGAGAACCCAGCCAAAATAAGATATGTGACAGTTAACTAAAGTTATACGGCAGTTACAGGTGCAGTTGCAAAAGAAAATCATGCAGCTAAAATAAGAAGAGTTAACCGAAGTTAGTATGTCGATTCACAGGTGTAGTTACGAGAGAAAAATCATGCGACTAAAATAAGAACAGTGAACTGAAGTTAGAATGACAGTTACAAGGCCATTTACGGAGTGTAATCATCGAGCGACGGTTAAACTGAAATTCATCAGTCGAAGACCAAACTTGAGCCGTAACTATTAATAGGATGCATGAAAGAATATTGTGAGATAAAGGAGTTACATATAGAAGTTTCTATTAATAAGCTGCATGTGAAAATATGGAAGTTAAAAATAGAATCAGAATTTTGTTATAAAAGGAGGTCTGCGTGGAGAATTGAAGTGTTGCTGAAAGAAAGAAAAAGTGCTGCAAGAAGAGGGTTGGAAGAGTGTCGTAAGAGAGCGTTGATTAGAGTCGTGAGAGCCGTAAAAGTGTAGTAAGCAGAGCCTATAGTGTGTGTGGTGTTTTGATGAATAGCGAGAGAGGTTGGATTAGCAATAGACCAGTCAGGGTCTTGAATAAGTGAAGGCATTTTTATGTCAATATTATAGCTTCAAATTTGTAGTCCAAGTAGGTGCTTAGAATTAGGGGTTGGTGCTCCTTTTTGTTGATGCAGATAAATTAAGGGTTGGTGCTCCTTTCTGTGGGTGCATATAAATTAGGGGTTGGTGCTCCTTCCAGTTGGTGTTGGTAAATTGATTGTAAAATTGGTATTTTGCAAAGGTTGGATTTGGATGGTAATCCAAGCAGTCATTTTTTAGGAGTAGCAAAATTGGTGAACCTCGTTACATCGTGTGTTGTGGAATGCTCTCTTGTGATACTTGCTTTATATGACTTAAATCTTCATTGTTTCAATATTAAGAGTTGTAGATTTGAATTTAAATAGCTACACTGATTCACCCCCCCTCTTAGTGTCATTGTGAGACTAACAATTGGTATCAAAGCCAAGTTCCTGAACAAGCTTAATCGACTAAGGTGATCTTGGAAGTGAGACAATGGCAGGTGGTGAAGGATTCTCTTCAAACAAAGCACCATTGTTTTATGGAACAAATTACTCATTTTGGAGACTCAGGATGCAGACATATCTGTGTGCTTTGGGATACGACATTTGGGAGTCAGTAGACAGTGGATACACAATACCCACCACTCCTCCAACCGATGCTACCGATAAGAAATTGTTTGAGAATAACTCTAAAGCCAAAAATGCTATCATGTGCGATTTAGTGGACAGCAAACTGATAAATATTATGAGTTGTAAAACGACAAAAGACATGTGGGATAAACTAAGGAGCATTCATGAAGGAGATGGCAAGATCAAGGAGGCCAAGTTACAAATGCATCGAGCTCAATTCAAAGCATTAAAGATGAATGACAATGAGAACATAGAGGCATACATGCTGAGAGTTAATGGAATCATTAATGCGATTAGAGGACTCAGCGAGGAAATGAAAGATGTTGTCATCGTGAAAAAGGTACTAAGATCTCTTCCCCAAAGATATGATTCTAAAGTTTCAGCAATAGAAGAAGCTAAAGATCTAAATACTTTTAGTATGGATGAGATGCATGGTTCTTTGACTGCATATGAGATGAGAATAGGAAAAACTAAACCCACAGACAGAGAAGATACTTTTAAAGCACATAAAAATATAAAAGCAAAGCAAGAATCCAAGGAAGAAGAGACATCAGATGAAACAGAAGCAAACTTTGTTTGGAAACTAATAATGGGAAAAAGAAAATACAAAGGAAAGCTACCATTTAAGTGTTTCAACTGTGGAGGCGTTGGACACTTTGCAGCTAAATGTCCACTTAATGAGAAAAACAAAAGTAATGAAGGTTCACATTAAGAAAGAAGTGACTGGAAGAAGAAACCAAATTTTAGAAAAGGCAACTTCAAGAATAAAAGTTTCATATCCAAGAATGTTAGTCCTTCAGAAGATAGCTTTGGTGAGGATTCTGAAGAAGAAACAGTGAAGCTCTTTTCATGGCATTCGAAGAAGAAAAAATAGAAGAAAAACAGGAAGGTGATAAAAAATTTGAGGTCGAGGTCTGAAGTAGATCTGGAAGGTGAGTTGGTCGCTGCACTTCAAGAGCTGAGTATAGAAAAGAAAAAGAATAAGAAAACTTCAAGAAATATTGAGGATGACAATGAAATCATAACCAGCTTGAAAGTATAGATAGACAAATTTAAGAAAATATCTGAAGATATCGAAGTACAATTAACCGTGAAAATAGATGAGTGC
This sequence comes from Wollemia nobilis, assembly GCA_028583015.1. NCBI lineage: Eukaryota > Viridiplantae > Streptophyta > Pinopsida > Araucariales > Araucariaceae > Wollemia > Wollemia nobilis. The sequence continues at coordinate 9,360,698 of JAQPPZ010016381.1, forward strand.
ACCAAGCTAGAAGAAGAGATTATTGGTTTAAGGATGCAGCTAGAAGAGATGAATCGAAAAATGACTTGCTATCACAAACTTGAAGGAAGTTCTATGAAGCTGGATAAGATTATAAATAACCAAAGGACTACAGGCATCAAATTTGGGTTAGGCTTCATCGAAGGAGAATCATAAAATGGATCAAAGGCCATAACTATAGAACCCATAAATAATGAAGACAAGATCAAGGTTGATCAAGAAAAAATGAATCATGCTAAAGAAAGCAATAATGTCAGGCACGAGAGGAGTATTGACAATGATGGATTCACCAATGTCACTCATCAAAGGAGAAGAATATTTATGGCTCCCACTACAAAATGGCAAAGACCATCACCGAGGTTCACTCAATCCTTTTATGGTTATTTTTTTAAATGCAATGGTTATGGACATAAGATTTCTGATTGCAAGTATAAAGTAGGACAGAGGAACTTTTCCAGTAGAAATGTTTTTTCACCATTGATGGATTATGCAGTAGAATGTTATAACTGTCATAATTTTGGGCACATTGCAAGAAATTGTCGAAGTACATTTACAGAAAATAAACATTAGGGAAGAAAATTTCAACCAATTGGTTGGAAACAAAATAGAAAATTTCCCAAAAAATAGGCACAAGCTACTGACAAAGAAAAGTCAAAACAAGTGACCAAAACTGCAATCAAACTAGAGTGGAAACAAAAGGAGCAACCCAAGGAAGAAAAGGAATCCTTGATTGTATAGACGACATTTAAAGCACAGAACAAATCTACACCATGGACACTTGATAGTGGATGCTCCAGTCATATGACAGGGGACAAACAAAAATTTGAAAAGTTATAGAAATATAAAGGTGGTTCTGTAAAATTTGGAAATAATGATGGAGCTAAGATAGTTGGCAAAGGATCAGTTAAGATCAGTGACGAAAAAATCAAGTCGAAATAAGTCCTGTTTGTGATTGGTCTGAAGCATAACTTATTAAGCGTAAGTCAGATTTGTGACAGAGGTCATGAAGTAATTTTCAAGAAGCAGGGTTGTGAAGTCATAACAGCAAACTATGGAAAGTTGATAGCAACTGGATCAATGACATCTGGCAACTTGTATACTCTCTCAAAGACTTCAGAAGGAGCATGCTTGATTGGACAAGAAGAAGAAAATTGGCTGTGGCACAAGAGGCTCGGTCATATTAGTTTTGACAATCTAGTAAGAATCAACTCAAAAATGGTAGTGAGAGATATTCCCACCATTGGTAAACCATTAAATAGCATTTGTGCTTCATGCCAAAATGGGAAGCAAACTAGAGCCACATTTAAAACAAAAGAGTACTTCACAAGCAAACCTTTAGAACTAATACATATTGATTTATGTGGACCCATGAGAACGCAAAGCATAAATGGTGACAAATACTTTATGTTGTGCATAGATGACTATTCCAGGATGACATGGGTACCATTTTTGAAGCTTAAATCAAATGCTTTTGAAATGTTCAAGATTTTCAAAAAACAAGTTGAGAATCAAACAGGAAAAAGGATTAAATGTTTAATGTCATATAGAGGATGAGAGTTCATTTCAGAAGAGTTTGCAGAGTACTGTGAAAAATATAGGATTAGGAGACAATTTTCAGCAGCAAGGACACCTCAGTAGAATGGAGTGGTAGAAAGAAAGAATAGGACAGTGCAAGAAATGGCATGGACTATGTTGACTGAGAGCAAAATAGCAGACATATTTTGGAAAGAGATAGTCCATACTACGGTTTACATCCAAAATAGGTGCATGTTGAGGACGCATGAAAGCAAAACTCCATATGAACTATGGTTCGGTAAAAAGGCAACAGCAAGATACTTTAAAGTTTTTGGAAGCAAGTGTTACATCAAAATAACTAAAGATAATCTTGGAAAGTTTGAAGATAGAGCTGATGAAGGTATTTTCCTTGGCTATTCGACAAAAAGCAAAGCCTACACATGCTACAACAAGAGGCTAAAGAAAATTATGGAGAGTGCCGATGTTAAAGTTGATGAAGGTGGGGAACAAGAAAGAAGCTATAAAGAAAACTACCCAATTTATGAAGAATTTATTGAAGGAGATGATGAAAAGGAAACTGAAAAGAAACAAAAAATTGACTCAGATGAGTTTAGTGATTCAGAAGAGGAAGAAAACAAGAAATTCAAAACAGGCAGCTGGCATAAAAATCATCCTAGAGAGCAAATAATTAGAGACCCCACAGTTGGTGTTTAGACAAGAAGAAGAGTAGTAAGTAACCAGCATTGAGCCCAAATATGTTGTTGAAGCAAGCAAAGATGAAAGTTGGATGACGGTAATAAATGAAGAATTAGATCAGATTGAGAAAAACAAAACCTGGGAGTTAGTACCAAGACCTGCAAATAAAAATATAATTGATACTAAATGGATTTTTCGAAACAAATTGAATAAAGATGGATAGGTAGTAAGGAATAAAGCAATATTGGTCTGTAAAGGCTATGCACAAGTTGAAGGTATTGACTTTGAGGAAACCTTTGCACCAGTGGCCAGACTAGAGGCAATAAGAATGTTTCTGGCTTTAGCAGTTCACAAGAATTTCAAAGTTTATCAAATGGACATGAAATCAGCATTTTTGAATGGAAAACTTGAAGAAGAGATCTATATTGAACAGCCAGATGGTTTCCAACTCGGTGATAATCCCAATTTTGTCTGCAAGTTGAAGAAAGCATTGTATGGCTTGAAACAGGCACCCAAAGCATGGTATGCAAGGCTAGACAACTATCTTACTCAACAAGGGTTTAAAAAAGGTATGGTGGATAGCAATTTGTATGTCAAAACAGCAAATGGCCATCTCATTGTCCTTGTTTTATATGTAGATGATATCATATTTGGCAGCAGCAATGATGATTCGTATAAAAATTTAGCAATTAAAATGCAAAAAGAATTTGAAATGTCAATGATTGGTGAAATTTCGTATTTTCTCGGACTGCAAGTTAATCAAAATTAGAAGGGCATATTTATTTTTCAAGTTAAATATGTGAAAGAGATGCTAAAAAAGTTTACAATGGAGGATTGTAAGCCTGTTAGCACTCCCATGACGATAGGTTGCAAGTTGAGCAAGGATGACAAATCTTCAGATGTTGATCAAACCATGTACAGATCTATGATTGGGAGCCTCATCGTATTTGATAGCTACTAGACCAGATATCTTGCAAGCAGTTTTCATGGTAGCACGATTTCAGGCGAGTCCCAAGGAGACTCATGTGACAGCAGTGAAGAGGATTCTTCGATATCTAAAGGGTACTATGGAGTATGGGTTATGGTATCCGAAAGGTAAGGACTTCACCCTAATTGCATATTCAGATGCAGATTGGGCAGGATGTGTCGATGACAGAAAGAGTACCAGTGGAGGGGCATTCTATCTTGGAGTTAGGTTGGTTGCATGGCACAGTAAGAAATAAGAGTCAGTCTCTTTATCCACAGTAGAGGCAGAATATATTGCAGCAACTACGTGTTGTACGCAGGTCTTATGGATGAAACAAACCCTGAAAGATCTTGGCATTAACTTCAGTGAGCCAATTTCAGTTAAGTGTGATAACACTAGTGCCATTAACATCTCAAATAATCTGGCTATGCATTCTCGCACAAAATATATTGCTATCCGATATCACTTTCTAAAGGAGAAAGTTGCAAAAGGTGAGGTAAAGTTGGATTTTGTCCCAACTACAGAGCAAGTAGCGGATATCTTCATAAAACCGCTGCCCAAAGAAATTTTTGAGTACCTTCGCAATAAATTGGGAGTGGTTATGCTTCCCAAGAACTGACTAGCTATCGAAACCACATTCTCAGGGGGAGCATTTATATATTTGATTATCTCTTTGCTCATATTTGTAATTTTTGCTAACTGTCATAATGTGTGCCTGAGAATGTTGTGCATGGACTCAAGGGGAGTCTGCATCAGCCCTTTGGTATTATTGTCAAAGGGGGAGAAGAATTACAGGAAATTTCCCATGTGTTGCCAACAATTCCAAAGGGGGAGATTGATGAGCAAGGTGCAGCAACAGTATTGTCATTGTTGTCAACACAGTCAGACAGATCGGTTGATGCAGTGGACAGGAGTTAAGAGGTTATTCAGAGTATGTACAGTGGTTTTCCAAAAGATAGAAGTGGCCCATATACTAAAAATAAAAAGAAAATCACAAGGAAGAAAACTATCACGATATCGCGACATGTTGAGTCCGAAAGAAAAAGTGTTGCGATTTCACGACATATTGTCGAAGAGAGAGTCTAAAAGAAAAAGTGTCATGATTTCGCGACATGTTGCAAGAGAGAGAGTTCGAAAGAAAAATCGTGACATATTGCAAGAGAGAGAGTTCGAAAGAAAAAGTGTCACGATTTTGCGACATGTTGTAGGAGAGAGAGTCCGAAAGAAAAAGTGTCGCGATTTTGCGACATGTTGCAAGAGAGAGAGTTCAAAAGAAAAAGTGTCACGATTTCGTGACATGTTGCAGGAGAGAGAGTTCGAAAGAAAAAGTGTCACGATTTTGCGACATATTGCAAGAGAGAGAGTCCGAGAGAAAAAGTGTCACGATATCGCGACATGTCGAGTTTTTGCGACCCGAAGGCAAGAGAAAGAGCAAAGGAGAAAAAGTGTCACGATATCGCGACATGTCGGGTTTTTGTGACCCGAAGGCAATAGAAAGAGCTAAGGAGAAAAAGTGTCGCGATATCGCGACATGTCGAGGTTTTCGCGACCCGAAGGCAAGAGAAAGAGCTAAGGAGAAAAAGTGTCGCGATATCACGACATGTCGAGTTTTCGTGAATCGAAGGCAAGAGAAAGAGCAAAGGAGAGAAAGTGTCATGATTTCACGACATGTCGCATTTTCGTGACTTAAGGAGGAGAGAGAAAGTAAGAAGGCAGAAGTGTCACGATATCGCGACAAAAGTAAAGAGGAAGAGTACAGAGGCAAAAGTGTCACGATTTCGTGACATGTATTTTCGCGGGCAAAATCCGAGAAGAAGACAAAGAGGCAGAAGTGTCACGATTTCGCAACAGGTCATTTTGGCACAAGCTAAGAAGAGAACCCAGCCGAAATAAGATATGTGACAATTAACTGAAGTTATACGACAGTTACAGGTGCAGTTGCAGAAGAAAATCATGCAGCTAAAATAAGAAGAGTTAATCGAATTTAGTCCATCAGTTACAGGTGCAGTTACAGAGAAAAATCATGCAGCTAAAATAAGAACAGTGAACTGAATTCAGAACGATAGTTACAAGGCCAGTTACGAAGTGTAATCATCAAGCGACGGTTAAACTGAAAGTCATCAGTCGAAGACCAAACTTGAGCCGTAACTATTAATAGGATGCATGAAAGAATACTGTGAGATAAAGGAGTTACATATAGAAGTTTCTATTAATAAGCTACATGTGAAAATATGGAAGTTAAAAATAGAATCAGAATTTTGTTATAAAAGGAGGTCTGCTTGGAGAATTACAGTGCTGCTGAAAGAGAGAAAAAGTGCTGCAAGAAGAGGGTTGGAAGAGTGTCGTAAGAGAGCGTTGAGCAGAGCCATGAGAGCTGTAAAAGTGCAGTAAGCAGAGCATTTAGTGTGTGTGGTGTTTTGGTGAATAGCGAGAGAGGATGGGTTAGCAATAGACCAATCAGGGTCTTGAATAAGTGAAGGCATTTTTATGTCAATCTTATAGCTTCAAATTTGTAGTCCAAGTAGGTGCTTAGAATTAGGGGTTGGTACTCCTTTCTGTTGGTGCAAATAAATTAGGGGTTGGTGCTCCTTTTTGTGGGTGCATATAAATCAGGGGTTGGTGCTCCTTCCAGTTGGTGCTGGTAAATTGATTGTAAAATTGGTATTTTGCAAAGGCTGGATTTGGACGGTAATCCAAGCAATCATTTTTGAGGAGTAGCCAAATTGGTGAACCTCGTTACATCGTGTGTTGTGGAATGCTCTCTTGTGATACTTGCTTTATCTGACTTAAATCTTCATTGTTTCAATATTAAGAGTTGTAGATTTGAATTTAAATAGCTACACTGATTCACCCCCCCTCTCAGTGTCATTGTGAGACTAACAAATATTAGATTCATCCCATTTGGAATATCGATAAAATGTTGTTGTCTTAGAATATTATGGTCATCTATTGCAATAGCTGGATGCACCCAACACTTGTTCCTTGTGTAGAGAAAAATAATAGGAAGCTCTGAGTGTGGGACACAACTCATAGAGACCTTCAAGATTTTACAAGGTATCTCCTTATTTGATTTGATATTTGATGCATTGTTCCCTAACTACTTGTGTATATCAAAGGAAAAGGGAGAGAAATACAAAAAATAAAACCCTAATCTAATGGAGGTAATGTATCAAAATAAAAATATTCTTCTATATATTACTAGAATGAAAATAAACACATGCATCATTCATTAATAGCTAGATAAATAAACACAATTTTAATCTAACATCAAGCATCCATACACATGAAATACATACAATAAATAAGGCAGGTTGAAATTAGCCATAGATATATATATATATATATATATATATATATATATACTAGATCAAAAAAGGCTCAAACACCATTAACAAAATGACTTAAGATTTGAGTATAGATACATAGAAGAAAAATGAAATAAAATGCACATAAAGCCAGATATTAGGCGCAAGTAGGCAAGTTTCATTGCCTTACAATGAAGATGAAGCCATTATTTATGAGCAACAACTAGGTATTTTTCCTCAAAATTGTACAAGTAATCCATAATTTCTCCTCTCAAATTGAGCGAGAGATGGGTCTACATTCAATGCAAGTGGGATTGAGGTATCTATATCTAGAGCAATTAATGTCAAAGGGTTTGGTAACTCTGGATTTGGAGCCTCTACTATTATTACCAACTACTTTTACTAGAAATTCCTCCACAAAACTAAGCATGGGATCCATTTGCAATTAATGTTGTTGGACTCAATATTTTTGAAACTAGAGATTCCATTGCTACTACTTTTAAGACACCAACCACTTTCTTAGAAGGCCATGTCTAAGTGGTGTATGTAGGTGGACTTTGTCAAATTTTTGTAACTACTACCTTTATGAGCTCAACTACCCTCTCTAGGAGATCATGCATACATATTACTTACTTGTCATGAAGTTTCCTTGCTATGGAAGGTAGTAGGTTGGTGATGAAATTCAAGAGAGTGTTGCCACTTTATTTCAAAATTATGACTTGTTGGATCAAAAAATTTCTCCTTTAATCACACAACTCATAGAGATTCTCTCGATCTTCTTCTTGTTTATGTATTTCCTTCTTGGCCATATATCATCTAGATGGGATGATTGACGTGACTTTTTGATGCTTCGTCATCTTAGTACTTTTTTTGTGAGTTGTTGGATCATTCTTGGTTAGATCTCCAATTGTTGGTGTCTTCTATATGGGGGGTGGGGAGATTATATGAAAACCATGTGGATTATTTTCACAAGCTCAATCAGATGTGGAAGAGTTTATTTGCAATTGTTAACTTCATTGAGCTTCATCCAATGGAAAGGCTACTTTTCACTTCTTTAAAGGATCCTTTTAAATGACATGTGCCATCGTTCACTAAGATCAAATAGTCCACATGACTTTGTGATATAAATATTTCAACCTTTCTTTTAAAACCTCATAGACAGCTCAATTTTCCATCTATCCCAAATCAATAATGATTTTTATTTAGATGTGAGTTCTAAACTTGAATCCCTTTAGACTATCGATGCATCTACCACATGTCTTTGGTATTAGCCAATGACAAGGGTTTCTCCTAACGATTTAATTATTTGATTCTTAAAATGGCATGGGTCATTGATCATCAAGAGCAAACAAATTATAAAATTTCATGATCCAAATGTCTCAATATCTTCCTCAAATATCCATGTACTATTAGATCTTATTTTTGCCCAAGATCGACGACAAATATTCTTTCGACATGGGCCTTAATGGTATAACTACTTACGTTTTTATGGGTTACCAATGCGTCTACCATATATCTCATTCTGAAATTGCATGGGTTGTTGAATGAGCAATCAATGGCTTACAAGACATTGAGAACTTCTTTTTGACTGCTTTTCTGGAAAAGGCACCCATCATTTGATCAAATGAGATCAATGACCTATGTTGTTTTGTTGCTTCCACCCCTTAATTTCTTTGAAAATAAGTTCTTGTTATAGATTAATGAGATCAATGACATGCATGGATTTGGGATCCTTTTGTGACTTTTAACTTTTCAAATCAATGATTGTTGTTATTTTATAAGATCAAACAAATCGTGCATCATCAAATCTTTCCTTGTGGAACTAGTGCTTATCGTAGATATGGAAAATCAATGGTCCTACAAATTATTTTTTTGGGAAATCAATACCCACTATAGATTAATGGAATCAATGATCTATGTGGCTCTTAGGAGCTCTTATGGTTTTTAACCCCTTAAATCAACATTCGTCGTTGACCAATAAGATTGGACGATCTACGCGACTTCCAAATTTAGATCTGTCGATTTGCCTCCCATCGAGGTTGACTTGAAAAATTGCCAAGGCAAAAAATCTTCTTAGGTGTAGTGAAATTCACTACACCATGATTGAAGAAGAAAAAAATAAAGTCAATGGAGGAAATACCTCTAAAGTATGTGGAAAACTAAAGCCAATCCTTGCCAAGCTGAAAGAGCTAGTTGCCAAAGGGGATGAACTATCATAAATCCTTTTTAAGACTTGGTAGGGGAATCTAAAGACATCATAATAGTATAGTTGCATGATGACAATGAATGAGAAAATTTGCTAAATGTGTTTCCACCAAAGACCAACTAGGAGAAAAGAAGCGCCATGGAGATACCAATTTTGTCATTTTTTAGTGAATATCCCAATTTTGTCATTTTTTAGTGAATATCCCAATTTTGTAAACTTTACACCCAAGGATAAAGACAAGATTTGAGATTCTATGCCAATCAAGATTGGTGTCCCTTGAAGTCAAAATTTTATACATTTTGAAGCTAGAAGTTGTAAATGGGGACCAAATGATAGAAAAATCCTTTAAAATTCTAAATTTTGCTAAGTTTTTGGAGAAGATGCAATTTGATTGGAATTTTTTTTATTGGCTTAGAAGATCGATTTACTCAATAAAGACATTGATTTGCATAATAAGTGGTTCACTCAATTTGCTAATGCAAGCAAATTGCTCGACATAGCAAGTGAATCTTAACATATTGAGTAATTCACTCAATTGGGATGCCAAGGTAAAATTTGCACACATTTTGAGAAAAATCTCCTAGAAAGTGACATTTTTGTCATTTTGTGGTGCATTAAGCATGTTTGAAGCCTTCTAAGCATGTTAGAGGCATAATTAAGGGCATGTTTCTAAAGTTACCTCCAAATCTTCACTTTTATTAGGAGTATTTTTCACCCCAAGGTAACTCAAGGGTAAACTCTTACTATAAATAGGGGCCTAGGGCCCTCATTCTATTTATCTTTAAAAACATTATTAATCTGAGAAAGGGTTTTGCCACATTTGTTCAAAAGTAGCAAGGGCAAGGGTTCTTTTGGCAACGAAAACCAAAAATAACCCCTTGGTCCGAATTTTTTAGCCCATAGGATTTTGATCGTCGATATTTTTATAGGAGTCATGTTTGGGCTATGGATGGCAAAATCACAAATCTTGTTGTCCATAATTTTTCCTCTAGAAAACTTACCCATAATGAAATTGAGGTCCTCATCCTGGGTTTAAAGTTCCTTCCTATTCCTCCTCCCATGGCTAAAGAGGTTTTAAAATAGGAGTTTTCAACCTTTTGTAGATGTCTTCATCTCAAATGGTTCTTTGAACCGAGAGGTGGCCCTCCAAAATCGCTTAAGCCCATTGATCTTTTTTGTGTTTCCAGCCCAAGTTTTAATCCCTCACAATTTTATAGGCCTTTGGAAGAAATTATTGACATGGGTAAAATATTCCTTCATAACAAATTATCGGCTTCCAATATCACCCACCAACGTGCCTTTCCACCCCACATCTAGTATGTCATTTGTTCTCTTTCCAACGACAATTCATTTCCATTAGGCCCGCAGATAAAAACTTGAGTGTTTGTATTTTGTCCATGGACCAGTATATTTTAGAAGGTTTTTCTCAGCTTTCATATCAAAATGTTTACTCTGAAGTGAACATAATCCCTTAGTAGGATATTTTTTATCAACTCCAAGACTTGCTTGATTGGGCTTTTAGGAGGAATCTGCTTTTAGAAAACCACAAGAAATTTATGCTCCAAGTAACACCATCCTCTACCAGAGTGTGTGTCTTTTACCTACTCCCTATAATCCTAAAGCCCAGGCTTTTCGATCGACCCATTTGTTCCTATTGTGGTTTCATGCTCGAACTTGCCTCCAAATGGCTTCATCATCTACTCTTGCCAATTTTGTTGAAGCAAAAAAAACATCTCTTGGATTCCATATCTCTAATTAAAGATCTGCATAGTTGTACTTTTCCTCAAAACATCATTCTTTTCTCTTTTGATGTTGAGAGCCTTTATCCCAACATCCCCACCTCTCAAGGATTGACAACCCTCCATCATTTTTTGCGAAGCGAAATTGATTCGGCCAATACAAACTTTGTGGTAAGGCTTGTAGAAATAGTGTTAACATAACACTACTTGGAATTCAAAGAGAAAACATACAGGCAAATAAGAGGAACAACCATGAGAAATAATTTTGCTATGGTTTATGCTTGTTTATTTCTCTGCCATCTAGAGGAACAAGTATTTAATAATGTTGTTGTGGAAAATCTTTTATTTTATAAAAGATACATTGATGATGTCATTGGAGTTTGGCATGGCCCTAAGGAGGATCTTAATGTTTTTCTTGTTTCCTACAGTTCCTTCTATGACAGTATTAAAATTACTTCCTTTGTTTTTTATTCTGAAGTAACACTTTTGGATACTATGTTTTTTAAGGGGCCTGATTTTGCTTAAACTGGAATTCTTTGCACCAAATTATTTCAAAAGCTAATGAATGCCTACCAATACATCCTTGCTTCCTCCCATCATCCAGTTCATTAGAAAAAGACCTTTATCATGAGTGAACTCAACAAATTTTTGGTTAGAGAAAGCTCCAGGGATGGATTTATTTTTGTTAAAAATATATTTTTTAACAGACTTAGAGCTAGGGGATATCAAATTAATTTTCTCTTACCTTTGTTTGAGAAAGTTAAATTTGATGATAGGCCTTCACTTTTAGCCAAAATTTTGGAGCAAGCAACACATAAACATGAAATCAAAATAAAAATAATTTCTCTTATTTTGAAGCTAGACAACTGTAATTTTGTCAGAGATTTTCGAATCGACACAATATTATTTCTCCAATATTTGAAAAATGGAGAAAAGATAGAGAGCTCAAGCACATTGCTCAAGGCATCATTTGTTGGAGGAACCAAAAACCTCTTCGTTCTTATCTTTGTAAAAATAAAAATGCTTGAGGGGCTTTTTCCCACCTTGTATTTTCGTACTTTTTAATGTGTTTCTTCTCTTTTGTAGGTGGATGTTCTTTTGGGGGTTGAGCTTGGGACTTCTCTTCTTTTTACCATCTTGGTCTATAAACCTACGATTTGTAAGTGTTTTTATCCCACATGCATTACTCTTCAACTCCTCCCCTAGAGTTATGTCTTTATAAAGAGAGGTTGTACCTCTTCGAAGCTCACTCCGCTTATGAGACCTATAGGTCGAAACGCGTTCGAAGTTTTGTAGATGTATCACTTCTTTTTTTGGAATAAAAATTCAATCAAATGTTTTTTGTTCCTTTCCTAACTCATCTCTTTATTTAAGTTTATAATCCCTCATTTTCCTTCTTTCTGTTTTCTAATACATTTTTGTTGTCGGTATTATGCTCTTCACTTACACGTAATGTGATCTGATGAACACTAGGAGTATGCTCTTCACTTGCACATTTGTGATCTGGTGAATCAAAAACTAGTTTATGTTTTTAGAGTATTGCTTTGCCATTTTCTTTTTTCATTAATGAAACCCACATTGTGCTTTGTACTTGTGAAGTTGTCAGAAATTGGTAATTCCTTATGCATCTCATTAAAAGCATCGTCTTGTGGTTTGTCAAGTGCACGATGGTTGGGTACTATCCTTCTAGCCCATCTTGTAATTCACTTATCAATTTTATAATCAATCAAATGGATGAATATTGATGTTATTCGAGTTCATGTGTGTTGACTAATTTCATGCAATCCTTGTCATTGCATAACAACCGTACTTGCTTTCATATCTTATACTCTAAACTTCATGCATTTACTTTTTTATACTTTATACATTTTAATTTTTGTTCCCACTTAATTTTATATAAACACTTAGTTTAAATTAGATTAAAAACTAATCTAGAAGTTGAAGAAAGCCTATAACAAAGACTAATCTAAAAGTTGAGGGAAGCCTATAACAAATCTATCCAATCTTTGTTGAAATTGGGTCACAACAATTTTATATAAACAGTTAGTTTAAATTAGATTAAAAACTCTATAACAAATCTTTGTTGAAATTGGTTCACAACAACTAAAATAACTCAAATCCCTGCAGATGGCACACCATCTGCACCCAAAATTTGGGGGCGCAAAAAGCAAAATATTTCACACTCAAATCAAGAAGCGATTTCCAATGCCTGTTAAACAGACTGGAAGGGGATTCGCAAGTATCCAATTCGGTTTTAAAATTAAGCCATATTGGAGATGTCTTACCATTTTTAGGCTAAATGAGAGAATTGTCTATTCAATTTCCGATTAACTTATATAATCCTACGCTGTTCAGGATGGTACCCAGCACTAAATGCCACAGAAGTAGTTGTGTAAGAGAAAACGATTGAATTATAGTTATAGTGTACGTGGGTGCATGTTAACCAATTAAAGTATCAAAATATATGGGCCTTACCTGTAATATCCTAAACTTATCTTGAGAAGGGCTTTAAATTCCGGATTGGATGACTTTAAAGTACCTCGTTCATGGCTCTTTATTTCGCACCTCTACAAGACAAGTCTTGAGAAGGGGTTAGTTGCATATCTCTGTCTTTTAAATCCAAGGGTGTGGATTCTGGATTAATTCATTGAAAAAATAAAAACAATTGCTAATCCTTTATTTAAATATAATTTAATAAATATATATAAAATAGGTGATTGTCTTTTTTTTGAATAATTGATTATATATAAAAGAAATTAGTGAATATTTTTTTTTTAAACAACTGGTTACATGGTCAAGTCCAACTACTTCCATCATTAAATTGGGAAACTCAGATCAGATTATTATTTTTTGCCCAAATTAAACATATCCTGAAATTTAAACTTGAGTAATAGCTAAAATCTTACCAATCCACTAACCCTTAAGAAATAGACTAAACTAATATTGAATTATATATTATATAAAATCTTAATCCAAAACGTTTGGGTGTGGGCTATTTCCAGTTCTTGTGTCTGGTCCTCCTGCCTACATTTATTTGTTACAGTTTGATGCCGAGGGACTAATGTCTTCGGAATCCTCCTCCTCGTTGTACGCGTCCATGTCCACATTGAAACTCGATGGGGTGGATGAGTCAACAGAGATAGAGAGAGGAGAAGATTTAGCAATTGTAATTGCAGGCGGCGGACTGGCGGGTCTGGCTCTTGCGCTTGGCTTTCAAGAGAGAAATATAGAGGCCCATGTGTTTGAAACCCATCCATACTTCCGTTCTGATACGGCCACCGCGATCGGCATAGGTCCCAATGGTGTCACTGCCCTTGAAGGGATTAAGCCCGGTTTGAGCTCCACGATGGCTGAAGCAGGAACTTACACGACTTCAATCAAGGGGGTTATGGTAAGAGAGGGTAAAGAAGATCCGCCCAGAGTAACGGAGATGTCTCCCAAGGAATACGTTACGGTTCGCTGGAAATCAGTGCATGAAATCCTAGCAAATTTAGTTGACAAGAGAAAAATTCATTTCTCCCACAAGTTCATAGCTTACAGGCGTTGTAAGGTTTGTATGATTGCGTCTTTGGCCGTGTTATTGTAACTTTTTAGTTCATTGCATCAGTAATCTTATTGTTTGACTCTAATACAGGGTGGGGTTGAGGCCTATTTTAAATGCCGGAAGGACGGTCCAGATAGCTTGGATAAAATGAAATTTATTCGCACTAAGCTTTTGATTGGAGCAGATGGAATATGGTCTGCTGTAAGAAAGGAGATGGTTGGGGATTCACCCAGATACCTCGATATGGTGGATTGGAATGCCCTGCTTTACAACCCTGACCTTAAGTAAGCAATTGTTTTATTTTAATTTTCAA